>CM053783.1:879821632-881021632 GCA_028749045.1 Cupressus sempervirens
CTATATTTCGGATACATGGAGGATTCCAGTACACTTAGTGATGGATGTTGTTAGACAACATCAGAGCCCCGACATAGTTCCACAGACATAGGCTGCCACACCACTGACAGATGATACACCTGTGCGTAGCTCACAACATTTGGCACCAGACTCACGACACTCTACAGATGACTCGAGCATACGAGTTGGAGATGTCCATATCACAGCTGAGGGTCTTGATGATTTTGGTGAGCAGTTGCAAGGCCTGTCTGAGATTGATACTAGTTCGAGCCTAGGTATTTCATCGTACATGGACCTGTTGTTCGGACCTGGCAGCATTAATTCTACACCAAATGTACCTAGCCAGTTACACAGTCCACTTCACTCAGATTTACTAGTAGTTGGACATGGAATTTCAGGCTCAGGTGCATCAGTAGATGATACGATGTCTGCTGATCATCCTCCACCTCTAGAGACCTAGGTACATATATAATTATTTTTAATTTTAAATATATATGAAATTAAAAAATATGTTCATTTATTGAAAAATTTAGTTCATATATATATGTAGATATTTAATTTAATCTTTAACTCGTAATAAATTATGTAGGCACAGGTTACTAAGCACATGGTTACACATACTGTTGGTTCAGGGAATCATGTACATGAGAGAGATGATTCTATTGAGGCACCTGGTAGTGCTCAGGTACTTGAGTTTTAAATAGTTTGTTTAAAGTTTGTATTTAATTTGAATGTACATGTACTTGATTAACATATGTATATATATGTTAAAGATGGAACTCTAACACATGTATGTATATATGTATATATATTTTCAGGGCTTGGTTGATGCACCTCGGTGAGAGGATGTACAGGAGACTCGATCAGAGGGTCATTCTATTCGTATGCGTCTTGAGGGGTCCCTCTAGTAGTAGATCATATTTATATATTTTTTGATGCATTTATATATTGGAGGTCTAGTTTACATATGTACACATGTATTTCAGTTCATTGATGACATGCATGTACTTTCACTATTTATTTGATTATTGAGGATTTCAGTAGTTAGATACCATCACATGTACGTATATATGACTTTTTATATTTTGCTACATACGTGTATTTATTCAAAATTTACAGTTTGCATTTTAGATACATAGAGATATATTAGATCTGCAAATGTTTATTCTTGAGACGTGTATATGTGTACATATGTGTATTTTTTTGTGTTATAGTTATATAACATGATCTTGAGACATGTGTACATGTATATCAATTATCAATTAGTAGGAAGTTGGAAAGATACATATTTCTTAAATTATCAATTACTAGCCCGCTAAAGATAAATATTAGTTTTATGTGGATAAAAATATGTTAATAAACTAACCTAAATGATAACTATGAACTTATAATCTTACAATTTTAAAAACACATGTTTAATTTTCACTTATGAAATTCAATATAGTTTGAAAAAAAGTTGATAAATGAATTTAAATTATTAAATTCATCCATGGTACAATTAATTTAAATTATTAAATTATATAGTTTTTTAATAAACTAAATTTGATAATTAAGAACTTATGATCGTACAATTAAAAACACATTTAATTCAAGATGAAATTCAATAGTTTGAAAAGAAGATATTTAAGAATTGTAACATAGATAATGAAATTGTGTAAGTTTGAAATTGTAACATAGATAATGAAAGTGTTGAATTATGAAAAATACATAGAGGGTATGCAAGACAAGCAAGCAATGTTTGAAGTATGTGATGTAGTCCCTAATTTGTGTCCCAAGGAACTAATTGGTTTTGGAGTTCCGAGGAAACCTATTGGCCTGTGTTTAAAGGAAATCAATGCGTTCATGCAAGGGCCACCTTTTTTCTACTATGAAAATGATTCTTTTGCATCGAAGGATATTTGGAAGACAATATCTGAACAATTTAATAGTGTTGAACTAGAGTTGGTGGACTGAATGTTCTTTTCAGCTTCCAGAAGAGCAAGAGGGTATGTGCATAACCTTCCAATAGAAGAGCGATTTCAAGCAGAACCTCTCCCCCCATGACTATTCAGGAAGCACTTCCGCAAATAAAAAATTATTGGCCTTCATGGGATCAGAGGACAAAATTGAATTCCATAGACTCAAGATGATGTGGCACTATCCTTATTGACCAACTGAGAGTTATGATTCAAAATTCATGAGGGAAACTGCAAGATAGTGCGTAGAAATATATACTTCAAAAGTGTGAAGAGTGGAATTTGGTATGGGTGGGGCCAGGTGACCTCGTCCCTCTAGAGCTTTATGAGATAAAGCTTATATTAGGATTTGATAGAGATCACACTCATGGAACTTCTTGTCTGATTGATCGCTTGCGTTAATTGGGTAATTCATTCCAAACAGATATAGTTGCATATCATTTATCAGTCTTGAAAGCATTATATCCTAATGGCATTAGAGTACTTTCTCTATTTTCTGGTATTGGTGGAGCAAAAGTTGCTCTTCATCGACTTGGAATACATTTAAGTTGTGTTGTATCTATTTTTTATGAGTTTCCTCGCATTGTGATGGAAGTGAGGGAAATAATGCACTCAAAAGCCTCAGCTAATAATTTTTCTTGATCAATGTGTAGGCTCATTTTTTTGTAAATAGCTCAACATTAATAGACTATTTGAAAAATGTAAAATATTTTAACCAGAACAGAATGTTCTCTACTGATTTTAAATTGGCAAATCAAAGGATTACATACCCTAACTAAAAATACTAATTTTTTTCGTTTTCAAACTAGTTTTATAAAGGTCTACAATCAGAAAATACTTTTTTTTTTAACGAGAGTTCAATTTTCAATCGTCCAATGAATTTCTTTGAACTGACTCTAAAGTGGTTTGTCATGGAAGCTTATCCTAATAATAATGTTTCTGATCTTTTTTAACAGATGGTTTTTAATTATAACTTTTGGAGGACCTCTATGGGCTTAGAAAGTATGTGTTCTATTTTACAATGATACAAAATCACCATATTTATTGTTTGCAACTACTTGAATTTTCTTGAAACTTTTTAAGGTGGAGTATGGAGAATCGTAGCTGATTAAGGGAAACCCTTTGCTTAGCTAAGAAATTCTGTAGTGATGCTATTTCGGGTATCGGATTCCAAGCCATCTCACACAATTCTTTTTAAAAACAAGTTCTTACTTTTTATGTGCTAATCTTGTTAAACCATAACTATAAAACTAATTGAATTTCATTATTAACAATGAGTACAATTGAACCTAACCTTAAATCTAATTAAGTAGAAAAATAAATATAATTTATCACTTATGAAATTCAATCTATTTTGAAAAAAAGTTGATAAATAAATTTAAATTATTAAATTATCTAATTTTTTAATAAATTAATGAAAATTAAGAACTTATGATCGTACAATTAATCTAAACACATTTAATTCAATAGTTTGAAAAGAAGTTGATATTTAAGAATTGTAACATAAATAATGAAATTGTGTAAGTTCAAACTAACTTCTAGCCTATTTATATCAAGTTGCTAAATTATTAAATTCATCCATAGTACAATTAATATTATAGAACTTTTTAAATAAACTAATGATAACTAAGACTCAAATATTCAGATTAAAAACACAATTTCACCAAAGTTGATATTCACAATTTCACCATAGTACAATTGAAAACACATTTCACCAAAGTTGATATTCAAATTATTATAAAATAAATATCAAAGGTTTAATCAACCATGATGTACACTTATAACATGCAATATTTTTTCATGATCTTCACTGTCTAGTCTCCACTTGCGACGTACACGCTTAAGTTTGATTGAATGTAGACAAAGCCCTGTAGCAACGACCAAGTGGCTGTATTGTAAAACCTTGTTGTTAGGTTGATAATCAACAAAGTGTATTCCATGTTGGACTATTTTGTCTTGCTTCAAATATGTTCCCTCTATCACAACAGAACTTGTACCACAAATTTAAGTTTTTTAAAATTTGACAGATATCAAGTTACCTAGATATATATATTTATTTAAATATATATGTGCATGTACACGTATATGTATAATTTACCTATGGGGAACAACATTCCATCACTTTCTTCAGGGTCATATAACTTTTTCCTCTCTGCAATACATTGAAATAAATAATAACTAACATCTTCATGATTTCCAGGCTCAGCAATCACTGCAAAGACATCTCCTACATAGCAAGTATACATGAATGCATGTGTACAATATATATAAGACAATTGAAATTGATAATTAAATAAAAAGTTGACATTAATTTTTATGATACTCACCCACTTTTACCAATCCACAGATATGATTATAATCATCAGAAATCAATGGAATATCATCAAAATTTTCATCTTCTTTATCAAATGTATCAGTAACATCAAGTGGTACCAAAATCCATGCACCTGTATATCCATGTGTCTAATTGATGCATTCTTCATAGTTTTCATCAATGCAACTGTCACAAAAACATGAGTATTCTCTTGTCTTCAATGTCCAATTGCAATTATCTGTACTCATGACTGAATGTAAGGAACGTGTCTTTTCTATCCTCTTGCAACCATGCATGTTTTTTCTATTAACACCTGAAAGTTTGTTAAATTGAAAATATAGAAAAATTAAATTTAAACTTCAACGAATTCAAAAATAAAACTTAACAATAAAATTTTATAATTTAATTGCATAAAAGTTAAATACATGTACAAATCCATACCTGTTATCTCCCAGAAGACTCTATATGGTGCCTGTCGACTCATTGTTGATGATGTCCCGACCTCATCTAATGCAAAATGAGTCTTACACCATTCAACAACATCATGTGCATCATTTACACGAACTCCTTGATACTTCATTTGATACTTCCGCAAAACATGTTTGATGCAAGCTCCAACACCATCATGTTCACCTTTTCCATGGCCACTCTCAAAGAAATTTCATATGTGTTTTATATTCTCATTGCAATGATATCTACACAATGCATAAAATGGTCTAGATGATTTAAATTGTGCGGCACATCCATCAGACCAAACATAATGTTTATCGACATTTATGTTTCTTTCTCTCAAATAAGAAAAGAATGTATTGAAGCAATGTTCTACATAGTGAATGTCATGCTCTTTATCATCACTTATATAAAAATGATATTCCTTTATAATTAGTCGTGTTTGAACTGTACTCTAAACACCATCCAAATCTAACTGTGCATGTCTATTAAAAACATATACCATAATAGTGACCTGCTTATTAAAGTAATAATCTGATTGAATTTCTTTTTTATGAACAAATGAATAGTTCTCTGCAAAATCAACAACTGATACAATTGTTCCAAGTGGAAAATTATCTCTCAGAGTTTGAAACTGTTGTGCTTGCCACTTTGCAAAAAATGCATGACAAATATAAGGTTGAATCAATTTCTTAAATCTGTCCATAAATGTTAGAATAGGCAACTCCTTTTCAACATATTCCAACCTTTTTGTTTCTTTCCCCAACTTTGTTTCATTCTTGACATACTTGTAACTTTTGCAATTCAATATTTTTGTTACATCAATATTTTCAGTTTTCAAAGGAAATAGAGCCAATTCACCACATGTTTCACATAATCCTTTGATGCAATTTATTTTACCAGTTGGATCATCTATGTTGTCACATGTAAAATGGATGATATAAACTCACTTCTCCTACTAGAAGGAGTAGCATGAAAACCATACATGTCTTCTATAAACTTTCGAAATACCTGATAGTGGAGATCAAACTCAATATGATGATGACAACAACAAGTTTCAAACACTTTGTTTGACCTCACAAAGTATGTCTTCAATTTTTCAAACAATATTTGCCCAACTTTTACATTAGGATGTTCATTTCAAAACGACACATATAACTCATGCTGTGTTGTGTCCAACCAATGTTTTGTATGATGTTCATATTGACTAGGTACAATCTTATGCCTGATAACATCTCTACTATTTGATGAAGGATGAGTGTTATCAATCCAAAATGATATGACTAATTTTTTTAATAACTCTTCAATTCTATCAGAACGAGGTGCTCTACACATGATTGCGCAGTTGCCCTCCATAGTACTGTCATCCACAATTAATCTTCTCTTAACATATTTGTTAGAATCTGAAAAGATTAATAACCCAGAAAACTAGTGCAAAGAGTAAATATCTAAACTATGAATGCAAATGATACAAAATCAAAATAGCATCATAGAGTTAGTCTCCAAGAGAGTAATGCAAATGCTGGAAGCAAAATAGCATTAAGAGGATGCAAAAATAAGAGATACAAATACAAGCCAGGTAGCATGCTTATATAGGCTAAGAAGAGGGAGGAGGTGGCAACACCAACCAATGAGGAGCAACCATCTATCGGACTAAAGATAGCAAAGTATCTTCCCAAGATAGCTAATGGATGCTCACATGTAGGAAGGTGACACCTCACAACCATTCACCTAATAAGACATGCTTTATTAACCTAGCGAGATTATTAAAAGTGTAGGAAAAACCTAGCAAAATAGAAAAAATAAAAAACTACACTAACAATATTGTCTCATTGTTTTCCTACTAAATTTCATTTCAGACGAAATTGAAGATATTTGTCTATTTTGAGACATATTTTTACATTCAACAGACATCAACATCACTTTTCTTGCCACAGACTTATCTTTAGTTCGAGAGTGTTTTCCTATGTTTCTCAAACCTTGCTTAACATTTTCAATCAAATTAGTTTGCATGCTAAAAAATCTTCTCTTCTTTGATGTTGTGTTTACACCTAACAATTTCAATGCCTCTTGCAACTTTTTTTGTGTAAGCAAAAGTGAAAGCAACTGAGCTTGTTCAAGTGTTTCAGTGTTATCAAATTGAGTCATAATTTCTCTTATCTTCTTCTTCATTGACCTTATCTTAGAAAAACTTAATGGTTGAACACTAGCTCCAAGTTTTCTCAATTTATCTACATCCATTTTAAGTAAATGATCTAAATTCTTATGAGAAATACCATACTTTACAGATTGGCCACTATTTAAGAGTTCATCCATACTAGTTCCTGCACCTGATCTCAACCCTTCTCTGATTTCTATTACTGGAATTTCTACAGGGACTGATCTTGAGCCTTCTCCAACATCCATTGTTTGAGATTCAACAGGGAAAGATTCTAACCCGTCTCCGACTTCTGTTATTTGAACCTCTGTAGGGACTGATCTTGAACCTTCTTCAACATTCATTATTTGAGATTCCGTAGGGAGTGTTCCTAACCTCTCTCCCATATGCACTACTTCTACTTCTGTTGAACCTTCTTCAACATTTCCTTCACCTTGTTTAATTCGATGATAACGTGCCACAGTCTTCTAAATATTTCTTTGTTTTGCTTCATCAGATCTTTTTCTTGCATATTTGTTTTGCCTTCCTTTCTTTTTTCCCATTATAAAATAAATAATAATAATAATTTATCCCTTGCCTCAAGATAAATTTTGCGCAATAACCAGATAAAAAAATCACTGTACAAATTTGTCTGTCGCTATTGGTACTTTTAAATTGTTTGACAGAAATCAATAGAATGCAGTAATTTGCAACAAAGCATAAATATTCTTCATTATAATATGACTAAATCTATGAGTCACATTCTTTACAAGTGGCAAAGCACCAAATCCTTCTTAAGCCATCATTGAATCACAAACAAATAACATGGTATGAATACTAGAATGTTTCTCCTAAAAAATAAATTGCTTTTCATTTTATGGAAAAATATCAGTCTGTTTTTTCAAGAATAAATTGCTGCATAAAAGAAAATGGCATCAGCTATCAAAAGAAACATACATAATGTTAGAAATCCCCTCTTTCATTTGTAGCTCTCATGTCCTTCTTTCTTCTCCAAATGATGTAGCTCCAAATGACGTGAGTCCTAAAATCAAGTCTTAACGTCCTTTTGGGATATTTAGGAATTGGTGGTATCTCATCAAACAAGGGATTAACATTGATGTGTTCAAATGTACCCTGGAGGATTTCGATGGTTGATTCTTGATGAGACCTTATAGGTACCATTATTGCATTTGATAAATCCAAAGGTTGTGTCCTAGTGAGTGTTGGCATGATACCTCAAAATGAAGATGCAGTGGAGGGAAACCTAAATGAACTTTATGCCTCCCAAGTGTGCACCTAGACTACCAACTATGCACTTGAAGTGTGCAGTTGATAAAAAAGGGTTGCAGTTGGTAAAACAGGGTTGTAGGGTGCCTAAAATGCAAATTTTGAGTGTTTTGAGTGATTTAGAGTGTTTCCTAAGGTCTTGAGATGTAATGCAAGGTGTGGAAGTGCAGATTAGGGTTATTGAACCTAGAATGAAACACCTAGTTACCAAGTGTGCCGTAAAAGTACCAACTACACCCTGAAACTACCAACTTCGCCCATGAAGTGTGCAGTTGGTAAAACAAGGTTGCAGTTGGTAAAAGAGGTCAAAACTTGATAATTAAGATGTGGGTATGCAAGATATGAGTTTTTTTGGGATTTTTAAGTGTTTAGAGATGTTATGCAATGTGAGAAAATGCTAAATGACATAGGGTTTTGATATGCAAAGTGCAAATGTCCTAGGGATGTTATGCAAGTGCAAATGCAAGGTGTCGTTTTGAAGGTATGCAAGATGAAGATTATGATATGCAAAATGAAAGTTAGGGTTATGTTTTGGACTTGGTGAAGATGCTAAAGGTAGGTGTACACAAAGTGGACTATGCAAGGGATGGTTTCCTAGGGTTGATAATGACGTTTAGGCTATGCAAAATGAGGATAGGTGCTCAAGAAGATAAGTTGGTTGATGGAAAATTTGATAGGGTTTGATAGTGAAAATGATGCTAGGGTTTGAACAATGCAATATGAGAGGGATATACCTCTAGGGTAAGTCAAAAATGACATTTAGGAATATGATTATGCTAATGATAGCTCGGTATATGTAAGGTTTTTTGAACTTAGGTGAAATCTTTACAAGGTATTAACCTAAGAGTTTAACATTATGACAATAGACTTTGGATCTTGACCAAAAAAATGACAAAAAAAGATAAGATCAAAATAACAAAGCCAAATCTACCTTGACATAGGTAGTGTTTGACCAAAGAAAATGATAAAATGATCATGATCAAGATCCATCATCCATTGACACAATGTAATACTCTAGAGTTCATACTTTTGTTTAGATTTTTGACTAAGTTCAAAGGTTTTGGGGTTCAAAATGATGTTTAGGCGACTTGAAATGGTGATAATTCTGAGCGGATATGCGATATGCAAAGGTCCTAAGGTGCAAAATGAGATTCTGGGTGCAAGATGCAGTTTTGGGTCAAGTGCAAAATGAGGTGTAGAGGCTTCTAGATGCAATTTTGGGGTCCTAAAGTGCAGTTTGGAGGCCCAAAATGGTCATGCAGGTGCCTAAATGTATTCTGGAAGTACCAAGTGTACTCCAACAATACCAATTGCACCCATGGTGCAGTTGGGGTTCAGAAGGGCACAGTTGGCAGTTTCTAGGCGCAGTTGGGAAGCTAGGATGAACGTCTGCTGATTCAAAATGGTATGGTTGCCAAGTTGATATGCCAGGAAGCTAAAATGCTAGGGTTGATGTTATGATGGGTTGGGAGATGCAAAACAAATTTTATGACCTAAGGAATGATGTCCTAAGTATAGACAATGAAGACTAGGAGGTGTAGAATGCAAATTAGGGCATGCTGATGCAAGGGGACCTATCTAGGTACCTAAGGACACTTCTGAAGCCTTAAAATGTTTTCTCGAAGCCCAAACTGGGTTCTCAGACTACCAAGTGCACTCAGACAATACCAATTGTGCTTGTGGTGTAGTTGGGGCTCAGAAGGGCGCAGTTGGTAGTTTTAGAGCATAGTTGGGAAGCTGGGTTGAAACTAAGGCAATTCTAAGAGCTATGTTTTCCAGATTGATGCCACAGTGAGGTAAACAGCAGAGGACAATGCTGAGACCAGAATGAATGCTCAAAATGATGTGTAGGACATTCAGAATGATGGTTAAAGTGGTCAAGATGAGGGTTGGGTATGCAAAGATGCAAGATGCAAAGTGATGATTTTGGAGGTGAAATGTAAAGGATGCAAGCTTAAATGCTAATGATTGCAATGTGAATATGAGGGATGCTAAAAAGGTGCAATATGAAGTCTATATGATGCAAGTATGAGGCTCAAACTATGGAGAATGCAAGTGGATGCTATGCAAGAGTGAAATCTATGTTTTGTCAAGCATGTTTAGGAGCACAAGTAGCCATGTTTTCCAAGGTTTGAATGTATTGAACCTAAGTTTGTGATGTTTTGACAAGGTTTTGACAATGTTTGATGTTTTGACAAGGTTTTGCAAGTTTGCAAGGTGTAAATTTGAATGTTGGCTTTTATCTTGATTATGTTTTACACACATGCAAGACACGTTAAGACAAGAATAACTATTGTTAAAAGTGAATAATCACACCACAACCTAGGCTTTAGGATTGTATCCACTGAATTCCTACTTGAACCAAAGTTCAATCACGCTTATCCAAAGTGGACAACTTAGGACATTGGTACCACAGGCTACCCCTTACAGCGCACTCACTTCTTGGGGCTACCAAGATCCGCTTCCTAAGGGGCATGACTTCCCAAGGGACTGTTGTCTCTACTAAGGACTGCGAGAATGTAGGATGTCTTCACGGGCATGGGTGACCCCTTGAGCCAGTGGATAGAAAGGATTTTGGCCACTAAAACATGATTTTTAATAAGGGCAATCCATTCAACAAGTGAGTGATAAACTTCCTCAAAAGGTCTCCCAGCCCTGAGAACTAGGGTTTGACGCACCATAAGGGTACTAGAGGAGAGCTATCACTCAGCAATACTGTCAACACGACTTTCACCGTAATCGAGTTTTATATAGCAGCTGAAATGTTGACTTGGCTTTTAGCCCGTTACCGCTCTGAGGTCATCCCCTGGCATACCCAATATCGAATATCTTGGTCCAAGGTAGGCCTCCTATAGAAGTTACATGGATTTCTCTTACACCTAAGATCCACGAATGGCGAGGGGAGAGGATACGTCCAATGCAACTCTTAGGGATTTAAACACTGTAGACACGCCAAACAGAAAATAAAAAGTTCACTTTAAGCATCAAATGAAGTGTTATTTAATCTAATAAATCCACACACATGGTTTTGACAAACACACAATGGTCTTCGACAACGTCCTGCAAAACAAGCATTAGTAGTTTGTTATGATCATGTCTTCATCCCATGATTGCCACATACTACAAGGAGACCATTAGTAACACAATAAGAATATACATTTTTTAACACTATTAATTTGTTACTAATTTTTAATTTAACTTCAATGCATCTGTCAAACAACTTCACTAATGAAAGAAATAAATAAATAATTTATATGTACATTTTTTTTTACCAAATTGATGCCTTTAATTTTGCGAACGAATGGCAAAGACAGACAATGCACTACTGGTCAGGTTGATGGCAAATAGTTTTACAAATGGAAAATAATTTTACAAATGGCAACTTTTTTGAATTTTTTAGACTGTTCGCACGAACACGATATGTTCACCTGAACATGCGTTTAGACTGTTCACACGGACACAATATGTTCGCCCAAACATGTGCCCAATTTTTTTCGGCGGCTACAAAATTTGAGGGGGTATGTTCGCGCAAACACCATGCTCGTGTGAACATGCAAAATTACATAAATTTTAACCTCTTTTTCATATATATATATACATATATATATTGCTCTTTTAACTTCCATAATTGTAGGAGAATGATCTCCTACTGTAAAATAAAAAATGTCAAAATGTGCTGCTCAGAGCAAGCTTTCCAAGAACTATAATTTTAATACATATTTTAATTATTAAGACTTTCAAATATGAGTTTAACTCATTATAGGTTCATTACCGATTGAACATCAACTGACTTTGACACCTTGAAAAAATTAGTAAATTAGGTCAAATTTTTTTTGAAAAATATGTAGAAACTAGCTTATTGAAATACCTTTCTATTCAAAAAAAAAAAAAAAAATTATGATAAATTGACTTCAAATTATCTGTGTCAAACGAAATGTATGTCTAAATTACAGTTCATGTCACTTCAAAACTTCATAAACTATACAATATTCAACCAAAATAAATCAAACCAAATGCATCCTCTGGATATTGATGTTACAAATCTAACGTCAAAAGAATTACTTCATTATCATTTCTAGAAAAAAAATTGTGTCAAACGGATTGTCACTCTTTAAAATATTAAATTTTATTATGTAACACTTTTTGGAAGAGATAAAAAAATTTGATATTAATATTTTTTTAAAAAAATTTAAAAATATGATTACAAAGTAGGAACAAAGTATTCAAAACCACTAATTTATGTCATCTTGAAATTATTTTTAATTTTGGAGATATAGCCACTTAAACGTGACGTTTGTTGCAAAAATATTAATTTTAGTGTCAAAATTGGTCAAAAAGCGAAACCCATTATTGTGTGATCACCCTAAGATGATTATATCCTTAGTGTTTAAATTTCAAATATGATCTCTTTTATGACACTTTGATTTTCTTAGTAATAAAATGGGTGTAACATGTTTTCAAATATAGAAACTTAGTACACAAGTCAACGTTCTAGTGCTTTATTTGGCTCGTAATAGCTAGTTAAAGGCAGCCAATTAAGTACCAAATATTAATTTGAGTTTAGAAAGTTCTAAGGTTACTTTTGCACCTAAATATCTAATTCCAATCAATTGTTTAATTATAGAAAAAGTCCTCAAATAATCTACAAAACAATATTAATGCTACTATTTGTACATATCAAATATTAAAAAATTACATTATTTGCTAACTTTTACACTATAATAAACAAAATGATTCTCCACTAGTAAAGAAAAATAGAAAATATTCCAATTTTACCATGACATATATTAATATATAAAAAAGTAGCAATAAATTTTTACAATAATAAATATATAAACTGAAAATTTCTAACATTTCTTATTTTTTATAAATTTTATAACATAATGAACATAACAAGCTGCCAAGAAGCTGAAGACTTTGATAGGAATAAATAATATCAATTCAACCAAAGCCCTTCCAAGTGAATCTGCAGGCATAGGTCCACGAGATAATGTCGATAGTGCAAGGCCAATGAATTGGCTTGTGACAAGAAATGTTCCATTCTTTATTGCTTCTAATGTATATTTCGCAACATGCTCTGGTTTATCAGCTTGGCTTCGATTGTAAAATGTTGTGGCTTTAGTAACCTGCAAGACATCTTAATCCTCTTCCAAGCCACCTGTATAAATTGGGAGAATATGAGAAAAAAATTAAATTGGATAACTTGAAGAATACATTAACAAACATGAAAAAAAAACCAGATAGAACACAATTTTTAATATTAGTTTTTTATTGAAAATTATACTTTAATAAAACCTCAAAGGAAAATGTGTGAATCTATGAGTACAACAAAAAGCAACTGTAATTTTTTTATATCTTAGTGTGCTATATCATGTATATCATGTTGACAAAGATTTAGATAAAAAAAATCTAATCGATTAATCTAAAACATTTATATTTTTTTATAATGAACAAGAGCTGTGTTACAGCAAGAGTCCAGCCTAATAGTAAAAAAATAAATATTGTTTGAATAGATTGAACAAACATTGGCATAAGTAAATGATTGTAAATAATTAGTAGAAGAAAATTAAAATAAAGTAATATAAACTAATAATTATTAAAGAGTAAATCAAATAAATTAATTTTATAAGTTTTAAAATAAAATTTAATTCTTTTATAATATAAGAACATAGAATAATGAAATAGAAAATTAGAGAAAATTAGAGGAAAGTGTTGTTTGAACATATATTTTTTATTTTAAATCAATAGGTACAATATTATTTTAAATCAATTGACTTAAATGATTTCATTTATATATGATGACTTCAAATTTTCTTCATAATTTATGAATTTATTCTAGCCTATTTACTATCAATCTATTTAAATAATATGTATTTCATTACTATCTACTAAAATAAAAAATTACTCAAACTTTTTTTTCAATATAAACATTAAATGGGTAAATATTGTGGTGCTTATCTCTAAATGCAATTCTATTATTGACCCTAACCTAACGTAATAGTAAATCTAATCTTAATTGAATTCCCATACTAAACTCTAACTTTACTTGTAAAACTAATTTGAATGCTAAACTTAAATCTCATTTTAAAATTATAATACTAAAGGAGATTAGGGGTTATATATATATATATATATATCAAAAAAATTATTATATAAAATAAAGTATATAATAAAATTTAATAACATTTATAAAATTTAATTAATTTCTATAATAAATTTTATAATTTAGTTCTTAGTCCTTTCCTTTTTCCATACTACTAGTTATATATATTATATAGCATATAATATATAAAGAGAAAGTTTAGAGATATGGAGACTTAAATTTACTTTAAAAAAAAACTTTTAGTTGATTAGACAATTTTTTTGTAATTTTCAGAATAAAAAATTAATTAAACCCCTAGCAAAAATAAGGTCAACCAATAAGAAAAAAGAAATACTTTTCAAGAAATTCAAAAAAAAAAAAACACTTCAAACATTGGAAATCATTTTTAATATTTTGCAAAGGCACAGCTTTTAAGGCAAACTAATAGGCTAAAATCAGGTGAAAACATAAGTCTCAGCCTATAAATAGGCTGGACTAATAAGTAATATAAAAGAAAGTAATAGTTAAATTTTTTAATAGAAGATTATTTTACTATTCTCTTATATAATTCATCATTATAATGAAGTAAAAAATGAAATTATATTATGTAATCTTAAAAGTTAATGTTAAATATGCTGTACAATTAAATGAAAGTGAATGTTACATTTGTTCATAAATGTATAATAATTTCTAAAGAATATTATTTTAATTAACACAGAGGTATTCGAAAGAGGCGAGACTAATCCACCAGTTAATCGTGGGGAGGTTTGAACCCGAGACCATGGGGAACCCACAGCTTCAGGCAACCGCTCTCAACCAGACAAGCTAGCACCTTTAAGAAATTTTTTTTTAAATATTATTAAATCTGAAAAATTAATTATATAGACACAAATTATAGACATAATCTAAAATAGAAAATAGAAATCATCAAATTTTTTTTATGTATGTTGAATTTAAAAATTATAGATCAATAAAATAAAATATTAATTTCATTAAAGAAAAAATTAGAATTACTTACTATAATCAAGCATTGGTGTTTCTACAAATCCTGGAAAGACTATGTTAATTCTGATGTTATAAGGCATCAATTCAAGCCTTGAGTTTCTCCAAGTCCCTTTAGGGCATATTTGGTTGCAATATACACGACGTCACCATACACAGCGTGCTGCATACAGAACAATACAACCAAGAAAATCATAAATTCTTGAACATCATGAGAGAGGATTCAATAGTTGAGTATCCTACTTTTATGAGTCACTACAAAGTTTTTACAAAAACTAAAACTGATACTTGCTAACTAAGTCGTGTTTTACTAGTGCACTCATGTGACATCACATGATTGGTGATGTTTCATTCAAAATGAAGAGTCTATATCAATACTACTATAAAATTACAACTAGTGATATAATATTGTTAAAATTATCAACTACTAGAAACTCTAGTCTAGTAAAAGTTTCAGTTGGGAAACTGATAACTTGTTTAAATAGTACAGAAAGAGAAGAATAAGGCATACTGATAAAAAGAGGAATGAAAAATTAAAAATGCTGGTCTCAGATAACGAAGACTTCGAATCAATAAAAAAAAAAGTTCATAAAATGAAGGTTCTAAGTAAATAGTATTGAAAACATTGTTTTGGGCATAACATACCAGGCCAGCAAGAGAACTCATGAGAACAATGGACATGGGAGGTTGGGGATTCCTCTGCTTCATCAATGGAAGTCCAATATGTAACGTATTGACAACCCCTGTCAAGTTGGTCTGAATCACGGCATGATGATCTTCAATCCTGCAGTCCTCCAGAAGTCCGATTTTTGCAGTAGCTGCATTGCAAACCAGCACATCAACAGCCCTCCATTCAAAAGACTCTTTTGTTGCCTTTGCCAAACTTTCATAAACACCCACATCTGCAATCTATTCAAAAATTAAAAGTCAGCTCAGACGTCAAGATTTCTAGGGTTTGAGATAAGCTTAAAATGGAGTAATGAGATAAAACCTTGGTTAATATTTTATGTTTGGTGTCACCATCTTTGGCAAGAAATTGTTCTGCTTTCTCCAATTTAGTGGAGCTTCTGGCTAAAATAGTGATGAACGCTCCTTGAGAGAGAGCCTCCTTGGCAATGGCAAGCCCAATTCCACTTGACCCACCTGTTATCAGAACATGCTTGCCCTCCACAGATTCCAGCCATTTGGATCTCATCTTCGTTGAATTCTGGTATAATACTTCACGCTTGGAGTGGGATAAATAACCGAAGTGGTGATCTTGATGGTTTAATTCCGTGGAGAATCATTTATTTATTTCTGCTACAGGTTCGGTAAAAGTTGAGTTGATGAGTTAATTAAGGCACCATTTATGAAGGATGGTGCTTCCATTAAAGTTGGTAGTACCTATTTCAGAACATGCATTGCAGTCATAGTCTATTTGAATACCTAAGTTGTGGAATGAATCAAAGAAGAGTACAGGAGGTTTAAAGGAAGGCACCGGCTACGGTGCAACATATTTGCATCCTCTGGGCCCATCCATCCTGGCACTCCATCCCACGGGCAGCAGGCGCAGGTACCCCCAAACGTCATTTCATTTCCGACTCTGCCGTATGTCAGCAGCTTATTGTTAAAGTGTATATTTACATTGTATATTTAAATTATATTTATATTGTTGTACAATTTTAAAAAATTCATTATATAATAATAATAATATAATAAATATTAGTTATTTTAGATAAGTAAATAGAATTTGATATAATTTTATTATAATAATTATATTGTTAATTTTTTTTATTTTAAATATATAGTAATATAGAAATAAAATAAATGTTGTTTATTTTATAGTAGTAATAAGTTTTTTAAAGAAAAATTAGTTGTTTGAGAGATAAGATTAAATCAATTGATTATTATATTTATTATATTATGAAATTCAATTAATAATTTTGTACATTATTAAATAAAATAATATTTTTGCATAATTATATTTAACATATTTAAGATTTCTAAATGATTTTGAAAAAGAAAATAATTTTAAAAATTGAAATGAAATAGTTTAAAATTAATAATTATAATAAATAAATAAATAAAATTTAAAAATATTTTATTTCTTTTATAAATACAACATAAACATACATATGCTTTCAAACTTGTTTGTTTTTTTTAACATAGATGTTTATGTGTTGTCTCCATTGTCATGTAACATTTAATAGTTCCACATTTATTTATCAAACTTATTTAATGACAACAAACTAGGAGAGTATCAATTTGTGATATGTTCCACATTTATTTATCAAACTTATTTAATGACAACAAACTAAGAGAGTATCAATTTGTGATATTCCTCTCAAGATTTAAGTGTGTAATTTTGAGTCAAACTCATTGACCCATGTTTCATGAGTAGTGATTCAACATGAATCCATCTCTCATGAATATAAATGGATCACTTAGCACTCATTGGATCTAGGTGATGCTCACAGGGGTGAAGCACCAAGACTTCCTGGGAGGTCACCCATCCTAGTACTCCTCCACCTTGAGCGCACTTAACTACGAAGTTTCCTCCATGGAAATGATCTCCCACTTATCAAGTATCATTTTTTTGTACAAATCAATTCATAAGACAACCATATTGAATATAATTTCTTAGACTATTAAACTACTTAATCATTTCATTTTATATATTCTATATCTTGTCATCTTATTTTCTTCTAAGTAAGAAGGAGAAAAATTACGTGATTCTTAACCATATAAAATGTTACAAAAAAATTGCTTAATTTGACCATGTTATTCATAACCATGTACACATATATGTTATTTCAACATTTGTGTTATTGCAATACTAAAGTTGGATCAAACCTTACATGCTAACTTTAATCAAATGCCACATGGAAAGTTCAAGACAACATAAATATGTGAAGATGATGAACAACTATTTTGCCAAAAATATAACTCAAAGCATCATAATGCTTTCACTGCGAAACAAAATCAAATCCCTTGTAAAAGCACAAAATCAAGGATGTAATATTTGGATGATAAAATAATACAATATGTTTTGAAAATCCTTCATAGTGAAGCTCTTAGTCTTGACTTATATTAACCTCTCTTCTAATTGGAATCAATTTTATCACTTCGATAAATTTACAAAAAAGTGTTGATCACCATCCTCCATATAAAAATCATCAACACCTCCAAATGTATTGTGTTAATAATAAAATTCATTTTCAAACTAAAGACACAATTGATTGAAGTTCATTTCGTATTTTCCTCACCATCTCTACTTTGCATTGTGTTCATTCTTGCTATTGTTTGATTAAAATCAATAAAATATGGTTGCACGTTTTTTTGAATTTTTTGTTGATCATGTAATTCTAAAAAAATATTAACATTTAATATATATCATCAATAAATTTAAAATATAGTTGTCAATTTAATACTCATAATTATGTTTATTTCATAACCTCATTACCATATCTAGCTTATATTGCATCATTTTTTGTTGATGCCTGATTAGATTCAAAGGAATCTGGTTGCATGTATTCTTGATTTTTCTGTTCATCATCTAATCCTACAATAATGTGAACATTTAGTATGTAAACTTTCGCAAAATAAATTTACAAACTAAAGACTCATAATTCATTGATTTATATAATGTCATTACAATGTCTAGTATTTATCACATCCATTGTTGTTAATGTTTGGTTAAGATCAATAGAGAAGGGCACCATAAGTTGTTGAGCTTCTTGTTGATCATCCAAATCTACAAAAAAAAACTTATATTTAACATTTTAACTTAGATAAAATGTTCAAGTATAAAATTAATTTATGTAAATAATCTAAACGATATTAAAATTACTATCTACCTACAATAACTTGTTCAAAGGTATGGATAGGGATAGTATTGATCATTGACAGTTAATATCTAATAATTGTATCTTGTACTTACAAAAGTGGTTAGAACTACGAACCAAGTATTTTATTATAAAATTAATAAAGACACTTAATAGCTAAAAGCTTACCATTTGGAAACTCCACTTCATCAATTGTTGTATGGTTTAGATCAATGGAGAAAGGTAATTGACATCGTGGAATACTTTCTTGATCACCCAAACCTACAATGACATATGATTAATACATGAAATGAAAATAAGAATTATTGCTATGTAATTACAAAAATACTTTTTCTTAAAAATACACTCACCTTGTTGCCTGATAATATCTCTTTCTTCTTGAATAGCTATATTTGAGCGATTTGTGACCTTTTTCTTTTTCTTTTTCTTTCTGCAATTTTCATTCTCTTCAACTCTACTATTTAAGTTTCTAGAGAGGGATTTACACTTTTTTTGAATGGAACAACTTTTTTCATTTTGCTTGGACTAAACCATGGTGTTGTTTGTCTCATAGATATGTTATCTGAGCCAGGGATTGGTTTAAATTTGGAAGATGAAGCAAGAGATGCATGAATTTCTCTAAATTTTTCAACAGATTGACTAAAGCTATCTTTGTCATAATCACTAGTTGGTTAATTTTCAAGCAATGAATTTAAATAATCAACAAATTTTTGAAACTTATCATTGATAGTAGTAGATGAATTCCAATTATCTGTAATACAAATTTAACAATGACAAAGTTAAAATTACTGATAAATATTGAAATTTCATTAAAAATGATAGTTTTAAAATTTACTAGTTTTGTCACCTTCACCAATGTTAACCTAACACACATCTTGATTTCCATAAAGTATACAACCATCTACAATTGAAATATTACGTAATTAATGTTGAGAATCATAAAACCATTTAATATTTAACTATATAGATCATATTGATCATTACAAATGACATTAATGTCATGACTCGATCTTCCTGTGACTTCCTCATCATCAAAGACCAATGGAGTAGAAGCTTCTGTAATTTTAAATGAGACTAATATAGTCAACATAGATTTTTAAAAAATAAAATGTAAATAAATTAATGCTAAATTTTAAATGATACTTACCAACAACTTCATCGTGTGTGTTCCTTACGAAATACCATTTTGCTAGAATAGTTTGACTTCTAATTTTATATGTGTTTGGTAGCTGATCATCTTGATAGCAATCAATATCTAGTATTAATTTTGATCTTTCTAAGATAGTTATGTAATATCTTTCCTTTTTGAAGTTGGTTAAAAATCTAGATTGTTGCAAATATCTTTTATTTTTATAGAATGGCTCTACCCTATGAAGAAGTGTATAGATGAGTCAATCGATTCTTCTTGTGCATTTCTTAGAATGATCACTTAGATGTTGACTCTTGATGTGGGAGTGATATGACTCTATCAAAGCATTAGTTTCTTGATTTGCATGAGGGAAGCTTCGAAAGCCTTTCGCCCACATCGCTAGAAAAAAAAACATGACATCTTAGCATATAGAATAATTAATTTAAATTATATAAATTCATAAAAAAAATATAAAAGATAATCTTGGTGGTCATACCAATGCGACTCTCATCATGGCACCAATAATTCTGAAAGTAACTAATAAATTCCTTCTCTTCTTTGAATTCCTCTATGAACTTCATTATCAAATCAGTAATGGCATCTTCATTTTCATGTATTGCATACATTATCTCACCCAATCTATCAAATATTCTTGTTCCAACATCTTTATTTTTAAGAAATCTAGATTATATAACACAGTATAGAGTTATAATGTTATGTATGTGATTTTTCATATATTCTAATAAAATATTAACTTAATTGTACACATTCTTCAACCATGCCCTACGCACATGCCCAATACATAACAACACTCAGCACTTAAAGGATAATCTACAAGACAATAAATTATCAAAGTCCATAAGTAGTATTCTAATAAAATAATTTTTAAATTGAAACTTGTTTATGCTAAAAATTGGAAAACATATATCTATATAAACTAAACATTAAGAAATTGCATTCTTCTAACTATAAACTAAGGTTGGAGAAAACCTTATTGCTTCAATCTCGGCACTAGCATCATCTGTCATGAATGCGTTGACATGCCAATCTTCCCCATATTGTTTCCCTCTTTTATAAATCTCTATTAGCCATTCATTTATGTCCTCAACTTTATTTCTTGAGGATATGGCCCATGCAACTAGTACATTGGCTTCTTGTTCATCAAATACAAGCAAAGTATAAAGTTGATACAACATATTAAAAAAACAATGATATATTAAGATTGGCTAAATTAAAATCCATAAATAGAATTAACATTGTTCTACTCACACAGTATTTGTTTGTTGAGAATGTGGAGTCCATTGCAATAATTGAATCATGTGAATGTTTCACCATCATCTCTTGCATCCATGGTATTTGGATGCCTATGATAAATGAAATATTTTCTTTATTTTTTGGCATTTTATAAAAAAAGAAGTTATCTTGCTCATCTATATGTCACAAACATATAGTTTTTGCATCATCCTCATTTTTCTGTGAATGTAGGGAACGTACTCTTTTCCATGTATTTAACACATCCTTTCTTAGCAAACAAGTATCCCTCTTATTCATTAACTTTGTCAAACCAGAATCTAGGTAATGTCGTTCCATATTGTGTCAATGCCTACACCTATCAATAGTAAGGATTCAATATACAATTTACATTCATTTGACAACCTTGGTGCAAAACTACTCCTTGGATCACCAAAAGAGTCATTTTTTCCATGACAAAATTCACCATTGGCATCTTGATGACTAAATTCATTATATGTAATTATTGCAATATCTGGTCTACCATACATAACCCTAACATTAAAGTGAGTTTTACAACCCCTTTTTTAGTAAAATTGTGACTTCTTTCCTTGCTTTTTGGTTCATTCCTTTTATCTAGTGGCCCAAAAGCACAATGATAACTATTTAAACATGTGATAAATATAAATTAATGGATATAAAAAAAAAGTGACATGCTTAATCAATTTATTAAAGCTAGACAAACCTTGAATACATCTTTGTGGCATGATTAGTAGGCTCTATCAAATTACTCTCCAAAATCCTTTTACATATAGATATTGTTTCAGTACCATCCAATAAACCTTCCCCTTTGACAAAGTGAGGGAGCCTCTCAAGAGGGATAGTAGCACACCAATCTATCTGTTGTTTACTATCATCTCCAATAGGTGTCCATTCAAGTTCACAACTTGAGAAATGACTTCCTTCATTTGAGATATCTTGCACATCTAACTTGATAAGTGATTCCCACTTATTCTTTTTACACATCCTGAATTTTTTATATATTTTTAGTGACCCTTAATATTGTGTAAATATGTAGAAAAGGTTTTATAGTGGTACCATTAAATCTATATTATAATACCCCCAACATTATTTTTTTACTTTAATCAAAATTATTTAAACAACATCCTATCAACAAAAAAATAGAATGACATATCCCACAATTGGAATGTTTTTTCATTGTTATTGCAAGAGGTATATGAAGATGTTATGATGGCATAAGTGATTCTATAATGTATGACATAAATATTTTTCTAGATGCCATATGAGTATGGATACTATACATGATAGTACCCAAGAGATTTAAATGTTCATAAAAGCATGTTAATATCGATTCTAGACAAAAGAATAATTTTCTTAGTATAAGTGTGGACTAAAATGAGAGACGACACTAGCCCCACTTGGCAAAGCTAATACCTTTTTCAAGTATAAGTTAAAATAAATAACTAGTTATTGTATTTTTCACAAAATTTTGAACTTTTTAAAATTAATACATGAATTTTTTGAAGTACGCAAAAGTAAATTTAATTTGAAGATTTTTAAAAAAATACTAAGATTCTAAATAAAAGAAAAACTTTATGCAAACATAGGTACTCAATTCCATTTCTTTACTTCAAGGAAGTGCAAATTTATGAAAGTAGAATGGATGTAAAATTTATATACATCTTAAGTATCTTAGTAATTCTACATGGATGTAAATATACCATCATGTGTCAAAATTAGATAGTTAAAAAGCTTTTGGAATAAACTTTGTATATATTTTCATTTGTTATGTTTTATTATGCTCTTATTATTTAAACAAATTCAAATAAGTTAAAAAATAATATAATACAAATAGGAATAGTTTGATTTTGGATGTGCATTTGAATAATTTAATACAAATATACATAAAGGTGTATTTGAATAATTTATTATTATAATTTGAAATGGTTTGATTTTAGATGTTCATAACATAATCACACAAATTAATTAGATAGTAAATAAAAATTAGTCAACTTAAAGTTAGTGATCCTATAAACATAGAATATAGTATAAGAGCTATAAGAAATGATGTAACTATTATCATCTTAATAATATTATTGGCCTTGAAATTTTACATCCCTTTCAGATACAATATTTTTTGGTAAACCATGGATCCTAACTACTTCCTTAAAAAAAGATGTGCAATATGAGAAGCATCATTTATGCTTTTGCATGGTATAAAATGGACCATTTTACTGAATCTATCCACTACCACAAAAATACTATCAAAAGCTTGCTTTGTTCTAGGTAGTCCCATAACAAAATCCATTGAGATTGACTCCCAAGGTCTTGTGGGGATTGGTAAGGGTTGATATAGCCCCTAATTTTTTGAAACACCTATGACTTGTTGACAGATGGTACAAGTCTCAATGAACTTATTTTCCTCATTGTTCATATTTGGTCAATAGTAGCTTCTTTTCACCATGTCTATTGTCTTGTCAATGCCGAAATGTCCTCCTAGACCACCACAATGTTTCTCCCTGATGATATTTGTCCTCATTGAGCATTTGGGAATGCATAACTGAGCTCCTTTGAATAGGAGTCCATTCTAAATCGGATATTTAGAGAAATCCATATGGTATCTTCCAACCATCTCTATGCAAACTTGATAAATCTTTGCAAAATCAAGATCATTAGCATATAAGTACTTGAGGGAATTAATTCCCACACTTTTTAGTTGTACTTATTCAACTAGACCAACCCTTCTACTAAGGGCATTAGCAACTTTGTTTGTGACACCTTTCTTATGTTTGATGTTGAAAGTATAAGCCTGCAATTGTTCCATCCATTTTAGATGTCTAATAGATAGCTTTTCCTGATAATTAAAGAAAATCAATACATGGTTTTCAGTATATACTACAAACTCCTTTGGGATTAGATAGTGTCTCCATTTCTTGACAGCTTGTACCATGGCATAAATTTCCAAGTCATAAGTTGAAAATATTTTCTTAGCATCATTTAGTTTCTTAGAAAAGAAAGCTATTGCCTTACCTTCCTAACTTAGGACTACACCTGTGGACAAATTGCTTGCATCAGTTTCCATAGTGAAAACCTTGTTGAATTAGGTAGAACCAAGGTTGGGTATTGAGAGACTCTATTCTTCAAGTACTGAAATACATAATTGGTTTCCTTTGTCCAAGAAAATTTAGTCTTCTTTCCTCCTTTGATGGTGTCAAGCATGGGTGCACACACATGACTGAATTTTTTGATAAACTTCCTATAGAAGGTGGCAAGACCATGGAAGATTCTTACATCATCATGGTTCTTTGGTGGAGGCCAGTTGATGATTGCTTCAACCTTCTCAAGTTCCATCTTGAGGGTACTTTATGAGATCACAAATACTAGGAACACAAGTTCCTTCTTCATAAGCATGCATTTTTCCAAGTTGATCACCAACTTGTGTTGATGAAGTACTTGTTCCACATGATCAAGATGCTCCTTCCTGCTATGACTAAATATTAGTATGTCATCAAGGTAAATAACAAAAAATCTACCAATAAAATCTATGTATATCTCATTCATAAGCCTCATAAAAGTGCTAGGGGCATTGCTTAACCCAAAGGGCATTATTAACCATTTAAACAAACCTTCAGTAGTTTTGAATGTTGTCTTCCATTCATCATTTGGTTTATTCTGATTTGATGGTATCCATACTTCAAGTCTATCTTGGTGAAATAGCAAGCTTCTCCTAGTTGATCCAATAGATCCTCAATTCTAGCTATGGGGAATCTATACCTTATGGTAATTTTGTTTATTGCCTTGCTATTAGTACACAACCTCCATTTTTCATCCTTTTTAGGATCAAGGACAGATGGAATAACATAAGGACTTAAACTCCTTTGTATTAGAACTTTTTCCAACAAATCATTTACTTGCTTGGCAATTTCAGCATGTTGAGTTGGTCTCATTTTATAGGGTGCCTTGTTAGGTAAGGAAGAGCCAGGTATCAAGTCAATTTGGTGATTGATATCTCTAATGGGAGGGAGGCTTGTGGGTAGATTAGTTACGGTAACTTGGCTGTACTTTTATAGAAAATCTTGTATTTCTTGAGGGATGGGGTCCTTGTCCTTAGAAGTTATGTTTTCCTTTGGCTTAGAGACCAAAATAAAACCTTGGGCATCAGGTTCCTTCAAGGCTTTAATCATTTCTTTCTCCCCTATGGTTACTACAATAGGTTTTACTTTAGGATCAGGCATGGGCTTCATTGTGAAAGTTACACCATTCCTCGTTATAGAATTGGTATTATTCTTGTAATAGTGGATGGCATCAACATCATTTTTCCAGGGTCTTCCTAGAAGTATATGAGATGTATCCATCTCTACAGCATCACAAAGTACCTTATCCTTGAAATTTGCTAAAGAAAATTCTACCCATGCTTGTTCTATCAGTAAGGTTTGTTGACCCTTTGTTATCCAACAAACATGATATGGAAAGGAGTGGGGTTTCTTAGGTAGTTTAATTTTTTATACCATTTTAGAGGAAACTAGATTTTCTGTAGAACCTAAATCAATCAACAAATTGCATACCTTGCATTGGCACATGATCTTTGTCTAGAAGAGATTCTTTCTTTGGGGTGGCTCTTAGGTGTGAGGGATCAGCACAAATGCTTGCCTCATCATTAGACATGCTCCTTCCTCAGGTTTAATTTCTTTGCAATCAAGTTTCTCTTCCTCCACAATTTGTGCTCTTCTTTTCCCTTGATTATTGTTTCTCTTTTTAGGGCCCTTTCTTGCATGGTGTCCTACTTGATTACAATTGTAGCATGTGAGAGCATCATTGCCTCTTCCCGTACCTTTAAAATACTTTCCTCCTCTATAGTTTCCCTTAGAACATTGTCCTCCCTAATCCTTATTCTGATTAGTAGGTTTGTTTCCACTATTTTGCCCCTTGTTCCAAGAATTGTTCTTGGGCTTGAAGTTTTTATTGTTCTCCTTGCCTTTTTTTTTATCCTACCCCCTCTTCTATTATTCTTCCACCTTGAGTGCTAATTGATAGCACTTATTTACAAAACTGGGGGTGTGAAGGCTGAGTTCTTCTTGGATCAATAACTTAGTCATTCATGCACCTTACTTGTTTGTCTTCCTTATCCTCTATTGTGTTGGTCTTCATAGAAAATTTTAAGAATTCCTCTATATAGGAACTAACATCTAGATCATTTTTATTTAGACTTTTTTTTCCCCTATGGAGTTGTACCCCATAGTCTTTAGGCACACATGTCTCCCTTACTAGTGTCACCATTCTATCCCAAAAAGAAATCACATTTCTTCCTTTCTTCTCCCTCTTTGCCTAGATGAAGTTCCACCAAGTTAGGGTTTCTCCCTTCAACTTGGACTTTTCCATCTTTACCCTATGCTTCTCTGGAATGTCTTCACACTCAAAGAAACTAGTTAGGGCTTCTATAAAATCTAATGCTACATTACCATTCATTTTTCCATTGAAAGTTGGCGATTCCAACTTACCCCCCATGGTTCTTTTCTCCAAGGATTTACGAGCATTTAAGAGTGATCTCTATTCAGCAAGTAATTCTCCTTCTTCTCCAAGGTCATCAGCCTTAGCATCCTGATCTTCATCATCAAATTGTGCCCTTTTTTTCTTATCTACCCTAACTTCCAGTTCTCTCAACCTCTGTGCAAGACCAACATTGGTTGCTCTTTGTGCTCTCACTATTTTGCTAATTCAACATTTTTTACCCTAGTAGGGATTTCTTCATCTTCTTTAGTAAGAGCCATGGCTCTGATACTACTTGACATAATGGAGCCTAGTGCAATTGATCAAAAGGTGATCAACTAGTCTAAAAACCCTCTTCATTGAAGTTCTTCAACCAAATCTCTTGGTAAAGATGATCAACTATGCAAGCACCAATCACAACTACTACAAGGATGATACCAAGTTATCACAACCCTACACCCAAACAAGGAAAACCCTAATCACCAATGAACCCTATGAACAAGAAAAATTATCACAAGTTGCTCACAATGCACAAATTGACCAATTTTGGGAAAACAACGTTAAACTTCTTCTAATGACCAAGGAAGATTCCAACACATGGTAATAGTCTATTTAGGACACAAATGACATGAAACAATGTTTAAAACAAAACTATGTAAGTTTTTCCACATGGTTGCTTTGTTAAGTCATCCAAAAGGCTAGTAGCCCTTTTTGATGAAAATAAGACTTTAAAGGAAATATCTCCACACAACCCAAGGAAAAAAATTTAGTTTAGGACACCCTTTTGAGACAAAGAAAATATACTAAGGCACCAAGGTTTGATGACACAAACAAGTGGGCTTTTGTTCACTTTCTCACCTAGGGAATTAAGGCAATTAGGCCTCCATTTACAAAGGAAGTACATGTTCTAAGAATCCATCCTATAAACCAATGATGGAAAAATATGAGGGAAACCCTAAATAACTTACAAATTTGATTTCAGACCTTGAGGCCAAGTCTGGTTGGAATTGTGAAAGATGTTGCATCCTTTTCCTAGTATGCACATGGGACTTTCATGCCTAGGGCATCAAATTTCTCAAGGATCACCAGAAGTAAAAACTTTAGCCCACTTGAATCTTAAATTACATATCCAACACTAGGATTTAAATAGAGGCTATTAAATTCCCATGGTGAAATCCTCCGCTATGCTTGAAAATGCTTCAAAACCCTAGGTTAGCAAGAAATCTGGACCTACTTACACAAAAATGTGAATATCTTGAGTTAGGGAATAGATGGAGACTTCAACCAGAAGAATTGGAAAGCTACTTCATCCATCCATCCAAAATTGTAAGCTTAACACCAAATAAATTCGTATAGATCTGTACAATACAGGATAGTAGGCTATTTAGAGTAAAAACAGAGTATTTTATTGATTTGAAGGTTGAAAATACATTATCTCTACCTATAACCCACCTTAATGGGCTTATTATAGGCCTTCCAATGGTCAAACAAAATTTTAAACTTGCTATGGCCTTTGGGGAATTTTTCGCTTTGTTTTGCAAAAGTTACTTGACAACTTGTTAAGCAAATTTGCACTTTTTGCATTTTATAAGAAAATGTTATAAAAAATTAAATCTAATGACCCAAATCAGTCCTAAACATGATAAAACATGAAATAATCTAAAATCCTAAGATTCTAAGCCTTTTGACCATCTTTGACCATAGTTGACCAAGGGCTTATAATAGTGCCAATCTTGGAACTAGAGAGATGATTTATTTGCAATGCTTGTTCAACAATCTCCATTGGAAACAAGATGAAAATATTTTATTTTCTGATAGTTAGAGTGCACTTTTTATGGCTCACAATCATTCCTCTCAGTGAAATTCCAAACATATTGACAAGCATGCTCACTATGTTCGCTATGCGGTAGAAGAAGGAAAATTAAAGGTTGCCAAAATTGATATAAAAATAAATCTCGCAAACATCTTGACAAATGTTGTTGCCAAGGAGAAGGGGAATGAGTGATCAGTTGAAGCATTTGTTGTCTTCAAGTGGGAGATTGTTAAGTATGTGAAGATCAACCGTCTCTTGGGATTTTCCCTCCAATATATGATGTTTGTTCATTTGATCACTTGTGATCTATAAATGTTGATTATATCCATTTGTACACTCACTTTTTTTAATCAATAATATTCCTCTCCTCTCAATGTGGAAGTAGCCTTGATTTGTGGTGAGCCACAATAAATATTGATGTTTATGTGCTTTGTTCTACACTTTTCATTTGCACTTTTTGATTAACCTTTCACAATGAAGTTTAATCAGGGTTTAAAAAGCTCCTAGGTAATAGTTCTCTGCCTTGGCAAGAAATAATAAGATATAGATGATACACAACTTCAAGATTTGATTGTACTATGAGAAAATTTATAGGGAATTTGTGAATATGGAATACTCAAGAAAATGCCACATTTGGTACCATGCAAAGGCCACACCAGAAGTAATACGTCACTCTACATTGCCATCAATTTCAAATTCCTTTTTAATCTCTCTTTATCAGTAGAATAATAAAAGGATAGCGAAAAAAACACCTAGTCAATAGAAAAATAGAGATAATAAAAATAACAAAGTTTTAGTTTAATAAGAAGAATTGTGCAGACCATTAGATAAGTGAAATAATTTTGAAATTTGCACCATTACCAATGTAATAATAATAAAAAGTACCTAAGAAACATTAGTCTAGACTAACAATAGGTGCTCATTTAAATATGGATACAAGGTTCTACTATGTGATAAATGAAAGAGAGTTCATGCCTGTAGTAGATAACTGTGTTAGGTATTCCTTTAAGGCACCGGCTATGGTGCAACATATTTGCACTAGTCGGGCCCCTCCATCCTAGCACTACATCCACAGTTAGCAGGCGCAAGTACCCTCAAATGTCATTTCATTTCTGACTCTATCATATGTCAGCAAGTTATTAGACATGCCACCATCCACCTTCCCCAACTGGCAATATTTCCTACCTTAGTTTTTCCATTAATATCAACCTAACGCATAAATGCTCGTCCCGCCATTTTTTTGGTGGAGTTTGTGTTATAAATCAACAGATGTACATTCATTCTCATATCATATTTGCTAGGTCATATTTCTTGCCGTTGGGTGAATTTTCTTGCCTATTGCTGGGTTTCTTACATTCATCAGGTAATACTCTTTACCTTCTGTATATGCTGCAATCTTTATAAATTCTTTTGAAAGAGATTCTCTTTCTCATAGATGTCTCTTTCAGATGATTAAATTGTATTATCATTCTCTTTCTCACCTATCTTGCCTCTTTTAACACTCCTTTACAGAATCCTATGCCCCTGATGTTTTATGAAAGGATTTTTATTATTATTGAATGAATTAGAGATCAAATGTGAAAAATTTGGTACCCTTATAATCCATTTTCACTGACCTACCCGCTTGTCTTGGTGCACCATAATAAATCATCTTTAGAAATTTAATATTTGTATTTTAATTGAAATTTAATTTGTAGTGCATCAACTTCATTTTGAGACCTATTCAAAATCTCAACTCCGTAGATTATAAATCTTATAGATGTTAAAATGTTGCCTTCTATTTTGTTTTACATCAACTTGATAAGTGTTATGCTTTCTATGAATGCTAACTTCTATTTCTTTTTGTAAAGCATATTTCTGATTCAAACTATAAAAAAATATGATCTTTACTTATATACAAATTAAGTTCTTATGCTTATCCAAAGAAGATTAGATTCCTTGTTATATATACTTTTCTTCTGAGAACTTTTCTAGTATTAATTTGCATGAAAGAAGCACTGATTTAATTCATATCAAATTAAGCAACTATTTCCTTACTATGTTCACGTTCCTAAAAATATCTTTAACACTGATGTAGCAGGTACCATCATTAACTCTTGCCATTCTCAACGAGGATCTGACAGTTTTCAATATTACATGTGTGTGTGTGTGTGTGTGGTAAATTAACTTTATGAAATCGTTTGTTCACTGAAAATAAATAACCGAAATTCCATATCATAAATTTAGCATATTCATAAATAATAAAAAATAAATAAGAATATACATCTTAAATTCAGCATATTCATACGACACACCCACACACACACATTAAAGGATAAAAAAAACTACAATTGGCTATCTAATCTATGCCACAAATCTATCATAGGTATTTAGACATTAATATCTCATAGAACATTTTTATCTTCTTATTTTGTCACTTGATAATTAAGATTTTTATCATTTACATTATTTTTTCCATCTATTTCACAAAGATGATCATTTTCAATTTAAATGATATTTAACTTTTGATTTCAAGTAAAATAAATATAAACACTTATATTTGTTTTAAATTCGAATTTTTCCATTATAAAGTCTTATATGCAGTATATGACTTAATTAAAAATTTAAGCAATTAGAGTGTGATCTAAAATGTCTATTGAAGAATATCATTAAATTTTATTTAAAATTTTATTGTTCATCATCTACTTATTTTATCAGATGATAAATCTATGCATTCCAATAATATTATTAAGATGATAATAGTTACATCATTTCTTATATCTCTTATTCTATATTCTATGTTTATAGGATCACTAACTTTAAGTTGACTAATTTTTATTTACTATCTAATTAATTTGTGTGATTATGTTATGCGCATCTAAAATCAAACCATTTTAAATAATAATAAAAAATTATTCAAATACACCTTTATGTATATTTGTATTAAATTATTCAAATGCACATCCAAAATCAAACTATTACTATTTGTATATTATTTTTTAACTTATTTTAATTTGTTTAAATAATTAGAGCATAATAAAACATGACAAATGAAAATATATACAAGGTTTATTCCAAAAGCTTTTTAACTATCTAATTTTGACACATGATGGTATATTTACATCCATGTAGAATTACTAAGATACTTAAGATGTATATAAATGTTACATCCATTCTACTTTTATAAATTTGCACTTCCTTGAGGTAACGAAATGGAATTGAGTACTTATGTTTGCATAAAGTTTTTCTTTTATTTAGAATCTTAGTAATTTTTTTAATCTTCAAATTGCATTTACTTTTGCGTACTTCAAAAAATTCATGTATTAATTTTAAAAAGTTCAAAATTTTGTGAAAAATACAATAACTAGTTATTTATTTTAACTTATACTTGAAAAAGGTATTAGCTTTGCCTAGTGGGGCTAGTGTCGTCTCTCATTTTAGTCCACACTTATACTAAGAAAATTATTCTATTGTCTACAATATATATTAACATGCTTTTATGAACATTTAAATCTCTTGGGTACTATCACGTATAGTATCCATACTCATATAGCATCTAGAAAAATATTTATGTCATACATTATAGAATCACTTATGCCATCATAACATCTTCATATACCTCTTGGAATAACAATGAAAAAACACTTCAATCGTGGGATATGTCATTCTATTTTTTTGTTGATAGGATGTTGTTTAAATAATTTTGATTAAAGTAAAAAATAATTCAGGGGATATTATAATATAGATTTAATGGTACCACTATAAAACCTTTTCTACATATTTAAACAAAATTAAGGGTCACTAACAATATTAATTTTTTTTAGGATGGGTAGAAAGAATAAGTGGGAATCACTTATCAAGTTAGATGTGCAAGACATCCCAAATGAAGGAAGTCATTTCTCAAGTTGTGAACTTGAATGGACACCTATTAGAGATTATAGTAAACAACAGATAGATTGGTGTGTTGCTATGCCTCTTGAGAGGCTCCCTCACTTTGTCAAAGGGGAAGGTTTATTGGATGGTACTTAAACAACATTTATAAGTAAAAGGATTTTGGAGAGTAATTTGATAGAACATACTAATCATGCCATAAAGATGTATTCGAGGTTTGTCTAGCTTTAATAAATTGATTAAGCAAGTCAATTTTTTTTAATATCCATTAATTTATATTTTTCACATGTTTAAACAATTATCATTGTGCTTTTGGTCCACTAGATAAAAGAAATGCACCAAAAAGCAAGGAAAGAAGTCACAATTTTACTCAAAAAAGGGGTTGTCAAACTCACTTTAATGTTAGGGTTATGTACGGTAGACCAAATATTGCAATAATTACATATAATGAATTTAGTCATCAAGATGCCAATGGTGAATTTTGTCATGGAAAAAATGACCCTTCTGGTGATCCGAGGAGTAGTTTTGCACCAAGGTTGTCAAATGAATGTAAATTGTATATTGAATCCTTACTATTGATGGGTGTAGGCATTGACACAATATTTGAACGACATTACCTAGATTTTGGTTTGACAAAGTTAATGAATAAGAGGGATACTTGTTTGCTAAGAAAGGATGTGTTAAATGCACAGAACAACATACGTTCCCTATGTTCATAGAAAAATGAGGATGATGCAAAAAGTGTATGTTTGTGGCATATAGAGGAGAAAACTTCCTTTTTTATAAAATGCCAAAAAATAAAGAAAATATTTCATTTATCATAGGCATCCAAACACCATGGATGCAAGAGATGATGGTGAAACATTCACATGATTCAATTATTGTGATGGACTCCACATTCTCAACAAACAAATACTGTGTGAGTAGAACAATGTTAATTTTATTTATGGATTTTAATTTAGCCATTAGTTTTATTTGTCTAAAAAATCAATATATCATTGTTTTTTTCATGTGTAGTATCAACTTTATACTTTTCTTGTATTTGATGAACAAGAAGTCGGTTTACCGGTTGCATGAGCCATATCCTCAAGAAATAAAGTTGAGGATATAAATGAATGGTTAATAGAGATTTATAAAAGAGGGAAACAATATAGGGAAGATTGGCATGTCAACGCATTCATGACAGATGATGCTAGCCTCGAGATTGAAGCAATAAGGTTTTCTCCAACCTTAGTTTATAGTTAGAAGAATGCAATTTCTTAATGTTTAGTTTATACAGATATATGTTTTCCAATTTTTAGCATAAACAAGTTTCAACTTAAGAATTATTTTATTAGAATAATACTTATGAACTTTGATAATTAATTGTCTTGTAGATTATCCTTTAAGTGTCAAGTGTTGTTATGCATTTGGCATGTGCGTAGGGCATGGATGAAGAATGTGCACAAGTAAGTTAATATTTTATTAGAATATATGAAAAATCACATACATAACATCATAACTCTATATTGTGTTATATAATCCAAATTTGTTAAAAATAAAGATGTTGGAACAAGAATATTTGATAGATTGGGTGAGATAATGTATGCAATGCATGAAAATGAAGATGCCATTACTGATTTGATAATGAAGTTCATAGAGGAATTCAAAGAAGAGAAGGAATTCATTAATTGCTTTCAAAATTATTGGTGCCATGATGACAGTCACATTGGTACAACCATCAAGATTATCTTTTATATTTGTTTATGAATTTATATGATTTAAATTAATTATTCTATATGCTAAGATTTCATGTTTGTTTTTCTAGCAATGTGGACAAAAAGCTTTCAAAGCTTCCCTCATGCAAATCAAGAAACTAACACTTTGATAGAGTAATATCACTCCCACATCAAGAGTCAACATCTAAGTGATCGTTCTAGGAAATGCACAAGAAGAATGGATTGGTGCATCTATACACTTCTTCATAGGGTAGAGCCATTCTAGAAAAATAAAAGATATTTGCAACAATCTAGATTTTTAACCAACTTCAAAAAGGAAATATATTACATAACTACCTTAGAAAGATCAAAACTAATACCAGATACTGATTGCTATCAAGATGATTAGCTACCAAACACATATGAAGTTAGAAGTCAAATTATTTCAGCAAAATGGTATTTCGTAAGGAATTTTGGACCAAATTTGCATGTGTGTGATTGTGAATGGGCAAAAAGAGGAAACACACGCAAGCATGTGTTGAAGATCTTATATATTCTAAAGAGGAACACACACGATAAAGTTATTGGTAAGTATCATTTAAAATTTAGCATCAATTTATTTACATTTTATTTTTAAAAAATCTATGTTGACTATATTAGTCTCATTTAAAATTACAGAAGCTTCTACTCAATTGGTCTTTGATGATGAGGAAGTCAGCAGAAGATCAAATCATGACATTAATGTCATTGGTAATGATCAATATGATTTGTATAATTAAATATTAAATGATTTTATGATTCTCAACATTAATTACATAATATTTCAATTCTAGATGGTTGTATACTTTCTAGAAATCAAGATGTGCCTAAGGTTAACATTGGTAAAGGTGACAAAACTGGTAAATTTCAAAACTATTATTTTTAATGAAATTTCAATATTTATTAGTAATTTTAACTTTGTCGTTGTTAAATTTGTATTGCAAATAGTTGGAATTCATCTATTACTATCAAAGATAAGTTTCAAAAATCTGTTGATTATTTAAATTCATTGCTTGAAAATTTACCAACTAGTGATTATGAAAAATATATCTTTAGTCAATCTATTGACAAATTTAGAGAAATTCATGCATCTCTTGCTTCATCTTCCAAATTTAAACCAATCCCTGGCTGACATAACATATCTATGAGACAAATAGCACAATGGTTTAGTCCAAGCAAAATGAAAAAAAGTCGTTCCATTCACAAAAAGTGTAAATCCCTCTCTAGAAACTTAATTTGTAGAGTTGAAGAGAATAAAAATTTTCAGTTCCCCTCTATAGGATGCAAAAAGAAAAAGAAAAAGAAAAAGGTCACAAATCGCTCAAATATAGCTGTTCAAGAAGAAAGAGATATTATCAGGCAACAAGGTGAGTGTATTTTTAAGAAAAAGTATTTTTGTAATTACATAGCTATAATTCTTATTTTCATTTCATGTATTAATCATATGTCATTGTAGGTTTGGGTGATCAAGAAAGTATTCCATAATGTCAATTACCTTTCTCCATTGATCTAAACCATACAACAATTGATGAAGTGGAGTTTCCAAATGATAAGCTTTTAGCTATTAAGTGTATTTATTACTTTTATAATAAAATACTTGGTTCGTAGTTCTAAACACTTTTGTATGTACAAGATACAATTATTAGAGATTAACCGTCAATGATCAATACTATACCTGTCCATACCTTGAACAAGTTAGTGTAGGTAGATAGTAATTTTAATATTGTTTAGATTATTTACATAAATTAATTTTATACTTGAACATTTTATCTAAGTTAAAAGGTTATATATATATATATATATATATATATATATATATATATATATATATATATATATTGTAGATTTGGATGATCAACAAGAAGCTCAACAACTTATGGTGCCCTTCTATATTGATCTTAACCAAACATTAACAACAATGGATGTGATAAATACTAGACACAGTAATGACATTATATAAATCAATGAATTATGAGTCTTTAGTTTATAAATTTATTTTGCCAAAGTTTACATACTAGATGTTCTTATTATTACAGGATTAGATGATGAACAGAAAAATCAAGAATACATGCAACCAGATTCCATTGAATCTAATCAGGCATCAACAAAAAATGATGCAATAGAAGCTAGATATGGTAATGAGGTTATGAAATAAACATAATTATGAGTATTAAATTGACAACTATATTTTAAATTTATTGATGATATATATTAAATTTTAATGTTTTTTTTTGAATTAGATGATCAACAAAAAATTCAAAAAAATGTGCAACCATATTTTATTGATCTTAATCAAACAATAGCAAGAACGAACACAATGCAAAGTAGAGATGGTAAGGAAAATACAAAATGAACTTCAATCAATTGTGTCTTTAGTTTGAAAATGAATTTTATTATTAGCGCAATACATTTGTAGGTATTGATGATTTTTATATGGAGGATGGTGATCAACACTTTCTTGTAAATTTATTGAAGTGATAAAATTGATTCCAATTAGAAGAGAGGTTAATATAAGTCAACACTAAGAGCTTCACTATGGAGGATTTTCAAAATATATTGTATTATTTGATCATCCAAATATTACATCCTTGATTTTGTGCTTTTACAGGAGATTTGATTTTGTCTCATAGTGAAAGCATTATGATGCTTTGAGTTATATTTTTGGAAAAATAGTTGTTCATCATCTTCACATATTTATGTTGTCTTGAACTTTCCATGTGGCATTTGATTAAAGTTAGCATGTAACGTTTGATCCAACTTTTGTATTGCAATAACACAAATGTTGAAATAACATATATGTGTATGGTTATGAATAACATGGTCAAATTAAGCATTTTTTTTGTAACATTTTATATGGTTAAGAATCATGTAATTTTCCTCATTCTTACTTAGAAGAAAATAAGATGACAAGATATAGAATATATAAAATGAAATGATTAAGTAGGTTTAACTGTTTAAGAAATTATATTCAACATGGTTGTCTTATGAATTGTTTTGTACAAAAATTGATACTTGATAAGTAGGAGATCATTTCCATGGAGGAAACTCCGTAGTTAAGCGTGCTCAGGCTGGAGTAGTACTAGGATGAGTGACCTCTTGGGAAGTCTTGGTGCTTCACCCCTGTGAGCATCACCTAGATCCAATGAGTGCTAAGTGTTCCATTTATACTCATGAGAGATGGATTCATGTTGAATCACTACTCATGAAACATGGGTCAATGAGTTTGACTCAAAATCACACACTTAAATCTTGAGAGGAATATCACAAATTGATACTTGCTTAGTTTGTTGTCATTAAATAAGTTTGATAAATAAATGTGGAACTATTAAATGTTACATGACAATGGAGACAACACATAAACATCTATGTTAAAAAAACAAATAAGTTTGAAAGCATATGTATGTTTATGTTGTATTTATAAAAGAAATAAAATATTTTTAAATTCTATTTATTTATTTATTATAATTATTAATTTTAAACTATTTCATTTCAATTTTTAAAATTATTTTCTTTTTCAAAATCAGTTAGAAATCTTAAATATGTTAAAGATAATTATGCAAAAATATTATTTTATTTACTAATGTACAAAATTATTAATTGAATTTCATAATATAATGAATATAATAATCAATTGATTTAATCTTATCTCTCAAACAACTAATTTTTATTAAAAAAATTATTACTTCTATGAAATAAACAACATTCATTTTATTTCTATATTACTATATATTTAAAATAAACAAATTAACAATATAATTATTATAATAAAAATATATCAAATTCTATTTACTTATCTAAAATAACTAATATTTATTATACAACTAATATTTATTATATTATTATATATGGAATTTTTAAAAATTCTACAACAATGTAAATATAATTTAAATAGGGGAGAGGACCCAGTACTTGTGCACCTTAACTTCGAGACTCTCAAAATCGATCGAAATGATCCCTTATTTGTTTGAATTTTTTTTAACATCTTCATCACCTAGTTAATTACTTATCATTAAGGTTTCAACTCATGTGGTACTAAAAAGTGTTCAAAATCTAATTTTTGGAACCTTCTACCTATTGTAGTCAATTCTCGCCCCCGATATTTAACTTGTTGTGACCCAATACTCGTACGTTTTGTCATGCTACATTTTATATATGTATGTCTAATATGAACATAAAATATCTGATAATAGTATATTAAAGTATTAATATTTATATAAGTATGTGTGTTATTTTTTTAAAACCTAACTACTTATTAAACAAAAAATATATTAAATTAAGTATTTTAAACTAATTATTAATATGTAAAAACCTAATATCCTAAGTTGGTGGCCCTAACCCTAACGTTTTCTAACCTAATGATGGGGAGCCACTCATCATTCTCGCCTCGTAACAACATGCTGTGGGTCAACTTTTTCAATGTGGAAGACTCTGCTCTGTCGAGGGCTTTTTCAATGTCAAAGATGTTGGTGCTATGATTTCTTTGTTTTATCGCAAGTCAATGTGGAAGACACCATTTCCACATGTGACTTATTAGTTTGTTTTGTTTATCACAGGTCAATGTGGAAGACGTCGTGGCCATGATGTGTTCATTTGTTTTATTGCAGGTCAATGTGGAAGACACCACTGCCATGATGTGTTTGTTTGTTTTATCGCACGTCAATGTGGAAGATGCCACTGCCATAATGTGTTCGATGCTACCACGATGCGTTCGTAGGGTTTTACCTTTTATTTTTTTCGTGCATTTTTTTTATAAGATGTGCTCTACGTTTTTTGTTTATTCCCATCGTCTCTGCATTTTTTGTTTATTCACATCGTCTCTACATTTTTTTTCCTAACATTGAACTCCTCTTATCCTCGTCAGATAGCCCTAACATGTGTCTCGTCGTCGCTTTTGCCGAGTTGTTTGACCCTTCGGTGCTTTGCATAGCAGGTATATTTTGATTTTGTTGGGTTATCTGGGTAAGCATTTTGAGAGGGGGTTTCTTTGACAGGGGGTTTTAAACACGTTTTCTGGTTCTCAATGTTCGCAGGTTTTGATGTTCAACTGTGGAAGGAGCCAGATCTGTTATCAAATGTGTCTGTCGACACAACATTTCTTATGGGAATTTTGAAGGAGCCAAATCTTGACCAAGGTCTTTTTTGGACCTTACTAGGTAATGAGCTACCCGTTTTGTTAAACAATGTGTTTTTAATTATGTTGTTTTATATTATCAACATAGTTTCGAAGTCTTGTTTCAAACTAGGGTTTTAGGAAGGATATGGTACATTTGCAAGTAGTCTCACAGTTGTAGTGACTCAAGGGACCACAAATCCCATTTTAAAAAAACCTACATTTGTAGGTAGTCTCAACTTTACCTTCCTGGCACATGCTGCTCATGTGTATACAGAGAGCCCTCTTGGTAGTAACTGGGGTCATGGCAGCGGTGTCTTCCACATTGACCTGCAATAAAATCAAAATCCACCATATCCTTTCTAAACCCCAGTTAGTATCTGGGAGGAACTAAGAACCCTTGTTAGTATCTATCCTTTCTAAAACCCCAGTTAGTATCTGTGAGGAACTAAGAACCCTAGTTAGTATCTATTACTAACAAACCTAGTCAGTATCTATTACTGTTATGATTTTTATGCTTGTAAATATTTTTATGTAGAAAAATTTGAGCATTCTTATGGGACTGTGAAAAAATGCCGACCAAAAATATTTTATTAAACCTGTAACCAATTTTGACTACCAGATAAATGTTTTGAGAGGGGTTTCTTTGAGAGGGGGTTTTAATGGTCTAGGTTTGCAGGTTTTTTAAGGGGATTTGCCCAATCTTGACCTGGTAAGGTCTTTCTTCGACATTACTGGGCAATGAGCTACCGATTTTTGTAAAACAATGTGTTTTTAATAATGATGTAAAAGAGAATGTGCTCATGTTTGTTTAATAAAAAATGCAGCAGACATTGGTATTATATTATGTATATATTCATACACACACACACAAACATGTGTGTGTGTGTGTGTGTGTGTGTGTGTGTGTGTGTGTGTATGTATACGTGTACATATGTATATATATATGTGTTTGTGTGTATGCAGTATACAATATATATAGTATAACTATCAAGTTCTATACCAGAAATTGAAATACAACATATCATTCATCACATTTATATTTGGAATAACATTTAAATCACAAAATGCATATTCATGTTTATATATTTGGAATAACATTGATATTACAAAATGACCATATGTTGTAATTGGATAATTAGCATTGTCAGCTGCTGAAATTACAAATTTATCAGCTTTATATTTGGAATAACATTGATATTACAAAATGACCATACACTGTAATTGGAAAATCAACATGGTCAGTTGCTGGAATTACAAATTTATCAGCTATACCTTCATAGCACTACCTATTATATGATTGTTTGCAGTAGATAAGTAAACCATTCATATTACAAAATCACTAGCTTATGGATTAGGAAAATTAGCATGGTCTAAGAAAGATTAGGTACCTAACATTCATATTACAAAATCACTAGCTTATGGATTAGGAAAATTAGCATGGTCTAAGAAAGATCAGATACCTTACAGGACAAGGAAAACTTTTAGTTCAACATAAACCCAGGGAAAGGTTCAAGTGCCTCCACGGGACTATCTGTTATAGGATTGTTTGCACTACAATAGTCAACCTGTGGGCTACTAGGAGTTGTCTGGCCAAATATGTTTTCATCCAACAATCCAGCAAAATTGAGTTGTTTGATTGGAGAGTGAGGGGGACTGTGGCTAGCAGTAGCTTGGATGTTTTGAAGGGCAACATAGGTAGGGGTCAAAATGTTGTACATATCTCTCAAAATTTGATGATCTATAGGTAGGGGGGTTGTGGGAGTACTATGGATACTTCCGAATTGATGTTGTTCAAGCAAAGGTATTAATGGATTGCTCTCCTAGGGTATACTATCCAACATGTCTGTTACAAGAAAATGCATTATCAAACTACTCCCCTCTCCAACAATAGCTCCAATAGTTCCAAGTCCATGTCCTGTATTCATCTGCTTGCCTAATACCTTACATTTTCTTCATTCTTGTCTTTCTTTCTTTTTCAACTCTTTCTCCTTTTTTTGTTTCTCCCTCTCCTCTTGCTTCCTCTGTTTTATTGTTTGTCTTTCAAGCTTCTACTCATCTTTCCTTTTTTTAATCTCAATTTGATTAATCTTCTTTTCTTCCAATTGTTTTTTCTTCCTCTCTTTTAACTCTTCAAGTTCAACCTTCTTTGCTTCTTGCTGCTCTAGCAATATTATGTACTCATTAGATGTCAGTATTTGGGATCTCCTACCCAGTGTAAGAGTAGTATTATTAGAAGGAATGGATATCTTTCTAACACTCTCAATTGGTAGCTTCAAAAACTTTCGTAATGATCCCTTACTACATAATAACTGTTCATCTTTTGTCTCAAAAGCTGCAGATGTATTTATTGCATCTAGATTATGTTGGTCTTCACCATTCTGATTTGCAATATCTTCCAAATTTGAAGCGTCCCAATCTGTTGTTTCTGCATAGTAATGAATGACTTCCGATGTTGGTAGTGGAGGTGGAGACGGCATGCTCAATGAAACATCTTCATTTTGGATATCAATCTGCACTCCCAAGTCCTTTGCTCCTTCTTTAACCCAGCTAGGTGTATCAAACTATGTTGGCAAAGCCATTTCATCATGCAAGTCACTTTCATATTGTGTCTAGCTAACATGTGTTGGTGAAGACACATCATCTATTGGTGAATTTCTATTTTCAGTTATATCATTTGTATGTTCTTTTGCGAGATGAGCTAAACATTGTTCAATATCATCATCTTCATAACCAGATAGTCGTAAGATGCTTCCAATGCCTGCAGCATCGTTTTCATCTTCTACATTGAAAGCATCACTTGGCTTCATGTCATTGCAAAGTGCATCTCTATTCAAAGGCCAAATTTCAGTTCTTCGAAAACCAACCTTTATGTTATCAGACACAAGGGCAAGTTTGAAAGCTTTGCTTGCAAGTTTTCCCAATTCTATTCTCCTTATCTCTATATGCAGATGTTTGGCCATCCATTTTGACTTCTCAGATTTGAAATATGTCTTGAATGGAGAAAAAAACACTTACATCTAATGGCTGCAGTTTATGACTATTGTGAGTAGGCAATGTAATAAGATCTATGCCTAGAGACCTTGCCTCTTGAATTGTTGCAAAGGCAATATGACTTCCATGCCCATCAAATATGAGGAGATGCCTATTTTGGGATGAATAACCACCTGGTATAGATTTGGAAATATGATGCAACCAATTTAAGAATAACTCTTTTGTCATCCAAGCATGTGGTTGTGCTGCCATGCAAGCTCCTGGTTCACATTTAGCAATGTAATTTTTGAGTGTTCTTTTTGCTTTGAAAAGGTAGAAGCCTGGTATGCTGTGATCAGCTGCATTTGCACAACATAGTACAGTTATCCATTCATAGCTTTTAGATAAGACTTGTGGCACACTTCTACAACCCATCTTTGCAATCACCCGCATCCCATAATTTCTGCCTACTTGGACCCCTGTTTCATCACAGTTCCATATGTGAGTTGGTTCATAGTGATTATCATTATACAACTGTGTTAAATTATCATAAAAATCTGCAATAATACTTGGTCGTAGCATCATTGCTCTATCCCTATCTACACCCTCTACAGTCCTTATTGTCAAATCTAGATGGCATTTGCGGAATCCCACCCACCATGACCTCCCTGGTAAGCCATTCTTGAATGGATTTGGCCTTGTTTGACAAATATGAGCAACATGTGATTTGAGTTGAATTACCTCCAATCCACGACCAAGATGAGCTAAATCTTTACACCACTAAACAACCTCCATTTCTTCTTCCAAAGACAGAATTGTTGGTGGCCCCTTTTTTTTTGTTGTTGTGAGTCCTGATAGCCAATATGTTAAGCTACTAGCAGGAATCCCCCACTTTTTAGTTGCTCCTCTAATGGGAAAAGAATTGTCTTCAACATCTTGAATGACACCTTCCATCTCTTCCTCTATCCACTGATTCCCATGTAATTTTTTTTTTCTTTTTGTTATCTTCAGAAGGTTTTACAACATCATCTGTAAGATTGCAATCTATTTTATCAGGAGTGGGGATGGTTGATTTAGTAGGAAGATTGCAATCTGTGCTGTCAATAGTAGGGCTAGGTGATTTGTCACCATCATCAGACTCAACCACATGCAACTTAACACCACGTGGATAACGTGTTCTTTTTCGGATTGTTCGTTTGCTTCTTCTCTTTCCTATTGTCATAATGTCTGAACAAAGAAACATCAAATGTTAACCTGCATAAAACACTCATGAACCATTCTTAACTTGGGATATAAAAAAAATAGTAATATAGAAAATAACATGTTAAATTATTTGGGATACAAATAAATTAGTAATATAGACAACAACATGTTGAATTATCGATTGTAATACAGACAACAGCATGTTATATTATTGATTGTAAAGTATCAATAAACAACATGTTATAAAGACAATAATATTACTAATACAGACAACAACATGTTATATTATTGATTGTAATACAGACAACAACAATAAGAATACAATTTTATTATTTATTCTAACAAACAACAACATGGTATAGCAGAATGATGGTAGACTTTTATGGAAAAAATACCTGGATAAAGCTTTCTGATATCCTTAGTACTCTAAGATTCTCTTCTATGCAACCCCCACTATTTCGTGCTCACACAGACAATAATATCAATGCCAGTATTCTGTGCTCACAAAGAATGTAATCTGAACTGCAAAAGGACTCTTTCAAAGTATATGATATAAATAGATAAATTCAATTCTCCCTCCAACAATTTGAATTTCAAAACTGTTTTTTCATGATCCGTGGCTTTCAAACTGTGAGTTTTCATTGGCTGCTAAATGTTGAAGTGGTTGAAGGAGCTAATACTTAGTTGTTTTGCATTGATTGTTTGATTAGAAAGGATTGGTGAGTTCAGACCTGTCCATACTTATGATGATGGTACTCCATGTGGCTTGTGAAACACTCCAATTTTGTTTATCGCAAGGTCTCAAGTTGAGCATTTATTTTCAAATATTATTTGATTTGATGGTTAGTGTGAGCTCAGACCTCTCTGTATTCAGCATTTATTATGATACATTGTTTGATTTGAATGGTTTTTGTGAGCTCAGACCTCTTTGTATTTATGATGCAGGTACTTGGATGGGGTTGTCATACTATCTAATCTTGCTTGTCAATGACTCAAAGATCAGCAGTTATTATGCAAATTTGGGATAGATTGGATGAGTGACAGCAAAAATGTTTATATATTTGTATTGTAATGCCATTGCAAGTTGGACAGGCCTACACATATTAATAGTTTTGGAATATTTAATGTTTAATGTCTTGTCCATGTGTTTGGACAACTTTTTAGCAATAACTATATAATGTTATATACAATATTTTGTTTTCTTTCTTTATACTGACTAAAATGTATTTTAATTTATGCAGACAGAGTTTTTATACTGTTTGAATTTGAGTAATTAAGTGATCTATGCATCATAAATTTTTAATGATTCCATTTCATATAAATACATACAAATAAATGGTTAAAAAATTATAATTTCTTGGTCAATTAATAGACTCCTTTTGATATTATTATTGAATCAAACAGTCTCAACAACCGTCACAACTATTTATACATGCTCAAGTTTTGGGTCCTCTCCCCTATACACTGTAAATATACACTTTAACAATAAGCTGTAAATAGCCTGCTGACATATGGCAGAGTCAGAAATGAAATGACGTTTGGGGGTACCTGCACCTGCGGACCGTGGGATGGAGGGGTCCGGCTGGTAGAAATATGTTGCACTACCCGCAACTAAACACTTCATCAAATATAGCTTTTATTTTTATCTTTAAAAATGTCACCGTATATTTGTATTAATTTGTTTAACTCAATGACGGTAGACTCCACCAAACTCCTTTTTGCAACATAAATTCTACCAACCTATGGCACATTTAAGCAGTTTTATTCAGCCGGGTAATTTGAGGTCTTACGAGAAAGCCAATATCCAATATGAAGCTTTCGTTTGGGTCCCTTTGTATGCTACTGGGAAAGTCAGTGGAGGTGCAGCCAAGTGTGACGATAGCGGCGGCAGCGGCGCTGGGGTGGCTGCTGGTTCAAGCCTGCATCACTAAACTAGGAAGGCGGCGACAATGCTATCTCGTCGACTTCACATGCTACAAGCCGCCACTGGAGCGCCAGGTTAAGGGACTTCTATAAGGCTTTGATTCTTAGATTAAAAGGTTAATTAGTCAAAGTTAATTTATTTTTCATTTTTCATATAATTTTTTTTTATTGATGTGTAATATTTATCATACTTAATTTTTAGTTAGTGTGATGTTTAAGAGTTGCGCCAGGTTAATATTGAGACAAGCATTTACCTGGGAATGAGGGAGCCGATCATTCCAGAACATTCAAGATTCCAGTGGAGATTACTGCTGCGCTCCGGTCTTGGGGAAGAAACGTCGCTGTCGCGGTGCTCTTTCAACGGGGAAATGGCGGCGCCGACAATGGAAGAAGCGCGCCTGAAAGTGGAGGAGTGCTTCATCGCGACGGCGGACGAGCTGTTCGCGAAAACCGATGTAAACCCGGAAGACATCGACATAATCATTGTCGCGCTGTCGACATTCACGGCGGCGCCGTCGCACGCGTCCGTTCTGGCGAGGCACTACAAGATGAAGGAGAGCGTGAAGGCGTATAATCTTTCCGGCATGGGCTGCAGCGCCGGGATTTTGGCCGTCAACATGGCCAGAGACTTACTACTCGAAAACCCCGACTGTTACGTCCTCGTTATCTCCATGGAGAATCTTACCGTCAATTCAAATTACCCCGGCAACGACAGGAGCTTCATGGTGACTAAATGCCTTTTCCGAGCTGGCGGCGGGGCCGTGCTTCTTTCCAACAAACCGGGAGACGTCGGCCGCGACAAAATGCGGCTGGTGCACACCGTTCGCAGCAACGTGGCGGCGGATGACGAGGCCTACGGTTGCGTCTTCACAACGGAGGACGACGACGAATTGTACGGCATCCGTCTCCGCCCCAGGGTTATCCACGTGGCTGCCAAGGCCATGCGAGAAAACTTGTCCATGCTTGGCCCCAAAGTCCTTCCGTTGCGTGAGCAGCTGCGCTACGCCGCCAATTAGATCCGGAGAAGGTTCTTGAAGATGGACGTGCCGCCGTACGTCCCGGACTTCAAGCAGGCGTTCCGGCACTGGTGCATCCACCTGGGCGGGAGGTCGATTATCAACGGAATCGGGAAAAGTCTGCGGCTGAGTGATTACGACATGGAACCGTCTCGCATGGCGCTGTTTCGATTTGGCAACACGTCGACGAGCGGGGTGTGGTACGAGGTGGCGTACATGGAAGCCAAAAGGCGGCTCAAGGTGGGTGACCGCATGTTGCAGATTGCGTTGGGGGCGGGGTTCAAGTGTAACACCGCTGTGTGGGAAGTGCTGCGAGAAACGCGGCCTTCCGAGAGAAACTGCTGGGATGACTGCATTCACAGGTATCCCTGTCACACCAGGCTCAATTACACCGATGATTTCTGTGATCGCTGGTTTTCTCGTCTCGGCCCTACTAAAAACAATTAGTTGAAACCCTTTGTAATCTCATCGGACAGCTTAAACATCACATTTTAAAGCATGATTCTTAAGTTAAAAATGTTAAATAGTAAAATATGACTTTTTTTTTAAAGTTTAAATTCTTCCTTAATGTGTGATGTTTAATCTCATCTCATATCTCCAACTTTCCCTCACACAATAATGGTTGCATTGCATTCTAAGACATGCCATTTAGTCTACTTCAAAATCATTCGCATAAACTTGGCTCTATAATAGTCATTTCACTTAATCATTGCTCTTGCAATCTACAGTGTCATCGTTTCAATTACTCTATCTAGATTTCACAGTTATTTTTAATTTACAATTGACTCTTTCAAAGATATAAACTAGTATAGATATCTTAAATAAATGTATCTAAAGAAATGTCAATAGATATCCACAATAAAATGATTAAAAGTTAATTTCCTACACCCAAAACTATAAATATTTTATTTTCTCTTAAGTAAGCTTTTTTATTTTAATTTATAAAAATAAATTGATAATTTATATATCAAAAGATTATAATTTAATAAATATTTTTGTACCTATTTTATAATTTTAACAAATACTTTATATTTTTTATCCTACTTTAGAACTGTGTGTGCCCTAGTTTTGATCCTGCTTTAGAACTGTGTAGGCTGCACCAGTATGGGTGTGACTCCTAGGTCTTCCTTTGGAGTTGTGGGATGGAAAATTTTGTAGATGGATTGGAAGCTCATTTGGACATTTTGTTTTGGCATATTCTCTCAACATCCAGAAGTTGAGGTTGGTGCATGCCCAATTTTGTGTGAACATGGCAATTAATAAAGCTTTCCCTAACTTTGTTACTATAAACACAAAATCTTGAAAGAGGTAAGAACCTTTAGTCTATGAGAATGTTGGGCTATACTGTCAAAAATATTCAAAGTTTTATCATCTTCTTGTGGATTGCAAGGCTCTACAAAATAAGGATAAGGAGAAGGTGGGCACTCCGGAGGCTGTCTTAGAGGCACTCCTAAAAGGAGAATCTTCATGACGTCCTCTTCTTGGTGATGATAAAAGAGGGAACCAAGAAACCCACAATGAGAAGTTGGGTCCAGTTTCTAATCCCTACCTGGTGAAGGTAAGCAGGGGATCCAAGAACCCCATAATGGGAAGTTGGTCCAAGTTGAGATTGGGGTCGCCCATGGTAAGAGTTCTGAAGGAAGGACTAAATAGGGTGAGATAGGTGTTAAACTTGAAGTGGATGCCAAAGAGAAATATTTATGATTACTTTTTTTTTTCAAAGGATTGATAATCTACTAAAAATCCCTAGAAAGAAAATGAAAAAAGCATCTGCCAAGATCGAAACCCTCTTAGAGGAAGGAGAAATCATGGATTTGATTGGAATGAAAAACGGAAGCAATAATGTGGGAACCATGATTATTAACACTTCCTTGAAAGTAAAAAAGTTGAATTGAGGTGATAGAGTTTGTCAAACCCCTCCAAATAATGTGGTTATAAAAAAATTTTATTGCTACCACTCAAAGAGATGACCAATGTCATGGTTTGTGATTTTTTCTCCAGTGCCTCTTCCCATCAAGATTGTGATGCTGGGGAATGGCAAGATTAGAATAAAAAGCTAGAGGAAGTAAGAAAATAGATGTAGATGTAGAAGTGAACCGGGGGAGACCAACCATCAGGAGTAGAAGGTCTAAGAAAATGGAAAGGGTGATTGCTAATGGAAAGAAATCAACCTTGGAAAATTTCACAAAGGTAAGAAATGAAGTTCCTTGCATGGGACATGCGATGGCTAAATGGTCCTCAAAAAAAGCTTGCTCTTAAGCAGTCTATTTATTCTTTAAGAATTGATATCATTCTTGTTTAGGAAGTGAATATGTCTTCTTTAACTTTTACTAAATTAGTAGATAAAATATGGTCTGGGGCTATGGATAGTTATAGGGAAGTTAATGGGGCTTTAGGAGGTGTGGCTATTCTTTGGGATCCTAAAGTGATGTCTAGGATACAACTATGGATAGATAAAATCTTTATTACTACTAAACATGTTTACATCAACATGAGATGGTGTATTCTAAATATCTATGCTCACAACACAAGAGTGGAGAGATGTGAGACTTGGGAGGCTATATAAAACTTCATGAATAATAATTGGGGCTAGAGATTTGCATGCATGGGAGACTTTAAAATGATCTAATTTACCCCTTTGAGAAGCTGGGAAGGACAAATGACTTTACGGAGTGTATGCAGGATCTAGTTGATTTCATTAATCTTAATGACCTTACTAATTTGAACTTGTAGCCTAGGCCTCCATTTACTTGGTCAAATAATAGGAAAGGTCATTATCTTACCAAGTTGAGTTGGGTAGACTCTTGGCTTCAATTGACTAGCAGTATCTCATTTCCTCCACTTTAACTTCTCTTCCTAGAACAGTCTCTACTATGCTCTACTATTATTTAATTGGTTTGATGGCTTTTTTATCTGCCCAAAGCAGTTCAGATATGAGATTATGTGGCAATCACATCCTAGCTTGAGGTAGAGTGTTGAAGAATGGTGGAATATTAGAGTCAAGGGTACGACCATATTCAGACTGGTTGATAAACTAGAGAATGTGAGAATAAATGTGGTCAAATGGGGAAAAACCTTAATTGGGGATATTTGTAAGGAGGAGATTGAGTCAAAGATGGAGGATCTTTAGAAGGCCATAATTGAAGGATATTTGTCAATTGATACTCTTAAGGAAGAACAAGACTATAGTAATCAATGGAAGGATTCCACTCCTAAGGAGGAAATGTATTGGAAGTAGAGGTCAATGATCTAATGGCTTACAAAGAGAGACAATAATACCACTTTTTGTCATAGATCGACTTCTAAGCATAAAGAGAGAAACACTATAACCTCATTGTAAGATAGTATTAACTATACTCTAGTATTATAAGAGGATATAGGAGGATGGGTGGTCACCTATTTCATTGAAGCAAATGTTGGGATGAATAGGAATGTTGATGTGACAAAAAGAAACAAGCTTATCTAGAATTTGCCAAGTGTGCTAACTAAGGACGATAATGAGATCATTACTAGTCAAGTGTCAGAGGACAAAGTCAAGAAGGTGGTTTTCTCTATGAAGGCCTACAAAGCCCCTAGACTAGATGGTTTTCCTTTAGCTTTCTTTGAACACTTCTGGGAGATGATAAATATAGATTTGACTAGGGCTACTAGAGACTTTTTTAGAATAGGTAAATTGCTAAGGAGGCTTAATAATAATTTATTGCTCTCGTACCAAAGGTTCAGGGTCCTTAAAGTCTTACTTATTTCAAACTCATTAGCTTATGAAAAAATATGTATAAAGTCTTTTCAAAAATTCTGGTCAATAGAATAAAACCATTGCCAGAGAACTTTATTAGCTCTTCCTAGAAGGGATTTGTCCCAAAAAGATATATTCTAGATGTACTTGTGACCACACATGAGGTGATCCACTTAATGGATAAGAGTATTGGTGTAACCTTCAATGTTTATGGTAAAGAATGACATTAAGATTCATTTTTTCTATTTTGAAAGTGTGTGTGTGTGTGTATGTGAAGGGCATGCAAAGTAGCAAAAAATAGGATTTCATAGGCACGATGCAAAAGGTGGTACAAAATGGATATTTTTTTTTCCAAATCATAGGGGGAAAGTTTAACATGCTCCAAAATCATAATTAATCACTATTTTGGACTATGTACCCAATAGACCTTACAAAGTCACGATTTTGGGTAATGAGCACAAGATACCTTACAAACTGGCAAGTTTTCTCAAATTTCCTAGAGGGTGTTAAAATGACCCTACAAAATGTAAATTTTTCAAGTTTCAAGGAGCATACAAAATGTACAATGTGAAATGGAAACTTTCACAAAATTGCAGGTGTTTCTTGAAGTGTGCCTTGAAATGGCAAGGAGTGGTCTTGTTGTAGTTCATTAACGATCATCACGGTTTTAGAAGAGGGATCTAGATAGGCATCTGAAATGGAAAAATAATTGATGCCAAGATATCTTGAGAAGTAAAAAGAAAATTTTGTGAAATTTTAATTGGAAATGACATAAATGTTGTACTTATACAACCACACATGTGTGGAATGTCATTGATGAAATCTTTGAGTTATGGGTTATTAAATGCTATGGTTTATTTAAAGACCTCATCGCATGCTATATTTACAAGGAAAATTTAGTATATATTCTCTAGTAAAATTCTTCAAAGTGTAGGATTTTACATTATAAGTGAAAGATGGGGTTTCCAATACAAGAACACCAAGTAGGCCAAGAACCTAGGCTAGTAATTCAACTTGGTCTTTCCACTGAAAAAAAGGATCTATTTGATATCATTAACAACATGGAGTTATGCAAGTGATTGCCATGAACTTGAGCTAGAAGAAGATAGGACTGCAATCGCATAGATGCTAGTAGAAACAAAAGACCAACCAAGTGAACGAGCATACATCAACACCATGCTTGACATGTTTTGTGGCCTTCTCCCCTAAAGATTCTAAAGATTTTGAGTGGACATCGCAAGAATCCATCACTCCATTATACTCTTTTTTAGAAGTTAATAAAAATACCTTGTTTTTGTCAAGAATTATGTAGAAGTATCTTTTATTTTCTTCTAGATTGTCCTCTTGAATTCACATTTGCATTGATAGATTAAAATTCAATACATTCCCTTGATAATTCAAACTTCACAAACTTTGTGTTCTTTATAAAATTGGTCTTTTGAGGTTGAAGTTAAAAAATTTAAGTTAGGGTTTGTATTGAAGTTCTCTTACTGGTGACTGATGGTCGGTGCACACCATCTCTAAAGAGATCTGATGATCTCAAATTGTGTATTGAATTAACTCTATTATGCCCAATTAGGGTAAGAAACTAGTCTTAGTTGATTTCAATAAAACACATTATCAATAGAAGTTGGTGGAGTTCTTTATCCCCAAGCAATTGGTTGATGATTATGAGCAAGACATTTATTTCCTATTTGACTGTGACAGAGTTCATATTCAAGCAAGGATTGCATGGATAAAACCATTAGAATATAAAGTTAACATTGACGATACAAGAGATATTGAATTGAAGCTCTTATCAATGAACCAATGGATCCTAAGGCTACTTATTTTGGAACATATGAAGAAGCCAAGACTAGAATCTCACTTGAAATTTAGATTGCTCAAATTTTGAAGAGAGAAAAGAAAAGGATGGAAAACCTTGAGAAGAAATTTTCCATATTTGATGACCCTCTCATGCTTACTAGGATTAAAGGCCATGATGTAGAAGATGAAGAAGAAGAGGAAGGTGATCATGAAGAAGAAGAGGTAGAAGAACCTCCAAAGAAGAAAGGTGGGACCACACCAAGAAAATCTACAAGGTCTTCTACTCTTGTGATTACTACCACCAAGCCTAGGAAGCTAAGAAAGAAATTGAGGCTTGATGATGAGGATGAAGATGAAGATAACACACTGATCATCTCACTGAAGAAGCCCCCACCAAATTTTGAGCAAGAAACAAAATCAGTTAAGGAAGGACATGGAATGGCAGGATTTAGATTCTTCAAATACGATTCTTGAAATAAGGTGGAGCATAAATAGATTGAAGATGCATTAGTAAAGAAAATGGCTAGATGGAAGTATGACCCCACTGAACTAAAAGGGCATGCTCTTGAAACCTTACTAAAGGTTGTTTCTCACCATTCGACTAATGTAGTCAAAATAGAAAAGGACATTAGAGAACATAATCTAAGGAAGCTAATGCCAAACTTCTCTGAGAAGGAAATAAAGTAGACAATGTCAAAGTATGAAAATAAATAGACTCCTAGATTCAAAGCATTTTAGATTCTACCAAATAAAATTGAGGATTTTGTATAGTCCTCATTCAATATGCATAAAAACATTTTTTATCTAAATGATAAGACGGAAGAGGAAGATCTACCAGAGGTTCAGACCATTTAAGAATATGATCTAGAAATGTTAGTAGCAGAAGTAATGGCATCTCTTCCAACCTCTCCAAGCCAAGCCCCTATTTCATCAAGCTCCAAGTTGCAATCTAACAAGTTGAATATAGTTCAACCGAGTGGTGAAGAGAAGGAAGGAAAATAAATTGCACCTTCACTAAGTGCAAGTAAGGCATAAACAAAAGAAGAGGAGAAAGGAAATCCTTCATCCACCGAGCAACTAGCTCTAACTTCTTCTGAGGAAAGCCTAACCAAGGAACTACTTATAAATGATGGGGACATAGTTGATAAAGAAGATAAGCTTCAACCGAGCAATGGGGAAAAGTGTATTGAAGCCAAAGGGAAAGTAATCATACTTTCATCAGTTATCAAGGCAAAAGGAAAATAAAATATTATTGATGATATTGACCTAGATGAAGAGATTATGTTTCTCAATTGGAACTAATATAAGGGCATATGCACCGAGTTGTGGTGCCAAAAAGGTGCCAACTTTTTTTTTCTTTTTCTCTATTTTCAATAGCGTGTACGCACTATTAGTAAAATAATTTATATATATATGATGGGCTGCACACCTGCAGCCCATCATTTGCATCACTATTTTTGCCCTTTTCCTGTAGAGCAGTGTGCACGTGAGTTGGGGTTTCAACATTTTTGCACGATCCATTGCCAATATGCCTCCTCACCGACAAAATTCGAGATCACAAGCACACCCACGCCAATGCCGTATGTGATCTAAACTTAACTTTGCATTGTTTGATATGTTTTTCATATTGTTTTGTAGGGTTTTTACAATTTTCATTTAGATTTGTTTATTTATTTGGATTTCAATTGATTTTTTATCAAGAAATGTCCATAATCAACCGACAAATCCACAAGAACCTCAAAACCCTTAATAACCTCAAAACCAAAACCCTCCTCAAGAAGAACAACAAATTCCACAACTCAAACCAATTGCAAGACCTACACTAGACACACAAGAAAATATAACAAATGTAATAGAGAGAGGCAAAACTGAATTAGAAGGTCTCATTGCTCGGTTAAAAGAATATGGACAAACCAATCCAATGAGGGCTCAATTGGCACCATCCCTTGAATCCATTAAGACCCAAATAGCCTCAGTTAGTGGTCAGTTAGATATTTGGAGGGTTAAGAGGGATGAACAAAAAAGATTTTATGCAAATAAATTGTCATGTGAAGATGTTAAAAAAAAAAGAAATACCAAAAGGTAGTATATGTGCATTATTTAGAAAACTCGGTGAGCAAAATACTGTTAGAGAGGGTGCTAAACGATTCCCCATCCATTGGTGCATACACGATGCTATTAGAAATAATTTTTGGGATAGATGGTGGATGGTTTTTGATGCCCCTCCTTGCAACAATCATGAGGTCCCCATGTATTTTTTGAAGAAATTATATTGTGAGTTTGTCCTTGGGGAGATCCCCAATTATTTTGATATATTAGACTCCCAGGGTAGAGGTGGGGGGTCATCATTTGAAAGGCTGGGAGCACGTCGTGACCCTAATGTAGTTACAGCACCTATGGTCAAGCCACAGTGCAAGCATGTGACTATTCCTTCAATTGTGAAGGAACATGTAGAGGCCAGTGCTCTATGGACCATTAATGCTTTGACAAAAACCCTCATCCATTCCATGAGACCATTAGTTGAGGGGGAGCCTTCTGTGCATCATGGTCACATGTGCACTTCATGTGGATCCCTATGCACATTTGGCACTCATCCTGGAGATGGTGAGGATGATGGGCTCGTCACTGATCAGTTCCTGAATGACACATTTGGCATTGACACATAGGTAAATTACAATTATAATTTACTAATTTGATGACATTTCAGATGTATAGTGAATGATTAATTAATTAGCATCTATTGACATTGTTCAAAATTTAGGGTCAAAGTATTGCTGGGCCTAGCAACGATCCTTCAGGCCCATTTTTTGTCCCCTCCACGAGTCCAGAGGTATGTATCGATTTAATCATGTTAATTAATACATATATATATTACATAATCATATTAAGGATTGACAAAAAATATTATGCATGTGCATCAGTTCTCCACAGGACCCTCAACCTTTCCTACAAACTCGGAGCATAGACATCATACGAGGTTCGTACAGGTACAGTTGTTTCATGTTAATTTAATTCATTTGATTATATTTATTTCATGTTTCATGTTACATGTAACATGTATTGTATGACATGTAACTCATGACATCGTACACACCTTGTCATCTCCAACAGTCTATTGATAGTGGAGTGGCCGCAGCTGTGGCTAGCTCACAACCATTGACGGAGGTATGAAAGAATTTTCTTCATTTTAGTTGTTGTTTATAATAGTTAGTCTCAAAATTTCTAATGTTATTTATAAGTGATTATATTTATTGAATTGTTGTAGGGTCTCGTCACTCCTGATCGTCCACAAGCCTTCGAGGTGGACTTATAGAGTGACTATTTGATGGTGGTAAGAAAATAATTGATTTTGTGTGTGCATATATTTGATTTCAACGTATAATAAATATTGATTCATATCTACTTTCTTTGTATCAGGTGGAGTTGGAGAAGAGCCTCAACAAGAGGACGAGTGAGTGTGTCAGGAGGGCCCCATCACCTTCACCGTCTCCCTCCACACGATGAAAGAAGATGTCAAGAGACTTGTTTCCTTCCCCTCATGGGAATGAAAAGATATAGTTAATCTAGACATGTATATATATAGGCATCAGTGGACATATTCGATACACATTTGATGTATATGACATTCTATATTTGATGTATGACACTATTCGACTTATGACATTATTGGTTAATATATGATATGTTTGTTCATATATGAGATTATTGGTTATCATAATATATTATGTGTTTGTTAATGTACATAACATTATTGGTTATCATTTTATATTATATGTTTGTTCATGTATGACATTAAATTAGATATGTTCGTGTATGACATTAAATTAGATATGTGCATGTATAACATTAAATTAGATATGTTTATGTATGACATTAAATTCAATACGTAATCTATTCAAAACTTTGATAGAATATATTGATTAACAATAAACTTTATCATTGTTTAAGCATAAGTTAATCATTTGCAATATGTCATCATCATATGATTTATGATCTTGTTCATGTTTAAAGTTTTCCTTCTCTATCATTTGTTTATCAAGTTTAATTCAATACCTAATTAGTTTGAATTTTTGATACAATATTGATTGGCAATAAACTTTATCAATCAAGATCGATTAGGACCTCCTGGCAATAAACTTTATTAGGAAATATTTGTGGACCTCCTGGTAATTGGTCACCTAAATGAGAACCTTGAGATTTATTAGGAACTCTGTGAAAGAAATCAGTAGTTTGAAATTACTCTATCCAACAAAATTAGATCAAAAGTTCTCTAAACATTTATGTTAAAAATAAGATAAAATTTTGATCACAAGTGGTCACAAAGTTTGTGTAGAAGAAAAAATCATTGTTATAAAAAGAATATAGACAAGAAGAAAAAACAAAATTAGCTTGTTGAGCTTCAATACATAACCACCATTCTTTATCATCAATTTAAAAATGTCAGAGATAGTAGAGAAAAGATGGATTATTTGTTAAAAAAAGTCATTTAAAAAATCATAAATGTAACATAATCACTGATAGTTTTATGTGTTTTCATACATTAATGATTGTAACATAATCACAAGTTGATTGGAATGTGTTGTTATTATTCTATAGTAACTAGATTAAGGTAAAAATAAAAGTTTAATAAAAAGTTGTGATGTATAAGAAAGAGAGATATCTCACATGAGAGGGGGAAAAATCTAAGATAACACATAAGATACTTGTAAGAGGGAGCTATACTTGTTAACTAATTTACAATGCATGTTATGGAAAATCATAGAGCATCTTTAAAAGGAAATAAAAGAGCATGACAAGCGGAAAGAACATGTTTTGTAGACTCGTATTCAAATTTGGGTGTTGATTTTCTAATGAAGGATTCAAGCACTGCAATTTGGTAGTTTTGGCTCATGTTATCCTTGTATCTCACTCTCTCTTATTCCCCCCCCCCCCCCCCCCCCTTTTTATATTTCTATTTTTTCCATATCTATGTAGCCATCTATCTTCTTCATCTCCCCCTCACTAATGCAGAGATGTTGAGCAAGAAGTGAGGTTTAAGCACTTTCTTCTTCCTAATCTACCAAATTAAACTTGTGGCCTTCCTAATATCTTACTCCTTTAGGATATCATTTTTGTGGCCTATCCAAAGTGATAGGGTCATTTGTGAACTCCTCCAAGGTGAGTACTTCTCCAATCAAGATCTTACACCTTTTTGTTTTAGGGATACTAGCCCTATTCCAAGCCAATAACTGTAACTCTTCACCAATGGCTTCACCAACCCTAAGTTTCTATTGGGACACCTTTCTTATGTTGAATTGATTGAGAATCAACTCTTGGTTTAACCCTCCAATTGTCATACAGTACAAAATGTTGACTATCATAGAATTCCTTGCAGGTTTCTTACTCTGATTTTCTGGAATTAAATTCCTCTTAGGTTGAAATCTAACTATTCTATGGGTAGATTCAGACACCCTTTTGAAATTTATTTAAGACTCCAAAGCCTATATTCCCAATTCCATTCCTGTAGCACCTAACCCATGTAAAGTACATAGAACTAATAAGGTCACACTAGGTTTGGTTTTCAAAGTAATTACTAGATAATTGGTGCATGAATTGGTGCATGGCCTCATACCTCCTCTACTCACCAATATTTATCATCTTCAAATTATGATGAAACACAATAATGTTTCCACTTTTTTCTATTATATATTCCCCCTTATGAATATACTCATAGAACTAATAAACCCTTCATCTCCTCCTTGCAACACTTCTCTACTTCATGTCTCTGCTTGACTCATATCTTAACTATAACACTTCTCTCCCTGAGTAGCATTCGCCAATAGTTCATTTCTCCCCCTTTGACTCATATCTTCTATTTTTACATCATGACCTTTGATATAAGTCCATTCAATATTTTATCTTCATTAACAATTTATCAATGTTTTTAACTAAATTTCCCCTTTTTCTTAACATCTTTAAAGTTAGTCAATATTCATTATCCATAGTCGTGCATAGGAATATATTTATATTTTGTAGAAAATATTTTATATCTACTCATACTCTTATCATCCCTAGTCATGACAAACAACATAGAACAATGAGTTGCCTCTAGCAATTTGATGTTTTTAGTGGAGGATAGAGAGTTACAGACTTGGTGACAATTTGGATGTGTAATGAATATATAAAAAAAGAGTAAACAAGAAGCCATTAGACACATGACCTACAATGTGGTATTTTCATGCATTCATTGGGTTTCAATATTATGGCTTTTGTGAGAGCAATGCTATCATTACAAAGAGATTCACACCTTGAAGGTGAGTGCAATGTACCCTTCTCAAACATAATCAATTTGAGAATGATTAGGCTTTTTGAGATTTTTGGTAGACTAATTTGGTAGACAAGGGAGAACTTCAAATTGGAGAGGACAAGGTTGATTGAGCAATGATTTGTTCATGGACAATGTCAACCTTGAATTTGTATAAGGTTACTATTTAAATTAAGTTTACATTTCAGCACAAATTATTCCTAGACCTTTCTCAAAACTTTGGATGGGGCTAAATAAGAATGCTAATAACTTTTTGTTGAAAGACAGTGCCTAGATTTAATGTAATAAAATTTCTTGTTTTTGAAGTTGGCATAAAAAGTTACAAGTCAATTTTGAAGGTCTTAAAGACTCCTAAACAACTCGAAAGTGTTTGTAATTAGTGTAGTGGGGTATAGCTTGATAAAGGGCATCACGAGCTTTGGAATGCTTCTAACAATTCCTCAATCAAACTCTTGGCTCAAAAGCTCTTTCAGCATCACTCGAGATGGCGTCATAAAATGAAAACAAAGTGTTATCTCTAAAAAGTAAGAGAGGTTATTGTAGGTCTCCACAACACCATCCTGTAGGAACTAGAATTGCATCCATACCTCGCACAAGCTCCAAGATATGTCCCATCAAAGATCGCAGCCCTATGGCATTTAGTGACCCTCAGGGACATTCTGATTCAGCGTGCCCGAGAACGTTCCAACACTGAAGGGGATAGAACAAGGTTAGTGATAGGGTTTAACCAGCCACTTGAAGCTAATGGAGTAGATAGTTCGATCCCACAATGAAAGATGAGAGAGATTTGGCAATTGGCAACTTTGTATTGGCTAATACTGCAAGTTTCAGCATCACCCGAGATGTCATTGTAAAATAAAATTAGAGTGTGATCTCCAAAAAGTGAGAGAGGTTATTTTAGGTCTCTGCAACATGATCCTGTAGGAACTAGGATCACATCCATACCTCACACAAGCTTTGAGATATGCCCCATCAAAGATCGCAGCCCTATGGCATTTAGTGACCCTTAGGGACATTCCAGTTCAGCGTGCCCGAGAACGTTCGAGCGCTGAAGGGGATAGGATGAGGTTGAGGATAGAGTTTAACTGACTACTTAGAGCTAATGGAGCAAATAATTTGATCCCATGACGAAAGGTGAGAGAGATTTGGCAGTTGGCAACTTTGTACTAGCTAATACTACAAGTTTCAACATCACTCGAGATGGCATCATAAAATGAAAAGAGTGTGATCTCCAAAAAGTGAGAGGTTATTGTAGGTCTCCACAACACGGTCCTGTAGGAACTAGAATCATATCCATACCTTGCACGAGCTCCAAGATATGCCCCGTCAAAGATCGCAGCCCTATGGCATTTAGTGACCGTTAGGGACATTTCGGTTTGGCATGCCCGAGAACGTTCAAGCGTTGAAGGGGATAGGATGAGGTTGGTGATAGGGTTTACCTAGCCACTTAGAGCTAATGGAGTAGACATTTTGATCCCACGACGAAAGGTGAGAGAGATTTGGGAGTTGGCAACTTTGTACTAGCCAACACTGCAAGTTTCAGCATCACCCGAGATGGCATCGTAAAATGAAAATAGAGTGTGACCTCAAAAAAGTGAGAGAGGTTATTGTAGGTCTTTGCAACACTGTCATGTAGGAACTAGAATTGCATCCATACCTCACATGAGCTCCAAGATATGCCTCATCAAAGATCGTAGCCTATGGCATTTAGTGACCCTTAGGGACATTCCAATTCGGCGTGCCCGAGAATGTTCCAGCACTGAAGGGGACATAATGAAGTTATGGATAGGGTTTACCTAGCCACCTAGAGCTAATGGAGTAGATAGTTCTATCCCACAATGAAAGGTGAGAGAGATTTGGCAGTTGGCAACTTTGTATTGGCCAATACTGCAAGTTTCAGCATCACCCGAGATGGCATTGTAAAATAAAAACAGAGTGTGATCTCCAAAAAGTGAGAGAGGTTATTGTAGGTCTCTACAACATGGTCCTGTAGGAACTAGAATCGCATCCATACCTTTCACAAGCTCCAAGATATGAACATCAAATATCATAGCCCTATGGCATTTAGTGACCCTTAGGGACATTCCGGTTCAGCATGCTCGAGAACGTTTGAGTGCTAAAGGGGATAGGACAAGGTTGAGGATAGAGTTTATCCAGCCACCCAGAGCTAATGGAGTAGATAGTTAGATCCCACGACAAAAGAATCACATCCATACCTTGCACAAGCTCCAAGATATGAACATCAAATATCATAGCCCTATGGCATTTAGTGACCCTTAGGAACATTCCGGTTCAGCATGCCCGAGAACGTTTGAGTGCTAAAGGGGATAGGACAAGGTTGAGGATAGAGTTTAGCCAGCCACCCAGAGCTAATGGAGTAGATAGTTAGATCCCACGACGAAAGGTGAGAGAGATTTAGTAGTTGGCAACTTTGTGCTAGCCAATACTGCAAGTTTCAACATCACCCGAGATGGCATCGTAAAATGAAAACAAAGTGTGATCTCTAAAAAGTGAGAGGTGTTATTATAGGTCTCCACAACATGGTCCTCTAGGAACTAAAAACACATCCATACCTTGAACGAGCTCTGAGATATGACCCATCAAAGATCGCAGCCCTATGGCATTTAGTGACCCTTAGGGACATTTCGATTCGGCGTGCCCGAGAATATTCAAGCATTGAAGGGGACAGGACGAGGTTGGTGATAGGGTTTACCTGGTCACTTGGAACTAACAGAGCAGACAGTTCAATCCCACAATGAAAGGTGAGAGAGATTTGGCAGTTGGCAACTTTGTACTAGCCAACACTGCAAGTTTCAGCATAACCCGAGCTGGCAATGTAAAATAAAAATGGAGTGTGATCTCCAAAAAGTGAGAGATTTTATTTTAGGCCTCTGCAACATGGTCCTGTAGGAACTGGAATTGCATCCATACCTTGCATGAGCTCCAAGATATGCCCCGTCAAAGATCGCATCCCTATGGCATTTAGTGACCCTTAGGGACATTCCGGTTTGGCGTGCCCGATAATGTTAGAGTGCTGAAGGGGATAGGATGAGGTTGAGGATAGGGTTTACTGGGCCACCTAGAGCTAATGGAGCAGACAATTTGATCCCATGACCCTTTTTCCACTAAGTTGCAAATTTGAGCAACTTTTACAACTTTCAACAATGCAACTTTGCACAAAAAGTGCAATTTTTACATTTTTCACTTGATTCCAATTCTATGACTTAGAAAAGTTTTGGCAATAGTAAAACCTCAAAGGAATATAGGACTATAGACAATTTTGTGGTTATTTCCTAAAAGTTGCTACATTGTTGCAAAAGTTGCTACTGCAACTTTGCAATTTTTGCACTTTTAGGAATTTCAACTAACCACCAACCTAAATGAATCCTAATCATTCCAAATGATTATCATAGACTCAAAACCACTAAACCAACCTAGAAAAGTGCAAAAAGTTGCTAAAGAGCAATTTTTGCAAATAATAGTTGTCAAATTGAACATGACGTTGTATGGTGTTCCAACCATCCAAATGGAAGTTATAACTACTCAAAGTCATGTACTTAAGATCCCCACATGTGGAATTGGTCATTATATGGATGGCGGACAGCATTGGTCAATAAAAAACTCAAATTTTATGCCTTTTTTACTATTTTTTCAATTATGTACATCCTGTATGGATTGGTGGTGGTACAAGTCTTATATGGTTGGATAGAGGGTTGAGTCAGGATTCCATTTCAATTTGTTTTAGGTCTTTATCTTGTATACAAAAAAATTTATATCAGTTTTAGTGTAGGTAGGTTAGATTTACTCCAAATTTGAGAGTTTCAACAAGATGGAATCCTAAGTTGCAAACCCATTGTGGGATTTCAATGTTGCTTTGTGGAATACAAGTTAGGATAGGGTTCTTTGAAATAGAAGAGATTCAAGGCTGTAGGAGCATGGCATCTATTTTTACCAGCAAGCCCTAGACTGAACATAATCTTATGTCTGGTCTAGATTTGAAGGAAAAAGAAGGATCAGGCTCCTAAAATGATTAATCTGACCCAAGTGAAGGGTGTAGAAGGAAAAGTTTAATATATATAAGAGATCCAAGGGGTTGAACCAAGTCTATGAACCCATTTTTTTATTTTTTCCTTGTAACCCAGCCTAAACTGGCCATTTAGGACTGTGACACAAAGTGGGCATAACTTGATGTTGGAGTCGAGTTGTTGGTTAATCTTTTGGAATCTCTTAGGGGATGTTGAAGAGTGTTTAAAAATGAAAAAAACATCAGGGATTCCTTTTTATGGTTTGGGATTTTGACCATTAAAACTAGAAATTGTCCTAGTAGGAAGTGCTGGTAACAGTTTTGAAATTTGATTGTTGAGTGTTGAGAAACCTCAAGTTTGAGATTTTTCTTGTTGGTTTGAGTCTATAATAACCATTTCCATCTGAAAAGTCAAGTTTTGAAACCATTTAAGAAGTATTTTCCTTTGTAGGCCTATTGGTGGCAGGGAGTTCCTAAGTGTTGATCCAAGTTGTTTGAGTACCCTAAGTTTGAGGGTTGGGCTTGTGAAGTGGAGTCCACTTGTAGGGTAGAGTATCCCTATATTAGAAGTCCATTGGATCCTTAGTCATTGGTGCCTTCAATGAATGTATCTTCCTAGAATGACCTTGGTGCCCCTACACCATTAAGCGATGATGATGAACATGAGTAAAATTATGAGATTTGTGCCTACATGTTACAATGAAAAAGTCGTATCTATTTTGAAATCAAGAACATTGGAGGTCCAAGTCATTAGGCTGTGATATAGGAGCATCATATTCTTATCAAAGGCACATTGGAGGTCCAAGTAATCACAGAGGTCATGGAGAATCTCCTAGAGTCAATTGGGCAATCCTTCAACCAGTCATGGCATTTGAAAGCATAAAAATGCCATAATGTTGTATGATGTCTTGATGGATTTCAATGTTGGAAAAGTTGTAATTGAGCCATCGAATAGGATCTAAGGATTTCATAGGGTAGGAGAGTCCTTTGATAGGGTCCTATAGGTTCCATCTCCATGCTTCCATCTTACCACCTATCCAAGCTATTCCACCATCTATAATCTACCCTCTTGGTTCACTTACATTCATCCACGGTGGCCCTCTCTCAACAGAAGAATTAAGAACAGTATCTCCCCATTGCAATACACCTAATAAATCACTTCTACCATTTTCTGCAAGCAAAAAGTTTCCTCAGCTTGTTCAAATGCTCAATCAATGGAATTATCAAGGTCAAGGTTTAGGACCACAAGAGCAAGGAATCAGAGAGCCTATTATTGCACAAAAAAATCTAGGATTTCATGGTCTTGGATATGTATCCAAAGGCTCACCATCTAAAGGTGTTGGTACACCACACCCCCAAACCAAGCCTATCTCCAAGCCCACCATGCCAGCCTCCCATCACTCCTTCAAGAAATCTTATGTCATCCCCCCTCCACCATCTTTACAACCCAAAACAACCTACCATATCCCCTCTTCATCCGCTAAATCCATTTTGGGTCCCTATGTCCCAAAATCTACCATCCTCCATCCTCCTATTAGCCATCATAAAAATCCTATTCCATCCATTCCTATGCAAGATCAACAAAGGCACATATTAGGGCACATCATCCATCATCATCCCCCTACATGCTCTTTCATATCCTCTCCATCTCACAAAGCTTCTCCTAACCATCTTCCCAAAGCTTACCACAACAATGTGAATGCCAACTTCAAAATGCATAAAGCTAAAAATTCACATCCTAGGCAATCATATGTCTATTCTAAAAGACATACTCCAAAAAGGCAAAATCCAATGAAAGAATGCAAAACAATGCAAAAGCCTATGAAAAGAAAATCCAAAAACATGTGGATCCCCAAGAAAAAAGTTGAAACCCAATGCATAATGGCATCCACCATTTCTAATCCCCCATCTAGTGACTCATGTCCCCCATCTCCTAACTCCATCTTGGGTGCCTATATCCCTAAGAACGCTTCCACAAATCCTCCATCACGCCCGCATCTACCATCTATCCCCCATATGCTCTTTTCACACCCGTTCCAACATGTGCCAATGTTGCTCTTGCAAGCATCCCCATCTCATGCTCCTTTCCAGCATTTTCATCCCTCCATCTCCTACCATCAATCCCATCTAATCCAATCTATTGCATAAATCACACCTCCAGTGTACCAACAGCTAGCAACAAAATTGAACATTCCAACAGCCAGTGAAAAATCCCAAAAAAAAAAGCCAAAATAGCTGAAGAAAGCCAAAATCATTCCAGCTAAGTCCAAAGTCAAAAAGTCAAAAAAAAAAGAAAAGAAAAATAAAGCGTCCACTGGTGAAAACTTGGCAATTCAAGCACCTTGGACAAGTACCATGATGAAAACTTGGCAAACAAGCGTCATGCGTAATCCTGCCAACCCCAGCTTAGCCTATCATCCTCATGCTTTTGGTCACATCTTGCCATCTAGCTCCATCTTCCAATCTATCCACCTATCCTCCATCCTCCAGCTTCCATCTCACACCATCCACTAATCTTATGCAGCTTCAGCCAATCATCTCAGCTATCATCCATCTCCCTAGCCCCTTCAGCTTTTTCCATCCTAGCTTCAGTCCTATCACATCCATCATAAGACCTCCTTCCGCATGTTATCTTCTGATTGGGGGCACTATATTCCTTGGAGATCTTGTCTTGCCCATCCTCCCTTGTCATTGGTATCTAGCTCTAGGCTATCCCCATGCAAACCCAATGTCATCTCTTTATATCCATCATAATTCTAGCTATCTACCATCCTATCCAGCCATCTCATCCTGCTCCTCTTGCTATCCTTGGTCACAAAATCTCTCATCATCATTGGATGCATCCTCCCAAATCCATATCTTTCGCTATCACCCCACCCTTAGCTTTTGCATCTTGCACAACATTGAACCATCCCGCTATCCTATCATCCTGATCTTTTGCCTGCTTGTAACTATCTTGGTTCGTTAGCTTGTACCATATCTTCATTAGCCCGCTTGTAAATATCTTGGTCCGTCAGCTTGTACATCCTCTTTAGCTTAGTACCATTATATCTATCCAGTGTTCGTGTTAGTTCGTCCTTGATCAGCATCTTGCACCCATTACACATCTTGGTTAGCTATTCCAATGCATCCTTTAGCTAGGTTTCCTGTCACCAAAGTGTTATCTTTCTTAGTTCAGCTTGCCAGACGCATCACTCATCCAAATCCACCAGCTTCGGTGCTCTCCGATAGGTCCTTGCAGGATATAGCTTTCCTCATGTCTGATCTTGGTCCGTTAGTACCTTGTCCTACCCATCTCGTTGGCAAATGGCTCTCTTTTGGATTTTCACTTTCTTTTGATTTGGGATCTTCCCTTTTGGGTCTTGAAGTATCTTTTCCAAGAAATCTCCTTGTTCCCTCCTCAAGGTTGCCACGATCTTCCATATCATGGTATGCTGCGAATGGGGCAATTAGAGCGTAAGGTCTTGATCAGGTCTTTCGTTTGTTTTTCTTTTCTGCTTGTGGGTTCTCCAATGCTGTTTCCACGCTGCTTCCTCTAGGATTCATGTGTGATGTTGGGGCAATCCTTGTGTGTTTTTTTTGAGTTAGTTTGTCAGTCCTTTGGACGGTTGGTGAAAAGGCCTTGATGTTCTTGGTAACCTTGGCAATTAACCAATAGTCCTATAGCAAATCTAGTGCTCAACTACATGGTGGTACTTCTCTTTGAAGTATCCCCCCACTCAAAAAGCTTCAATGGTTTTCCTTCATCTCCATTATCCCCCATCCATATCCAGCATCCGTCTTTCCTACCCCAGCTGATGCATCAGTATCTCTTTGAATCAATCATCACTCTTAGCTTTAGGGATCCACAATCCTAGTCTTAGGGATCCACCAATCCAAATCAACCCACCAAGCCTCATCTTTCGAGATCCACAATCCTAGTCCTAGGGATCTCCGAAACCCATCTTCCGCCAATCTAACTCTTTGAAATCCTGTTGCATCATCCTTATAATCCCCTCATCCATCTCCCTATCCTGAATTCCTTTTTATAGCGCTCTGCTCCTTCATCCTCCACCTTCCCTAAAGTCTTAAGCTTGCTTCCTCTTCTGCATCTGATTCCCCTTTATCATTCTCCCATAGTGAGAGTTTGAGCTAATTCAGCCCCTTCTCTTTGCCAATCTGAGTTTCCTTGCTCATCTCGAATTCTTGTACTTTTCAAGAAGCCACCGAGCTTCGCTTTCTCTCCCCGCTGCCTTCTTGAGGGGGCATCTCACAGTCCATTCTCTCCTCTTCTGCTCTAGCCTTGGGCATCTTATTTTCTTATCTTTGATGCCATGCCACTTGCGGCATCACATCAAAGAGGGGCAAAATGTAGACACCTAAAAACCTTTAGAAAATAAAGTATTTTTATTTTCTGAAAAAGTCCTGATGACATCATCATTAATTAATTAATTATTTATTTAATTAATTAATTAATTTTTATGCCATTAAATTCCTTTATCTTAATTAAAAATATTTAATTAAGGAATCCCTCCCAAAAATGTTTAAATCTTATTTAAACATTATTTCCTTATTTATTAATTATTTAATTAATAAATTGACCAAAAATCCTAAAATAAATAAAAAATTTATTTTTTGCCCAAAACTTGGCCAATTTCCTTATGACCAATAACCTCTTCCAAAATCTTCTAATCCTTCTTTAATTTTGATTAAAGGCTAATCCCATCATTTCCTACCCCTAATCCCAACTCAAAATATTTAATTAAGATTAAATATTAATCCTCATGTTTATTAAAAAGGTTTTAATAAATATCTCCTCAACCCAAACCCTTGAAATAAATAAAACTTTATTTATTTCCTAAAAATCTAATTTATCCTCATCCTAAGAAGTTCTAGACTCTTCTAGAAAGTCTCCATCCTCATCCTAGGAAATTCTAGACTATTCTAGAAAGTCTTTATCCTCCTCCAAAATCTAGACTCTTCTAGAAGATGTCTTTAAACCTAATCCTAATCCCCTCCTAACCTTGTCACATTCCCTAAACATGGGTTAAAACTTACTAACCCAAGCCAAAGTTAACAAATATCTCCTCCTTCACCCACCCTCATTAAATGCCATCCACTTGCCTATCCCTAAGCTAATCCTAAACCATCCTAATCCATCCTCTAATCATTTGCACAAGCCTAAGCAAGCTTAAAACCTTCCTAATCAAGTCCAAGTCGAATTTGCTCTCATCACCCTCAAAATATCTCAACCATAAAACTTTATGAAGTCCACTAGGTCATAAATGACTCTTACAAGCCCTTTTATTGCTCTTACAAGTCATTATGAGGGTCTTTATGAAGATTTTATCTCTTGAGCCTCCTTTGTTGACTCATCCTTCCCCTTTTCTCCATCCTCTCACCATGTGACATGTGTCACTCCTTGATTGGCTATAAGGAAGCACAATCCATGTGCTCTCCTCTCATGCAATCTAAGCCCTCCATAAGCTTTTTCACATCCTTGCATCCTAGCCCTTGATCCCTCAAGCCTCTTGCCTATAAATTGGATCCTTCCCCTTTAAAAAATAACACAATCCATGAAGTAAAGTTATAATGCTATTTTGAGAGCCAAATCCATACTAAAGCCATCTATCCACACCAAAAATCCACAATCATCCATTGAAGCCTTTGGAAGCATATTGAGCATACATCCTATCTTTTTAGACAAAGCTACTCAACAAGAGAGCTTCTCATTGAGAGAGCCCATTAATGGCTCATATTTTCAATTGAGAGCTCATCTTAGTCTATCTTGAAGTTTATGAATTTTGTTTAGTTTGTAGAAGCTTTATTTAAATTTGGTTTCTATTAGCATACTAACATTTTCTCATATACAATCATAACCTTAGCATGTCATTTGATAAGTTAAAAGATTCAAAAAGGTCTTTAAAAACATAGTTTAATAGTTAAAAAATTTAAATCTTGAATGTAACGGCTACATGGGCATTTTGGAGGGAAACTCCATAGTTTAAATTTTATGAAGGAATAGGAAGTGAAACTGATTGGAGTTGGTTAAGGGGGTTAGTTTCTATCTCCCAAGTCTATAAATATTTGTTTTGTACAGACTGTAAACACAGATTGTATGGACTGTCTCAAAAAAATAGAAGGAAAGTGCTTGGTTTCAAGAGTAATTTGAAAATCTCTTTGCTTTGTGAGTGCTTCCACGTGTTGGACTGATTGGTAACATCTTAGTAGACATGTTTTGAGATTCTTTACTCAGTTTAGCATTCAAACTTGAAGTTTTGTTCATCAAATTTCTATACTGTTGGCTATAGCAGTCTTATTTCTAAGCATTTTGATAGTTTTTTTCATCTAATCATGGTCGTTCCATGAAATCCTCACTATTTATTCATGGAATTCCATTTATCTAACTTCTAAAAATATTTCTAACCATGGAATGAAGATCTAACTTGAGATTGGTGGCCACCAAATCAAATAAAGTTGTGAAAATAAGGGTTATTTGGAGGGGACAATCAATTAGGAAGAGATTTTCCTTAAGGAGGCTAGTTTTTGTGAGTTGATTCATGTTTATGGTGATAAAACATAGATGTCTAAATTTTGAATTAGTCCAAGAAGGCTCCGCACATGTGAGATTGGTGATGCCCTAGGAACAAGGGTTTTGAGAAGGTGAATTGGGGCTTTTGGGGTTAGGGAACCCATAGATTGAAATTGAGAGTGGATTTGTCTAATTGAATTCATTTTAGGAGCCTATGCAAATTTTGAAGTCCATACATTGAGTATTTCTATATGTTGCACTTTGTAAATGCATTATTGCTTCATTGATGAAAACAGGGGCAGTGTGTAGAATCTCAGATATTTTCTAAAGGAGTTGCATCTAAGTCTTACATATGTTTTAGAAAAGGATAAAGGGTATTTGGAAAGGTCATTTATTCAAGGAGTCATTTCAAAAAATCAAAAGTTATCCATCATTTTGTCTTGCTGCTCTCACAGACTTGTGAAAATGCATTGACAACATTTGGGTGAATTATGCATTTTGGCTTGCACAGTATGGAAACTAAAAGGTGTTGATAAGAACATTCTAGATGTGCTAGAACAAACCTATTAAAGCCTAAAAACATCTTAGAGTTGACTGTTTGTGGGATTTTCCCATCAGGACCTAGAAGGGTCACTTGGCACATTGTTACAAATTTGCTCATTTTGGGTTGTTACTTGGATCCATCACCCTATCCTCTGCATCAGGCTGGAAGAAATTTTTTCTATGAGATGACTACTCTTGGTAATAAGCTACCAAATATTGAAACTACACTCAAATCCAATATTTATAAGGATAAGGAAGAACTTTTGAAAGATAGTAGCTATGCTAAGTGTATGAATTGGAAGACAAATGGCCTTCTAAGGTCATTAAAACTTGTAATGAGTTTAATCATGGACATGTGATCTTTTTTTGATCATAGATTGATCATATTATAATCAAACCATTAATGCAAGCCTTAATGGCATTATTGAGCCTACAAGGTACCTAGGGGTCACTAGGAATGGATTTGGATTGATCCTAGGTTAGGGCTGGATAGAAAAGACCTATGAAGGTATTGAATAATGTAATAAGTCTATCAAAGCCTCTAAAAGATGTAAAAGACACTAAAAGTGCAATATTTTGTAAAATTGCCAACATTGGCAATATAAGCCAAAATGGGCTTAATCGAGTCATGTAAGGGGTCCAAAGGGAGGTTTCATTTGGTTTTGAGAGTCTAAATGAGTTTAAAACCTCATTTCCACATGTGGGAGACAAGTTTGGATGGTCAAAATTGATTGATAATGTAAGAGTTTTTAAGTTTGAGCAATGGATGTATAGTTTTCCCTAAAATTTGAGTGCATAAAAAGGGGTATGTGATTGCTCCAAAGGTGGATTTAGTGTTTTATCCAAAAAAGAGTTTAGAAGACAAACTGAAGATTTGGGTTATAACCTCTTAGAAATGGTTGTAGGAAGATGTTACCAAGTCAGAGACCTCCTCTTGAACCCTAGTAGAGTCTAATTCCTTGGGTAGATTCCAAGAATACAAGAGAATCCTAGAGTTGAGTTGTGGTTCCTAGGGGAATATAGGAGGGCTTTGCATCAAACACACACACTTGTTGTATAGTCACGGATATTGTGATCATTCATGAACTTGAACAACACCATGTTAGAAATAGTGTTCTGAAAAAGGACTACAAAATAGAGGGAAATGACCATCAAATATGCATGATTTAAATAGCTACATTAAATAGCCCTTTACTTCATAAATCACTTCAACTCAATCATTACATTGTACAGACAACCTCATCATATGTCACTTGAACAAACTGATCATGTACAAAATGAGGAAAAAATTCACAAAATTAAATCTTAAAATGTTACAATAGTATTAACCTCATGGAACACAAATGGGATGAATATACATAATCAAGTATTAACCCTTTCCAACATTCCAACTTTATGATAATAATGAGTCAAAGTCCAACAAATTGGAATGCAATGATTGCAAGTATTCTTGGGTATATATTACAAGCAACCATGGTTTGGAAGAAAATTAAGAGTAAATTAGTCTTGTAGCCAAGAAAATGAGCTCAATAAACACTTTTGAGATGGTCATCTCATGATGATCATGGATAAATCATTCAAAGCATATGCTGAACCTACCCAATATATACCCGCATCACTTAAATCACATTAAATGCTGGAACAAAATTAATAAATACAGTAAACGTTGTTAATATAAGAACCATTTTATGGAAGACTAAATTGATTGTTTGTATACTTTTAATTCTTGTCAAATCCATCAATATACATTTTGTCGAATCCTTAGAGAGAACTATATCTGTCACTGCCCCATTATCATCAAATCAAGACCTATTTTCCTTCTTACTTTTTGATGATTGTGATCCTCTGCAATTCTAGGCATAAGATTATTAACATACAATGGTACTTGAACAAAGAACACTAATAAATATTGAGGATGTGAATTGATAATACCATTTCACAGATGATTTTGGCATCTCACCCTTTATCACTTGTGCATCAACTTTATTAGCCCTCTTTTTTGGTGACCTGCAAATGAAGAATTAGCACGGTAAAAAATCTAAGATAAGATTAATCCACTAAAATTAGAGAATGACAAAAATTGAATTTGGCTTGTCATTAAGAATTATCCATTTGTAGAAATCCTTGCTTTTTGAGTTATATGATAACACTTGCTTGATGAGTATTGAAAACTTCTTCCATTGTATCCTTGCAGTTTTTGGTTACATGCACACAATCATGACTTTACATCACAAAGCATTCAAATTCTAACAATATTCATGTTCTTTCATTACATTATGATCTAAACAACAAATTCTAAACTTTCACTTATTCAAATGACTAATCTAAAAATGGATCCTATTAAATAATCTAATATAAATTCAAATAATCTATCTAGATTCTAAACAAATCAAAACTAAATCTCATCACTTACACATCATAACAATACGGTCCACCTTAGTCATGTGGATAGTCTTGGGGAAGAGGTTGTAACATTGTATTTGGATCCAATTGATCACTCTTTCTCTCTCTCCCTCTCTCCCTATTCAATCTAATGAGCCAACTGGATCTGCTCGACATTTTAATGTCTCAAGTATTGCCTCATAGTCTAACTCGCGAACTTTCCAAAGAATCTTATTATGTGGTTTTCCACCATATTTTATCAAGTGGACATTTGATGCAACAACACGGTTTGAATAATGAAGAATCTTCCTCTCTGCTTGCCAATCCTCAAATAAACACAAGTTAGGGTTCTTCATAGAATATCGTCTAAGCCATGTGCCTGTTACAACCACCACACCAACATGGTACTCTAAACTTTCACCATCTATAAATTAGTGATCCAATTTTTTTTTGGGTTCAACACAACAACACAAAAAATAATTTGTCCCTTCTTCATTGTCTTTAGGTGTAATAACAGCAAAAACATGGCTTGTAGTGACAAATATGCAAAATGAGGTCATTAATTCAAAAAATACTTGGGTAAAAGTTATAAAGTTACATATTGAAATTAAAAAGATATATAAATATATATTACCAGGTTGCACTAGATCTGACAAGTGGTCAAAGTCAATAGACGAATCCATCTCTACCATTTCTAGTGCTTGTGGGGGACGATAGGTGTCAATTGGGTCCAAAAGTCGTATATCGCATTTGTCCACCCATTCAGTTGACTCACAATCATCCCAATTTTTCTCTGCACATGATGGACAATAGCATGCCATTTTTCATGTGTGGATACTCCATGAACTTGCATTAGAGCTTCTAAAAGAGTGTAACTCACTAGATCCTGTTAGTGTGCAACAATCTTGATATGGTGCAATGTTAGTATTATTTATCAACCAAAAAAATCTACAAACCATAGACTCACCTTCCTTACCTGGACCCATTGTAGCGTTACACCATTGGACGATAGATTTTGCATCTGTCAATATTGCTCCATCTTTGTACTTTAGTTCTTCATGAGACAATGCTTTTTTAATGCATGCGCCTGCACCATCGTGCTCTCCCTTACCATGACCAGCCTCTGTGAAATTCCACATATATTGACTTCTACACAACCTGTGCATCCTGCTCAACCAATAGAACATCTGTGCATTCTTGAATTGAGATGCACAATTGTCTGACCAAATAATGTGATGATGATATGTTATGCCCGTATTAGCCAAATCTCCATAAAATAGTTGAAAACAACCATGTACGAACTCTTTAGAATGTGATTGATCATCGCTGATGTAAAAATGTTACTCCCTCAAAATCTTCCTATCATCCTCTGTACTTGTACGTGAATGCATGATGTTATGTGAACAAATATGGAAACCTGTTGAGAAGTATAATACTTTTCTGCACCTCATTTTGTGGTTGTAGTGTGTAGTTCTCTACGAAATATACAACCAAAACAATGGTATCCAGTGGAAACATATCCTTGCACAATTTGAATTGCAAATCTAGCCATCGATCTCTATGAGTATGCCTTGCATACTCGTAAATAATCTTTTCACAAAAAATCTTCATGAACTCATACACTGGAATTTTTTCAATGACTAAATCAAATCTTTTACCATGTTTCCCATCTTTTAGAGCATATGTCACAGTCTTAAATTTTTCGTAATCTACTATTTCATTTCCAATTGCATGTGTACTATCTATATGTTGACAAGTTGATAAAAGTTGCAAAGAACCACAAAATAAACACGTACCATCCAAGCATGATGTCTTGTAAAATTGTTGGTCGTCTCCTATTTCACATAAAATGTTGGATATAAATTCTCTTGAAGATTTTGGTGGCTCATTTATGTCACAATCCTGCAAAGCAAACTGAGAATGCAAAACTACGCATATATGCCTATAAACATCAAAATGGTTAGAAAATTCAATATGTATCCTACAACAACAAGTTGTGCGTGTGTGATTTATCTTCACATAAAAAGGTTTACCCATCTCAAAAAATCTTTGACTTATTCAAATTTGAGGATACATACAAATAAATTTTGCAAAAAATTGTGTCTGAGTTGAGTCCAAAAAATGTTTCACATGTGGCTTGCGATTTTGGCTACCAATCCTCCTTCTTACAACATCTCTTTGATTAGAGAAAACACGTGTGTTATTTTTCCAAAAATCTTTGATCAATGATTTCAAAGCTTCACTAATTTCTTTATCCTTTCGTGGTAGTCTACCGCTAAATGTCCATAACTCATTTTTTGTTGGATCTTCCAATCTCTCACGCCTTAGCATGACTCTCCTTAGAGTACCTCTACCAATTTTTAATATATTTTTTGTCTTTCTCATGAGTCGAGCTTTTTTCATTTGGCTACTTACTATTGTCAATGTAAGTACTCGTCTTGTGATATTACTATCTTTGGTGCATGATTTAGAACCCACTTTGTCATAAGCACTCATTAGATTCTTTATAATATTTTTTTCATTTGAATCATCCATTGTTCTTAGCCCAAGAATATTCATGATAGGCCTAAATTTCAAATTCCTCATCATTTCAACAAATAATTGGCATTGACCTGTAATATTTAATTCTTCAAAAACTAATCTCCACATACGATTAACTTTTCTTTGACAAGTACGCTTGCTAATCTTGTCAGGCATTGATTTCAAAATGCTAGTATCAATATCAATCAAATATTTTGGTCTTCTAAAATGAATTCTAGAAGGTGTTATAATCTTTTCCATTCCCTCAATATTTTGAACATCAACATAAGGTCAAGTGTATTGCGTACCTTGAACTGAAGATGACGTGCCTTGACAATAAGATGCAAAAGATGGAATATCACCTACTTGATGTGTTGATGTTGTGCCTTTAAGATGACATGATGGAGTGTCTATATCATTGGATCTACAAATTGGTGTCTCTTCAACATGAGAGGACGATATGAATTCAACATTGGAAGATGGTGTAGCGGACAATATGACTCCAACATTGGAAGATGGTGTAGCTTCACAATTCAATTGTCTTCTTGAGCGTAATAGTCTCATTTGTTCTCTTTGTCTTTCCAATTCTTCCTCTTTGTTTCTTTGTACTGGTGGTTCTTGATCCTTTTCGAAAGTCAATTCTTCATTATTGCTTTGCAATTTTCTTTGCTCATGTAGTAATTTCATTTTACCTCTTTTAATTGCCAAATCTCTCTCCGTATCTTCATTTGTTTGAGTTTTTGGTTTCTTCCTTGGCATGATGATGATTTCTACATGTCAAATTATTCAAACATATGAATTACTTAAAATGTGTAAATTACAAATTATTTAAATACATATAAAAATTATAATTATTTGAATGAATACACAACATATATCGAACAACTTGTCAAATTTCTAACCATTTTGAAATAACATTTCATTCAAACATACAAATTTCAATGAATTCACTATATATTAAATAACATATCAAACTATAATCAAATTTATATCTATATATCAACAAACAATATTTAAAATAGATTGCACTAACCTTTTCTATACAAGGAATATTCAAAAAGTCTTCAAATCACGTATCCAATTATTGAATTTGGTGTTTGCTAGCTTGCAAAAGTGTTGAAATAGTGTTTGCTATGTTGAAACCCATGATTTCTGTCAGAATAATAGAGTGCATAATAGACCAAAAGCAGAAAATGGATGAAATGGGCCCTAAAGTTTCTTTTTGACCATTTTTAGATGATTTCACATAGTGTGTACACACTATAATGTGTATGCACTCTAAAGTGCGTATGCACTATAGTGCATATGCACTATGTGAAAACACATCACTCCTACTCTCTCCCATCCCCTACCCTCTCTCTCTCTCTTCCTACTCTCTCTCCCCTCTCCCATCCCTTACACACTCTCTCCCCCTCTCCCATCCTTTACTCTCTCTCTCTCTCGCTCTCCCTCTCCTACCACCTACTCTCTCTACCTCTCTCACCCTCTCTCCTCTCCCATCCCCTACTCTTTAAATCTCTCACACACTCTTATTCCCCCACTCTCTTCTATCCCATCCCCTACTCTCTACATCTATCACACACACACTCCCATCCCCCCTATGTCTCTCCCTCTCTCTCTCCCACTCCCTCTCCTACTGCCTACTCTCTCTCTCTCTCTCTCTCTCTCTCTCTCTCTCTCTCTCTCTCTCCCATCTTGTACGAGCTCTCTTTGCCACCACCTACTCACTCTCACACTCTCTCCCATCCCCTACTCTGTCTCTCTTATACACACACTCCCATCCCCCCCCTCTCTCTCTCCCTCTCCCACTCCCTCTCCCACCGCCTACTTTCTCTCCCCCATCCCCTACTCTCTCTCTCTCCTCTCCCATCTCCTACTCTCTCACAGTCTCACACTCTCTCCCATCCCCTACTATGTCTCTCTTAAACACACACGCTCATCCCCCCTCTCTCTCTCCCTCTCCCACTGCCTACTTTCTCTCCCCCATCCCCTACTCTCTCTCCTCTCCCATCCCCTACTCTCTCACACTCTCACACTCTCTCCCATCCCCTACTTTGTCTCTCTTACACACACACTCCCATCCCCCATCTCTCTTTCCCTCTTCCACCACCTACTTTCTCTCCCCCATCGCTGTACTCTCTCTCTGGCACCCCCTACTCTCACACTCTCACACTCTCTCCTACTGCCTACTATCTCTCTCTCCCTCTCTACTCTCTCTCTCTCTCTCTCTCTCTCTCTCTCTCTCTCTCCCATCCCTTACTCTCACTCTCTCTCTCCCATCCCCTACTCTCTCTCACACTCTCCCATCCCCTAATCTCAGTCTCTCTCTCTCTCTCTCCCATCCTGTACGAGCAATCTCTACCACCACCTACTCACTTTCACACTTTCTCCCATCCCCTACTCTATCTCTCTTACACACACTCCCCTCCCCCTTCTCTCACTCCCTCTCCCACCCCCTACTTTCTCTCCCCCATCCCCTACTCTCTCTCTCCTCTCCCATCCCCTGCTTTGTCTCTCTTACACACATTCCCATTCCCTCTCTCTTTCTCCCTCTCCCACTCCCTCTCCCACCCCCTACTCTCTCTCACACTCTCACACTCTCTCCCATCCCCTACTCTCTCTCTTTCATAGACACACACACTCTTATCCCCCCACTCTCTTCACTTCCATCCCCTACTCTCTACATCTATCACACACACTCCCATCCCCCCTATCTCTCTCCCTCTCCCTGTCCCTCTCCCTCTCCTACTGTCTACTATCTCTTTCTCTAAAGTTCTCTCTCTCCCTCTCTACTCTCTCTCTCCCATCCTATATGAGCTCTCTCTACCACCACCTACTCACTCTCACACTCTCTTCCATCCCCTACTTTGTCTCTCTTACACACACTCCCATCCCCTCTCTCTCTCTCTCTCTCTCTCTCTCTCTCTCTCTCTCTCTCTCTCTCTCACTCCCTCTCCCACCTCCTACTTTCTCTCCCCCATCCCCTGCTCTCTCTCTCCTCTCCCATCCCTTACTCTCTCACACTCTCTCTCATCCCCTACTCTGTCTCTCTTACACACACACTCCCATCCCCCCTCTCTCTTTCCCTCTCCCACCACCTACTTTCTCTCCCCCATCATCGTAATCTCTCTCTGGCACCCCCTACTCTCTCTCTTTCATAGACACACACACTATTATCCCCCCACTCTTCTTCTCTCCCATCCCTTACTCTCTACATCTATCACACACACTCCCATCCCCCCTATCTCTCTCCCTCTCCCTCTCCCTCTCCCTCTCCCTCTCCCTCTCCCACTCCCTCTCCTACCGCCTACTATCTCTCTCTCTCTCTCTCTCTCTCTCTCTCTCAAGTTCTCTCTCTTCCTCTCTACTCTCTCTCTCTCTCCCATCCCTTACTCTCACTCTCTCTCTCCCATCCCCTACTCTCTCTCATGCTCTCCCATCTCATAATCTCTCTCTCTCTCTCTCTCTCTCTCTCTCTCTCTCTCTCTCTCTCCCATCCCATACAAGCTCTCTCTAGCACCACCTACTCTCTCTCACACTCTGACACTCTCTCCCATCCCCTACTCTCTAGATTTGTCACACACACTCCCATCCCCCTCTCTCTCCCTCTCCCACTCCCTCTTGCACTACCTACTATCTCTCTCTCTCCCTCTCTACTTTCTCTCTCCCATCCCCTAATCTCACTCTCTCTCCCCCATCCCCTACTCTCTCCCACACTCTCTCCCATCCCCTACTCTCTCTATCTCTCACCCCCATCCTGTATGAGCTCTCTCTGCCACCTCCTACTCTCTCTCAAACTATCACACTCTCTCCCATCCCCTACTCTATCTCTCTTATAAATAAATACACATTCCCATTCCCCCCCTCTCTCTCTCTCGCAGTCCATCTCCCATCCCCAAATCTATCTCTCTTACACACTTCCATTCCACCTCTCTCTCCCTCCCACTCCCTCTCCCACAGCCTACTATCTCTCTCTCTCTCACTCTCTCCCTCTCTCTCCCATCGCTCTACGATTGCCTAATCTCTCTATCTCTCTCTCCCCTCTCTCATTCAATACTCTCTTTAACACACACACACCACACACCCATCCTCCCTCTCTCCTCTCCCATCCCATACTTTCTCTCTCACTCACTCTCTCTCTCTCCCACTCCCTCTCCCACTACCTACTCACTCTCACTCTCACTCTCACTCTCTCTCTCTCTCCCCCTCTCTACTCTCTCTCTCTCTCTCTCTCTCTCTCTCTCTCTCTCTCTCTCTCTATCTATCTGCTACCCCCTACTCTCTCTTACATTTTCACACTCTCTCCTATCCCCTACTCTCTCTCTTTCTCTCTTACACACATTTTTGTCTCGCTCTCTCTCCCTCTCCCATTGCCTACTCTCTCTTCCATCCCCTACTCTCTCTTGAGCTACTCTATCTTCCCCCTCTCCCATTCCATACTCTCTCTCTTTCACACACATGCACTCCCATCCTCCTCTCTCTCACTCTTCCTCTCCTACTCCGTCTCCCACTGCCTACTCTCTCTCTCCCCCATCCCCTACTCTCAATCTCTCTCCCCCAACCTATACTCTCTCTCCCATCCCCTACTGTCAATCTCTCTCCCCCATCCTGCACTCTCTCTTTGCCACCCCTACTATCTCTCACACTTCCTCTCTCTCGCATCCTATACTCTCTCTACCATCCCTACTCTCTCACACTTCCTCTCTCTCCCATCCTATACTCTCTTTGCCACCTCTACTTTTTCTCACTTTCTCTCTCCCATCTTGTACTCTCTCCCCTCTCCCATCCCCTACTTTCTCTCTATCTTTCTTACACACACACACAGCCATTCCCCTACACCCCCCCCCCCCACCTAGTTCTCTTTTGTAATTTAGGTATTGACAATGTGTGCACACTATAGTGCATATGCACTATAGTGTGCATGCATTGCTTGGAATGCAAAGTTCAATAGCATGTGTGTACTATTGAAAACTTTGCATTAAACCCAAGCCTAAGGCGTGGTTTTGACTTGGAGATCCAAACCAAAGGTTTGGAGTTTATAAATAGGTCTGAGATGTGTTTTTCAGCAAACATACCAAAAATGATTGCTTTTTCCTGTGTGCTCCCCTTCAAGATTCCTCTTGGTTGGGTATCGATAAGATTAGGTTACATAGCATTATAGGTATTTGTGTTAGCTATCTAACCATATGGTTTATTTTTAATTTGAACTATTTCAAATCTTTCATCTATAACTTCTTTTGAATGTATGTTCATTTTTTATCAAAAACCACCATGTACTAATTGGGCTATAGATTTTAGCTCGTTCATCAAATTTTGCAACAACTTAGTTTTTTAGAAACTAGACTCCATTCTACACACTTTGAAAAAAAAGAAAGTTTTGATTTTAGATTAGTTTTCAATTATTTTTAGGGGGAGCACACAGATATTTCACATTTTTGGGATGTGTCTAGTTAAAAAATTCATCAAAAAAAAATACACATTATAAAATTACCCAAATAATCTAGGATAAACTATAAATCTAGGATAAACTACATAGTGTTAAGTAACTTTTGACCTAAGCAATTAAAGAATTTCAAAAAAAAGTTAAAATTTTAGGGGGGTGACGTTTGTACTGTGTTATGTTTTTTTGGAATAAACAGTACCACTTTTTGTGGCCCGCTTTTTTGAGGACCTAAAACTAAACCATTTTGAAAAAAAATTAGTAGTTTAGAAACTAGATTCAAAGGACTACGACTTTTGTTTTTGACATATCTTAAAATTTTGAGCGTAACTATCTTCAAATTCTTGTTGAAGTTCAAAATTTGCAGATTTCAGGAAAAAGGTGTCCACTTATACCCCCCTTTTGGCACCACAACTTGGTCCACTTACCCATAATCTTTCTACTGAACAAATGGATATAATGGGTGAACTTTTGAAGAAAAGAGCCAAGCAGTAGAATCTAAGAGTAGAAAGGAATAGAAGAAAAGTCCTTGAGGACATAATGAAGTTGCATAATGATTTTCTCTCTCATTTTGGCATTACCTTGTAAATTTTGTCAGTTGTAAAAAAAACAAGGGTGGATATATATATATATATATATATATATATAGGGGGAGATATGTATAGAAAGTGGGAAATATATAGAAAGGGGGAGATATGTATAGAAAGGAGGAAATATGTATAGAAATGAGGAAGTATGTACAACATAAGAATTGTATAGAAGATATATAAAAAGAAGATTTTTTTTTTTTTTGAAAAATCAAAATAGATAGTTCAAACCAAGTTGCAGAACATAACACATACAAAGGGGGAGTTTGACTGAAAGATTTTGATTAAAGATTTCATGCATGATGAGTATTTTTATCACTAATGCCAAAAGGGAAGGTTGTTGACCCTATGGCAAGACATATTGTCAATTAGTGCCAAAACACTTAGTGATCATGGGAAGAAAGTATAGCCCAAGCTACCAAACCAAAGAATGTTAATCGAGCTCATGAACTGAGCTAATAGTGACAACTGAGCTCTAGTGTAAACCGAGTTAGTCAAGCATTCTAGTTTTAGAATAAAAACCAAGAAGGAAGAGTAGTGTGAGTTGAGCTAACTGAGTTTTTCAAGTGATCAATGTGAACTAAGCATCCAGAGTCAACCGAGTGCTAGAGTTAGCTAGGTTGACAGTGTTGCCCAAGTGTCTACATATCGCCTGAGAAAATCATTGGACCCTAGTATCAACATTAAGCTGACTTGGTATTTTTTTTGAAACTATTGAATTGATATTGTAGCTAACCTAATGCAGAGTTACTATTTGGATCAATATATATGGAAGATATCTTGTTTCATCCACATGATCATGGAGTTTCATTATTCATTATCATAAGAAAATAAGAACAATGGAAGAGAATATTGATTAGGAGGCTACCAAGAAGTAAAAAGGAAAAGAAGAGACTCATCTATCATAGTTAGGTGATCAATATATTATTCAAAGGACCTTCATTAAAAAACAAAGTTGCAAAGAAGAGATCAAACTATTGATTCATCCTAACAGGTGTATCAGTCTCAAATCCTCTAACCAAGTGGACCTAACAGTCATTGCAGAACCTCTTAACCAAGTGTATACTTCATTGTATTGTATAAATCCTTTCACAAGGTGGACCTAGTAGTCCTAATTACTCTTAACCAAGGAGATCATTAGAATTGATCAATTGTAAGCCCTAACAGATCAAGTTTGTTACTGTAGTAGTGAAACATTGTGGGTGTCTTCCCCACCCTAGTTTTACCTTCTCCTTGGAGGGTTTCTAGGCTACCAAATATTGTGTCAAAGTGTTATAGTTTTGTTACTTCTATTATTTTATGTTCCATACATGCAAGTAGATTAGTTAATCTAATAAAGTAGGATTAAAAGTAAGTAGTTTTAGTGGTTCCCAATACTTCTCAATCACTTGGTCATCATTATATTTCCAAAAATTGGTATCAAAGAAAGGTTCTCTTGTCAGAAGTTTAGTAGCTTGAGAGTAAGGATTAAAGGCAATTAAAGTGTACAAACTAGAGAAATCCATTGAAAATGAAAAGCTGGATCTATATGTGGCCATGGGACAAATCAAGAAATTGAAGGATCAACCCTCTCAATTCCTGAAAAGATTAGAAGAGTTAGTAGTACAAATGAATGACAATATATACACATAAGAAATAATAGAAGACATTTCTAGAGAAAGAAGTTTAGAAGAAGCAGATGCAACTATAGAAGATCTACTTGGAAGGAATCTCATTCTTTAAGAAGAAGTTAGGAAATTGAAAAGAGCACACGAGATTCATTCAATCATGATATGTGAAGTTATGGAATAAAAGAACAAAGATGAAAATGATAAAGAGATGGAAGATGAAGACAAAATATTAATCAACACAAGACTGGAAGAAAAAGACAATGATATCCACTAGCTATCACTACATCAAGAAGATATGATAAATCAACTTAATGGTACAAATCAAGAAGTCATCAATCTAAGGATAGAAAATGATAGACTCAAGAATGATCTTAGAGAAGTAAAGGAAACCAATGAAAGAATGATGATATCACAAGAAAGCATGAATCTGTTGACTGAACTATCTTAGAAAAGACACAAAGGCAAAATAGGATTGTGCTACACTAAACAAGGAGAATCATTAATTGTAATAGATTTCCACAATTCATGCTATTCAATATTCATACTTGTGGGTGAGATTGTGTGTAAGTTTGATAACATCAATGTTTTAGATCATACTCAATGATCCATATTTTTTCTCTTAGCTCTTTCATCCTGATGATGGATTATTGAGTATGATCTAAAACATTGATGCTATCAAACTTACACACAATCTCACCTAGATGTATAAATATTGAAGGATAATCATCACAATAAGGAGCTCAAAAGAAAAAAAGGCCTACATGCAACCATTGTGGAAAGACAAGACACTCATCAAACAAATGTTGGACTAATGGAAAGCCAAAATTCAATGGAAATTGCTATAGTTGTAATAAGCTTGGACATAGAGCAAGTGAATGTAAAGGGGTAAAAGCACCAACTCGTGTCACCCTTTTGTAAAGGAAAAGGCTAACAAAAGTATAACTATTCACCTTCAATGACATAAAATTGGTATTATTATTTTGAATTTGGAAATGAAGTAAACTAATGAAATGTGTAGAAATGGATGAATTTTAGGATTATAATTTTTAATAATTATTTGGAATAAGAATTGATATATTTTCCTAAATTTTATAGATAATTTTTTAGGTGCTGAAAAATATTGAAAATTAGGGGTCTAGTTCCCACCACAAAACTATATGCAAAGAAACTTATTTCCCTTTGATATTAGACTATGTTATAGATAACATATATATTGAAAACAATCAAAAATAAAAATTGGCTTTAGAACTATATTTTCTCTTTTATAAGGATTGAAATTTCAACTCACCTGAAATCGATAGTTTTCATCTCCAACCACATTTTTTAAAACAAATCTATCTTAACCAAGAGAAAAATTATACATTCTAGAAGAGGACTCTCTCCTCCAGAATGTCATATAATTTTTATATTTTTTTTGATATGATTTAGTATTTTTTTTCTTTCTCAAAACTGACATCTTTTTGAGTGTTAAAATACATGGTTGTTGAATTTTTTAATTTCAATATACTATATCTAATTAAAACACTATAAGCTCTACATGATAATATTCTTGACTCTGGGCCCTATAAAATGGTTTTTATATGTTGCTAAAAAAATATCATTAAAAATAGTAAGAGTTATTGAAACACCACTTTTCTGAAATAATTTTATTTCTTTAGTAATTGTATACAAACTAGTATAAAACATGCATTTAATAGATATTTCCAATTGGAAAAGTGTGAGACCATATATAACTTAGCTAGAATAAATTTATCTAGACCATATGTGTTAAAAAAAATGAATTTAGATAGAAATACTCAAATTCAATCATTCTAATAAGTCATCCTAAAAGGTGACACAACTTTGTACTTTTACCCAAAGATAAACCAAAGTTTGAAGGAAAGTGCTTTACATGTAACAAACAAGGTCATAAATCCTCTTAATGCATAATGCAACAATGGAATATTGGACCAAGACCAAGAGCATTTATGAGTTGGGATTACAACACATGGCACATATATTATCTATGTGGAGAATATAGACACATTGGAGTAAATTGTATAAGGACTCACATCAAGAAAAGGAATCCTACTAAAAGATTCTATGTATGCAAAGAACTTGGTCATTTGGCAAGAAATTGCATGAACTGAGCTACTGGAAATAATAATAAAGAAAATAAAGGTAAGACAAAGATTGATGATATCAAGACTCAAAGGAATCAATAATGTGTAAGGAAAGCTCAATTCAAAACTCTGAAGTTGTTGACACCCAAGTCAGTGATTTGGGTGATACAACTACCTCTGAATAAGCTTAGAAGGAGACCACTGGAGGTGTGAATAAAACATAAGATTCTACAATAGTTCTAAACAAGTGAGTGAGCAAATCCAAAGTAGCATATTAGATGCACTAGGATAAATGGAAGAATCTTGTTTTAACTAGTTATAACTAAGATGTCCAAGTTATTCCTTAGGAATAGTTGAGAAAGGTCAAGTTGTATGACTTAACTAATTCATATGACTTAATTGAGTGAAGTCAGGTTGGCAGCTAGTGTTAACCAAGCTTCATGATGTATAGTTCATGCAAAATTTGAGCTTGAAGACTTGGCTGAGTAATTTCATCTACCATAGTATAGAACATTTATGAGGCCCTAAAGTTAAAATTTTAATAAAAGGAAAAAATTGAGGGTTTATTCTTTCACCATGAATTTAGAGATAAACTATGTAGAACATTCTTTGAGCCCTCAAGCAATCTAAGAATTAATTTATTGCTGAACTATGTTGTAGGTAGGTCTATCATCAAGATTTCTTCATTAACTGAGCATCATGGAAGCTTCATCAAGCACAAACTCAAGGAAGGGTTCTAAAATGTTGGTTAAGATCACAACTTGAGAAGTACCTAAATTCAAATTGTACCATGGAATTATTGAAGAGAAGGATCCCAAAGGAGCACACTCAACCATACCCCTAAAGGTGCTCCTAATTCATGATATAAGGATTTTTTACCATTGTCCAATTCAAGAACTGGGTATTTTTGAGCTAGACCATGGATATAATGTGTCAAGTGCAATAATGGAGATTTGAAACCCAAACACAAGCATTTGGAAGCTAAGAGTTTAACCCACATCCTTCATATGTCGAGGAACTTTCAAAATAAAATGAATAAGGTTTATATTGAGAAGAGTCCATGATATGACCTTATGGCTCAAGCAACTAGTCATAATCACCACAAAGATGATCCATCGAGTTACTAGTTATCAAATGTTGGAAAAGTCTAAGGCAACCAAAACCCTAGCTTGAGGAGAATTGACAAACAAAAGCTTAGCTAAATGGGATGGAAGAGGCATGAAGTTGAATAATATCACTGATATGGAAATAAAATTCAAAATTCATGTCATATCCCACAAGATCTAAAGTTCAAGCTGACCCAACAATGATCCTTGTGAAGCAGTTGACCTAGCATACAAAGTGGTGAAGAAAAGTTTGTCATTTGATCTTGCTGAGTTAAAATGTATTCAATTGAGTAAGAACATGGAGAGCATCTAAGAATCCAAGAAAAATCCATATAATTTTGGCTCTCTTATGATGTGTTTATTTTTCAATGTGCAAAAATTCTTTCCATCCAAAGGAAATATTATATGAAGAAAGGATAGTTGTATGTTATATTAGATCAATGATTTCATTAAAGAAATGGGTGAGAATTTTGATGGAATCATGGATGTATATTTTGAGAACTTTAAAGGGAAGATAAAAAATAGGTTTAGGATCCCCAAGAAATAGGTTGATGATTAAGAGCAAGGAATTTTTTTCCTAGTTGACAATGGCAAAGTTCATTTTAAAGCAATCAAACCTGGGATTGCATGGGTAAAACCATTAGAATATAAAGTTAACATTGATGAAACAAGACATATCATTGAAGCTCTTATCAATGAACCAATGGATCCTAAGGCTACTTATTTTGGAACATATGAAGAATCCAAGACCATAATCTCAATTGAAATTCAGATTGCTCAAATTTTGAAGAGAGGAAAAGGATGTAAAACCTTGAGAAGAAATTTACCAAATCTGATGCCCCTCTCATTCTTACTGAGGGAAATGGTAATGATGCATAAGAGGAAGAAGAAGAAGAGGAAGGTGATCATGAAGAAGAAGAGGTGGATGAACATCCAAAGAAGAAAGGCAAGACCACACCAAGAAAATCCACAAGGTCTTCTACTCTTGTTATTATTGCCACCAAGCCTAGGAAGCCAAGAAAGAAACTAATGCTGGATGATGAGGATGATGATGAAAATGAAGATAACACAATAATTATCTAACTGAAGAATCCCCCACTAACTTTTGAGAAATATTTGAAATCAATTAGGGAAGCACCACACCAAGAAATAAACAACTCTTCATTAAATCTAACCATCTCAAAGTTGGTCTATTAACATTTTATAGTCTTGATGAACATATCAACCGCAGTAAAGAGAGAGGAGTTCCCACCTATAGCAAATATAAATAACATTTTAGTCTATTGAAGTAAATCATCAAAGCCTCCTCTTTTATTTCTTTGTTCCATTCAAGTGAAGATGAGATCAATAAGGTTGCAATCTCTAGAGGGAAAGCATGTTCTGATAATAGGAGGATCAAGTGGGATTGAACTTACCATTGCCATAGAGGCTCTCTCTCAAGGAGTATTCATCACAATTTTAGACATAAGCTCCTCTAATTTGGAGAAGGGAGAACAATATCTTGCCAAAGTTGGTCATAAAAACAAAATTTTAACCAAGGTTTACCTTTTTCCTCCATTTTAAGCTTATAACCTAGAGACTTCAAAATCTTCAATTCTATTCAAAATTTTTGTTTTTGAATAGATTGCAGATGTGGGCTTCTATGAAACATTGGAAAAGGCAATAAAAGAGTCCTTTGGATGGAGGGTTGTTGATGTCTTGATCTGCAATGCAGGTGTGGCAAAAGATGCACTGCTACATGAGTGTAGGATTGAAGATGTTCATAACATTATTCAGACCAACTCAACAGGGGTTGTAAATACTATGCATGTTGGGATTCCATTGATGAAGAAGAGGAGTCCCCAAACACCCATGTCCATTGTTCTCATAAATTCTTTAGAAGGAATGGTATGTTATCAACGTTTCATTTTATAAATTATCATTGTTAATTGAAATTCTTAGTAATGTGAAGTTAGCTTATAGATTATGCACCATCTAGTTAATAAATTAATCTATAATTTTTTTGTTGTTTTGATAATGTTATATCTTTATAGATTATGCACCATCTAGTTAATAAATTAATCTATAGAAAATTTTTTGTTTTGATAATGTTATATCTTTTTAATAGTACCCTTGGTATGCTAATTCAGTATATAGTGCAACCAAATATGCTCTAAAGGGACTTGGAGAAACTCTCAAGCTTGAATTGATACCTTATAACATTCGAATTGGTACAAACTTTCCACAATTTGTGGAAACCCCTTTGCTTGATCATTGTAAGTAATCTAATTTACCTTAATAAGATTAAACTTTATAAATTTTTAATTATATAAAAATAGAGAAGCTTTTGTTATCTGGATTATGTTTGACTTATAAGATTTATGTCTATTTAATTCATAATTGTAAATATTATGCTTGAATCAAGTCTATATTAATGAATACAATATTTGTCATATTACTAGCAAGATTTCAACTATGTATTTTTTGAATCAAATTCATTGACCTAAGTTTTAGTTTTGTCAACCTATATTTTATGAGAATAAATTAGAGACTTACACTCATTTCATCTAGGTTATACTTTGAGAGGTGAAGTACTGAGACTTCAAGGTCACCCATCTCAATATTACTCCAATTCAAACAGGCCCACTTTTCTTGTAGAGTTTAACCAAGCATAAAACTTTGTAGTTAAACATGGATGAGCTAGAGTAGTACTAGAATGAATGAGCTTGGGGACTCTGAAGAGAGATGGATTTTATTTTAATATTTAATTGTGTAACATGTTCAACATCAACATTTAAGATAAAAATTACATATTTATATATATTTCTTAATTTAAAAAAAAATTGCTATAACAAAAATTTCAATAGTTTTTAAACAACTATTTTTATTTTTTATACTAATAGTTGAAAAAAGTTCCCACTTGAATATTTTTACAAACTTTAAAAAATAAAATTGTGTACATATATTTCTTTGAGATTTTAGAAAAGTATCTTAAACATGCTAGCAATCAAACAAGTATCTAATTGAAAAATAGTGTTCAATCATCTTTTATCATGCTCATTAATGTATTGGTAAGTCATTATTATCTAATTTTGTTCCTATATTTCTAATTTATATAGGTGGCTTGGAAGATGAGAAAAATATCTTACAGATTGTTAAGGCCACAACCTTCTATAATCGAAGAAAAGTAGAGAAACCAGGCTATGTCGCAAAATACACATTAGAAGCAATAAGGAATGAAACATTTCTTGTCACAAGAAGATTCATTAGCCTTGCATTATTGACATTATCTCATGGACCTATGCTTGAAGACTCATTTGGAAGGGCTTTGGTTGAATTGATATTATATATTCCTCTAAGACTCTACGACTTTTTCACCTCTAGTTAAGTTTATAATACTATAAAATATATCTATAATAAGAGATTTTAAAAGGATTTACTTTAAAAAAAAATCTCGTATTTATATATTTATTAATGTAAGAAAAATATTGTTATTTTTTAAATTTATAAATATTTTCAATGGTGAAATTATATATTATGGCTTTTTTAAAATTTTACTATCATTTTAATTCTCTTTGGTGGAGGAGTGCTTTATAGGAAAATAATGCTCATGGGATGCCATAAGTCTAAATGATGTATCTAAGTGTAAGTAGGATGTCTAAGCTTCTATAGACCGAAAAATTGTAATAATGATCCAACATATAAACGATTGGTTTGAGTAGCCCAATACAAACCCTCATGGTCAAACTAGTCAAATGGTCCATGGTAGAATAGGATTTAATGTTTTTAGGGGTTTTGAATCTTTTGGGCATGTTTACAAAATGTTTCGGTGCAATATAAAAAATAGTGCAAAATGTTGTCACAATTGGCAATATTTTGTCAATAGTGTAGTTTTTCGCAAAACCAAGTAACTACCCATCTTCAATGGTTGAGACTTTCAAATTTAGCTTGGATGATTTGGTGTCGATCTATATAAGATCCTTTGGATCAAATCAAAGCAAAGATGTATGTGTTGGATGAAATTGGAGTTGAAAGCAATAAATAATTACTTCCCCTATTTTAAATTGATTCATTGCGACTCATTTTAATATTTTCAAAATGTTTTCTTATGTTTTCACTTTGGTTATATGAGAACCAAGATATGAATTTATTAGAATACTTCATGCATCCTTAGATTTTTCAGCATCACTTATTCTAAGAATTGTTTTGTGACTCAATGCACCTTAGATTAGAAGTAATGTTTCATAATATTCTATTCACTTTGCTCAAGTTCTTTTTGGTCAATTGATCACTGCATCTATATTTTTTCCATCTTACTTTTAATGTTTCTCAAATTATAAGATTTTAACAAAGTCTTTAATCTTATATTCCGATAATAAAATACTATTCTACAAAAATCGAGAATCATTATGCTAATATTTTAGCCATATTTTCCATCTTGTGTGAAAAGATATTTCTCAAATAAATGTTCTCCAACAATATCGATAACATTTTTATACAATATTTTTAAAAAATTGCACAAATTGAAGAAAGAACCTTGACCTCTTCCAATGCAGATTACTCTTATTTTCCACAACTTTCCTCCTTTATAACAAATATCTCCAAGGTTCTCTCAATCCCTTTTCTCTTATTCAAATTCATAATAGTACACATAAAAATAGAAAATAAATATCATGATGATCTTAAAAACAAAAGATGGAGGCTCGGCTTTGTAATCTACTTATCATTACTACTAAGAGTTTATTTATACATTTACAAATAAGATAAAGTTAAATGATAGAAAGCTAACCTGATATAACTAATTCCTTAGGAAAAAAATCCAATCATCTATATTTATTATCTTTCAATGCATGTGACATAATCCTTCAACCTAATTATTTGATGACTTTTTTTGGTGAACAATATCTTGAAATCTACTAATTATATGGCATGATGTTGATAGTGTTCATTCACACCCAACATGATGTTCTTAGAAAAGGTCTCATACAACTTGGAGTGTTGTGCCTTGTTCAATGCAATTTAAAAAAATTCAATTCCTTCCTTACCCAAGTTATTCTTGACGATCTCGATTACTTTTCTCTATGATAGAGTCTCCCTAGAACCATATATGTGAAGGTACTCATTAAAAAAAGCTATATACATGTGTGATCGACTACCTCTCAAGGTGGACTGTAATAGTAACCTTTTCTATGAAGTAGATAGACTATATATTGACCTAACTAAAGAGGGCACCCACTATGCTTGCATTATAAATAAATAAATAACAAGCACAAGCACGTCTTCACTTTCTTAGTTTAGACCTGTATGCATCAACATATGAAACTGGACAATATTTAAGAATAACTTCTTTAAAGCCCATTGTTTTATGGCTTGGAATGACTTGTTAAGATATTCTTCAAATTGTAGTTATTTAAGAATGAGAAATCATCAAAGTAAAACCACATTGTTTTACAGCTTGAAAAATATTGTTAGATTAGTCTTAAAGTTGTTGAAAAAATTTATATGTTAGGGAGATTAAGATTAATCTATATTCCTATCATGTACAAAGTAGTTTTGCGGAATAGATTATAGCTTCAATGGAACAAACATAAAAGGAATGACGGTGCCCACTACAATGAGAGAGTTCTCACCTCAATAGATACACAATAACTCTGTTAGGTTTTCTATCAATAAGTTCCTCCCTTTTTTAATTCTATTTTATTGTTGGAAAGGAAAGTGTGGACTTATATACAAATTCTAACTGATGGATTATTTTTCAATAATTTTTTTGTTGTTTTCTTTGTATGTGACTTAATTGTTTATAGATATTTTAAAACTTCATGATAGTAACAATGCATTTTGTAAGATTTATTATACATATAAGAACAATTTGTTTTTATCATTTTATAGAGTTGGTTGATAAATACTTTGTCCTAAAAATAATGCACTGCAATCATCTAAAAAATTACTGATACTTATGCAAATATGTTGTATAATAGTGCACTATGAATGTCAATAAAGATACACAAGTCATCTAAGTACAACTTAAAAATTCAAATTATTAGAATATTAAAAAAATAACTTTAAGTACATATAAAATTTGTTATAGTATTTTTAATGTATCATTTTTTTAGTTTTAAAAAAATAATAATTAAAATATTAAAAGAATAGTAGTAAATGATAATTGAAACAATTGGTACCTTATTGGCATCTGTTCTCTAATAAAGTTCAAATCATCATGAGTGTAATGCATATTCTGAATAGACATAGTTTTTTATGGAAAGGAAATAAATAACTCTTTATGAAATTGTTGGTATATTAACATTTTATAATCTTCATGAATGTATCAACCCAAGTAAAGAGAGAGGAGGTCCAACCTCCATCAGATATAATAACTCTACATGGAACTATGCCACCAAGATCTCCTCTCTTCTTCTATGTTCCATTCCAATGAAGATGAGATTGGGATTTTCAACGAAGTTGATGCTTTTATCCCCCTATTGCTCCCCAAACACCCCCTCCCTACCCTTAATTTGGGGAAGACCCCATTTGGCCCTAATGACCAGATGCAGGATGACATAGAGATAAAGAGGTTGAGGGTAGAGGTGGATAATCTAAAGAAGGTGTCAGAGATAGATCTAAGGTTCAATATGTTGGTAGAGTTCATTGTGAAAGTCATGCATGCTACCGCTACTACACTCCAACTCTTACATTAGGAGAAGGTAGAGGGTACAATAGTTGAGGAGGCTGTATAGGTTTCTTGTGGATGATTGGTTGTAGGTTTTATTGTCAAAATGAACCACTGGGAGGAGAAGGAGGAATGAGGGTTCAACCTCATTTTGTGAGTTTCTTTTTCTTTTTCTTATATGGTTTACTATTTTAGTACTATCTGCTATTTTTATAGATGGTTAGATAGATGGATTTTGATAGTACTCTATTTTTTATATTGAATATGGGTGACTAGTGGATAATTTTTTTGGTCAATGGGTTGTTAATCAATTGATAGTGACTTTGTCAATGGTTTGTTCCTTTGGGCCAATAACCCATTTTTTATTGCTTCTTAATATAAAAAATAATTTAAGGCAATCTAATAATAAATGGCATCCAAAAATGTATTTGCAAGATAAACTTCGGTGTCGACCCTCTTACAATGCAACACATAAAGACCATTGACATATCAACAATCTAAGGTAATCTTACTAAAACAATACACACAAAGTGTCTAGAAAATGTGGGGTTAGCCTCCCTCAAAGAACAAAGAATAACAATTAAGGTTTTCAAAACAAAATGCAATGCAAAACCAACATGGAAATAGGAATTAGTAAGATAGCATAAAAGTTTACTAGTGCAAGAATCAAAGATGCTTTTAAATTTTAAAAACCATATATTTAAAATGGACTATAATATATTATCATAGGATCACAATATTAATTAGGAAAAATTAAAGTTGAAGAAAAAAAAACTATTACAAAATTTTAAAAAATTTCATATATGCAAAGATTTTTCAATGTTTTTCCTTATGAGTTAACATTGAAAATAGTGAGAGTATGTCAAATATGAGGGAAGTCTCTTTACTATTTGGAAAATGTAACTAATAAATAAACACAAACTCTCATCGTGATCATGAAATATGATCCAAGCAATCTTGATGCAAATAGAAACTTACAAATTGAAATTAAAAAACAAAGCAATAATTCAACTGAGTTATTTAAAAGAGAAATTAGTATTCTATGGCTTAAGATTAGATAAATCAAACTTACAAAATAATATATTTTCAAGGCTCTAGACTTCATTTTCCATGCACATTTTTATTAGATAATAATAAAATATTAATTAAAAACATATTCTCTTGAAATAAAAGGAACAAATAACAACAAATATTTTTCCACTTTCCATACCCTTAAAAGAAAAGACAATATCCATCCAAATTAACATTTTAATTTTGCAGAGTCCCTATCATCTGCAATAGATAGATATTTTAAATCTCAAACCTGAAGCAACACAAGGAATGCTTGATTGCAAAACCTATGGGGGGATTTACGAAAGCATTAAACAACTCTAAAAAAAAGCTAAAAAATTCAATTTATAAATCATATTAAAAATGTAAAAAAATGTTGGAATTTTGAATTATTTTGTCAGAAGTTGAGTTCCCCAAGTCTCCTCTAACACTACAACTCTAATAGAGACATTTAATGCAGAAGGTAAGTTTGAATTTGAAAATGAGAGGGATGTTTTTTGTGTGATCTGCAAGAGACAAAAGGGGGAATGTTTGTTCATTCTAATAGATTCCAAACATTTTGAGTGATTCAAAAGTGTTCAGTAGAGTAGCAACAAAAAAAGGATTTTCAGAGTATAGTAGCACGGGTAAATGAATTTTCGAGTTTTGTGAAAGTGAATGTTTGTCTTGTATGAGCAATGATTGTATGCAACCTTACATTGTTGTAAGCTTATTTAGTATTTAGATATTTTGATTTCTAGGTTTGTAGTTTTACTCTCCAGATTTGTAATAGTTTGATTTGGTTAATAGAAAGAAAGAAAGACAACTTGTCCATCTCCAATATATTGTGTTTTTGATCTTTTGTCCATTCATATATTTCTATTGTGCATGTTAGTAGTTTTGGAAAAACTAAGAAGAAATATTTGTCTTTGTTTATGCATTTTCTAGAATGTCTTTATTTCTCCTCACACAACTCAGCTTGTTTTTTCGCCGAGTAACTCAATTCCTATTGACCGAGCAACTAGGCCTTTACCTCTGTCAAGCTCCTTGTTTGGACTAAGAAACTCAGTCCCTAGTGTTTTTGAGTAGCTCGATAGTCTTTTGTTGGTTGCCTTCCTATTATTTTATTGTATTTCACATGGTATCAAATTCATTAGGCCCCACATCCCTGTGAGTTTGGGAATTTTTTGGGTGTTGAATTTTTTTGTGTAGGAGACATGGCTAGAGATGAAGGAAAGGCTTGGTAGAAGCCACCATCCTTTAATGGACAAAATTATGACACTTGGGAAAAAAATATGAGAACCATTATGGTTGCAAATGACTTGTGAGAATTTGTGGTTAATAGGTTCAATGATGTAATCCACCCAACACAATATGTTGCCCTCACCAATAATCAAAAGACTTAGTTGAAGGAGTCAAGAAGGAAGGATGCAAAAACATTAAGCTTGATTGAGGTGGCCATGACAAAGGCAATTTTTCCCAAGATAACAACAACTAATTGTTCAAAGGAAGCATGGGATATCCTTGAGATGAACTTCAAATGGACTGATCAAGTCTATATAATGAAGCTATAAATGATTCGAAGGAAGTTTGAGAACCTTCAAATGAAGGATAATGAGTCTATTGCAGACTTTAGCTCAAGGATCTCTAGTTTTATAAACTAGTTGAAGTCAAATGGAGAAGATTATGGGGACAAGATAACAGTGGAAAAGTTATTGAGAAGTGTGCCTCCAAAGTATGATAATCTTGTGATGACCATTGAAGAGGGAAAGGACCTCGCTACTTTGACAATGGATGAGTTGATGAGTACTCTTCAAAACCATGAGACACAAGTCAATAGATTGGCAACATCTTCCCAAGAGCAAGTTTTTAAATCTCAGTCCAATGCAAGAGGTAGGGGGAGGGGAAGAAATGGCTCTAATAGAGGCTCTAGAGGTAGAGGTCATGGCAACTTCAAACAAAGAAATGCTAGAGAAGAAATCTCTAGATGAGGAAGCAACTAAGAGGGAGCAAACGACTCTCAAAATAGCTCTAGAGGAGTTAAGAAAAAATATAGCTCCAATAAGAGCAATGTGGAGTATTATTACTACAACAAATTTGTGCATTATGCAAGTGAATGCTAGAAAAAGAAATGTGACTAGTCAAGGCAGAGTGCAAATGTAACTGATGTGAATGTGGGTGAAGAAAACAATCCTACAGTCTTCATCATGGGCAACATTGGTGAAGAAGTAAGTCCCGAGGTGTGGTATTTGGACAATGGTTGTAGCAACACATGAGTGGTAATAAAAATATATTTTCATTTATTGATAAGAATTTCAAATCTAAAATCAAAATGAGAAACAATGGAACCATTCCTATTGTGGCCAAAGGATCTATTATGGTCCGCACCAAACAAGGTGAGAAGAGAGAGATTCAAAATATTTGTTTTTCCCCAAGTATGAAGCACAATCTGATGAGGTTGGACAACTCATTCAAAATAGTTACAAAGTGCTGATGGAAAATGACAAGTGTGTCATTCATGAGAAAGATGGGAGCAAGAAGATTGTTGTAGCAGTCCAAATGACAAGGAACTAGATGTTCCTCTTGAGGATAGAGACATGTTTCTCTTCTCAAGTTGTTGCACCTCACAAGTATGCATGTACAATAGTACATTAGAAATCATCTCTAAATAGTGTGATTGAAGACCCCTTCAAGCTATGGCATTTATGATATAGACATCTTGGTTATGCTGGTTTACATTTATTATCCAAGAAAATAATGGTAGATGGTTTACCTAATATTGTAGAGTTGTGTGACAAGTGTGAAGCTTGTATTTTTGGTAAGCAACATAGGCTTCCCTTTAATTCTAGTAACTCTAGAAGGGTAAAGGCACCATTAGAGCTAGTGCATACTGATTTAGTTGGCTCTATGAAAACTACTTCTATTGGGGGGAGTACTTATTCTATGACATTCATAGATGATTTCAACCATAGGACATGGGTGTATTTTCAAAAAAATAAATCTAATACATTTGATAAGTTTGTAGAGTTTAAAGCCCAGGCTGAAAAAGAATGTGGACATTATATAAAAGTCTTAAGGTCAAATAGAAAGGGGGGGTATTTCTCCAATTCTTAATAAAGTTTTCCATTAAAAATGGCATCAAGAAGGAGGTTACAACCAACTATACTCTATAGCAAAATGGAGTGACTAAGAGGAAGAATAGGGCCATTGTTGAGATTACAAGAAGCATGATGAAAGAAAAATGACTCCCAACTGAATATTGGGGAGAGGTTGTAGAAACAACAATATATTTGATAAATAGGTGTCCAACAAAGGTGCGATATGTGTAGGATCATGGTCAACCAAACTATGCTCTTAAATGGCAATAAAAAATTAGCAAATCAAGGTTATGTCAACTTGATGTGCAATTTTTTACTTGTTATAAAATTTATTTCAAAAAGTTGAGAAACAATAATATCTAGGAAATTAAATTTAGTTTCTAAAATACTAGGCCTTATCTGAAAAAATAAAAATTGATTTGTGAAAATTTTGAATTTAAATGCAATAGTACAAAAATTGAAGGACAAAAAAAAGAAGTAGATGCATGTCTGACCACCTTAATCAAAATCAAATGATAATATTTTTTAATAATATTCTAGATATAAGAAGTAGAATCATGCTTGGATGTGACACATATTTTTGGGTATTTTTAATCTAAATAAATAAATAATTATTAATTTTCTACTTTTAGTATTTTTTCAATTAAAAAACTCTCGTGTCTAACCACCTTAACTAATTCAAAACTCTACAAAATTTAATTTTTCTTTTTTCTTTTCCTTATATTAGAAGAAAAATAAAATATGATGCATCTTTTGGATTTCAAAAATGTTGTACCATTTGAAAATTATAGTTGTTTTTCAAGTAGTGTGTCAATCAACACTTTATACATAACTCCAGTAGAAAATTAAATTTTGTAGATTTTTGAATTAGTTAAGGTGGTCAGACATGAGAGCTTTTTATTCTAAAAATACTATAGTAGAAAATTTATAATTAATTATTTTCTTAGAATAAGAATACCCAAAAATATGTGTCACATATGGACATGAGTCTACTTCTTATATCTAGAATCTTATTAAAAAGTATTATCATTTGATTTTGATTAAGGTGATCAGACATATGTCTACTTATTTTTATACTAAAAGTTTTCTGCTATTTCATTAAAATTCAAATTTTTGACCAATTATGTTTATTTTATTTTATTTCTTTTCAGATTTGTAGTTTTGAAACTAAATTTAATTTCCTAGAGATTCTTTTTTTTCAAATTTTTGATAGAAAGTTCATAACAAGTTGAAAATTTCACATCAAGTCAACATAACCCTAATTTTTTGGTTTTTCATTACCACTTAAGGGCACAGTTTGGTTGACCATGATCTTGCACATACCATTTTTCTCATAGTAGGAAAATCATAGAATGTGACACATCTTTTGGATTTTGAAAACATTATGTCGTTTGAAAATTATAACATTTTTTCAAGTAGTATATAAATCAACACTTTATATGTAACTCCATTAGAAAATAAGTAATAATTACTTACAGAACTCACAATTTGACAAAAAATATATCAATGGAAAGATGATAATGTCCTAGAAAAATGCTTTTCATTTCATCAAATTTGGATGAAAAGTGATTTTTTTTTCATATTGTCACTTTTGACCCATCATGATCCTGCACATACCTAGGACAAGGGTGTGAAGTGTATCTTTATTGATTATAGTTCAAAATCAAAGGCACACAGACTATATGATCCTATCACCAAGAATATCATCATCTCAAGAGATGTAGAGTTCATTGAAAACTAGTCATAGGATGGCTCAGCGGATAAATTAGTAAGCACTTAAATTAAAGTGCCAATAGCTCCAGATAGCTCCAGATAGTTCAGGATTGCTCCTAATAGAAATAAGCAGAAAGGCAAGCAACCACAAACAACAAGAGATTCAACTTTGGTGTACAATAGGTACATAATAGTAGCAGTAAGAGTAATGAAATTTTAGATCCCACTCTCACCTCCCTATTTCCAAGAAAGACCAAGAGTCTAAAGGAGATCTACCAAGATAAAAGGTATGATGAAGATTTTGATGAGAGTGTTAACTTTCCATTATTTTCTCATAGTGATCCAACTTATTTTTAGGAAGTTGTGAAAGAAAAGAAATGATATAAAGTCATGGAAGAGGAAATATATGCAATAGAAAAAAATAAGACATGAGAGATAACTGCTTTGCCTCCCAAGAAACAAGTTATTGGAGTTAAATGGGTCTATAAGACCAAATTTATTGTTGATGGAAAAATAGATAGCATAAGGTACGATTGGTGATCAAAGAGAACAAAAAATAGCTCGGTAGAGATTATGATGAGACTTATACCCTAGTTGCAAGAATAGAAACTACGTGTGTTGTCATTGCAATTGAAGTCACACATAAATGGAAGGTGTTTCAAATGGATGTGAAGTTTGTCTTCTTGAATGGAGTATTGAAAGAAGAGGTGTATGTGGAGTAGCCATTTGGTTATGCATGTGGAGCAGCCATCTGGTTATGAAGTTCCAGGAGAAGAACACAAGGTGTAAAGGTTGAAAAGAGCTCTTTATGGGCTGAAACAAGCTCCATGGGCATGGTGTAGCAAGATTGACTCATATTTGATGAGAAATGGCTTTAGAAAAAGTGACGATGAGACCACTCTATACATCAAGGCATCTGATAGTAAAAAACAAAAAATTGTTGTCTTGTATGTAGATGATTTAGTTTTTACTAGAAATGATAATTTCCTAATTGATGATATGAAATAGGCCATGAAGAGTGAGTTTGAAATGACAAATTTATGTCTCTTAAAGTATTTTATAGGCATATAAGTAAAAATAATGCATGATGACATCTTAAATATCTCTCAAGAAAAATATGCAAATAAAATCTTGGAGAGATTTAAAATGCAAAATAGTAAGGCAGCCCCAGCACCAACAAGTGTAGATCTGAAGTTTACCAAGGAGGATTGCAGCAACTCGTGAATCCAACGTTGTATAAAAGTATGGTTGGAAGCTTAATGTATTTGAAACCAACTTGGCCATATATGATGCATGTAGTAAGTCTAATTTCCAGATTTATGGAAACTCCAAAGGATTCCCATTGGCAAGCAAGAAAGAGGATTCTAAGGTATATGAATGGCACCAAAGGATTTGGTATTTTGTATATTGCAGAAAATAAGTTTGGCTAGTTGGTTATACAGATAGTGATTGGGCTAGAAGTTTGGATGATTGGCAGATAACTTTCGGTTATGTTTTTCATATGGCTTCAGGTGCAATTTCATGGGCATCCAAGAAGCAACCAATTGTTTCTCAATCTACAACAGAAGCTGAATACATAACAACAAATGTAGTAGCATGTCAAGCTATTTGGCTGAGAAGAATCTTGGCAGATTTGAAGGAAAAATAAGAGGATGGAACCATAATCTATTGTGATAACATTTTCTCAATAGCATTGACAAAGAATCCAGTCTTTCATGGAAGAAGAAAGAACATTGAGATAAGATATCATTTCATTAGAGAGATGGATGAGAATGGTGAAATTAAGATGTAGTATTGTAAGTTCAAGCAGCAGCTAGCAGGCATATTAACTAAGCCATTAGGCATAGAAACTTTTGTGGACCTAAGAAGATGTCTAGGAATAGTTGATTTGGATCAATAGTGCTCCTTCTATTGTTAACTCGAGACAAAGGGAGGTGTTTGAATCTTGAGTCATTTTGTTTGTCCCTAGAGCCTATCATTCACCTACTGAAGAAGTTGAGTTCACCAAGTCTCCTCTGACACTGCAGCTCCAACAGAGACATTTAATGTGGTAGGTAAGTTTGAATTCAAAAATGAGAGGGAAGTTTTTTGTATGATCTGCAAGAGACAAAAGGGGGAACATTTGTTCATTCTAACAGATTCCAACATTTTGAGTGATTCAGAAGTGTTCAACAGAATAACACTAGTAGGAGGTTTTTTTAGAGTGCAACAGAGCAAGAAAATGATTTTTTGAGTTTTGCAAAAGTGAATGTTTGTCCAATATGAGCAGCGATTGCTCCAAGATTATTGTATGCATCCTTACATTGTTGTAAGGTTAGTATTTAGATATTTTGATTTCTAGGTTTGTAGTTTTACTCTCAAGATTTGTAATAGTTTAATTTGGTTAATAGAAAGCAAGAAAGAAAACTTGTCCATCTCTAGTATATTGTGTTTCTAATCTTGTCTCCATTCATATTTTCCGCTATAAATGTTAATAGTTTTGGTAAAACTAAGAAGAAATTTCTATCTCTATTTATGCATTTTTTGGAATGTTGTTATTTCTCCTCACACAACTTGGCTTTTTTTTTTTTTTTTTTTTTTTTCCGAGTAACTCGGTTCCTATTGATCAATCAACTCGGACTTTACCTTTCCCAACCTTCACTTTGGAGACCAAGTGACTCAGTGTCTTGCTTGTTGAGCTCGTTGTGTAGATTGAGCAACTTGGTCCCTAGTGTTGTCGAGCAGCTCGGTAGTCTTTTGTCCGCTTCTTTTTGTTGTTTTATTGTATTTCACATAAAATTTCCTTGAATCTTAAATGTCTATGATATTATGAATTGCATGTTACCTCTAGGAGTTTCATGCATAAATTTCCAATCACAAAATATTTCAAAACCTAAGATTTTCATGAAAATTCAAATAAATCAGACTAAAAAGTGCACTATTATTTTGCATTACTAGCATCGAGGGTTTTCTAGGAGCGACAAAATTTGTGAAATTGAATGCTATTCTAGATGCACCTCCATCATTATGATTCTTATAATGAAACTCTAAATATTTTGTATAATAAAATACTATGGCTAAAATTTTCTTAGAAAAAAAGAAAAAGGCAACCCTGAAAAATCAACATAGCCATTGCAAATTAGCAATAAAAATGAAAAATGAAAAATTCATTTTAATAATAAAATTGAAAAGGATGATATAATAAGTAGCTGGAGTATAATGGATAATAGACTCAATGAATTACCCAAGTAAAGATGACACCCACTGAACCTGCAGTAGAAATAAATATCTATGTTTAAGTGTATGCATCGAAAGTTGATTGATTTGTTCAAGAATATTGTCCTTAAGGCCTATTATTTTATAGCATGAAAAGTTTTTTCAAGAAAATCTTCAAATTATTCTTTAAGATGAGAAATGTTTCAAACAACAGCTCTTTTAGAACTTTAGTCCCTGTCTATATTGTAAAAAGTGAAAAGCAGATTGAACTCTCCATAGTTCAAAAGATAGTAATGACACTGAAGTGGAATACATCAATTATATAGTGAAAAGACCATAAAGAACACAATTCACAAAGGATTATAGATTTTCTTAAAAACCAAAAGGTTGAGAAAAAAGCTAAAATATTTTATCTTTACTCAAGAGTCGATATTTACAAAATTAGAAAACCAAAACATATGAAGAGAGTGCTCAATTTTTTTAGGTATTATTAAATGTTATTTAAAACTATATTTTTAGTTGTATATTTTGAAAAAAAGATTTTTTGGGAGATTAAATTTTTTGGTGAAGACATGTTTACAACTCCTCCCATTCTTTCAATACTTATTTTCAGTCTTTAAGTAGCTTCTACTCCACAAAAATAGAGAAAGATTCTAAACTATCCTTTCCCTATAATAAAATTAAGATACTTCAGTTGCTTAAAATTTATCAAAATTTCCTCTTAGGCACCCACATAGGGACATTGGGTAAGTAATAAAATATACTACATGTGTATAAGGTGTATGAAGCTAAATTTGTAAAATATAAGTCATAATAAAAATAACTACATCACTTTTAAATATTCTATTTAAAAATAATTTTTATCTAAAAATATATAATCTTTATAATTTTTACAATTAATAAATCTAATATTAAAAATTCACATACCAAAAATTACTTAAGTGTTCTGTAAATTAATTTTAGGAAAATAGAATTTATGGAATGTACTTTTATATTTTAGTTTAAAATGTAGCTTATAGTAAAATAAAATTATAAAATTATTATAAAATTTTAATTTTAATTTAAAAATCAAATTCATATTTATTTATAAAATAATGTATACTATTATCGATTTTTATTTTTATTATAATTATATTAAAAGATTAATCAAAATTATCTTTAAAAACTACAGTCATAAACAATTTAATCCATATTATAAATTCTCTATGACCACTGATATGTGTTATTTAGCTAGATTATGAATCACGAACAACTAGAATGACATGTTAATAAAAACTCCAAATAAATTTGCATGCTTCCTCTTTGCTTGAGTTCTAGGCCCACTTGGGCAGTGCTTCCTCCAAGTCTTCTCTACATGTTGCTTGGATTGTTGGCCCATCTTTCATTCATTGGCATATCTAGCTAGAGAGGAATCATCGAATCTTCCAAGATGTTTAGATTAGTGTTATGCATCTTTGGTGGAAGATCTCACATTCTCTTTAGAAAACTATTCAAGTGTGTGCTAGATGGGGGTATGGATATGACTGATCTTACTATATGCAATTGCCTCAATTTTCATCTTCAAGATGGGCTTGCAGCTCAATGGTATCAAAGAGTGCCCAAACATCCTTGGCAACAAGGGAAAGGACGGGTGTATCAGGAGGGGCATTGGACTCCTCCTCATGGAGTTCTAAAAATTAACATTGATGGTTCTTCCCGAGGGAATCCAGGCCCTACTAGTATTGGGGGAGTGGCTCATTGTAGTTTTGGTGAAGTTAAATTCTTTTACTCAGTGCATAAGGCTGACCATACTAACAATCTCATGTAGGCTCATGCCATTTTATATGTTGTGGAATAGTGTTGTTTGCAGGGATGGCGCAAGATTATTTGTGAGTCTGATTCCCAAGTGGTGGTGAACTTGCTTTCCTTGTAGGATCTTGAGGATGTTAGTTGGTAGCTGGTAACTATTTTTAATCAGACATTTCTCTTTTGTACCTCTCTTGACTTCATTAGGTTTACTTACATTCCTTGTGAATGGAACATAGCTATTGATTGTTTGGCCAAATGGGCTTCTGGTCATGCTCCAGGCTAGAATATTATGGATAGGGGGTAGCTTTCCCTTGACCTATTACAAGAATTTGATGAACTTGTTGCTTAGGATATAGCTCCTTGTTGTAATCCTTTTTGTTTTAATAAATTTGTACCCCTCTTTTTCAAAAAAAAAATTATTGTCATCAAAACTTTAGAGTTGTGATTTTTTCTTGTTAGCCAATTAAATAAGGGGGAGTCTAATAAGAATATTAGCTCCTTGCCTAATATACATGCATGGACTAAAAAAAAAGCCTATTGCTTTATAATTTAAAAAAATTGTGCAATTATTCTTATTGTTGTTTTAAGAATTTGGTGTATCAAAGAGATTAAGAAAATGTAAAATCTTGAGGTAATAAACTTAGTGCTAATAATATAAATATTTATATTTCTTTGGTGTATGAAGTAGTTTTGTTTAATAGATTATTATAGCCCTAATGAGTGAACTAAGTTAAGGAAACATGTGCAATTTAGGGATCTTCTATATGTACAAGGGTGAAATGATGATCATTTGAAAAAGTTGTTTGATACAAATTATTTATGAATACTTGAATTATACAACTACCTCAATAATTGCCAATATTTATGCACATGTTCTAAGACGAATGCACCATTAGTTCTAATAAAAATCTACAACTCAACCAAATACAATTCAAAAATTCTAAATACTGAGGTGACTATTAGTACATTTGAAATTTATTAATAAAACAAGAGCTCTTTGAGAGCTCTTGGAGAGCTATGGTCCTTGCCTTTTAGCTTAGAATGACAAAATACTTTTTTTTTGTATCATATTTAAAATGTAAAGCAAAATGAAAATGAAGGAGAAATAATGGACAGGGAAATGATTTTTTGTTGTCTATATAAGAAAATAATATCAATAATTTCATTTAAAGATAAAATTTAAGGTAAATAATAGAATTTTAAAAATAATTTTAATCTTTTATAAAATTGTCGTTTATACAATTACCTCCATGTATAAATGATTAAGTTTTAAATATATCTAGAAAAATTACTTTGAATAAAAAAATTTACTATTAAAATAAAAACATTAGAAATATTTCTAACATGTATATAAACTGTAATATAACAACTTTATTGCTAAAATTCCTACTCATATTACTTGACGAAAGCTATTTGGAAAAAAGCAAGTTTAAATAGATGGCAAGCTTTAAAGAGTGCAGCATATATATTTTTGGACATGTGTTATGGTAAGTCTTTACTTTTTTCCTGCTTTTTGGATTCTCGAAAATTGGAATTTTCCCTAGGAAATTGGTCTTGGACCAATCAGAATTTAGATATTAAATGTTGTAAAATGAATTAAAAAATATTATGCTAAAAACCTTAGCTTGGAACAATATATTTTTGCCATAGAAAATTAATACCGTCCACCTGAAGTTCAATCGGTTCCCTGCCTTATATATAAGATAGGAACTAACAATATCTATGTCAGGTTAGATGTATGCTACCCCATTGCTTTATAGCTTAAAAACTAGTGCCTAATTATTCAAATTGTTGTTTTAAGAATTTGATGCATAGGTGAGATTAAGAAAAAAAAAATCTTGAATTTCAAAATCTTATTACTAATACTAACAAGAGCTCTTGTTAGAGCTTGAGTCCCTACCTATTGCACTGAAGAAGGAAATTGCAGTAATTGGGCAACAAATACTCTCATAGGTGTCAAGAACTAAAAAAACTGACCATATGGACCTTTGCAAAGTGTTTCATCATGTCCTTTCAATGTAATGCCAGTTGTTAATTATCTTGTAGTGATTTGTTTTATATGTTGAATCTCTCTTCTAGCCACCTCGTGTAGCTGTTATTCTTTGTAAATTTGCTTTGTTTCAATAAAAAAAAAAAAGGAACTAAAAAAATACAAGTTTACAACACATTTGTGCATAAGAACTTTTCTTAGAACAATTAAAGGACTACATTTTTTAATGTTAAATAAGCTCATATAGCTATTGGTTCAAAGTTCTAAAATAGCTTTAATTTATATTAATTGTCACTTAAATACATTTATGAATAGATCTCCACAATCCATAGATAAGCATTAAATATATTTCTTTTAATTTCTTAATTTGCATTAGTGTTTATTTCCACAATCCATAGATAAGCATTAAACATATTTCTTTTAATTTCTTAATTTGCATTAGTGTTTTACAAGTATTAATTTGTGTCGAAAGATGTATTTAGAATAGTAGTAAATAAATTGCTATTGAGAATTTCTAAGTACCCATGCTAAGGTAAAAATTGACTTTTAGTAAGTTGATCTATTTGGTAAACTAGTTTGGTATTTAAATAATAATATTGGAGTGAATATATTTAAATAACTTCAACTAAACAATTTCATTTTTTATTTTTCAAATTTATTTTGAACCTTAGTTAAAAAAATTATTTAAACTATTTTAATCAATAACAAGGTTCTTAATTTTTAAATTTATTTTCTACATCAACTAACTTAAATAATTATTCAATAATAGCTTTTAAATATACTATAATTTGAAATTCATATTTTATATAAAATTCTCATGTCAAAGTATTTTTGAAACATTGATAAAGCTATTTATAGATTTTAATTGTTATTAAAATAGCCGATATTGACAATGACTATATTGATAAGTAGGAGATGATTTCCACAGCTAGTCAAATTGTGATGTGAATATCAGGATTTAACTGTGTGATTTTTGAGTCAAACTCGATGACCCATGTTTCATGAGTAGTGATTCAACATGAATCCATCTCTCATGAGAATAAATGGAACACTTAGCACTCATTGGATCTAGGTGATGCTCACAAGGGTGAAGCACCGAGACTTCCCGGGAGGTCACCCATCCCAGTACTACTCCAGCTTGAGCGCGCTTAACTACGGAGTTTCCTCCACAGTTAAACCCAAAGCTTGCAACCCCATTTGCAAAACCTTCACCAAGTGTTGTGCCTTATGAACCATTCATTAGAAAGCCCCTTAAGCTCATCAATTGATAAGTAGGAGATGATTTCCACAGCTAGTCAAATTGTGATGTGAATATCAGGATTTAACTGTGTGATTTTTGAGTCAAACTCGATGACCCATGTTTCATGAGTAGTGATTCAACATGAATCCATCTCTCATGAGAATAAATGGAACACTTAGCACTCATTGGATCTAGGTGATGCTCACAAGGGTGAAGCACCGGGACTTCCCGGGAGGTCACCCATCCCAGTACTACTCCAGCCTGAGCGCGCTTAACTACGGAGTTTCCTCCACAGTTAAACCCAAAGCTTGCAACCCCATTTGCAAAACCTTCACCAAGTGTTGTGCTTTATGAACCATTCATTAGAAAGCCCCTTAAGCTCATCAATTGATAAGTAGGAGATGATTTCCACAGCTAGTCAAATTGTGATGTGAATATCAGGATTTAACTGTGTGATTTTTGAGTCAAACTCGATGACCCATGTTTCATGAGTAGTGATTCAACATGAATCCATCTCTCATGAGAATAAATGGAACACTTAGCACTCATTGGATCTAGGTGATGCTCACAAGGGTGAAGCACCGGGACTTCCCGGGAGGTCACCCATCCCAGTACTACTCCAGCCTGAGCGCGCTTAACTACGGAGTTTCCTCCACAGTTAAACCCAAAGCTTGCAACCCCATTTGCAAAACCTTCACCAAGTGTTGTGCCTTATGAACCATTCATTAGAAAGCCCCTTAAGCTCATCAATTGACTAGCTGTGGAAATCATCTCCTACTTATCAATTGATGAGCTTAAGGGGCTTTCTAATGAATGGTTCATAAGGCACAACACTTGGTGAAGGTTTTGCAAATGGGGTTGCAAGCTTTGGGTTTAACTGTGGAGGAAACTCCGTAGTTAAGCGCGCTCAGGTTGGAGTAGTACTGGGATGGGTGACCTCCCGGGAAGTCCCGGTGCTTCACCCTTGTGAGCATCACCTAGATCCAATGAGTGCTAAGTGTTCCATTTATTCTCATGAGAGATGGATTCATGTTGAATCACTACTCATGAAACATGGGTCATCGAGTTTGACTCAAAAATCACACAGTTAAATCCTGATATTCACATCACAATGACTATATTGACCATGACAAGACATGCATATGTTTGGTGGTATGTCATGCAAGAGCTCTTGACAAGGATGATATTTAATGTGTAGTAATATCATCATTAATAGTTTTGATTAATTAATACATATTTGTTGCTTTTATTTTTATTATTTATTTTAATTGAAATTTTATTTATAACCAACAAAATTTGTATTGATCCATGAAAAATTAGAAATTAGTGAAAGAAATTAAATTAAAAAATAAAATTTCATTAAACTTTTGAATCTGAGATTTTTTAGATTGTAAAAATTAATTAAGAGAGGTTCCGACTAATAAATATATTCAATTTTCAAAACCCAGCTCGTGGTCTCGTGGTGTTGCTGGGAAATGTTAATCGTAGATGACAGGCTCAAATTGTCCAGCTATTTTTTTTGGTTTTCTTTAACGCTGCCAATACCCAAAGTTAACCATGGTAAATTCGTTTCGGTTTTCAAATCGAAGCTCCACCTAAATATCTCCGGTGAAATTAATTATTTAGTTGTAGACAAGGTCCTTGACTGAGATGTGAATGCAAAACAACTTCTCTCGTACTTTTTTAATATTATGTGTATTAAATAATCCCCACGGAATCCACATTAAAAAGTTTGGATTATGATTGACAGCTATATTTCATTAATGAATTTTGGAAGATTAATGCACATTTCCGTAGGTTATAAATAATTTTATTTTATTTTTGGTCTTCACAACCTACCCAATAAGAGTGGAGGTACGAGGTAGCCCACTACAGGCGTTTAAAATTAAAAAATTCCCGACCAAGAATCTGATCTTAGAAATAAATGTTGCTGTCAGTTCAATAAATATAGTTTTTATCACTGCATTGCAGATTTTTTTTGTTTTTATAAATAAATTTAATAGTTTTTATGATTTCAAAAATATTACCATTGAAACTTTAGAACTGTAAAATTTATTTTCTGTGCTAAAAATGAAAAGCGCGCCTAATGAAAACATAGACAGGGACTAATAATAAACAGTTATATTTCTTTGGTGTACGGAGTACTTTTGTTTAATTGATTATAGTCTTAATGAATGCACTAACATAAAATTGGTGTCCACTCGAACGACAGATCTAATTTTGGGCATCTTTATGGGATCTAATTACAATCATAAATAATTGTACTCCCCACCTGCAACATAAAAAACGCTTTATGGAATCTAAGCATCTCAAAGTCGGTGTGTTAACATTTTATGGTCTTGCTGAACATATCAACCCAAGTAAAGAGAGAGGAGTTCCCAGCTGCAGCACATATAAATAACTCTGCAGTCTATTGAAGCAAATCACCAAAGCCTCCTCTTTTCTTCCTTTGTTCCATTCCAGTGAAGATGAGATCACCATGGCTGCAATCTCTTGAGGGGAAGCATGTTCTGATAACAGGTGGATCAAGTGGAATTGGGCTTGCCATTGCCAAAGAGGCTCTCTCTCAAGGAGCATTCATCACAATCGTAGACATAAGCTCCACTAATTTGGAGAAGGGAGAACGAATTCTTGCTAAAGATGGTGACACCAAACATAAAATATTAACCAAGGTTTTATCTTATTCTTCCCTTTTAAGCTTATCTCAAAACCTAGAAATCGTGATGTCTGATCTGATTTTTAATTTTGAATAGATTGCAGATGTGGGTGTATATGAAGCATTGGCAAAGACAATAAAAGAGTCATTTGAATGGAGGGCTATTGATGTGCTGGTTTGCAATGCAGGTCTAGGAAGGTCACCTATCTCAATACTAATCTAAGCGCCTACTACAAAGTTTCCATCATGCTTCACTTTTTGTACGCATCACCTAGAAGTAATGAGTGCTAAGTATTCCATTCTGTCTAGTGAGAGATGGGTTCTTGTGAACCACTACTTAGAGCAATGAATTTGATTCAAAAACTACACACTTGACTCCTCATATAATATAACATTTTTTGTTTTAAATATCTCCTAGTACTCATCAACATAATATTTGTTTTAGCATTTGATTGTGTAAAATGTTTAACATCAACATTTTAGATAAACATTATATGTTTTTTTTATCTATTATTTAATCATAACGATAAATTATATGACCGATAATAATTAGACAAAAAATATTCTATAGCCAAAATTCCAATAGTTTTTTAACAACTACTTTTATTTTCTCATCACATTACTTCACCAAAACAAATACGTATTTTAGATTGCAAGATAAAGATCTTGATCTAAATCCTTATCTAAATGAAATAATATACCAATATCTAAAAAGATCCCACTTAACATTCTTACACACTTTTTGTAATTATTTGTACATATATTTCTTTGAGGTTTTAGAAAAGTATATTAAACATGCTAGCACTCAAACAAACATCTAATCTAAAAAGTAGTGTTCAATCAATTTTTCAAGTCCATTAATGTATCCTTCAAGTCGTCATTATCTAATTTTGTTTCTATATTTTCAATGTATATAGGTGGCTTGGAAGATGACAGAAATATCTTGCAGATTGTCAAGGCCACAACTTTCTATAATCGAAGCAAAACAGAGAAACCTGAGCATGTTGCAAAATATACATTGGAAGCGATAAAGAATGGAACATTTCTCGTCACAAGAGGATTCATTAGTCTTGCACTGTTGACATTATCTCGTGGACCCGTGCCTGCAGACTCATTTGGAATGGCTTTGGTTGAGTTGATATTATATATTCCTATGAGACTCATCAGCTTTTTCTACCCTAGTTATGTTTATTATGCTATTAAATATATAAATAATAAGAAATTTTAGAAATTTACTCAGGAAAGAAAAAGCTAAATCTCAAATTTATATAAATAATTTCAATGGTGAAATTCATATATTATCCATATTTAAAAGAAAATCAGTATCATTATGATTATCTTTGGTGCAGGAGCACCTTGAAGGCAAACAACACTCATGGGATGCCACGAGTCTAAATGGTGAATCTAGGTTTTAGTAGGATGTCTAAAGTCTTATAGACCCAATATAATGTAATAATGATCCAACATGTAAGACCACTGGCATGAGTAATCCAATATAAGCCTTCCCAGTCAAACTAGTCAACCCATCCATGGTATAGTAGGATTAGATGTTTCTAGAGGTTTTGAATCTTTTGGTGCCATAATGCACCTATTGAACATTTTTACAAAAGGTTTTGGTGCAATATAAAAAATGCAAAAGTTGTTGAAATTGATCAAATGTTTCTTAACAACACTTTGTCAGTAATGCAGCTTTTCACAAAACTAACCAACTACCCATTTTCAATAGTTGAAACTTTAAAATTACAGTTGGTTGAGTTGGTGTCAGTTTATATAAGCCCCTTTGGATCAAATCCAAATAAAGATGTATATTTTGGATGAAATTGAAGTTGAAAGAAATAAATAATTTATTGGTTTTCTTGCAAATTGCAACTTTGAGTGTTCTTCCCTTGTTTTAAACTGATTCATCGTGTACATTGAATTACTATAATCACAAATACCCAATCCTATAAATGCCAAGTGTAGTTTTTCATTATAAAGTTGATGGAACTTTTTCTTAAATATCAAGAGAGCTTGCACTTATATACAAGTCACATTGGATACTAACAGGTAGTTTTATTGTGCATGCAAGAGTTTCAGTGAGCGAGCATGGAAGTGCTAACATACATGTTAGCGTGGAGTGGTCAATAGAGCTTCGTTCATCTATTTTTCCATGTAGTAGTAGGTGAAGCAAGAGGTTCCTTCATGTATACAAATCCTCATTGAGGGAGGAGAAAATTATGTTTCATGCCCTTTTGAAGGAAGTCACAATTTGATCACTGCCCTAATTAATGCTTAGGAATGATATCGATGGTAATAATGTGATGTTGCCAAAATTGTAAGTCAGATGACTCCAATTTCATTGCTCATTTGATCATGATATTTAAATTATAATTTCCTAAATGAAAGATTCAAGGTGGTATTACCAATGTTTCTAATTAAATACATATTTTTATCATGCAATGTTGTTGGTGTAAATATGTATTCATTATTTACACTTACTTAAGTTTACTTAGGTTAATGCATTATTGTATTATTTTAGTTTATGAGACAGTTAGGAGTTTGTGCACCTTTTTTGAGTTGTCATGTTGACAACACAGGGGTATGCAACTCTATTTTAGCACATGATGTCTACAACACTAATTTGCATGTCACACCCTTGTAGGCTTATCCTCTCATCATCGCACTTACTTCCATGCTTAATGGAGGATAACCCATATCTGGAAGACATGTGCCTGGTTGTATAACTTATCATGATGTTGATTTCGAGGCATTCTAGATGTATCTCAGAGGCTTTTATATACAAGCACCCCTAATGTACTTAACAATGCATATTGAATGAATATATCGTCATTCTGATCATACTCTCTCTTTTTGGTCTACAATTGTGCTTGTGTATGAGTTCTTAGTTCCTAGGTGAATTTTTCACTTAGGAAAATTCTTACATGATATCAGAACTTGGAGATTTTCTCATCACGTAGCTGTTCGAGACCATTTGTTGCTTCAACACCTTAGCTTGAATCTGGAGTACTATAGAAACTGGGAGTGTCCAGAACCAAAATGTTGAATCAGTGAAGATCGACTATAAACTCGATTACCTTGGCCTAGTCAAACGTGAGGAATTTTTTTTGCAAATCAGCACCTAGAGGCCCTGATTTGTAGTTTGGGTATGGTCATTTGCAAATCTATTTGAATTACTTTTTGGGTCAGGCACCCATCAGAGAATTTTTTTTTAGCAGAACTGAGTAGTGACACCCCGGCTCTGCCATTTGGGGGTATATTTTATTAATTGCAAGAGGGCATTTAAATTGGCAAGTCTGCACACATATTCGCAGTCATATTACACAATAAACCAACGACCGTACCACATTTGCAGTGGGCAATATGTTCCAGCATAACCACCTTTTCTGGCCAGGCAACAACCAATTTCGGTAGTTGAGCCTCATATTCCACCTTCGATCGTGGCTTTGTTGTTTGAAGTCTTTGCTGCTTTGTTTTTAAACACCTTCAAGTTCAAACCTATAGTGCATGTGGGATATATATATATATCACACACAACTGACAGCTTGAGCTTCTCTAGCGAGTAGACTTCTGGCAAACAGAATCATCTTCTCTCGGTGGCATCTGCTCCTTTTTTTTTGGCAGATGGAAGTATCTTCTTCGGCACCACTTTTTGAATTTCCTAGTGCATTCTCCTCCTAACAATTGCGTAGTGAAGGAACGACCCACATACACCACGTGGCATCACTTCCACTCAGCCAAGTGACATCCTCCAACCTATCTATGCTCCAGCGGCCAATTAAATGCTACCATGTGTCATCCTTAGCCTTGACATGTAGGTACCCCATGGACGAATCAATTACTGCCACCTATGTAGTCAATGTACAAACTGCTCAGCCAACAATTGCGTACCACATGTCTAGTATTTGACATGTCATATAGACACACAGTCCGAGCCACATCAGTAGCCGACTAAGTGAACACGTAGGTGCCACATCACCTGCCATGCAGGATCTGACATGCCAATTCCATACAGGACATGTGTCACATCCGTACGGATCCGTATGCCCAGTCAGCTTAACACATCAGTAGGGGGCCTATTTTTTGCTTACGTTAGCATTTCATTATGTTAAATTTGATGGTTGTTTGACCGTCAAAATTAGGAAATTTATAACTGTTGCGACAACTATTTGACCATCAAATTTTAGCTCGCAGTTTTTCTTCCAAAACCCTCTCCAGATTGCCTTTTGATTTGGGAGCCTAACTTTGTGAGCCCATAACTTGGACGTCCGAACTCTGATTCAGTTGCATTTTTTTTGAAATAAGTGATATGTTATTTTTTAGTTTTGGTGCAAAGATTTTTTAGAAATTGCATTTTTTGGTGACTGCACCTACATAATCCTACATTTTACAACTTCAAACGCTCCATATAGGCACATCTGGTCACTTTTTTAAGTTTCATTTTTTTTGAAAGTGCATTATTTTTTGTCTACTTTCTAGATCTATAGTCAGATTCTAGGGTTGTATGGAAAAAATTCTCACTTTTAGAACTAGGGCTTTTTTTGCATTGTAAAGCTTTGATTACTTTTCAGAATTGTTGTACATTTGAGCTACAGTGCTTAGTGACAAGTTTGAGCCTCAAAGGGTAGTTGTAAAAGAAAAATTAGAAAGTCCACTTTGTTCATTTTTGACAAGTGGCCCATTGTACATGCACTACTTATAAAGTGCCAAAAGCATCTTTTTTGGGGGGGTCTTTTGATTGAGTGAAATGGGGGGGGTGTGTATTGTGTTCTTGTGTCTCTCTTTTGTGCTCTTTTCATTTTTTGCATCATGGGTTTTAAATGTCCACCTCTAACTTCACGCAATTATTCTACATGGAAAGCTATTTCATGGAGTAGATTAATGGAAACAGGAAATAGTCTTTATGTTGATGGTACAATTACCAAACTTACTAATGATAAAGAACTCATTAATTGGCAAGCTCAAGACTGACAGGCTTTAGGAGTTATTAGGAATTGTGTTCATAGAGATCTGTTGTTTCACATTGCCAGTTGTATAGAATCCAAAACAATTTGGGAAAAACTTAAATCATTGTATGGTAAGGTGGATGAAGAAAAGGGATTTTAGATTGAGGATGATCTACTTCTCTTGGATCCAAAGAACTTTGACACAATTCAAGATTACATCAACAAAGCCAATGAGTATAGGGAACTTCTTAAAGATTGTGGAAATCCCATGAAGGATGAAAAGTTGATTTATCACATCCTAAAGAGGCTACCTTCAAAGAATGCTTCCTTTGTTTCAAGTTTCAATACTCATAGGTTGACCATGGGATCTTCTTACCAGAAGCCTTCATTTGATGCATTCGCAGAGATGTTGATTGTTGAACAATCTCACTTGATGGATTTAGGACTTATCAAGTCATCAAAGACTAAAGCCTTGGTGGCTAGTGATGAGCACCAATCAAGTCAAGGAGGGAAAAGAAACAACAAAAGGAATTAATGGAAGCAAAAAACACAATCTAAGACACAACAATCCTCCTCATAGCAAGGCAGTTCATCTTCCAACAAGAAGGAAAGTAATGAAAAGAAGGACAAACTATTTTGTGCATACTGCAAAAAGCCAAATCATGAGAAGCATCATTGCAAAACTAAAAGAATCGATGAGTTGGAAAATGTACTCAAGAGGAACAAGATTCAAGTGTCAGGTACTTCCAAGGATTCTACTCCAACCTCTTCAAAGGGTAAAGGGCAAGTAGTTATGGCAAACACAAGTTCTTCTTCGGAATGGATACTTGACTCAGGTGCCTCTTACCATGTGGGTTCTTCAAAGGGAGACTTTTCTTCATTGAAGTAGTCAAAGGTACCACACATCTTCATGGGAGATGATACTAAAATGGAAGTTGAAGGGAAAGGACATGTGGAAATGGAAAATGGGGAATTCAAAGATGTTCTGTACATTCCAAACCTTAGCTCCAATCTCCTCTCAGTTTACCAAATCACTCACCTTGGAGATGGTCATAAAGTTGAGTTCCTTCCAGATTCAATGATGGTGCGCAGTCTTAGAGATGATTCATTGGTTGTAGTAGGGAAATTAAATGATGACAAGAGGCTTTATTTCTTCTCCCACTTTGTGGCTAAGTCTCCTTCTCAAGCTTTGTTGACTCACTCTACTTCACAAATCACATTATGGCATGAGTGGTTTGGTCACCTTGACTTCCGCTCTCTTCAACAACTTTGCTCAAAACATATAGTCAAAGGTCTACCTAACATTAAATTTTCTAAGGGAGAATGTTCATCATGTTTAGTGGATATGAATCTCAAGGAGAAGTATGATAAAGGGAAGTCTTCTAGAGCTCCAGTTATTCTTCATTTGGTTCACATGGTTTTAGTAGGATCCTTTGCAGTGACTTCAGTAAGCCAAGGCCACTACATCCTCACATTTGTTGATGACATTTCATGATTCACTTGGGTCTACTTCCTTCATCATAAGAATGAATTTTTTCATAAGCTTCAAGACTTTAAGACTCATGTTGAACACAAATCCAAGAAAGCCATCAAGATACTATGGGTGGACAATGAGAATAGATATGTAGATAGAAGACTTAAGGACTTTTGCAGACTTGTGGGAATTGATCTTCAGAATCCACCAACATTCAATCCACACAAGAAAAATATTGCAGCTATGAGGATTAGGACTCTAAAAACCATGGCAAGTTGCATGATAAAATCCAAGTCTCTTGATCCTACATTAGAAGTTGAAGCCATTAGTAGTGCTACTCACATACTTAATAGGTCTCCTCATAATGCCTTAGACTACAAGACTCCTTTTGAGGCATGGTGCGACAGAAAGCCAATTGTGAGTCACCTTAGAGTCTTTGGTTGTCCAGCATGGGAAAACCTATCTTTGAGGGGTTGCAAGGCACTAGCACCTAGGCCTTGTACTTTCATCGGGTATGAAGACAATGTTGAAGGCATATAGACTTATGGATCTATAGACTCATGAGATTTTTTTGGAGAAGGATGTTCACTTTGAGGAAAGTTCACCAAGCTTATCCTCTAATCCTCTCCACACTTCATACACCGTGGAAACTAATAGTGACACCGACAACAATGCTTCAATAGATTCAGACACATGGGGTTCTATCAACAATTACAGTGAGAGGTCACATCATCAATCTAGTCCACATGCTTATATTGCCCTAGTGAAAGGTCCAACACAGCATGGTACATCTTGTATTCCAACTCCAACTTCATTTGATTTGGGAGATAGTCTTGAGGACTTACATCTTCTCATTGATGAAGGTGATCCTTCTATAGTTTTTGTGAGGGCTCACTCTGATCCTCATGTCCATTCTCTACATGATCAATCTTCATAGGTTGGTGTGATTGTGGATCCTTATGAACAATAGTTGTTGGAGGTCTCTTTTTCAGTTGAGGAGATAGATGGTTCATTGGAACAAGTTCAACAACCATCCTTGCCAGATCTCCATTCATTTTTTTCAACACAGTTTGAAAGGGTGAGCATCAGCATTAGCATAGGGATACTTGAGCAGGTTTCAGGGCCACCATACATCTTCTAGATTGTACCTTTGCCTTCTTTTTTTCCAAAGGGGAGAAACGTCATTAAGCATTCTTGGACCAAATTCTTCCTTGAAGTGGCTTTTACTTGTCGGCATTCTTCATTTGCGGGGGGGGACTACCTTTTCTCTCTTCCTCTTCTTTCATATGGGGGGGACATTTTCCTCTTATGAGGTTTTGTCTCTCTCCTTCTTTACTTTTGTATATATTGGATGTATGTCGTAATGGGGGGTGGGGGGGGTGTGGTGGTCTTGATTACTCCATCCATCCATGTATCCCTTTTATCTATCTTTTCAGGGGAGGGTTTTTCCCATGTGGTTTTCCTTCTTTCTCCGCTTTATGGGAGATTGCATTTCATTATGTACATGGGTACCTAACATGGCCTAGTAGCCAGGAACCATTATGCTCTTCATCCTAGTTTTTGTAAGCTTAAGGGGATTCCCCTAAGTTGCACTTAAGGGGGGGTTTTGGTGTAAATACGTATTCACTATTTACACTTAAGTTTACTTAGGTTAATGCATTATTTTATTATTTTTTATTATTTTATTTTATGAGACACTTAAGAGTTTGTGCACCTTTTTTGAGTTGTCATGTTGACAACATAGGAGTATGAAACTCTATTTTAGCACATGGTGTCTACAACACTAATTTGCATGTCACACCCTTGTAGGCTTATTCTCTCATCATCGCACTTACTTTCGTGCTTAATGGAGGATAACCCATATCTAGTGGACATGTGCCTAGTTGTATGACTTATCATGATGCTGATTTTGAGGCATTCTAGATGTATCTCAGAGGCTTTTATATATAGGCACTCCTAGTGTACTTAACAATGCATATTGAATGAATATATCATCATTTTAATCATACTCTCTCTTTCTGCTCTACAGTTGTGCTTGTGTTTGAGTTCTTAGTTCCTGGGTAAATTTTTCCCTTAGGAAAATTCTTGCAGATGTCCCCTTGACACATCGTCTCTTATTAATAATGACATTCATATCTCTCAAACATGGAAGTAATTTTGAGGAAAAATTAACTTACACAATTATGTGAACAATTTCTAACAAGAGATGGAAAGTTGTTATGCCCACTAGGGAATCCTAGGAATACAAGATTAAAACATGCACTAAGTAATATTTTTAATAGAAGTTACCTACTACAATGCAGAGTAACCATGTGCAATAAATAAGCATCAACACAAGATCATAATCTCAAGAAACATAGCATAACACGCTATTTAAAGAACAAGTGGAAGTCTTTCTAACACTTCAAAAAATTCCCAAGCCTATAACCAAGTACCCATAATGGAGAATACACACATCCCCAAGAATAATACAAGAGTACATATAAAATCTACAATTGACAAGAGGGAGATACTATACTATCTAATGCAAGAAAGATGTTTTTTTTTAAAGTCCAAAATAAATATTCCTAACATGGTCAAAAATATCACTTCAATCCTAAATATTCATAGCATAATTCAACAAATGGAAACAATCTACAAAAGACCATGTAAAAGCCAAGGAATCAAAGTACAAGTCCAAGGAAAACCACACTGAACATTAAAGCTAAAACCTGAAATCTGGCTAAGCCTAAATTCCTAAAATCTTAAACTCCTAAAATCTGACTAATTACTTTGATGACTTTTAGAATTTGGAATCTTTATCTAACTTTTGGCTGGAATGTCTCTCAAATGAATCATTACATATATAAAATATATTTTAAGTATACGATAGAAGAGTATGCCAAAATATATTTTATATATGTAAAAAGAACTTGAAATAGATCTGGAAGACAACTTGAACCCCTAAGGACCAACTCAAGTAACTTAAAACATCATCCATCATCTAATAGATGAAGACAACAAAGGATGATCATATGTGAAAAAAACTGCATAGATGCCAAATTGCAGATGCCAATTTTCAGATATGAAAAAAATCAGATGATGAATAAATTGGAGAACATAAAAATGATACAGTCCAATAAGGCTGAAGATGAAAAATCATATGTGTAGATAAAAAAATGCAGATGCCAATCTATGCAAACAAAAATCTGCTGAAATGCATCTAAATTCTCAGGTCAGATGCAACATAGATGACATTTTCTTAAGTAGTGACGAAAAAAAAGAATCTTAAGATAAAAATGCATAAAGTAAAAGCTAGAACTAAGAGGAAGCAAGGAACAACTGAATATTAATAACCTCCACACTAGGGAGTATTAGATATACACACATTGAGGCAATAATCACTCAAGCATGAAGAAGAAGAAAGAGAACCAATCTTAACTATTCTCCAAGGATATGAGACAAGCAAGGAACAACTAAATATTAACAACCTACACACTAGGGAGTATTAGATACACAAAAATTGAGGCAATAATCACTTGAGCATGAAGAAGAAGAAATAAAACCAAACTTAAATATTCTCTAAGGATGTCAAACAAGCAAGGAACAACTGAATATAAACAACCCCCACACTAGGGAGTATTAGATACACACAAATTGAGGCAATAATCAGTTGAGCACCAAGAAGAAGAAAGAGAAATAACCTTACTATTCTCCAAGGATGTGGTCTCAAACCACATCTAAAATCCAAAGAAAAACCAAAGAATCTTATAATAGACTAGAATTCAATGAAAAAACATAAATCACAACCAAGTTCTATTGGACTCATTACCAAGAGAATGAATCCCAAGATGATTTGACATAAAAAATAGGATACCAACATCCCTCAAATATCCAAGATGACATCCACATCTCGAAAATCTAACAAGAAGCTCTAGATTGTAAAAATATCAATCTTTGGCAAAATTCAGCAAGGGTACAAAAATCAACATTTTAACATGAAAGGGCGCTTTCAACCTAAGATATAGAATCCTTAGAAGGCCTTATGACCATTTTGACTTGACCAACATACTCTTTAAAGCAAAGACTATCAATCTCAAAATCTAAATCATGCCAAAACTAACAAATGACAAGCTTGTGAGGGCATGCAAAATGATGCAACAAGAAAAAGGTCAAAAGATAAACTTGGATTTTTGTTATGCAAATAAAACACATTGGTCTAAATGTACCCAAAAACACACTTATAAAATAAAATTCCACTTTTATTCACTTTACAAAATTCTTGTACCCTAACAGTATAAAGACTTGCATTTTAAAACATAAAATGTGTACAAGCACAACCAGGGATGGAAAGAGCTAAAATAAGTGGGGAAAGAGCATAAATATGCATAGAAATAACAATGAATAAGTTGTAATTACAAAAATAAATAACAGAGGAATGAAGAGCCCTACCTCTCAAACGAAGAAAAACATAAAATGAAGAGGAATAAATAAAGCCAATACCAAATCAATCAACACATTCAACAAAGGGGACTGATCTTGGCACAAATCCAGTGAGCCACTCCACACATCTTGAATCTAACAGCTGTATCAAACCCAACAAGAAAAACTCCAAATTCCTCACAAGAATGTTTAAGCAATTTATGCTCTCCCAAAATGAAAAAGTGAGAGAAATGAATTCTAATTACTCATTAAAAGTCACTTAAATTCTTCCAAAGACCAAATAAAATAAAATAAAATCTCTTTGGACAATTAAATGGGATAGGCTAATCTCTAGACACAATGCACTAAAGACAAAACAAAGTCAAAAGCTTTTTTTTTTCTAGATACACAAAAACATAGTGATTTTTTTCCAATTTCTTTGTTGTTTTCGACTACAAACTATGCAGATCATGAAGATCAAATGCTTAAATTTTTAGAAAAATCCATGATGTTTTCAATTTTTTAAAAATTGGTCAACTGTAGAGTTTGTAGGAAGGATAGTCAAATCCCAATTAAACTAAAACCCAAAATCAACACAAACTCAACCTAGATTAAATTAATCAATGTCTATTAAATAGAATATCTCTATGGAAAATTCATCAGGTAATATAAAATAACTATAGAATAATTAAATTCAAAAATGTTAATTAAAACTCTCTTTCGTGATAACTACGGTAACTCTAATGTACAAACACACCACTAGTCTTTCAATAATGCATAATGAATCTGGATTTACCAACCATGTATTAGATGGATATATTAATATAATAATTAATTATAGATATATCATCCCTATAGAAATGATATTTGCTTAGTATGAAAGGCTAGAATCACTATCACTTGTGTCCACGACTAGGTATATAGGCATACACTCAATTCCTGAAAGTTAGAATGAGCATGTATGTGGACCTATTTAGTAAACATATAAACATCAAGAGTAGGTACTCATAATAAATGATAGCCAAATAACCATGTATAACGACCGCTGCCTAGGTTAATAGTAACTTGCAAAGTGATATCATGATGTCATTTCAGCCAGTGATCAATGACAAAATGAATGAGGATATGACAAGTAAGGTCAAAGAGAAGGAAGTCAACAAGGTTGTTTTCAATATGAACTAGTCCAAAGCCCCTAGTCTTGATGGGTTTCCTCCAGCTTTCTTCTAGGAATTCTGGGACATTGTCAAGTACAATGTAATCCAAGTTGCTCGTGATTTTATCAGAATGAGTAAACTACTAAAGGAACTCAATCAAACATTCATTGTTATCATCCCTAAGATGGAGGACCCTAGAAGGCTAGAAGATTTCAGACCCATTAGCTTTTGTAACACAATTTATAAGGTTCTTGCTAAGGTTATGGTAAATCATATCAAGCCCCTTCTTGATTATTTCATTGGCCCCTACCAGAATGGTTTTGTGCTAGGGAGGCAGATTCTTGATGTGGTAATAACCACTCATGAGGTAATTCATTCAATGCAAAGGATCAAGAACCCATGTATGCACCTTAAACTGGGTATTTCCAAACCTTTTGATAAGGTTAGGAGGGAATTCCTTTATGCTATTCCCATCAAGCTTGGCTTTAATGAGAATGTTACTAGAATTATAAAAATCATTGTGACCTCTCTTACTTTTTTGGTGCTTATTAATGGAGCTCCTGAAAAATTCTTCTCTTCCTCCCAAGGTTTACATCAAGGTGACCCCCTATCTCCTTACCTATTTATCATTGTGGTAGAGGTTTTAAGCAAAAATTTAGTTTCTTTGACTAACTTTGGTAGAATTAAGGGTATTAAACCTCATTCTCGGTGTCCCCTACAAATTATCCAGTCGTTTGTGGATGATACATTCTTATTTGATATCTCCTCTATTTATGAAGCTAGAGAATGGAGAGACACCCTAAATCAGTATGCATTGATCTCTGGTCAATGCATAAATTAACAAAAAATAAAAGTGTATTTCTTTATCATTGTTGCCAGTTTGAGAGAAAAGGTGACCGGTATTCTTGGTTACCAGGAGGCACGTTTCACGAACACTTATGTTGTTCTCCCACACACAATAAAGGAAGTCCCCAATTAGTATTGAAATGGACCAGTTGAATTCTTTGAGAGAAAACAAACAAGCTAGAAAGGTAAAATTTTAAGCAATGCAGGGAAACTCTAGCTTCTCTTTGCATCCTTGTAGGGAATCTTGGTGTATTTCCTCTCCATCTTCAAAATCCTAGGTAGATTTAGAGACATTCTTGATAAAATCCAACATAATTTTTTATGGTCTAGCACTAAAGAGAAGTCTAGAATGAGTTTGGTAAGATGGGAGAAAGTTTGTCATCCTAAAGCACTAGGAGGATTGAATATAAGAAGTATAGGACACTTGAATAAGGCCCTCCTAACCAAAATCAGCTAGAAATTGGTGAACTCTCAGGGTAGTTGATGTAGCATTGTGATGGCTAAATATCTTGGAGGGTCTTCTTTCCATCAATTCCCTTTGGAACATGCTCTCCCCTAAGGTTCCAAGATCTGGAACAATATGGTTAACACCCAAAAAATCTTGAAGATGGGTTGTCGTTGGATCATGGGGAATGTAAACTCTATTGACATCTAGGAAGATCAATGGCTCCAAGACAACCCACTCATGCACACTAAGTTCCTACCTATGTGCAAGAGGTGTACTAGATTGTACGTCTCTTTGACTCGAAGCTTTATCACCCTTGATGGACAATGGATTAAATTCTAGAACTAGGAGCCGATGGAGTTGGGCCTTTCCTAGGAGCTGCAAGACCTTGTCTAGAATTATAGGATTCCCCTCACCCTAGTGGAGCACTTGTTAGTTTGGAAACTTACCCCCTTGGGTGAGTTCACAGTGAAGTTTTCTTACCTCAATTGTCTAAGGGGGGAGGTGGCCCAGGCAGATTGAAGAAAGGTTTGGCACCCTTGGATCCTACCAAAGAGAAACTTCATGTGGTGGATGACTTTGGATGGGTCTATCATCACTATAGATAACCTCTAAAGAAGAGGGTATCAACTTGCTAACTGCTTCATATTATGCCTCCCAGATGCTGAATATATCCCACACCTTCTTATCCACTACCCTTTTCCTATGGAAGTATGGAGGAAAGTCCTTGCCTTATGGGAGGTCCATTGGTGTGTCGATGGTGAGTTTCAAAAATTTGTTCACTTAGATAGTCTATTTACCTACCCTTACCTCAAAAACTTATGGTCTATTCTCCCCCCATATGTTTCATTGAAAATCTAGAAGGAGCAGAATAATATAATTTTTAAGAAAGGGAGCATAGTTACAATAATGCCATATGAATGATCACAACAGGTGGCAAGCCTTTAATTATCCACGTGGGTAGGAGGACAAGGATCTTCATAAAGGGATCATTTGGCAAGATTGTATGACAATTCACATTAATGATTCAATTGTCACGAGATTTAAGTATTTCTGAAAAAGGATACAAAGGGTGGATTCATTGAGATGTAAAATCCTATCAATTGATGATTAAAAAGACAAGTTGTTGAATTCCCCCTCCAACTATAGCTAGCAATGGTCATTTATGAATGGAAATGGACAGCTAACATGTGACACTAAGGGTAGCTTTTCAGTTTTTGGGAAACCTTGTTGACTTATGATGGTTATGCACTACCTTTTCCTTTTAATATTGGATGCTTTTCTTTCATATTCAGTAACTGCAACCCTGCAACAAGGCTATGTCAAATTTTTTGAAGAATTGGTGGTTGAACTAGGTAACGACATGGGCACTAGTGATCATATTAAACCTATGGGAATGGAGGCTAGCATCTGTAATAGAAAAGTGAGGATGGTTTATCTTCAGGATGGTGACCTTTTACCATTTATAGAAGGGATGATGAAACACAATGAGAATGTCTTTATGCAGTTCTTTAATTCATGGAAGGAAATGAAAGTGACTATCAATGGCATGGGTTTCAAAATCTTAGAGAAAATTATTGCGAAGGTTGGAGAGTTTTTCTTGGAAGGAAAGAACTCTAGCATAGGTAGGCCAAGGTTAATGAGGAAATTAGTCTATTGAAATTCTTCAAATTCAAGGAAGAACCAATGCAAATGCATGGTGGTTTTTCAAGAGAAGCTCTTCCTAAACCTTGGGATTTCATTTTCTATGCTATTATGAGGTACATTACCCTCAAGGATCAGTTCTAGGTACTCTATTATTACCATTTCCCCATTATTAATCACTTCAAAAACCTAGACCATATTTCCTTCCTGTTTCTTTTGTTGCATTCTATGGAATATTATATCTATAAGGCTAGGAGGAAATAAGAGGAGGGTAAAACCTTCTACCTCATCCATTAGCGGCTAATGAACAAATTGTATATCCACCATCTCACCCAAAACTCATTGCTTCTGTTCAACCCACTGGCTTTTGTCATCCCCCAAGTCTCTTTAGACCCCAACCTTGGTCCTAGCCATAAAAAAAGTCAAGAAAACCCCTAGCTCTAAGGTTAAAATTAGCCTAATTAATTCAAATACAAACAATAGGAAGAGTAAGAAAAGTGCCAGGAAAACCAACAAATACATCCAGTTGGAAAAATTCAAGTCCCCCCCCACTCCCCCCCCCCACCCAAAGCATGATTCTAGCTCTGAATCTACAGAAAGTGATGTTAAACCTACCAAAAAGAAGAGACTCCCTTAGCACACAAAGACTATCCCTAGCCCCTCCCATATTTTCCAAACCCTCAAAGCTACCCTGGCTAGAAGTGGGGGCAAAGACATCATCTCCCCCAGGAAAGGTACTCCTAAAGGTGGGGGGAGAAATGGAAAACATAGCCATGGAAAAAGCCACAACAATGCTAGACTGGATAGGCTTGAGCAGTTGATGAGGGATTTGGTAGATAATCACATTGGTATCTACTAGAAATTTGACACTTTGGTTGAATTCTCCACCAAATTTAGCATTTTGTGACCACCACCCTTTACTTTTTGTAGATGAAAAAAGATGAGAAAGATTTGGGCAAGGAGAGCAAGACAATTCGATCCATTTATGGGTTCCTAGTGAAGGACTAGTTGAACACAATCCTATACAAATTGATGAGGATGGAGGGGGAGGACATGAATAAGGATGCACCTGAGCAGAAGAAAGATGAGGATCTTGGAAATATGGATGGTAGCTAGCCCTTGGTCTGGTATTTTCCTTTTATTTTTATGTTGTTGGTTACTTTGAACTGGTTGCCCTACAGGGTTTTACATTATATCCTTATGTTGATATGTGGGATTGATAGTAGCAATTTGTTTAAGTGTTGTTGGTTTATTTTTCAATTTTTTCTTTCTAATAGTTTCAAGACTGATGGTACTATTAATTTTTCTATGGACATTATATGTTTTTTGAAGTTTAAAGTTGGATATTGGTTAGATGACTGGGAGGCAACCTCCAGTTGACTTTTTAGCCTTTTTATACTTTGGGGTCAGTCTACCATCTTTTTGGGTGCTATCTAATACCTCAAAAACATAGATAACCATAATGAAGGAGAATGAGACACTGTGTATATCTCACAAGCAAGTGACTATGGCTCTGTCTCACTTCATACTAGCACCTACATGCAATCCACGCATAGTAGAGGTGTAGCACATCTTAACAACACATAATCACCTCAATATTACATTTAAATTAAATCCATTTAAAAATATTATTTCTAGAAATATGAGCATATGACAATTAAGTCTCTATAAAACTTCCATTAGCATATAAGACATAATGTCTAAGAATCATCAACAATCATCCTAATACTTTAATCCAATCTTATTGAATGCAAAACATATCATATATCATAAGAAACAATCATCAAAATATGCTCTAACTAATAGATAACCACATACTTAAACATCATATTATTTCACTTAATGAAACCTATCTTTCAAGATACATCAATAAATATTTAATCACCAAGTATATGTACTTCGTTCTGCTTACAACCCAAAATTTGAGGATCTATTGCCTCCTAGTAAGCACTAGCTTGGAGAAACACTACAAAATCATCAAAGTTCCTATCTAAATTGTGATAGTTGAAATGAAAGCAAGGCTAGAGGGAAAGATGATGGAAATATATAGAGAAATAAAGGAATAAAAATGTAGAGAGAGAGAGGCAAAGGTAAAGAGAGATAGAAAGGACATTATAGTATTATCGTAAATTTAAATTTATCAAATTTTACTTATAATTAATATGTAATATCTAATAATAATTAGATGATGTTATAAAGAAAGTGTATCACATCAAAGATATTTATAGGCAAGCATGTGTGTCAATTATCACATAGATTAAGATCACCATTTTAAATCTACAATGACGAAAACCTTCATAAAGGATATAAACACAAAGTGAAGGATCTTAATTACTTTGTGTTTGTAAGTGTAGTTGTGGAGGCAATTAAGGAAGCTCTGTGTTCCCAATAATAAAAAATTTAACTTAAAAAAATATATATCATAAATAATATTGAAGTGATTTTACAATATTTATTTTAATTAGATGATGTGATTAGATTTTAATAAAATTTTAGTGATAAGAAGATAGTTCGTGATATTCACTTATTGTATTTGTCATAGGCAATATACTATTGCATGCAGTTTCAATCAAATTGAATTAGTTTCCACCAATCAAAAAATATTATTTTTTCTAAATGAAATATTTCTATAGTTTTTATATTTATTTGTATAATTTATATATTATAAAAAACCTTTATGTCAAACATGATTGGTTAAATTTATTTAGTGTTTTAGGACCCCTTTTTGCAGATCTATTTCCATATAACATTTTTTTGGGCAAGATTTTTGGAATGCACATTAAAAAAAAAAATATTAGTAGTAGTTTTTAACAATACGTAACTTCTAGATTTAAATGTTAAAACTAAATAGGTAAGATTCAACAAATTTTGATTTTGATTTTTAACATATTTTTAGTTCGGTTTAATTCACACAAGAGTGCGTAAATATATAATCATAACATTAATAATGGAAAGACAAATTTTACAGAGTAACAAGTATAAGAGTAGTAAGAGTTCTTGAAAGTAATAAAACATTAAACATAATTTATGATTATTAAAAAATTTAATGCTATAAACTCTATCTTAGGTAAGACATCAAAGCTAACAATTTTTGTTTGATCATAATATAATATTGACATGAAGGTGAGCTAAGAGGAAGAAGAGCTACCATGACATGGCCTTATGCTCATTCATCACTGGAAAGTGTTACCACATTTAAGTCCATATCAATGTGCATGAATCTCAGATGAACAAAATTCACATACATATCAAGATGTTGGAGTGCAAGAAGATGAGTAACAACAACATTCTAAATAAAATAAGTTGAATGTGGAACATGCCAACCACTAAATTTGAAACCTTGAATAAATACAATCTACTTAAATAAAGGTACCAATAGATAATGTTAAAATATATAAATAATAAATTTGATTATAACTAATGACATTAAAATATGTTGAATTATTTTGATTATGAAGAAAAATGATATTATAATATTGAAAAAAGTGGGATGCATGTAAATGTGTAATAAATTTGGGTAAAAGAAGGAAAGAATTTATGACTAAATTTTTTATAATAAATTATTATAATTGTATATTAAAAATTTATCATAAGGAATTATAAATCAAAAGAATATTCTAAAATTAATTTAAGAAATGAAAAAATTAAATTTTATACTTTTATTAAAAAATGAATTAGGTTGGTATTGGTTTCCACAATTTATATTAAACCACGTAGTGGCTTGTAATTGTTGTAAACAGAGTAGTATAAATAAAATTTTAATAGTCATAACTTTGTTGTATTTGAGAAATTATGAAATATGTGCAGCCTAAAATATTGCCCTAGAATAGGGGTAGTACTTGTTAGATATCCACTCCTACAAGAATCCATATAATTGAACCAATGAATTTTTTATTATCTAGATGTTATTAAAAGGTTAAAAAAAATTTATTCATGTTATGAATTTTCAACAATATGTCACTTGTTTATTCTATTGGTATTGATTAGTAGTTTTATAGCTATTGAACACATAATATGTTTGCCACTTCATAACTTCCTCTAAGTGCAGTACTAGTAGAATATACAAAAAAAAAGTTAGATACTTATTTAATTTCAACACTAAGAGGAAATATAGTTTAAATAAAAGCATATAGGCCAAGTTTTATTTTGAAACCAACTTCCTTCATATATACATTACATAAAATTGTATCTTAAAAATATAGAGAAAAACAAATTGTATCTCAAAAAAAGAAGAAGGTATGATCATGAACTTTTGTACTTATAATTAGTTTTGAACATTTTTTAAGTATAAAATTATTTAACTTTAAAGTGAAGAGACTATTTTATAATTGCAATTACCTAAACTTAAATCAAATAGTAACAATGGCTTGTGTTTGTCATTAATAGATTAGTACAAATAAACACTTAACATCCATAACTTTGTAGTATTTGATAAATTACTAAATATGTGTATCCTAAAATATTATCATAGAATAGGGGTAGTGCTAGTAGGAAATCCATTCCTATAAGACTCCATATATTTGAACCAATCGAATTAATGCAAAATAATTTCAGTGATTTTAAAACTCACAAATCTCACAAATAAACATTACATAGAATAAAAAATGAAAAATAAAAGAAAAAATACTTCCATTTAATTGGTTGAAATTTAAAATAATAATCACTAGTTAAGAATAAGTGATTGCAATAGTATTAGTCTATGACAAATTTACATCCTCAAAAGTTGGCTAAAAATTTGAAGAGTCATGGTGGGTACAAAAATTAGTGTATAAGATTTCAATATTTTTACCCAATGAGAAAGTTCTTAGTTTTATTAATTTATATATGTTATAAATGTGCATCTTAGCTATGTAAAATATTGATTATATAATAGCATTTATAAATAATTAATTTTCATTAGTAGAAATTAGAAATTTTAATCGCTAGTTATTAAAAGTTATTGCAATAGTACTATGTCTATGACTAGTACTAATAAAGTTTACTAATAAATATATAAATATCATCTTAAATATATAAATATATAAATATATAATCGAATATTATAAAACATAATGTAAATATAAAAATATCCTAAATAAGCCCTGCCCCTGACCCTAATTGAGTCAAGATAAATTTCAACAACTCCTAAATGGGTAACCTAGGTCAAGCTAGTGGGGTGGGCTTTTGAGAAACTCAAAAGGGGAATTGTTTGTAGCCTATTCAATCAAACTACACATTCAAATGACATATGTGGATGAGTATCTTTCTCGTAATCATGGGGTTATTGTGCGAATGAGGATGAACTTGAAAAAAAGTATTATTGAAGGGGATGCATTAAATATAAGTAATATTTTAATAGATGTGGCTAAGGTCGGATGACAAGATATAGATGTTATTGAAATGATTAGACACTTTTTAATGAATGTGGAAGGGGTGTCTTTTTTCCACACCTACCAAGAAGACAATCATGTTGTGGATATGTTGGCAAGCATAGGAAAATTTATGAAGGGGTTCAAATTTTTGGATGTCCCTTCATCTATCTCGATGGAGGTATATGATTTGATCTTCCATTGTTGCTCTAAAATCATGCATTATTTCCTTTATTGGGGTCTAGTTCCTATAGTGTTTCAATGAGTTGGCTTGCCTTTTGGGAGTTCAAGTTATTTAGCTTGTGTGCAAAGCTAAAAATTTGGTATTCAATTTTCTTGGGTAAATTTTTTTAAAACATAATGTGTGATATTTATAGTCATCAGGGTAAGAGAATCATGGGTGGAGATCCCAATTAGATAGAACCTGATCAATTGGGCAGGGGGGGGGGGGGGGGTATCAGAGTGATAATGTGCTCTTGGAGACCCTTGAGAATGGTGGGATTACTAAGTATATCATAGGTATGAAGGGCTACAACCCTGAGCTCTCCTAGAAAATTGTGGAGTCTTGGAATGATGGAAAGGTAATGGTGGGTTTCATCTCCTTTTTTATTATGTCATCTAGTCCATTTTTTCCATTACTGGGCTAAGTATGGAAGGAGAGAAAATATCAAGGAATGCAAAAAAAATTCCCCAAAGAGGAACATGATCACTTTCTTGACTCAGGAGAGAAAGTTCCAAGGCTTCACCATGGGTTCAATGGAGAGACAATGAATGGGGTTTGGTCAGCCCTAGTGAAGGTGCTTATTCAATTCATTACCTATGAAGGAAGGTGTAGTGAAATTCATTACCTATGAAGGAAGCTATAAATGGTTTCATTCCCACATTTTCCCCATGTTAAAGTAGTTTTGGCAAAATAGTTCTTTATGTTTCCAATTTTGGATTTACTCTTCTCTTTTGTTGTATGTGGAAAACTATAAAGTTAAAGGCTCCCTTCACAAAAAAAGGTCTTTTATTTAGACTCTATGAACTCTATTAGAATTTGGCCCTTTAGTCCCCCACTTACCTTGCATCTGAGTAGAACAAGAATATTTTTAAAGTCATTTCTTTGTTCGTGAGGCAAGCTCACATGCAAACCACTCCTAAGACCTCCTATGGCTTGGCTATTAGGACTATGACCCTCTTCATATCAAAAAATTAAAAAAGATAATCTCCTTTATACCTAGGATAAAATAGTGGTTGTTTTAGATGACTCTAACAAGGTTTCTTCCTCAGCTATATCCTCTTCCCCTAGGTTTCACCATGTACCTTCCCTCCTTTGTTATGGATTTAATCTATTTGAGTGACCCTCAAGTGTCTAGGGAATCCTCACCATCCTAGTTCCAAAAGAAGTAGATGATATCATTGATTTGGATTGTCTTACACTACATTCAAAAGATATCACCTCTTGTTATAATAGGTTGGAAGCTGTGGATATGTGGCTTCTTTTTCATATGCATGTTGCATGCAGGGAGATTAATAAGATGGAAGCCATCATGGAGGTAGAGTAGAAATTGGTGGACTAGACCTTGAGCCATGGGGATGAAGTATGGTGGAATGTTGGCAGGGAGTTGGTGGATAATCTTCATAATTGGGAAAAAATCAAGGAGCATGTGGATGAAATCAAGAAAGAGGTTTTGTCAGAGGAAGAAAGAGATGAAATGTTCAAGGCTATGGTGTCCATAGAGAAAACACGAGATCAACTCGGGAAATAAATTAACAATTTTCTCTACTAGGACAATTTAGTTTAGGCCAAAATAGAGAAGGACATAGGCAGTTTGAAGGCCCATCTGGAGGAAAGATCTATGAAGAGGAAGTACAAAGAGGGGACTCAAAAAATATCCAGCCTCAAAATGTGCCCATAACCATGTATAAATGAACAAAAAATCATTTCAAGACAACCATGGAATGCTATAAAGTGATATCCACAATAAAACAATCCATGTGAACAAACATGAATCCACACATCCTATGTTATGCTTCCAACCTCCACAAAATACTCCCTTGGCTAACCTGTATCGCCCTATCTTGCTCAACTTTTCTTTCTTACCTTTTTTTGGCTTCCTACAACAACTACCATTGTAGTTTCTTTTATAGTAGTAAGCTCTCACAAAACCACCAAGTAGTACTACATAAACCATTTTCTATGAAACCACTATTGGCCCATGTTTAATATTGGGCATTTAATTTTTTTTCCTAATATTAAATAATCATATCAAATATTATCCCAATGTTACAATACAACTCATGAAGAATATCCCAAGGGGATCTCTACATGTTGCACGTCCATCTAGGTTCTCCTAGGTGCAACATTACATAGTAAAATAAATAATACAATACAAACAATATGATGCAATGTGTGCAACACACATATAGTCAATATAATTAATACAAAGAATATAAGAAGCTATCAAAATAATGCAAAAAATAATTTTGGCTCTTTATCCTTGTTCAAATTTTTTTTCTTTTTTAGTCATCTTTCACTAAAGTTCCCATAGACTTAACTTTAAACACTTTAAATTTCATTTGGATCTTTTTTAATGAACATGATAAAACTATAAGGAGTTTTAGGTGACTTTTGAAAAAATTCACCTCTTAAATAAATCCACAACACCTTTTGAGCATATATGGGTAACAAAATCAACTTAAGGTTGTGGATAGTTTCCCATGGTCCTAGGTTCAACACTGCTTCTAGATTAAAGAGCCATGTATAGGACCTCACCTTAGGTGACTAGTTTATCCCTTCCTTGCATAGGTTTCTAGTTGTTGGGCAACATTATCAGGATACATCCTCACATTAAAAATATATTCTACAACACCTTTTTCTCCTATCTTATAAAAGCACATTCTTTATTTTGCATCTAAATTTTAAGAGAATAAATATTTATTTGATTTTATTTTTATAAATAATAAGACTCTCTATATTTAACTATCAATGTAAGTGTTGCAGAGGCCAATATATTAATGTTTTTTTCAATCATTTAGAGTTTGAAATATATTCAACTTAGTATTAGCCTTGAATGTGCATCAAAGGATATAATCTGACATTCCATGACAATGTTCTAAAATCAAGAAAGGGAGGTCTAGAAAATTTGTAGTGGTAGGAACCAAGACTAATAGTAATGTCTATTAGGTTAGGGAAGCTAAAAGGAAAATATCAATTTTGACAACATGATTTTACAATGCAGTTTGAGAAATGTCAAGGTTTAACAAATCCTCAAACACTTTGCACAAGGAATTTTAAATGAGAAAGACACAAATACAGACAAAATTCAAGAGCATAGAATATTTATATTAAAACCCTATTAAGCTAGTGCATACTAATATTTTTGGACCTACCACAAGGTAAGAGCACAAATTTGGGTCACAATTCCGCGAAAGGCAAATCCGCAGATGAGACCTTTCCGAAAATAGGTACCTAATTTTAAAAAATTGGGTACTCGTTATGGTTCAGGCACCTGATCCATATTCAAAAAATTGGGTACCCAATTTTTGAATATGGATTAGGTGCTTGAACTGTGTTTTAAAAATTAGGTACCCATTTTTAAAGCAATTAGGTACTTGATTGCGAAAAACTACAAAACCCAATTTTTGGGGTTTTTTGGCCATTTTTACTATGTGCAAAATGGGAGCCCAATTTTAGCATAGAAATAGGAGCCCGTTTTTGGATTTCTACTGAACCCTATTGCTCTTTTTCGGTGTACCAGGTATTTTTCTTTGTTTTCTACTATTTTTATTTTTTTTCAGTTTTACGCATTATAATTCTATCAATTTATTAAATTTTTTTCACTTTTAATATGTAAAATTGTAAATTTCCATTATTAATAATTTTATCTTTACATTATTGTATCTGTTCATTTAAATAGTTCCATATATTTTAATTTTTTAAATTTGTAGATGTTCATTTAAAAATTATTATTTTAGATGTTTTGACATATTTAATAAAAATTATAATGTTGAATGATTAGATAGAAGTAAATTAGATTGTTTAAACATGTAATTACATTGATATTTTATATTTATTTCAACTAAATAGTAATTAATTATAAATTAGTTTGTAAACCATATAACAAAAAGGTAAAACTAACTATATTACTATGTCTAACCTCAACCTAACCATAACTATAAAATAATTCAATCTAAACCCTAAACATAAAACTAAGTATTTAATGTGTAATGCCCTGCCAAGGGATCCAAACAAAAAACTAATTATTTAATGATTTTACTTATTGTATTGTACTTTGTTTCATGGATCCGAAAGGTATGATGTAATCTATTTTATAAATGTATATTCTTTCAGCCTTTCATACCCTCTGACATGTACAATAGATGATTATGCATTCTGAATTAATGCCAAGTGGCATTTAGAACAAATGTATATTATTTAAATGGATTGAACTTGTAGTTATTCTTTCATGTGGATGTGTTATTTATTTTACTTAGTATTATTTAAAATTTAAATGTGACTCAAGATCTTGGGATCCATAAGGAATGTAATCTGTTATGTTTGCTTACGTATGATTGTATGTTATTGGTTATTTAGTAAAACTTTAGGTTAGTTCTTTTAGTGGGACTTGTTTTGCCTCCATAGAATACACATTTCTTGATGGTTTGTTTAGAGAAATTCTGAGGGCATGGGCTACCTTAGAGGGAATAACATTATTGGATGCACTAGAATCAATAATACAATTACTTAACTTGCATCTGGCTATATAAAGAGAAACATAGAATGGATTGGGTTTCTCTAACATAGAAGTTGCAACAAATGATGCTTTCTCAGACATGAGCCCTTGCACATTTTCTTCCTCTAAAGAAACCCCTGACTCATGGTTGATAGTGATCTTAGGCAAACCTTTTCCTTTACCAATGCATTGAATTAGCCTTTCTAACTAATGTGGGTTGGCTTTGAGGTAGTCCAACTAAGAAATTTGTATGGTGGTCTTCTTATAATGATCAATAAAACCAAAAGATTCTTCAATGATGGGAGAGGATTTACATTTATCTGTCTCCTTCACTCATGAAGGCTCTTCCAGGGTATGCTTATGAGATAGAATTTTCTTAGCAGTCTCATTAGAAGCTTTCTCCTTCACTTCTTTACCCCACTTCTCTTCTAATCTTTCTCACCAATTTGGTGTAGCCACATTGCAAGAATTATTGTTGAGATCTTTAGCTTTCTCATCATCAAATTCATGTTCTAAAAATTTTATGGAAGAGGTCCTAATAGTAGGTCCTGTTAGATCTTCAAGGGCCACATATTCTTCTATTTTCTTTGTTGTCAAATGCATTTGCATGAATCTGGCCATCTAGGGACAATTTGTAACATCATGATCTATAGCTAGGTGGAAATCACACATAGCAATCTATTTACTAGATGATGCAAGATGTTCAATGGCTAATCTTGGTGTTGGCTAGGGTAGCCATTTAGTTTGTCTATTTTGCTGATATGGAATATAATTCCTTCTTGGAATATCTTGATACAAAGGCAGAGGATTGTGGGGCAACTACTTCTTGATTTGTAACACATCATTAACCAATTTTTTATATAAAGGATTAATGGTAGTGATAGGAGCTTGTTGACCTTTCCCTTTTTGTAGATCATGACTCCGTTTACCTGAACCAAGAAAGTCATCCTCTACCTCAATGGCTAAATTTTGCATGGCTGCTAGATTAGGAGCTCTCACCCTTCATATTTGAAAACTTACATCAAAATATTGAGCATTGATGAAGAAAGTAATTTGATTTTCTTTAGTGGGTCTTTTATTGATAGGAATTTGGTTCATTATCTAGTTAAATGAGTAATGAATTCTTGCATGGGCTCATGAACATCCTTCTTCATTTGTGTCAATTGCGAGAGAATCAAATGTTCATCCTTAGTAGTTTTAAATCTCCTCTTGAAAGCTTGAATCAAGGTTTTCCCATGAAGTCATTGATCCAACTAGCAGCTAACCAAACCATTTAACTATGGCTTATGTGAGTGTTTCAACAAAATGACAAAAATAAACATCTTCATGTTGTATTGCAAGAATCCTACTTGTCATAAAAAAATGCACTGATGTGTTGATCAGTGGTAACTTTTTCATCACCAAAAACTTAGGAAGAATTTTTCGGGAGCCAATAGCCATGTCATGTAATTGGTTCCCTAAAGCTAAAGGACCAATAGTAGCTCCCCATGAGACTAGTGGTTGTGGTGCTTGTTGTGCCATAGTTGGGAGAATGATGTTCAAAGGCTGAAAATTTATGGCTAGAGGTACAAGGGTACCTAGTAGGATCAAAGCTTGAAAGGTCAAATGAGAAATAGTAGCCTTGGGTTATGAAGATAGCCTACTAATAGACTTAACCTTCTTCTTCTTCTTAGGATTAATTAGCTTAAAATATAACTTCTTAAGGGCTTTAAAATCTTCACCTAGCAAACCTTTTTGTCTATCCACATAGGTATGTGGTTTGTTAGCTAGTTTATTGGTTATTATTTACGTGCCTTTGGATATGACCAAGATTCTACCTATTTCTCCTTAGGATAACTACTATTCTTTCAATGACTACAATATTCTGACCAATAAGAGCTCTTCACAAGATTCGTCCAAATTCTTCTTCTTCTTCTTCAAGAACTTGATTTACTTCATATTGTTGTGCACTTCATCTGCACCTCCAAGCTAGGGTGTTCAAGTCTAAAATAATATCCTCCTGGGTGTCTTGGAAGCCAAGATTTGGTTGGAGAATAGGAAAAATGTTCTCATGTGGTAGCACCATTGTGCTTCATCATAGGTGATTGTTAATCTATCCTTGTTCAGTCTCCCTAGTAGAGTCATCAAAAATTTGTTGGTAAACAGATATTTCACTATAAAAATTTCCCAATAGAGTGTATGTGGAAAACTATTCACAACAGTTGGATAGGCCCTTGGTATGTAGCCTTACTCTATGTTTAGAGGGGCAACTCCCTCATATGATATAATTTAAAAAAAAATTTCAAACAAAGAATCTAAAATTTTAAATATCAAGAGAAATCTATTCAGGACGAATGCACCACATGAATTCACAACTTTCTTGAGTCAACATAGAATGATAACAAAGGCAATCAAGAACTACACTTGAAAATGACCATTATTACCATGTTGATTCATGATTTGTAAACATTTGCACAGTACTGTGAAAATGCTCACTACAAAAAAATTAGTAGTTTATACTAAAACAATCTTCATTTTAGAACATGAAACCCAAAGTGTATCTCATTTCATTTTCTTGCACCAAGAACATAATAGAGATTTTCAATTTTAGAGACAAAAGCTATACATACTTTTCCAAAATTTGTCTCCTGATCAAAATTTCAGCATAGTGTTCTCTTATTCTAAAGTCCAAAAGTTCTTATTTACAAAGCCAAAAAGAGCCCTTACATAGGTCCACAAAGGTTAATAACTACCTCTTTTTGGTTAATAACTACCTCCAAAATATGTAATTTTGGAGAGGTTAATTAACCTCAATAAAATTAACCCATAGAAGGAAAACTTTCAAAAATAAAACTTAGCTAGAATTTATATGGATGTATACATATCCAATCACTAGTCTTCTAGCTATGAACTCTATCTATTTGTATATTACTAACTTATCTCAAAAAGCCCTATAAGCATTGAGAATGGTCATCATTGAATCATAGTTAGGAATGAACACATTCTCCATCTTGAGTTTGGCTATAAATTATTTATCCTAGATCTCTTTTGACTCTTGTTGATAGATTGAAATGTTGCAATCTTCTAGAGTGACTACAACTAGACTAAGTTTCATCATAGTTTCAGCATTTGTTACTCGATTCTCTATTTCTGAGTGAATTTGGATACTGAAAGAATCAAGAAGAAATTGGCAATCAATATCTTGAAGATCATTTACTACCACGCCACCTGTGATAGTAGAGACTAATTCATCTGTAACTTTCATTTTCAGCTGCTCCAAAGAAGCTATTAGTTTTTCAATCTCAATGATCCCTTTTCTGATATTTATCATTTTCCAATTAACACTTTTACTAAAGATATATATGTGTTAGATTCTCACTCGGATCAGCAACAATTTTCTCGAGAACCAGGGTGTTTCTATCTAACTTGGCCATTTCTTGTAATTCATCAGCTATCTTTTGCTAGGTGGCTTCTTGCTTTTTGCTTCTTTCTAGCTCTTTAGACATTTCTTGTACCTGTTTGGTGGCTTCTCCATATATTTCTTTCACTCTAATTATGAGTTTTGAACATCCTCTATCATTCTATTTATCCAAGCTTCCATCATCATACTATGTGACTTGTGTTGGTTTACTCTTTCAACAACAACATGATCAAGAATACCATTAGGGCCTCCTAAAACTAGTGAAGTAACTACTTCTTTTAAATTAGAGGGATCACTAATAAAATTGATGTAAGACACCAAAATTTTCACTTTCTCCTTGAGTTGCTCCTTAGATCTTTTCTCTTTCTTTGCTCTTTGTAGCATTTGGGCAGTAGTCACTTCAAAATTTTGAAAGCCTCTTTCTGTAGTAGATGGACTAAGATTAACCTTATCTAGAATGAAATATGACTTAGATGTTTCATCAACATTCTTTTCAATTATGGGATTGGCTATTTCTATGCATAGATTGCCTAAAGTTTTATCAATGACTAACCTAGACACCACTTTAGTCTTTTTCACTTTAGGAGACTTTTGAAGGAAACTAGAGATTACATCAAATGGAGGTAGGATCATTTGAACAACTTTCTTCTTCTTTTGAAGACTAGTTTGGAACCATGAATGCATAGTATCTAAAACTTGCATGTCACCTATTATATTTTTAGTAATCATCATTAAATCTGCTGAATTAGATAATTGATTATCCAACTATGTGATGTCTATTAATGATATCTCAAGAGGAGAGAGGCTCGAATGAGGAATTACTACATCATGAGAGGATGTAACGAGGATGTGTGGCTCAATAGTTTGAGGAGTTCTTTGATTCTTCTCATTAGATTCATTTCCTTTCTGATTCACTCTAGTAGGTTTACCTTTCATTTTTGTCCTTCTTCTTTTGACTATAAACTTAGCCGGCTGGTTTAGATCTTCATCTTGATCTAGAGCACTCATATCCAATTGTTGTATTTTCTCACTAGAAGTTGCCTCTAATGCCATTTGAGATGATTCTCCTTAATTATCTGTCCTCTCTTTACTTTGAAATTCATTAGTCACTTTTTCTACTCTGATTTTACTAACCCAATCTCTTGTTCTTTTAAGGACATAGGTAGTTCTTTCTTTTAGACTTTTTAACTCCTAAACTAACCAATCACTAGGAGGAAGATTGAATAATTTTATTTTCTCATAGTAGAAGGTATTGACCAAGGAAACTTCATCATCATTTACACCTATCAAATCAATATCCACCTTGGAGTCTATCACCTATGTTATAGTAAGCCACACCCAATCTCTTTTCCTAGCTTCGAAATTATTTTCACAATCTTCCCAAAAAGCTTCAAGAGCCAGAAAATGACCAAGGCTAGGATTTAGCTTTAACTCATTAACTACATAGCTTGTACTATCATAAGGTAAACACATAGTATAGGGATGAAAATTGATTATGGCAAGGGATCTCTCTATGTTTCTCACATCTAATGCAATGTCACAACTATAATATCTGATGCCTATAAGGAAAGGTATTTCATCTATGCTCATGTTCTTGCAAAGTATATTGCTTTGACTAACCTACCTACACATTTCAATCAAGACCAATTTATAATGAAAAAATCTAGGGAGCATTAGGGGACACCCATCATAGGTAGCTAACCTAGTACAATTGAACTTTGGGAATTGTATGAAGACACTTCCATATTTTTGTACATCCATTGCTGCTTTAGATGAAATTCTAAGTTCCATGTTTTCCTAAATTTCTCTTATAGTCAACATTGTGAATGCATCATTCACTCTTCTAAAATGATGCAGGCCATTGTCATATTGTATCTAAGGAAGATGGTTGTAAATAATAGCTATATCATCATATATACCTTGCTAGTTTAGCCTTGGCCAACTTTTGGTAATTGCAATAGTGTAGAAAAGTTATGAAGTCATGTAGAAGCAATCATTAACATGAAGTTCCATGAGTTTCCTATGCAGCGAGTCACTAATATTTTACTAACCCAATCTCTTGTTCTTTTAAGGACATAGGTAGTTCTTTCTTTCAGACTTTTTAACTCCTAAACTAACCAATCAATAGGAGGAAGATCAAATAATTTGATTTTCTCATAGTAGAAGGAATCGACCAAGGAAAATTCATCATCATTTTTATCTATCACATCAATATCCACCTTAAAGTATATCACCCACGTTATAGTAAGCCACACCCAATCTCTTTTCTTGACTTCAAAATTATTTTCACAATCTTCCCAAAAAGCTTCAAGAGCCAAAAAGTGACCAAGGCTAGGATTTAGCTTTAACTCATTAACTGCATAGCTTGTACTATCATAAGGTAAACACATAGTATAGGGATGCAAATTAATTATGGAAAGGGATCTCTCTATGTTTCTCACATCTGATGCAATGGCACAGCTATAATATCTAATGCCTATAAGGAAAGGTATTTCATCTATGCTCCTGTTCTTGCAAAGTATATTGATTTGACTAACTTTCCTACACATTTCAATCAAGACCAATTTATAATGAAAAAATCTAGGGAGCATTAGGGGACACCAATTATAGGTAGCTAACCTGGTACAATTGAACTTTGGGAATTGTATGAAGACACTTCCATATTTTTGTACATCGATTGCTACTTTAGATGAAATTCTAAGTTCCATGTTTCACTAAATTTCTCTTATAGTCAACATTGTGAATGCATCATTCACTCTTCTAAAATGCTGTAGGCTATTGTCATATTTTATCTAAATAATATGGTTGTAAATAATAGCTATATCATCATATAGACCTTGCCAATTTAGCCCTAGCCAACTTTTGGTAATTGCAACAGCGTAGAAAAGTTATGAAGTCATGTAGAAGTAATCATTGTCCTAAAGTTCCATGAGTTTCCTATGCAGTGAGTCACTGATAATTTTAGTCCAATCAATGTGTTGCTTTTCTTCATAGGCCATGCTAATAAACAAGAACATCCAACCTTCAAACTCATGTGAATCTCAGAGTCATATTATCTTACTTAATAGAGTTACCATGTTTGCTACATCTTCCTTTAACAATGATCTATGAATGGATTTGGCTAGTTGAGATTTTCCTTTCCTTGGTTGGAAGAGCCATGACTTGGAAATAGTGTTTAAAGATTGAGTTTGATTCACCATATAGTATTCTTTGGTAGTTCTTAAATTGATGTTGGCATATTGCACTCTAGTAGGCAATTGTAAGGCAATGGCAATGGAGATAGTATCTATATGGACAATTAATTATTATTTGATGAAATAACTTCTCTAGTATTTGGAAGATAGGCCTTCATGCATCCCAATACTAGATCATGGCACTATACTAAGATGGGGTGCTCTCCTGCTCAAGCCAAACCACTTTCCAATATATTTTCAGCTAAAGGGGTCTTGTCTTCACTCTCAAGAGACAACCAAAAATCTTGAATTCAAACACTTCCTAAAATGGTATCACCAATGCTACGAAGAGTACTTTTTAAAATGGGAGCATAATTCAGCCTCTGATATTTATAGTTCATGGTTTGACTATTGATCCTTCCTATTAATTACTTTGAATTCCTTCAAAGTTCTTCACAAATTGGAGACTTCACACTTCAAATTGAAATTCTTTTGAAGACACTCAAACCTATACTCCATTTGAAAACTTATCCATCAATTCATATATAATACTGTACAAAGTGCTCAAGCTAGCTCCAATATTTAGTTTCAACACTTTTCAATCAATCTACATATATTTGGTCAATGCATTATTCATAAAAACATATATATGAAATAGTATTTTTCAACACATATTTCCCTCATTATGGGTAAAACATATATATATGCTTAAGATTTCTTCTAGTTTTTGTCATTATTGGAAAACATGGTGTTGTTGCTAAGCACTCATAAATGATCTATGTCAAATAATTCATGTGCATGTGTTGAGACCTTTCCAATTGCCAGATTAATTTACAAAGCTACCAATTAAAGTCTGCAAGCAAGAGATAGAGGCATGAACCTTGCTGCAAGTAGGGATGATCACACACTAGTCATGGTTGTTGATGGAAATTCTTTAAACAATCTTAAATGAAAGTGGTTAAATTTAGTTTAGGGTAGAAAATATCTTAGTTATGCCTGATCTATAAAGGTAGATTTTGGAAATTTTAAAAAGGTTGACTCTTCTCTATTTTCTCTGGTATTGCTCTAGCTTGCTACTATAAATCCCCTTTGCTTCTAAACTATATGGTGTTCTGCATTATCTCCTTTAGCCATTGATGTGTAGTGCAAGAACTATTTTCCTATCATTTGTGTATTGTGGATATCTGTAATCTTGCATGACTATATATCTTTTGGCCTATGAATGATATTTAAGTGAATCAAATTTTCCTTGCATCATTTATCTGGGATTTTTGATTTGCATGTGGTTGTTAGATTAAAATAAACTTGGATGTGTATGTCTTTTGGTATCATGACGGTTCAATAGTGCATGTATGGGTAGAGATTGGTTTGACACTCTATTTTGGAGCATCACCTCCTTAGAATAGATTAGGTAGATTTAGTTTCTTGCATCTCCTTCTCCCTTTCCTCTCAAGTGTAATTAGGTGCATCCAGATAGCAAAAGAAGCTAGCCTTCTCTAGAGACTCAACCTCACAGTTCAAGTCCCACAGCTTAGAGGTTGTTTCCAAGTTTCACAATGTTGTATTGAGGTAAAAAATTTGGACAAGAGTGAAAACTTTTGTTACAACAGTTATAAATTGAATCATAGTTCTAGAGACAACTCAGTGCCAGTAGGATTTTTACATGTGGCTTATGCAGTGCATTTGTTGGAAAACATTGAAAAGTTGAAGAATTCAAAGATTACAATATTTTGATTTGAATCTCTACTGAGACATTTGTTTTGTTATTCAACCAAGTAGTTTCCTAGTATGACGAGTTGGGACAATAATGAGTGTTTGATGAAGATGGTTACATAGTATTATAGGAACAACCTAGAAAATTTCAAAGATAGAGACAATGATAGAATGATGAAAAGCTTCCAATCTGAGATGAAGAAAAGATATAGAATCCCTCCCTCTATAGTGGAGAAATATAAAGATGAACTATGTTTCATGGTAGAGACTAACTCTACTTGCATGGAAGTAGTTGAACCTAGAGTAAAGTGTACTGAACTCATGAGATGAAATGAGTGAAGAACTCATTGAAGGATACACATAGATTATTCTATAGTCAGAAAGGGACATTGAATGTCCAAGATGGGGTACTTATGAAGAGAAGATAAGGGAACTTTAGTCTAAACTTCATAGTAAAGAGATCAACAAGAATGTTGAAAAGAATATTGAATCCATTCTTAAGGAGTCAGGCATGACAAGAGAATAACTTAATGAAATCAAAGATATAGAAATGGAGATGAAAGCCAGTGGGCAATCGAAGGTTTTAGTAGCCACACCTATCACTATTGTAGCACCATCTGAAGGAGTGAGAGTAACAAAGTCTACTTCACAAATACATATTGCACCTTATGCAATGGTTGCACAAGTACAACCAATTAGAGTGTAACCTAGTTAGAAAAAGAGGAAATTCGGTGATGTTGAGGTGATACCAACCTCTATGTAGAGGAAACCAGAGAGATTAGTAAAAGTTAAACAAGATCCAACACCATCTCCCAAGGAAAGGGTTAAGAAAACCACTAATGGAATCAAAAAGAGGAGAAATATATTGCAAATCAATGAGTCTGAGGAGTAAGAGGAAGAGACTGAAGAAAATCTAGTTGAATAGGTAGTTGGAGAAGGAAGGAAACCAACTAGTAAGAAATCTTGGAAACCCAAAGTTGAGAATCTTAATATGCAGACTACAAATATTGATAGTTTTGTTCAACTGAATAAGTATTATAGTTTCCATAGTAACATGGGTAGGAGATAGCTAGAAAATGCTATAGTGAGAAATATGATTTTGAGAAATAAGAGATTTGATAGGATCCAAAATAAGATTGTAGAAGATTTGTACAATAGATTGATAAATAGGAAGAGAAGAGTAGTAGTAGAAGATACTAAATTGAGAGAGAATATGGTTAATAAATTGTGTGAAGTAAGCACAAAGGAAGACATTGAAAATATCTTTAAAGGTATTGAAACTTTGCTAAGGAACAAGAGAAGAGAAATTCTTCTTATGGGAGGAAACTATGAAGAGGTTAAGGAAACCAAAGAAGCCATAGAAAAATATATGACTTCCATACCTAAGGTCATTAAGGAAAGTGCATAACCTAAAACAAAAAGTCTAGTTTATGTGGAGGCTAGTACTCCTACTAATGGTGAAGAAGAAGTTGAAGAGGCACATCAAACTTATTCACCTCCTCATATAGTTATTGGTATTGAATCCATGCAAGTGGGTAGTACACACATTGTAAGGAAACTTGGCAACAAATAATATAACCGTTTCCACATAACCCATAATAGATCTGAAATAAACACGGAATTAAAATCCACATGCAAGAGAATAGACAACATACCCACAAAATTGTGACACAAGATATACCCTGGGAAACCCTCATTGAGGGAAAAAACTTAGCCTCCAAAAGCATCCATCATCATGTATTATTCAACAAAAATACCATTTCCATACAACCATGAAAGCCTTCATGGCCATAGCCACAACCAAGAAAACTATGTGAACAAGCATGAATCCACACATCCCATGCCATGCTTCCAACCTTCACAAATGCTCCCTTTGGCTAACCTGTCAAGCCTTGTCCCGCTCGACTCTTGCCTTTTGTCTTCTCCTTGTCTCTCTTTCTCTATACAACAACTACCCTTGTGGCTGCTTATATAGTAGCAAGTCCCACAAAACCACTAAGTGGTATTACATAAACCATGTGCTAAAACCATGTGCTACCTAACCCACTGACCCTACATTTAATATTGGGAATTTAATTCTTTTCCCCCAATATTAAATAATTACATGAAATATTTTCACAATGTTACAATACAACTCATCAAGAATATTCCATGGGAATCTTTACATGTTGCACATCCATCTAGGTACAACATTACATAATAAAATAAAATAATAAAATAACAATATTATGCAATGTGTGCAACACCCATTATCTCAACAATCTCCCACTTGTTGTATACATTGCATAGGGTCAATCTGTAGCCGCATAAAATGAACAAGGGAACAATCCCTCCTAGCACATCCACCATCATGGATCAAAAATACATCAAGTGCTCCATCCTAGTACCCACAAAAAAATCAAAGTATCCAACATCTCGAACGTGAATGATCTCACCTCCTATTATGCCACTCCCACTGGACATACATAGAAGCCATCCAAAGAGAAAACCACCCAACCTGTCGCATTAGAAGATCATAAAATCCTGTACCAACTGAAATCCAAGCACAAAAAACATGATCCAAAGGTAATCACATGTATCCGTAGTTGTCAAAATATCCATAGCTGAAATAGCACCCACAACAAGTGCCAAACCCATCCAACTATCCATACCTCAAAGGTATAACAAGTGAATCTTATATCACCGACATATCCAATCTATAACCTGCAATCACAAGCCTCAAGAGCAATACCTGCCACATATATACCAAGAAGCTCCCACTACAAAAGATAATGTCAAATCTATAACCAATCCACTCACAACATCTCAAAGAAGTGAATCCATGTAGCATCAAGGACATCCACAATACATAAATTGATATCCTGCAATAACAACTCTCATAACAAGTCTCCAATTCTCTCCCAAGTTCACCACAACCAACAGAGGAAAGAGAAAGAAATAACCATGTCATCTCTCAAATGACATACATGAGCACAAACTAGTGATCACAATCTCTAACCAATCTCAAATCCAATGTAGGCAAAACTAAACATCCAGGAAGATAACCAAGATCAGAGAAACCATGCAAATCATAACCTGTATCATGTCCTTCTACACACACCTCTAGATGTAAATTGTGCAAGTATGATCTCCTCTATAAAAACCCCAACAAGAAGCCTCAACAACACCCAAACCATACCATATAACTCATCATGGATGTAAGCCTCTCACAAGAAGATCAAACTCAATAAAACCATTCCTAAATCAAGGAATATGCCCAATATAAAACCATCTCCCAAACTCAACCAGCATAACAACATATGCACATGGAGATAACCAATGCTTAACCATCTCTAAAATGAACCCTCCAGAAATAACTCATGTACCGTAGCTCAAGATCCATATCCATGAAAGACAAGCATAAATATAATGCAACTGAGAGAAAAAAATGGGCTATACCTCTCAAGTAGCAAACCGCCGAGTAGACCAAGAGTGGGGAATGAGAATGCCCATCAAGATACCCAAGTCTCCAACCAAGACTCATTTAAGAATAATCTCCTCTCAAGTCCATATCAGGTGACTGCCCCTCGGACTTCCTGCTGAAACCATCAACTGCCCCAACAAATACTTCTCTAATCTAAGAGAAATCAGCGTCACCACTGTCTCTAAGTATCCATGAGCACCTGTAACTAATCAATCCATGCCAACTCCAAATGCAACATAGCAATATCATGAAGTATCCAGCTTATGATCAATGTACTCAATACCAAGAAACTAAACCAAGATCAATGTCCAAGTTCCAACCATGGCCTCAGGAACATAAACATGAGAACATGATCTTACCATCTCAACCAAAGAGATAACATGCTCCATATGAGCATACCATAACATGTCACAACTCTAAAAACGTATCAAGAGTATACCATGACATAATAATGAAACCATCCTCACACCAAGGATAACATGTCAAATAAAAACATAAACCACACCTTTGCCAAGAACCCTATGAGTCCTCAAGATGCAATCATCTCCACACACCATGAAGAAAACCATCTCCACATACCAGGAAGAACCATCTCCATACACCATGAAGATAACCAAGAACTCCATGAGTCCTCAAGATCTAACCATCTTCAAACACCATGAAGATAACAAGTGCACCATGCAAATGTCAAAGACACTTCTGCAACAACAGGATCTAAGACAAACCTCCAACATCTGCAAAAACTCAATAAATATATCAATGCCAACAACTCCCACTCAACCGTGGTACCAAGTCACCTATGGCATCATAAAATCCATCCTCTGCAAACCAAGAAGATATAAACCAAACCAGGAACTAATCTTGCATTGTAACCCCATCACTCTCACAAGCTCCCACTAAACCATGTATCCAAGCTATCCATGACATCATGATGAAAAAAACCATCTTCTAACCATGAGAATCAACCAAGGCATCAAACTATCGAAGAACTCAAAGTGCACATCATGAGCTTTTCAAAAGAAACCAAATAACCATGATCCTCAACCAAGAAGATATACCACCATAACTGAATCAAAAAATCCAAGCTAATGAACATCAAGGATGTACCTGTATATCCAATCATGTCATGCCAAAATCCATGACACCATGATCACATCCATGAACCGAGCATTTGGCTCTCAATATGTCCAACCTATCAACATAGTCAACCGCAATCCTCCACCATGAATGTACCTGGTAACAACATCTCATCCCTTCTACATGAAGAATAAAATTAGCAAATCATGTGACTTAGGGCATAGACAACCCAAATCCAAGCCACCAATCTGAATATGCATCAATAATGAAAGATCAATGGGCAAAGACAACCCATAACCAAGCTATAAATGCAACCTGTAAGTATAGACCGCTTACAACACTGCACAACTTGTAGACCCAACAAGTCATCATACATATCCAAACCAAACACTGATAACCATATCATCATGAGACCAATCAAAAATATGAACTGAGTATACAATGACATCAAATCTTAAATTTCCAATGCCATAAACTCACAATGTTACCATAGTCAAAATATACCATAAACAGTTTAGATCAATATATCAACAAACAAATCGTGCCAAATCTACACCAAATCTGAACCAATGTCTAGTGCTCTCCAAGAGCTTTCCGTTGACTACTCGAAGTCCAAAATTTGACTCCGTATGCCCAAGTTATGCCCTAATCCGTGCTCAAAATAAATAACATCTGACTTTAGGGCTCTGAAAACTTGACATACCTACACCATGTTGTAGTGCTCTGAATTAACTTTCCAACGCCTGTAAGAACTCTGAAATCTGATATTCTGCAAGAAAGTTATGGCCGTTTTACTAAGACAACCTTTTTACCATTTTCAGTACGATTTTTTATTTTTAATTTTTTCAGTGACGAAAATTTTGACGGGATTAAATTTGACGGCCATCATGGGTTGAAACTAAAAAACTCTTTCATTTCCTTTGAACATGGCCAAACTAGGGCATATTATATATCAAATTTTATGGAAATGTCGACCCGGATCCAATGGTGAGGTTTGTTTTTACCCAAGAGGTCATTTCTGCAAGCTACCCCCTAAAACCCTCATTTTAAATGAAACATTCAAAAAATTCTTTTTGTCCAACAATTTCACATGCCCAAATCTTTTAACATCCCATCATAACAGCAAATCCAAAACCCTCAGATCTGCAATAAATCATTCATATATCTTGCCCTTTTCATTTTATCCTCTCATGCATTCCCATGGATTCAATCTAGGGTTACAATAATAAAACCATAGCTCTGATACCACTTGTAAGGAAACTTGACAACAAATAATATAACCGTTTCCACATAACCCATAATAGATCTGAAATAAACACGGAATTAAAATCCACATGCAAGAGAATAGACAACATACCCACAAAATTGTGAGACAAGATATACCCTAGGAAACCCTCATTGAGGGAAAAACTCCAGCCTCCAAAAGCATCCATCATCATGTATTATTCAGCAAAAATACCATTGCCATACAACCATGGAAGCCTTCATGGCCATAGCCACAACCAAGCAAACTATGTGAATAAGCATGAATCCACACATCCCATGCCATGCTTCCAACCTTCACAAATGCTCCCTTTGGCTAACCTGTCAAGCCTTGTCCCGCTTGACTCTTGCCTTTTGTCTTCTCCTTGTCTCTCTTTCTCTATACAACAACTACCCTTGTGGCTGCTTATATAATAGCAAGTCCCACAAAACCACTAAGTGGTATTACATAAACCATGTGCTACCTAACCCACTAACCCCACATTTAATATTGGGCATTTAATTCTTTTCCCCCAATATTAAATAATTACATGAAATATTTTCACAATGTTACAATACAACTCATCAAGAATATTCCATGGGAATCTTTACATGTTGCACGTCCATCTAAGCACAACATTACATAATAAAATAAAATAATAAAATAACAATATTATGCAATGTGTGCAACACCCATTATCTCAACACACATAACTATAGATGCTAAGGATAACCATTTTGTAGGATATGTGTCCAACATTGTTGACAATGTTATGTCTTACTCTAGCATAGATGAAGAGGATGATGAAGAAGCAAAGAGAAATGCAGAAAAGATTAAGAAGGAAGAAGAAAAGAGAATTTAAGAAATAGAGAAGGAGAAATCACATTTAGAATAAGAAAGAAAAAAAGTAGAAGAATCTTTTGAATTGAAGTAGAAATGGAAGAACGTGATGCAAGATTCAGCATTCTTGCCCAATCTAAAACATGTGGAAATAGAATCTGGGAAACTAGAGTTTTAAAATGAAGCTGACATACCTTATATTGCACTAGCAATTATACCTATTGTAGCACCAACAACTATCCCACCATCAACAGTTAAACTATTTCTAGTATTATCTTATGATGATGATGATGATCAGAAATGATTAATGAGCTCTTTGAGAAACATTCTTTACAAGAACAAGTTTGTAAAGACTTTGGAAAGAACATTGGTAGAATTTCTAGATAGATTGCAAAAGACAGTACCCTCAACTATCACAAGTCCAAACTTACAAGAAAAGGTGAATTTTTTTGATAAAGAATTCATAGTCTTGTTTGTAATTGGTTCAATTCAAGCACAGATGAAGAATGATGCATCACTATTTGACATAGTATGTAGCAATGTCACAAATGATTTGCAGGAACTAAATATGTGCATTAAAGAGCTAAGGAGAAACATCGATGAAAGTAAGAAGTTGTATGGACAATGTGTAATGTCATACAATCATCTATAAGATTTTGATAATCTAATCAGAGGCCAAATGAGTGAGATTCAAGCACTCACTATTAGATTACAACAACTAGAGGCAAGCATCAAAGACTTTGGAATAGAGATGGAGAAAATTCACATTGCTACTAGAGGCATTGAATTTGATAAGAAGAAGGTAAAAAAGAGATTCTTTTTCCTTAGAGAATATTTATCTCCTAAAGCTATCATTTTGTAGAGGCAATTGGAGTGTTATGTAGCAAAGGCATCCTATGATAAATTTTCCTATATACTAAACTTTTAGCCAACTTGAGGGCGGGCCTAGAATTTGGCTCAAATGTATTTGACAAAGATAATATATATGGCTTATTTTAGGTTGTCACCTTTCAAAAAATTTTGTTGAAGAGCATGCAACCTCAATGGTTTGACACCACTTTTAGGTTGATTTGGCACATGTGGTATTGTTTGGGGTGCAAAAATTGTAATTCGGCAAGGAAAGGAGGTTTTTATTAGTATTACCTCCTTGAGTCCTCAAACCATTTTACATATGATTAAGTTTAGTATAGTGACTTGTCATCTTTGTGGAATTTTATTTTTTATAAATCTGCCTTATGATGATTTGTGTTTTTGATATAAACTTTTAATTTATCATATTTTATTTTGAATTCAAAAATTTCCTAATTTTACTATAGACTTTAACTCAATTTCCACATTGGAGGGAAGCCCTTGTTTATTAGGTTGAATGTCAATTCATGTTATTTATTAGATTCAACATAAGACTTAAGCATGTGCTCCTACATCCGCTCTTGGGAAGGCTCCTACATCTATTCAAAATGTTTCTCTCATCCATTTTGCTTTTGCTCCTACTCATGCTAGGGTACAAAATGTTTCTCCCACCCATCATCTGTAGGATGCTGCTGGGGATATCCTTCGTCCTCATGTTGTAGTTGTTGAAACATTTTTCCCTCCTACTATGGCTTAGTTCACTACCGTAGGTCCTACTCTAGCTGCTCCTATTATGGATGCTCTCCATTCTCCTAATACTTACCTAGGGTCTTGGGTTGTTGTAGGGAGATCTGCAATTTCTTATGCAGATGTGGTTGCTTTTGAGGCAGGTATTGGTGGTCCTACTTTGATGAAGGGGACCTATTTGGTTATGCCTATTTCTATAAGTAACTCACTTGTGCTTCATCTAGATTTATAAATTGTTGATGAGATTTCCATAAATGTGGAGGATTAGTCTTCCACTACTCTTATTTTATGTTTTAGGGGTTTTTGGCCCTCTCTTTCAGATTTGCATGCTTGGATTTCCAAATATTGGGAACCAATCATTTCAGATTTAGTTTAGATTTACCTTGTGGCAAGGGGTTTTCTTATTGTGAAATTTTCAAATGTTGAAGATAGAAATCCCATCTTATGTCATGGTTTCTCATGGAAGGAGAGGTTCCCCTTGATGGCCAAATCTTTTTATTAGGATTTTGATCCAACTACTGAATCCTTCAATAAGATTCCTCTTTGGGTACGATTGTCAAATCTTCCCCTTCACTTTTGGCTAGATTTAGACTTGGAGGCTATGGGGGATGCCCTTGGGGACTTCTTGTTGGTTGATTTGATTTCTTTCAATATCTATAGGATGATGTATGTACACATCCTTGTGGAGATTGATGTCTTCAAGGGGCTCCCAAAAAAGATTAAATTGGTTTCTCCAAATGGTTCTTGGATTCAGCTTCTTGATTATGAGGGTATTCCCTTCAAATGTAGGAAATGTCATAAGATTGACCATCTCACTACATGCAATGCTCCTGTAATAAGGTTAGATCAAGGAAATCACCATCTTGGTGGTTAGGGGTTTTAGATGATCACTATATGGTTCAAAAGTATCTATGGATGTCAATGGGTTGAATAGCTCTTCCCATATTGATCTTTTTTTGGCTGAGGATTCTATTGTTGTCTCTAATGATTTGAAAGTTGTTCCTGCAATGGTTTTGACTTAGAATGTTGATGTTGTCTCTTCTTCTATAGATGATTCAAATGTTGTACCTTTGGCAGTGATGATGCAAAATGTTGTTGATGTCCCTTCTTCTGATGTTGATTCTATCCATAACACTATTGTTGGTTTTGATTCAGTTGTTCTATCTCCTATTATGAGGGTTTTGGGGGTTAGTAATGGGGCTACTCTTTGCCCTAGGGATTGGTAGAAGGTTTTTGGGAATGTGGAGGATGGTTTGACATTAGTTAAAGGAAAAAAAGTCAAATCCTCCAAACCTTCATTTGATACGTCTTTCAGTTCTTAAAAGATTGGACCAAAATGTAAATCTTGATGGTTTGGGGCTTTTTGGGTCGTTTGCCCTCTTGCTGGGAACTTTGGCGTGTCCCTCTGGTATGCTCGGTGATGTTAGTTGTTTTAAGATTCTTCATTGGTATATCTTTCTTATCCTTTTGTAAAAGATTTCGAGTCCTTTCAAAACTTTCTTTACTTAATCAAAACATAAGACTTAACTTAAATGTTCATAAGTCATGTCGTATCAACAAAACCATTGTGTATATATTCTAAAGGGGTTGTCTCATAAATTCAGGTATAGACATTCATTCAAAACCCTTAAAAGCTTGGGGGAAATACCACTTATCTTATAAACATCTCCAAATTTAGTCTTGACAATAAAAAATGTTTTAAATGATTTCTTACGTTTATTTAGTAACAATTTGATTGTACCTAAATTGATAAAATCAAAGTGGAAATTAAATAGGATATATATAGATTATTTATAAAACAAAAAAATGTAACAAATTACATGTAGTATTTTAAAATTGTATGCATAACATTTACTATGTTATATAGTAATTTATTGTAAATTTAATTAATTTGTTTGATACTCTAACATATTAACTTATTTAGAATTGTCTATTAGTATGACTTTTTATCTCATTTTAATATGAGTGCCAAGTAATAATAGATAAATAAGAAATTATATATTTATTAAACTTTATCTATTTCAATCCACCCAACTAAACTTCATAATATATAAGAACAATTTGTAAAAACAAGTAAACTATAAGAACAAAAACAATTAGTTAAGCCCTACTTTTTAGTTTGTTGTTTAGATTTGCACTTCTACTCAATTGTGTTTTCATTTATTTATGAATAATTTAGGTTATTGATTGTCTATTAGACCACTCTATTTAACATTATACTTTTCTATCTAAAAGAAAGGAAGACAGAAAAAAGTGGTAAGATCAAATCACCATGACTATAATGCATGTTCTCCCTTGATGTTTGCTTTCAATCTTACTAGTCTCAATATCAAGAAATACCATGTACTAGAGTGTATTTTCCATTATAGTTTAAACATAATTTATAATATAATTTTAGTTTTGTTTGATCCAATAAAATTTGAGATATAAAAAATGATTAAAGTATTGTTAACAATATTAGACTAGCTACAATTAATTTAACTCATATAGTTGATAATAATAATTAATAAATTAAATTAAATTAGAAATCTTATTGTATATATATGAAATGATTTAAATTATGACGTGTCAATTGAATTATAATATGTGAGAATTAATGTTGGTAATTAACCAATTGACTAATATATATTCTTTTAGAAATAGTATAGATATATTAATGTCTCGCAAATATTATTATTAGATACAGGTTAAAATATAGTGAACAATTTTAAGAAATTAGTAAATATTGAGATAAACAAACCATAATTAGTTTAATGATATTGTTAAAAAGTGACTATACATATCAAAATTGTATCAATGTTTATTTTGAAATTATTATTATTTATAATATAAAATAATTATTTTAAAAATTATTATTATTATTTATAAATTAAATATTTCATCAATATTTAAAATGAGAAATGAGATATTTAAAATGAGAAATAAAATTGTAAAATTGAAATATTTTAAATGTAATTATGTTGCTAAACAGATTTGTCACTTAGGAAATATACAATTTGGCCCAATGGAGTGTGTGGAAAATTGATATCTCCAACAGTTGGATAGGCCTTTAATATCCAGCCTTCCTCTGCATTTAGAGGGGCAGCTCCCTCGTAAGATAAAATTTGTGATTTTTCAATAAAACTGAGTACAACTTAGAAAATAAAAAGGAAAACCATTGATAGTGAATGCACCACATGCCTTCAATGTTTTCATAAAAATGATGTAAACTGTTAATGAGAGAAATCAAGGACTACACTTGAGGACTATCACTGACACAATGCTAATTCAACCATTCACGAATACTCACACCATACCATGAAAATACTCATAAATGAATCAACACCTCAACAATTCAGATTCTTTAGAAATAGAACACCAAATGCACTTCCTTTATTTCTTTGCACAAAGAAAGTAAGAAATAACTGCTTACAAAAACAACAATTGTACACACTTTCCAAATTTTGCTTTGTTATCATAGCATAAGTGTTCCTTGTCACCAAAATTGAACTATCTTCTCCCTTCTTGCAGTTGTAGAACTTCTCGACTGCAAAAGAAACACCCCCTTACAATAGTTTTCTCCCATTATATAAATTTTGCCAAGAAGTTGGGCAATTGCCCTAACTTACTTCTTACTGAACTTCTATTGCCTTCCATTGCTTTTGCTCCCATGATAAGTGCAATATTCATTTTACACTTTACAATAATATTAATTCTTAAAGAATTAATATATTTTATATTGTGACATAGTTGACTTGGAGAGAAAAATTTAGGGTTGCAAAACCTTAGATAACAAATTAATATGGTTAGAGTCCATCATATACAAGTAAAAATTATGTTTTGAAATTTAAACATTCAAATTTTAAAAATGATAATTAAAAATTAAGTAGAAATTAAATATATGACTATTTCACATTTTATTGGGATTGGATATATGACTATATCACATTTAAATATTTTTTGATATAAAATGCACACTATTTAACTTTTTAAATTTATTAAATTATTTATTTTTCATTCTATTGGTAAAACAAGTGAGGAATCAACTTTTACAATATAGTTCAATTATTTTGATTTTGATTTATTTGTCTACAAATATATTTTCTATTTAGTTTATATTGATATATTGATATTGGTTTATATGATTAGTTATAAGTAAAATATTTATATTTATATTTATTTTATTAATGGGTCAAATAATGTTTGAAATTTTTTTGGTAAAATTTAAATAATTATAAATTATTAAATAACTATGATATTGTATTATAATTATATTTTCTATTATAAATATATAAATTTTATATCTAATATAATTCATTTATTTGATCTAAAGTAGTTTTCTTTATTTATTTGTAAAATTTAAGTGATTATAATTTTTTGGAAAAAGGGGTAAAAATTTATTCAATTAAAGCCAGATTATAGAAGGCCTCAGGCCCAAACAACTAAAACACCAACCCAACACCAATTAAGTTCTATCCCTTTCCACTAATTGGTCGAAGGTCCCACCAAGATCAGTAGGAAGATCATCCCTATTAGAAATATGCCAACCAACACCCCTCTCCGATGCCCATTTTGCCAAGACATTAGCCACTCCATTCCATTCCCTAAGAATATGATAGAAGGAGATCCCATCCAAAAAGATACTCAAGTGAAGAATCTCTCTAACAATAGAGGCAATTCGCCAGTTAGATTCATTCACTCTCTAGTTATTTATCATATCCACAACTATCTGAGAGTTTGACTCATACACCATTCTCCTCCATCCAAGAGAACAAGCTCGCTCCATAGCCACCTTAATGGCCAAAGCCTCCATCACGTTATTGGATTGAACTTCTTTGTGAATAGAGAATATGAAAATAACATTGCCATCTAAATCTCTCCCAATTCCCCCCACTCCAGCCTATACAGGATTCCCACGGGAGGAGCCATCAGTGTTAATCTTTAGGACTACATCAAGTGGAGGACTCCATCTCCCCACTCTACAAACCTTCCTCTTTAGTGGCTGAGATCTCTTATTGCTAATAGTTCCAAATCCTTTATCCACTAATCCTAAGTTCTTGACAATACTGAAATCACCAGGATCCACTGGCTCTGACATATCACATTTAGCAGAGATAGTCTCTTGAAGCCTATTTAAGATCAGCTACCATATTTTAGTGACTCCCAAGCTAGAGTTATAAAAAATTTGATGGTTACGCTCCAACCAAAGATTCCAAAGAATGAAATAAGGTCCAATAGCCCAAGCCACCTAAAGGAATGAAGTTTTCTTAGGGTGTCTGCCAAGGCTATACCAAAATTCAATAAGAGATTTGGCATGAATACATCTATGACACCACGCCTCCCACCACTTATGCTAGATCTCTCTAGAGAGAGGACATAAGAAGAAAAAATGAGAGACATCTTCCCCATCCAACCTACATAGGGGACATAAAGAGGGTCCCTAAAACCCTCTTCACTGGAGATTATCCGAAGTAAAACACTTTTTTTGAGCAACCAACTATAGAAAAAAATTACATTTCTGCCAAGAAGATTTATTCCAAACCTTCCTCCACTAGGGAACCTCCTGAACTACATTACATTGGCTATCCAACTGAGCATATCCCTAGGCCACACTGAACTTACCTTTTGGGCAAGGACCCCAAGCTAGGATGTCTTTTTCTTTAGAAGAGCTGCATAGCCTAGTAGAGAGAAGATTCGCTAGTTCAACCTGAATCTCTAAGGAGCCCCCTGTGGGCCAAACCTATGGATCCTTCCAACTAGCCACCTCCAAGGATCCACAGCTCTTAATAGTCTTGAAGTATGCTACCATGGTCCATCCTGCAAAAGAAAAAACCTAATACAGAGGCTGAAGGTGGGGGAAGCTAGAGAGAATAGGAGGGTGGCCATCCCAAGAGTCCTACTAGAATAACACACTTGACCCCTCATTACAGATCCAAAAAAGGCCTTCCTTGATAAGAGGAGCACCCCTTTTAAGGGTGTCCCAAATAAAGGACCCCTTACCATCAACCTCAAGTCTAGGAATATCCCGAACCTCCACTCCTGGGAAATACTTATGGGTCAGAATCTTGGCCCAATCCTGATCTTGATTCTTGCACCACCTCTAGTATAACTTTGTTCCAAGAGCCTTGACATCGAGAGCCATACATTTAAGGCCTAGACCCCCAGAAAACTTAGGAAAGAAAAAAGTGTCCCAGTTGACTAAGCTCCATTTAGAGGATAGGAGATTGCCTGACCAAAGGAATTGTCATGACAAAGCATCAAAATATTTCATAACTCCAATGGGAGGAGTTTGCACTAAACACCTGTAAATAGGAAGAGCCTGAATCATAGTCTTGAGCAGGGTAACCCTTCCAGGAGATGAGAGCCACCTACGAGTCTAGTGACTCACTCTACTACAAAATTTGTCAACAAGACCTTGTCAATATTCTTTCCATTGAGTCCCCAAGCTAAAGGTACTCTGAGATAGATCAAAGGGAGGGATCCAACTTGAAACCTAAGAATTCTAGCAATCCTGAACTGAATCGACTGAGTATTAAAGAAATAAATAGAAGATTTACCTTCATTAATTTACTATCTAGAAGCTTTTAAATAAGTATCCAAAATCTTTCTGAAGTTTCTTGCCTCATTAATAGTATCCAAGCCTATTAGTCCAATATCATCCACAAATTGAAGGTGCGTGTATGTTGGAATATCATTGCACCACTTCCACCCTTGAATAAGTCTGAGATCTTCTTGAGATTTTATAAATCTGCCCAAGCCCTCTGCCATAATGATAAATAGATATAGAGAGATAGGATCCCCCTGAAAAAGTCCTCGAGAAGCAAAGAATAGTTCAGTAGGTTCTCCATTAATAAGAATAAAAAAGGATGGGGAAGACATACAGCTGAGAACCCAATCCACCCATTCCATATTAAATCCTAAAGGTAGAAGCACACGACCCAAAAAATCCCAACTAACTCAGTCATAAGCTTTAGCTAAGTCCATCTTAATAAGCATAGCCTTTTCCTTGGACATGGCCATAGAGTGAATAGCCTCTAAAGTAATAACCACCCCATCAAGAATCTGTCTCCCACTAAAAAGAAATCCATGTTCCTTAGATATCAGAGTGGCAAGAAAAGGCTTAAGCCTCTCAACAATTAATTTTGTGATAATTTTGTATGTGACATTACATAGAGCAATGGGTCTGAACTGATCCAACCTATTAGCCCCATCAATCTTGGGAATGAGAGCCAGAAAAGTATCATTCATAGACTTGAGCATTTGTTTATTTTGATATGACTCCTGGACAACATCTAGAAGATCAAATTTAATAATCTCCCAAAACTCCCAAAAAAATTCAATGGGAAACCTGTCTAGGCCTAGGGCTTTACCTTTCGGCATACCAAAAACTACTTTCTCCAGTTCCTCAAGCATAATAAGTTTTAATAGATCTCTATTCATACTATTGGATACAAGATGAGGAATACAGTCTAAGATAGCCCTTGTCTCCTCCAAAGAAACAGGATCCTCCTTAGAGAAGAGTTCAGAGAAGTAACTAATGGCCTCTAAAGCAAGTGCCTCCTTGGAACATAGCTAATCTCTAGAAGTAGAAACAAGAGAAGTGATAGAATTCCCAAACCTATGAGCTTTAACAGTGTTGTGGAAGAAAGTAGTGTTTCTATCTCCCTTCTGCAACTAGTCCACCCGAGACTTTTGCTTCCAAAATATTTCCTCCCGAAGCTACCATTCTTCAACTTCCTTCAGAGCTGAGGATTCTTTAGACATCAAATCTGGAGTCATTCCTAGGTCCCTGATCTGGCGAGTGACACTATCCAACCTAGCTTGAGCTTCTCTCAAATGCTCTTGAAGGTTTCCAAAGCACTGTTTATTCCACTACTTCAGCCTAAACTTTACATGCTGAAGTCTCTTCTCGAGGGTGTACATGGAAGTACCATGAGGAGGCCCACCCTCATACCACCAGGCTATCATAAGATCATGTAGGGAGGGATCCCTCAACCACATTAGCTGAAACTTGAAGAGGGATTCTTAGAAGTCTTGAAAGGAGTGACAGAGAGCCTAATAGGCTAGTGATCAGAGCCTCTCCAATCAAGAATTTTTGAACTGGTAGACCATCTACTATCCATCCAAAAGTAGGATACTAGGAACCTATCAAGCCTTTCTAAAATAGCCTCTGTCCCACTCCTTCTGTTATTCCAGGTGAATATACCAGAATTGGGGTTAACATCAATAAGATTCAAAGAACCAATTTTATCTATAAGCATACTAGAAGAAGGACCCAGTCAAGAAATCCCACCCCTCTTTTCCTCTAGACTAGTAACAGCATTAAAATCTCTAGCCACAATCCAGGGAAGAAAAGGATCCAAAGATTAGACAAGAATAATATGAGACCACATAAGGGATTTACTTACCAAATCACTAGGAGCATAAATATTAGAGAACAAGCACCTTTCACCTATCTCAAAATGAGAATCCAAAAAAAAGATGGAAGACCTACTCACAATCCACCACAAAGGAGTCACCTTCTTAGGATTCTAGAGACAAGCGAGACCCCCTAAGCTCCCTTGAGAACCTACTCCCTACTAGCAACCATGGGGCCAAATCTTTGGTCCACAGTTATCCAATTCATCAGCTGAAAGCTTAGTTTCTTGAATGAAAATAACATCTGGAGAATGAGACTCTATCAATCTACAAACAACCTTTTGTCTAGGGATGCTGCTCAACCCCCTCACATTCCAAGAAAGAATAATCATTTAGAAGACTCTAAGAAGTGGGAGTCAATGGGCATCACTAACACTACCTCAACCAAAGTCTCACCCATCATCTTAACCTTCTCCTAATCCGTCTTCCTTCCACTCTTAGCAGACTTCTCTAAGGTCCCCTTTTTAAAAGGCTTATGTTGTAAGCCTAAAGTGGAAGCAGCTTTAGAGCCTTTTTGTATTGTTAGGCACCCCTTTCTTGCTAGGATGGTTTGCAACTATGATATTTGGAGCATCAAAGGGATGTGACCCACCAAGAATATCACAACTAATCTCCTGAACCACTCCATCTAATCCAACTAGCTGGCCTTGTTCTTTCTTAGAAACCTGGACAAGAATCCCATCCTCCTATAGATAGGGTTTCGAAAAGGAACCATCACCCGAGGATATCTCAACAAGTATTCCTTCCTCTTGTACCAAATTATCTAGAACATTAAACCTATTAAAAGTACCATCACTTTGTCTATCTGTCCAAGTTCTGTTCTATCCCTTTCCTTTATTATGTAGCTTCACTGGGATAAAACCCTCCTTATCCACAGAGGGACCATTTGGCATATGGGCCTTCCCCTTGTCTTCCTTAGGAGTTTGCACAGTGGCCGTAGATGATTGAGAAATTTTATTCTGGGGACATTTGTGCTGTAGGTGCCCATACTCTCGACAAATCCTGCATCTGAAGGGTAAAGTCTTGTAGTCCAACTATTGAATCCATGAAGAAGGGCCCATACAAATTTCCATAGAATCAGGTAGCAGATTATTCAGATCAACTTCCACACAAATTTGAGCATATGAAATTACCTTTCGGTCTTAGGTTAGTGTGGCTGACCCAACCGGTTTCCCTAGTAGAAGTGATATTGAATGAAGGATATCCTCTCTCCAAAATTCCAGAGGCAACCGAGGAAGCTGAACCCACATAGGGACCCAAGACGAGATCTCCTTAGCGGAGTTAAATCTAATGTGCTAGGGTTTGATGAAAAGCCCAACTTGGTTAAAGAAGTATGGACCTCCCTCAAAGACCTTCTTCATGTCTGACATACTTGAGAAAATAACCAAAAAATAGTTGTTGGCCACCAAAAGAATTTCTATATCCCCTTCTGGGTTCCATATTTGATGCGGCCACGATTCCAACACAAGAAGAGAAAGTCGGAGACCCAAGAACTTATATATGAGCGCATGTTTTCCCCAATACTCCACATCCTCTGAAATTTGCTCTAGTTGAATAGTTAATAGCGGTCGATCATCAGATCGCTCCAAACATCCATTCATCTTCTTGATATGGACATAATCCTTCGATGATGAAACATTCATCCTAGAAAGAATATTGATAGCCTTGCCTTCAGCCCCTCCCTGCAACAAAAGAGAGGAATCAACCATCACCAAATCCTTAGATAATATCTAAGACGAGATCTCTGGTTGCCCCATGAGAAAATACTAAGATCCAATCACCAATCAATTAAATGAATAGAAAAACCCACACCCTGCTATTGGCTCCACACTGGCTACCGCCGATTGAAGACATGGCAGACTCAGACCCGCCCCAACCGACCCCAACTTTGCCCGAGTGCTCAAAACCCCCACCCCTCCACACAGTCCTAATGTTGCCTGCTGAATCCACTCTATGTGAACCAGAAACCGCGCAAACTCCTGCACCACAGAATGCCCAAATACCAGGCCTAGGGCACGTAGGCCCTAGCCACTGCGATTTGCCCTGTGCACGCCATTCATATTTTTCACCAAGATAGCATGAGAACACAACAACCTTTAAGTGATTATAAATTATTAAACAAAAATGATATAATTATATAATTATATTTTGTATTATAAATATATAAAATTATGTTATTAGTACTAATTTATCTATTCTATATACTATAATAAATTTGTTAAATGAAAACTAGATTTATACTAAAAGAAAGTGAAGTAAAGTTATTATATTACACTTGTTAAACATATTTTGTAATGTAATAATTTTTAATAACTAATATAATTCATGTATTTTATGTAGAGTCTTTTTCTTTATCATATATATTTCTATCTTTAAATTTTGTATTAAAACATATTAATGATGTTAATGAAGTACAATAACATTTATACATTTTTATTTAAGATGAAACATTGTTTACCAAAAAATAAATAAACCTTCATAGTACATATTCAAGGACCAAAAAAAAATCTTTGTTTATAATTAATCAAGAATCATAACATCACGTGCAAAACAATCTTTGTTTATAATTAATTAAGAATTACAAAATCGTATGCAAAATCTATAACAAAATATTCACAGCTTTACAACCTTATTTATTAGTTCATGTTGTCAGCAAGAAACTATAGCATTCAATGCACTTCAACTTTTTAATTTGTTTTTTAATTAGAACAATGTATTGTTCAAATTTTTTTGAGCTATAAAGTTTTCATATTTATTGCATTGAGAAATAATTGAACACAATATATTTATTGACACTTGATTGGTTGTTGTATGTGACAGTATGCAGTGCAACTTTTTCATATGTTTGTCCAATCAGAACAATTTATTATGTAATTAGTTTTTGCAACTATAAAGTTTTAATATATATTATATTTCAAAATATTTACAAAAATATATTTATTGATAATTTAATTGGTTGTTTTGTGTTATAGTAGGGCTTGTAATTTTTTGTACACAAAATGCAACAAATTATTTTAGAGACTTTTTAAAAATATTTTTTTTCTTTAACAAAACCTCTAACATTTATTTTAATTGTTAAACAAAATCTTTCTATTGAACTCAACAAAAATCAAAACTACTATCCACAACACAAATCAAAACTACTAAACTTCTATGGGCAGAAAGAAACTAGACACATTGCATCTTGTTAGGTTGAATAACAATTCATATTATTTATTAGCATCAACATAGGACTTAAAGATGCAACTTAAATACTTGATAATGTCATATCAACAAAACCATTGTATATATATTCTAAAGAGTTTGTCTCATAAATTTAGGTAGAAACATTTCATTCAAAGCCCTTAAAATTATGGAGAAATGTCACTTATCTTAAAACAACTAAATATAATATGTATGTATTATTTATCTACCAAAGAAAGTTATATATATATATATATATATATATATATATATATATATATATATATATATATATATATATATATATATATATATATATATATATATATATTCAAAAGTGTATACATAAAAAAATACTCTTTTATACATAAGTTACTATAAATTTAATTAATATATTCTATACACATCAAATTATATACTTTTTCTATTAGCATGATTTATCTACTAGACATTTTCTTTCATTCTTGAAATTCTCTATATTAATACAACTACCAACCTTGTCTAAAGCATCAACCTCCATAAATGGTCCCTTAATGAACTCAGCAACCCAAGTAATATTGTACCTTTGCTTTCATTCTTGAAATTCTCTATATTAATACAACTACCAACCTTGTCTAAATCATCAACCTCCATAAATGGTCCCTTAATGAACTCATCAACCCAAGTAATATTGTGCCAAAGGCAGAAATAAATTTTTATTTATAATTAATTAAGAATTACAAAATCCATGCAAAATTGATCCACATTATAAAGATGATCAAATGTTTGAAACTATTTTTTTCACATTTAAAAAAAGTTTTTCATAGTCTTTTTAATTGGCTTTCTTAAAATTTCAAGTCAAAACTTTCATTAGTCCCTAAAATTGAGTAGCCAAAGGTTCATTGTTTTAGGGATTCAAATTAGATTTTTAGTTCTTCTTTCCAATGGTGTAAACTATTTTGAATTCTCAGCTCTAGGTCAAAAGTTATGACCTCTACAAGCTTGGTAATTAAACAAGTTTTAGTTATATATTGTTATTTTTATTATAGCCACATATACATTTCAAACTCATGGCTATAGTGACTTTTGATGTTACATCATTGTATATATTCTTACATTTCTGATAATGAATTTTAGTTTGCATACAACTCTTTTGAGTTTTTGCAAGTTTTTTAAGAACATTGATATCATAGGTATTTGATTTCATCAAATATTATGTTTTCAACTCACTTCTAGATCAAAAACCCATAACAAAATATTGGCAGCTTTACAACCTTCTTTATTAGTCCGTCTGTGTCTTATTTATAAGGTAGGGTACTAATGTTTTTTTTGCCCACCCCCGCCCCTGCCATTTCATTTTAGACTTTAGGTACCAAAAGACTAAAGTCATAAATCCAAGTATTTTTAATTTTTTTTTCCTACACAAAATTCTTAATTGTGATTGGCTAGTTGCTAATTTCCCTCGGAAGAAAATAGATTTTTGGAGATTGGAAATAGGTAGAAAAATACTGCCAAAACATTAAATGCAATGCAGCGCTGGTACTCATATAAATGCAATTAATATGTTGTTAGAATTTGTTTAAAATTTTCTACATAGTTTTGCCACATGTCGTTTGGTTCACATGCAACCTTTCAACTATCTTGTCTGCTGACCAAAGCTTTGTTTATCTTTATTTATTTTTCTATTGTCTTCACGTGTTACGTTGGCTTGGATTGGACAGAAATATACTTCTGAGTTGTGTTTTTTGTATTGCGCCTCTTCAAAATTGATGATGTTCATTGTATACGTAAAATCCAAAATAGTTTAAAAGAAGGCACTGCAAACTGTTTGTAGCGAATGCACATGTTAGCTTATTTCCACTCTTTTAACGAACAACACTTACATAATGGTTTTTATGCATTCATTGTAATAAAAATTAATAAAAGATGGTCATATTTTGCTTACCTTTATTGTTCTTTACCGACTGTAATAGGAAAGGAATACTCTTTGTCCCTGGTTGGATTTGATGATTTCTATTTTTAAAATATATAAATAATTTTTTGAGTTCTTGGGTAAAGATTATTTAGTTAAACAATATTTGTATTATTATTATTATTATTTCATATTATGCAGCTTTTCTAACTGTCAAGGTACTCAGAGGTGGAGTTGCTGGGACTCAAACCCAGACCTGTGGGTATCAAAACACGATTTCCAAATTATTGACTTTTAATAGTTGGTGGCTTCAAAAGTGTTATATATTTTATTAGTTTTAAAACTAAATACCGTTAAAACTAAACTGTTGGGAAACCAAGAATTATTAATAAAAAATAAAACTAAACTGTTGAGAAACCAAGAATTATTAATAAAAAATTTACATTCCATTATACATGTTTGGCGTCTACCTATTTCATTTTCAATGCCAATTAATTTGACAAATTCTAAATAATTTGATATAGCTAAATAAAAAATTATAATATTTTATTTATAAATTAGTGCATTGAGGTTTAATAAATATCAAATGTATCTAATAAAATAAGTGCATTTGATGTTTGTTTATTATTATTAGTTGTATATGACCTTGTTACCTTATGCAAAGAGGTTTGAATTATTATTTTCTTTTGAATACAATAAACAAAGTTGTGGAGGTTTCATACAACCAATCAAGTTTTAATTATATTAGTTGGCTTTATTGTGGTCACCAAAAAATAAAATTATTATTAGAATTAACATCAAACCCATCACTAATAACTACAACTTCCACTATAACTCCAAAAGGCAGGGACCCCTGCTTGCAAAGAGCTCTTGTTAAGTTGAATAACAATTCATATTATTTATTAGTGTCAATATGGGACTTAAAGCTGCAGCCATATTTTTTTATGAACAACTTAAATGCAGATAATGTCATATCAACAAAACCATTGTGTATATATTCTAAAGAGTTTGTCTCATAAATCTAGATAGAGACATTTCATTCAAAGCCTTTAAAAATTTAGAGAAATGTCACTTATCTTACAACTAGCTTATATATATATATATATATATATATATATATTACACCGAGAGTAATCGTTCTCGAGGTGCCTATTTTTATTTAATCCCAAGGTTATTTCATAATTGGAATTTATGAAAAAAAATAGGCGCCTCGAGAACGATTACTCTCGGCGTTATATATATATATACATATATATATATATATATGTATATATATATATATGTATATATGTATATATATGTATATATATGTATGTATATATGTATATATATATGTATATATATATATGTATATATGTACATATATGTATATATATGTATATATGTACATATATGTATATATATATGTATATATGTACATATATGTATATATATGTATATATGTATATATATGTACATATATGTACATATATGTACATATATCTACATATATACATATATACATATATATATACATATATGTACATATATACATATATATACATATATGTACATATATATGTACATATATGTACATATGTACATATATGTATATATGTATATATGTACATATATGTACATATATGTACATATATGTACATATGTACATATATGTACATATATGTACATATGTACATATATGTACATATATGTACAGATATACATATATATACATATATATATGTATATATGTATATATATATATATGTATATATGTATATATATACATATATATATATATATATACATATATATATATATATATATATATATATATATATATATATATATATATGTATATATATATATAGGTATATATATAGGTATATATAAGCTAGTAGCAGTCGCGGTGCAACAGATAAATTATTTTTTAATTTTTCTTTTTTTGATATGGTTAGTATTGATTTATTTATTTTTTTAAAAATTTAGTTGTATAAACTTACTATAAAATTGTAGTCATATAAACTTAGTATAAAATCATTCTTCAACATTTTTTTTTTTAAATTCTATATATATTGTTTATTTGCATCACTTTGATTCAATCTTATTTTAAGGATATTATTAGGTAAATTGTTATATTTAAGAGTAGAGTTATGGTTATGGTTAGGGTTAGAAATAGGGTTAGGGTTAGCATTAAGATTTAAATTAGGGTTAGGGTTACAATTAGAGCTAGAGTTAGGGTCAGGATTAGAGTTACAATTAGAGTTAGAGTTATGCTTAGGGCTAGGGCAAGGGCTATTTTAGGATTATGACTATTTTTAAGGTTAGAGTTAGGGTTAGGTTTAGAATTAGAGTTTTGAATCAGGGTTAAGGTTAGAGTTAGGGTTAAGGTTTTAATGAAGACTAAAGTAAAGGTTAGGGTTAGCATTAATATTTAAATTAGGGTTAGGGTTAGGATTTTAATTAGAATTAGGGTTAGGGTTACAATTAGAGCTAGAGTTAGGGTCAGGATTAGAGTTACAAATAGAGTTAGAGTTGTGGTTAGGGTTATTTTAGGATTATGACTATTGTTAGGGTTAGAGTTAGGGTAAGGTTTAGAATTAGAGTTTTGAATTAGGGTTAAGGTTAGAGTTAGGGTTAGGATTTTTGTCAAGATTAAAGTAAGGGTTAAGGTTAAAGTTTGAGTTTTGAGTTAGGGTTAAGGTTAGAGTTAGAGTTTTGAGTCAGGGTTAAGGTTAGAGTTAGGGTTTTAGTGAAGAGTAAACAAAGGGATACGGTTAGGATTAGAGTCTAATTATGGTAGAGTTAGATTTATAGTTAGAATTAGAGTTAGGGGTATTATTGGGTTAAGGATTAGGGTCAGTGTTAGTGTTAGGGTTAGAATTAGAGTTAGGGTCAGGGTTGGAGATAGGTGTATAGAAAGGGTTAGGGCTAGAGTTAGCTTTAGGGTTAAAATAATTTTTAGGGGTAGAGTTAAAGTCCAATTATGGTAGAGTTAGATTTAGGACCACAATTAGAGGTAGAGGTAGGCTTATAGTTAGGGTTAGGGTTAGGGTTGGAGTTACAAAGACATTTAATATTATGATTAGGGTTAAAATAATTGCTAGGGTTAGAGTTGAAGTCCAATTATGGTAGAGTTAGATTTAGGGCTACAATTAGAGGTAGGGGGAGGGTTACAGTTAGGGTTAGGGTTAGGGTTAGAGTTTCAAAAAGATTAAATATTATGATTAGGGTTAATGTTAGAGTTAGGGTTAACGTTAGAGTTTTGAGTCAACTTTAAGGATAGATTTAGGGTTAGGGCTAGGGATAATATTAAAGTACAATTATAGTAGAGTTAGATTCGCGGTTAGAGTTTGGGGTACGGTAGGGTTTCAGTTATGGTTATGATTATGGTTGGAGTTAGAGAAAGGGGTAGAGAAAGGATTAGATTTAGGGTTATGGTTAGTGTTAGTTTTACATATTGAGTTAGGGATATGCATAGAGTTACATCGGGGTTAAGGTTAAGGTACGAGTTTGAATCAAGGTTAAGTTTAGAATTAAGGTTAGGGTTAGGGTTAGGGTTATATTATAATTATGGTAGAGTTATATTTAGAGTTAGAGTTAGGGGTAGGGGTAGGGTTAGTGTTAGTGTTAGGATTAGAGTTAGGGTTAAGGTTAGGGTTAGGATTGGGGTTAGGGTTAGGGTTAGGGTTAGAGATAGGGTCAAGGTTAAGTTTAGCATTACAATTAGTGTTAGAGATAAGGGTACATAAAAGGTTAGGGTAGGGGTTAGGGTTAGGATTAGGTTTATGGTTAGAATCTGAGTTAGGGTTATAGTTTGAGTTAGGAGTAGACAAAGCATTAGAATTATGGTTAGGATTAGAGTTAGGGGAGAAGTAGGACCATGGTCAAAGTTACAGTTATTGTTATGTTTAGAATTACATTTAGGAGGGTAGCTCATTCTCCTTACACATGCCTATTAGCATAATAGAACAATATAAGGATTAAAATGTTCCTTATGTAGTTTTATAACTTTATTAGTTACATTTATAAATATACAATTAATTAATGTTAATTATGCTTAGCATGAATAGTGTACAATGAAGGAGTACTAAACATTATTGAGGTAATGATTACACTTAAAATGAGTATAAAATGAATATTATGCTTTAGAGTGGGTTAATAGTTAGAAATAACACATCAATTTTATACATAATTTAATGATCAACATATTAATGATATATCTCATGTAAAAGCTTTAATAATACAAAAAAAAAGGTCAACAAAAAGCATTTCAAATATTTGGAAGTATAGTTGAGAAGAATTTGAGATAAAAAGTTAAATCGTTTATTTATTATTTCGATACATAGATGGAAGGAGAATAATATCTCCTAGCATAATTATCTGGATAAAGTAATAAGTGAAGATTTGAAAAATGTGAAATCATCATATGGACCATGTGTATAGCTCTCCATAATGATGTAAGTACATCACATATTCTTCAGATATTAAAATTGTATTACGACCTTTGTTTGTAATATGATCATCATAGACCTCTTTCATCATGGATGGAAACACATCTACTTTTGTAGATGTGTTGCGTACATATTTGGCAACATCTTCCATCTCCATTATCTCTATCTCTTGTACATGATCAATAGATAAAGCTGCATTCTGAAGTGCTTCTACCATAGTTGTACAACACTGTTTAATTATGCGTGCACACTTTTGAAACTCTGTCTCAAAAAAATGATTTGACTGTACAGAAGAAGTTGGGCTAGTGTCGACAATGCTTGATTGTGTATTAGAGGCTTCCATGCCTGAAAAAATGATGGAAAAAAATTTAGATAGCATCATCATGAATAAAAAAAGAAGAACAAATGTATACTTAATGAGAGGTATATAAATTTTAAATGAATAATGGTTTTGAAAAAATAGAATAGGTCACTTAGTACAATCAATTATGGAGAAAATTAATATAAAAACCAAATTGTACTAAAATTTGTAATGAAACTTTGAGTATTGAAACATGGTAATATTATGACCATTCATGGATACTAAAGAATAGACAAACATAGATTTGAAATATCGAGTAGCAATGTATTGGTTGAAAGTCATGAAGCAAAAACATTATGATTTATTTCAATTGGACAATGTCTTTATGATTAGAATTAATATTATAACCTTAATTTGAGGACCCAAGTGATGATCATAGTTAAATTTACAAATTAGAGTATTAGTAAAATGAAATATCAGCCTAATGGAACTTGCAACCATTAAAATGTACAAATAATAAGGTTTTCATGTCAGATTGAGCATATCCAATTATAGTTTTCATTAACTGTGGAATATGGAGTATCAATGTGCATAATAAGAATAACAGCATAATAGTTGACGATGATGATCACATAATGTAGTAGAACAAATAAATCTTTATTATTAAATAATATGTCTAAAAGCATCAATGATTTTCAAGATTTCTCAGTCTACATTCTTCTGCTTTTCTCTTTGAAAGTTGTTCCCCACTTTTCATTTTCTCATAGCGGTCATATGTAAAAGGTGGCATTATCCTCAAACCTTCGAGTGACTTAACACGAGATATGGCCACAAATGTCAATCCTACTTTTTCTCTTGGACCTATATCAATTGTGGCTTTTGAAAGAGTGAGCCCTTGAGATTTGTGAATAGTCAACGCCCATGCCAACCTTAGTGGTAGTTGGAAGGTCCTATCCCTCTGCAGTGGTGATATTGGTATTATGTTTGGATGGTGATCATCAAATGGTACTCCAGAGTAATTATCAAATTGAACTGTAACATATGCTGGTGGCTCAGGTGGAGCAATTCTTGGTTTGTAGACAATATTTCTGATATATCCCAATGATCCATTCACAAGGCCAGCTTCTATCCATAGATTTGTAGTCAACATTACTCTTGCATTGTTACTAATCAATAACTCAATATCAAGTTCTTCGCTTGATAATTCTTCATTTTGATTACCATTGCTTGACTTGGTTGCAAGGCTACGTGCAACTGGATGTCTTAAAGAATACAACATCCTCATGTTATGGTTATGAACATTGTCATTTGTAGAGAATAAATGCACTGCCTTATCAAAATCATCATTGCTTACAACATCTAACCTTATAGGTGTTCGTGTCATAAGCAAGTTCCAGTAATCTATTTGTGGATTTGCATCTCTGACATTTGTGAGAAGCTGACAAAATCTTTGTTGTTGGATATTTTCTCCATCTTGCCTAAATACTTTATCTAGTGTAACCACTATCTTGAATTCCTGCTATAATAACTTTGCCCACCTATTGCTATCATATGCTGGTCTATCATTAACAGGAGGTAATTGCCCCAAATCACCAACTAAAATAATAGATACACCTAAAAGATAGTTGCAAAATTTTTAGTTATGCACATAAAGTGAAATCAAAAGGTATACATTCTATATGGCTAATCTTAATAAGAATTAGAAGACATTAATAACACCATGTGATGTATGGAAAGGGATACCTCCAAAGCTTATGTGTGCTTTATGCGGGAAGGCTTCTCTAAGTCGACTATCTATATTTTCCAGCATGTTTTGGCCAATGAAGCTCATTTCATCAATCAATATATATTTGATATTTTCCATCTCTTGTTGAAAGCTTGTAAGTCTTGTCCCTTGTAGTTGGGAAAAATTTGTAATTGGAATCCGCAACTTTGAATGAATCGTAGATGCTCCTATATTGAAAGCTGCAACTCCAGTTGGTGCAAGCAATAGAAGAGGAGAAGGATTTTCCATCAATGCCATCTGAAAAGATTGATTGATGGCGCCAATTAGATGAGACTTTCCTATTCCTTGAATTATCATAAATAAAGGATTTCCCACTTGATTGCTATGGTAATGTTTTAGAATAATGTCAACTGCCTTTTGTTGCTTGTCACTAAGACTTGTAAAATTGATACACTGTGGAATATCATCATACATAAGACATCCATGCTTTTTTCATTTCAGGTATGAAATTTATTGCTCGGATTGTCTCCTCTTCACTTTGATATGCACTACACCAATTTGTATTTCTATCAATATCTCTTCTTCCCAACATGTCAATTTCAGAAACTGGCATATGTTGACCACGATGTAACCCAGATATTATTTCCCACTCATGTTCTGTAGTATTTTCTTGAATGGCTCCATTATCTTCTATCTCTGAATCACTTGAAGGTTCATTATTTTGTGCATGTTCTTGCCTTCAGACATGCCAAGGATTATAATTGAGTGAGGACCAATTTGCTACTATAGTATCATTATCATGACCAATGTCTCTCTCGACATTACGAAAAGGTTTGTATAGTAACAACTCAGACAAACAAAAGTCTACCCACTTATCAGAATCTCATGGAGGAATAGAAAAATACCTAGGAAAAACTCTAACAATAGCTGCTTTGTTTCTTGGCCCCCATTTATTATCTCCTCTTCTTTTAGGATTATATAACCAAGACCTTGCTGCATCAATCAAACTAATACCTTCCATACAAAGTGGTCTTGTTTTATAACCATCAACAAAAGATTTTGTGAGTTCTTCCTCATTTCTGTCATTATTGATTACCACCGGTTTGAAAACTTCACGTGAGTAATTTAGATTGACAAAATTTCTACTACACTCCACCAATGGAAGTTCTAATAACATATGGCATGTTTCTTGAGCTCCAATATCTCTTTCTATAACTATCTCTGTTAGAAGCTTTCTATATGCTCGTGATGCTAAATCATCAAGATTTTCAAGATTTGAAATTCGCATCAACATTTGTTGATATGTTTCAGAGCTTCTCTCTGATTTTGCTGCATACTTTGCAATATATTTGATAATTGCATGTCTTGAAAGGACAAGCTGCCAATCAACATTCGCCCTCCACAATTGTAGTATGTACCGATTGTGTGTATTAACTCTATCATCATTTCTTGCTGGTTCAAATTTTTTCTCACCTGAATCTACATCGGTATATAACTTTGATCCCTCCAAATTCAATTGCAAAGGAGCATTATACCTAAAACATTGGTGAATACATATCTTGTCAATCCAACTTGTTGAAAAAGGTGAAATAAATAATTTAGATATAATTTTTTTAAAAAATTGATTAACCTACAAACCATGTGTCCTCTTTTTTTACGAAGGCATGCTCCCTCCTTACAGACCGTGTATCTTTCAACACAATTGAGTATCTATTCATAATCTTGATCTATATCCATCTCAGCAAGTTGTGTTGTATTCTTGAGGCATGGATGCTGACCAAAATTATGGAAGACCTAAAAATGAAAATTTATATATTATTCTATTGGATTGAGGTGAGAAACATATATTAATATTTAACTGATTTATAATATGAAACTTACTTGTATATTTCTTTGATGTGGATCATGTCTAGGATTCCATGCATGAATAATGGAGTCAAAATATCTCTCTGCAGTTTTTCGTTCATGCTCATTTGACCAATTAATAGTGTCCATATTTGGTGCCCCTTCGAGCCATAAGAAGCCATGAACATGAGGTGAACCATGATGTTGCCACTCATATCTACACCAAAGGTCCTTTACTTTCATACCTTTATGAAGTATTTCTTTCCTGAACATTGTAGTCCTTAAGTGCATGTAATAAGTGACTATATGTGGATAGTCGATGATATTCTGCCTTCTCCATTTTTGAGCCTCTCGTGGATCAGTAGGTGGTGTACCAGGCATTAGTGCATGCAAATTAGGCCAATGCATATCAGCTGCACTTAATGTGAAGAAAATTGTAGGTGTCCCAATCTGGTCAAGCAAGTCAGTTAATTCTGCTTTATTTTTTGCCCAATATGACCTTGTTCCTCTTAGAGTTGTTCCGAACCGCATTAGCCTATCTGCAAGATTATTACATGGAATTTTCTCCATATGTTCACGTAATTCATTAATAGTTATTGGCATTTCATGAAAGCCCCTTTTTGCAAAAATAGATGCTGAACTTTGTGCATGATGTCTCATTACCATGTTTTGCACAAAATACCTAAACCGTGGATGTTTTCCAAAGCGGTGATCCCTATATTTGATCAAATGCTTTACAAATTCATGCAACTATACTCGTCTCATTCTAGGCTCTAACCAATCACAACTTCCATCTGGAAATAATGTTGGGAAAGCCATATCCAACAACCCAGCTGTGACATACTCATTGATAGGTGATGCACCTATAGATGGCCACTCAATTAAAGAAGACGAAACTACATCTAGATTATTAACCCAAGCATGAATTAATTCCATTTCCCTTTGAGAATTAGGTGGCCTTGAAGCCATAGAATTTGTGTGCTCAATTATATTACCTTCATCTATCTCCATGAGAGGACCTAGGAATACAACTTCATTTGCATCAGAATCAAACTCCATGTGCACTGTCTTTAATCTATGAAAAATATTCTCATCTGTATTTGTAGGAAGGTCATTAAGAGCACTTTCATCTATCCTAACATCTGCATAGAATTTATCATTTTCAACTTTGTATTTTAATGCTCTATACACACGATCCCTATTCACAGTAAAGTTATATCGTGTACCACGTTGATCCCTTCTTCAAACAATAATGATTGGTAAATGATCAATTGTGTGTGGCAAGACTTTTGATGACTGTTCAATGTGCTGGGGAAAACTAATGGTATGTCCTTTATACTTATACTGACCGCCAGTTGCATGTGTAACTTGCAATATAGGATTTACACGTGCAATCAACATCTCTTCAACCTGAGTTAAATTTGCAAGCTCTAGTGGTTGACATCCCGGATCCATATTATTTGAAGATGAAAACCTATGAATCCCTATCTCTTGATGACACCTATTACATATTGGACCCTCACTGGTGCGATATACTTTCATTCCTGCATATGACTCCTGACAAACATAACACATTTTTGGTGTTTTCAAACTATCTATCTGATATCTAAACTGCATTTGGAATCTTCTAAATTCAAATTGAAGCATACCATTTCGGTTGGGCATGTTTTCTCTCTCACCTTCTAATTCATGATTCACATGGATTTGACTTCCATGTTGTGGTGTTTCTGGGACACGTTCTACAGATGGAGACCCTTCATACTCAACATTTAGTTGATTGTTTGCTTTTGTACGACGTTCATGTATTTCACTTGGTTGCACTTCAACATGTTGTACTTCAGATGTTTGTACATCTTGAAGGACCCTCTCAGAAGTATGCTAACGATTGTTTCTTTGTACATTTATGTGCTCTCTTTCATCATTCTCTAGTTGTGCAACTGACACTTCAGACCTTCTTCTACCATAACTTTGCTCGTTTCTTTGATTTAATGTTATTCTTTGTTGTTCTCTTTCATTTTCTATTTGTTGTTGTTGTTGTTGTTGACGTCTACGGTATTCTCTGCGATATTCTCTTTGATATTGCCTTTGGTATTCTCTTCTTGCCTCCTCTGATTCAAAATTTAACCCAAGTCTCACCATAGCTAGTATAAAAATAATATCAATGATTTACATTCTAATGTGTCAGTATAAAGATTAATGCCTAAAATTTAATATTTATTCTTTTAAAATTGCATATAAAAAAGAAACATAAATTAAAATAAATATATGGTTATGCAACAAAATTAAAAGTATAAGTCTCATTTTTCTTATTTAAAAATAAATAAATTGGTATTTTAATAAAATATTTGGAAAATGGCGGCATTGCCATCCACTTTTCAAATGTTAATATGTAAAGATTAATTTTAATCTAAATGTAAATTACAAAACTATTATAATTGAAATAGTAATCTAATTTAGAATGATACTCTAAATCAATATACTACTCTTAATAAAAACATTAGAAATATGTTGAGATATAGTTAACATTATAATAAATTACTTACTATTATAATATTTAAAAAATGGCGGCATTGCCTTCCATTCTTTAAAGATTGATGCCTAAAAGTTAATATTTATTATTTAAAAATTGCATGAAAAAAATAAGCATAAATTAAAATAAAATATATGGCTACTCTAATTTTCAAGTAACAAAATTACAATTATAAAATTAAGTTTTTATATTTAAAAATAAATAAACTGGCATTTTAATAAAATATTTGAAAAATGGCGGCATTGCCATCCACTTTTCAAATATTAATATGTTATGATTAATTATAATCTAAATGTAAAGTACAAAACTATTTTAAGCAAAATAGTAATCTAATTCAGAATATTAATATACTAATCTTAATAAAAAACTATTATAAATCAAACTACTTTTGCAAATGAAAATAGTAATCATTAAATTTATAAATCACTTTTTTAAAAAATAAAATATATTGATATGGCGGCATTGCCATCCATATGAAATATTATGAAAAATAAATACAAGATTAATCTAAAAAATACATTGAAAAATATGAAAAACAATAATGCATGAAACATGCAAATGTAATTTTGTATAAAACAATGTAAAAATTAAGAAATGTCATATAACAAATAAATTACAACTAAATGTAAATAGTGTAACTACTATTCTAAATGGAGATAATAATCAAAATGCAAAATAAAACTTAATAGGGAAAAAAAATTTAACAAAAAGCTTACTTTGCTTTTTGGATCTCCTTGTTGATCTTCAAATGTAAAATGCTTTTCTAAATGATGTATCTCCCTTTCTTCTTCCCAAAAAAGTTTGCTCTACCTCTCAAGAGAAATGAAAGCTTTACTCAAACCCTGTCTTCTGCAAATATGTTCTTCTACGAATGAAGAGCAAAAATGAGAGGATATGAGTGTTTTATAATCAGAGAAAAAACTCTTCATCTCCCACGAAAAAACTATTCAATTTCCACTAAAGGAACTCTTCAAATTCCACATCTCCACTCCTCCACTCCTCTACAAAATTCAAATTAATTACTAAAAAATGCCAATAAGACAATATTACACAACGAAATTAAAAAAAAAACAGTGTGTCTACATGTCGTTATCTATTTTTTTCAAAAAAAAAAAAAAAAAAAAAAAAACATTAACCCGCCACATCATCTGTTTCGTTGAAAAAAAAAAAGTAAAAATAAAAATAAAATGGGGTGATAGGCCATCACCCCCGCCACCCCATGGGGCGTTGTTTTATGTGGCAGCAAGACTGCCTGTCAGTGGCAGTTACTGCCACCCCTGACATGCATGTCAGGGGCGACAGTAATTGCCATTGACAGGCGATCTTGCTACCTTACTCCGCAGCCCACAGCTGGCATTTTCTTTTTTATTGACATTGTAACTGCCGTGCTATGGCTGTAGAGAACGCCTCTCGGCGTAATAATGTATACATAAAAATTCAAAAATGTATACATAAAAAAACTCTTTTATACATAAGTTACTATAAATTTAATTAATATATTCTATACAAATCAAATTATATACTCATTGATTTATAATTTTCTATCAGCATGATCATTTATCTCTGGACGTTTGCTTTCATTCTTGAGATTCTTGATATTAATACAACTACCAACCTTATCTGCTGCAAAAATTGCACTTATGGATGAGAGCTAGATTGAAGATCTGCATGCCATGATTCAAACTAATTTGATAGGGGTTGTCAATACTTTGCATGTGGGGATTCCATTGATGAAGCAGAAGAGTGCTCAAACACCCATGTCAATTGTTCTCATGAACTCTCTCATAGGCCTAGTATTACTCAAAAGCTTCATCTTGGACTGATTTATGGTGAATTTCAGTTCAATATTTTATATAAGCCAAGCAAACATTTGTTTCAAGTATTTTTATCTCAGTATCACGGTACTTGTTCTCTTATCATCTTCTAAGTAGATCTAGTGGTATAGTATGTACTGATTGAATGTTTAATAATTTTAACAATATTTGATGGGAAGTGATTTTCAAGATGTTTGTATTGATGTTGAATATTCATAATTGAATGAAGCATATTCTTTAGATCTTAAAAGTTACATATCATTCAATCATTCAATGTATAAAGTTTTTAACTAAGAAAACTTGTTCATATGACATTATATTTGATAATCATACTTGATGACGTAGTCTTGAAACCATAGTTATAAGTTAGAGACTTGTCAAATAAGCTTCTACAAAATTGATGGGATTTGATTGTTTCAACATGATTTTGAGAAGTGTAAAAATAGGATGCTCAATTATTGGGTCCTATCTCATATATTGTTCAAGAATTTATGTTTTTCTTCACTGTAATTTCTTTATGCAGTATACTTTGTATGGTAACGCTGTATATATTTAGCAACCAAACATGCTCTCAAGGGACTTGGAGAAACTCTCAAGCTTGAATTGATGCCTTATAACATCCAAATTAGCATAATCTTTCCAGGATATAGTGAAACTCCCATGCTTGATTACTGTAAGTATCTCTAATTTTATCTTGCAAATGTTTAATTTTATTATCTTGTAAATTTATAATTAAATATAAATAAGCTCTTCTTCCATTTTGTTATGACCATTATCTTCCATTCTAAATTATCCTTCAATTTTTTAGAATTATGCGTATATAAAGATTTTCAAGATTTAATAATAAGTTATTAGAATTTTTTTAATTTATATTATTAAATGTAATATATATATTTTTATTTGATTGTATCACATTTCTATCATAGATATATAAAATAACATTTAATAATTTTATTTCTTATTTTATTAATATGATAAGTTCTATTTTTGTTCATTAATTGACGATTAAAAAAATCATCTCTAATAAAAATTTCAATATTTATTCACTCATGATCAAAACATGTATTTTAATTTGCAAGATAAGATCCTCTTAACTAAAACCCTTTTATAAATAACATAATACAATAACATCTAAAACGTTCCTACTTAATATTATTTAAGTTATCTTAATATAGTTTTGTTTTGATGTTTCCAATTTATATAGGTGGCATGGAAAATGACAAAGACATATTGCAGATTATTAAGGCCACAACTTTCTATAATCGAAGTCAAGCAGAGAAACCTGAACATGTTGCAAAATATATATTACAAGGAGTAAAGAATGGAACGTTTCTTGTCACAAGCCAATATGATGGCCTCGTTATGTCAACATTCTCTCATGGACCTATGCCTGCAGACTCATTTGGAAGGGCTTTGGTTGAATTGCTATTATATATTCCTATCCGACTCTTCAGCTTCTTTGCTGCTTTTTATGTTTATTATGCTATAAAACATAGGAATAATAAGAAATGTTAGAATACTATGAGAAGAAAGGAATTTTTTTTATAAATAAAATAAAATTATATATATATATATATATATATATATATATTTGTTGTTGTAAAAATAAGATTGATATCTTTTTAAAGTATAAATAAATGTAATGGTATTGTTGATGAAATGTTCAATGTAGAAGAAATATATTATAGTGTGGGACTTGAAAAAGAATATGATCATTACTTTATTTGATCTGTATATATTGTAGATACTAATCTTGTCTTATTGATTATCTAGTTTATTTTTTACTTCATAAACTTAATTTTTTTGGTGCTAAAGTAAGTCTTCAGTTTTCAAAAGACAAATTTATATTTGGGTTCTCATTGTGTTCCTCCAATTAGTCATTATGAGCCAAGTAAAGCACAAAATTATTGACTTGCTTTCAAAAATCAAATGCATATTTGGGTTTTCATTGTGTCCCTACAACTAGCCATTGTGAGCCAAGTAAAGCACAAAATTATTGACTTGTATGTAATGCCCCACCAAGGGATCCAAAAGAATTAACCTAAAGTTTCACTAAGTTTGCTAAACATTTTTTAAAAAAAAATAAGAAAGTATAACATACAGATCAAACACATAGTAGCAGAAGCAATAACATGTAATCATCGACAAACATACATTGCAAGTTACATTTCTTAAAGATCCCAAGACGTTGAGTCACATTTAAAATTTAATTAAATCTAAGTCTAACAACTATCACATACATATGAAAGAATAATCAGAAAGTCCCATATCCATAATATACATTTGTTCCGAATGCCTCTCGGCAAATTAATTCGGAATGCTCAATCATCCACTGTACAAGTCACAGGGTATGAAAGGCTTAAAAGAATATACATATGTAAAGATCAAGATACAACATCCTCAAATCCATGATGCAAAGTAAAGTAAAAATATATGAAACTATTCACCATACATGATACATCCATACATCCATAATGATAAAACATCTATCATAAAATCTAACCATCCATCATAATAATCCAAGAACATAGTGAAGGTAAATGCCAATCATGAAAACTCCAGCCACGGTGATCACGGAATGGATCTCAATGGTAAGAGTAAAAGCACTACCACCCGACCGCGTGGAACCTAAATAGTCCACTCCCACCGCGCTGAGGAGATAGTCTCAAGTCCCAAATAGGATAACAAAACCTATAATCATAAATACTTTCTAAGTCCAGGAAATCCTATAAGTATGCTAACTCAAGGGTTCCTAAAAAGATCGACATCTAAATCCCAGAGGTACCACAAGACATGTAGGAAACCTAATATGCAAGCGGGAAAGTGTCATCGCAAAAGTCATGTGGAAGTTACCCGAGCAATCCCTTAAGAATCTCGGGTCCCTACTGATCCTGCGGCCACTAGTATCCTCTCGTACTGATGAGGCATACTATGGAATGCAAGGTCATAACCAAGCATCCTTTCCACCCCATCCTAGCCTGTACTAGCACTCAAGGCATGGGAGAGAACATACAATTATCTTGTTAGGTTCATTTTCTCTCATTTAGTGTAAATGTTTTCACTTATTAAAAATGACTTACAATGGGTTTCTCAAGGCAGCCTCTTAGGGCTCCGACCCCCATTGCAAGCCACTTCCTGACTCTACACATAGATAACCTACCCTAGCTCATGAACTTGTAAATCAAAGAATCATAATAAAACCACCTCAGTCCTATACAAGCAACTGAAAAACATCATAAAAAGATAATCCACAAAATTACATCAGTTCTTCATGAGCAACAGATAATATCAAATAGTAATCATGTAATCACGACAGTTCTCTATGAGCAACTGAAGGCATCAATGATAAGTCACAAAATCCAATGGTTCTCCAATGAGCAATCAGAAAGTAATACAAGTATAACTGATCGAGACTCAGAAATGGTTAAGTTAGGTATTCTCAAATACATACACCTCAGCTTCACACAAGGAAATTGGAAAGCAATAACAAACAGTAAACACAATCATGTCATAGAGTACTTCATCACATTACCATGGTCAGGTTAAGAAAGATCGAGACCAATTCATCATGACATCACATTCACAACCCCCGAGCCTCTGGTAACAACCTAAATTGGTCAACGCTAAACCAACCCCAAAACATTAAAAGTACAAAGACAACATCAAATTCTCAGAGATTGGATCTGAAAGTATATTATTTGAGTTAAAGTAAGGTTTATGTTTCAGTTTAATGTCGAATTCAAGTAACTAGGTTTTCACAACTACCCTTTACGATTAACCCATTTCTATAATAACTTTCATTAAATCAATAATCCAAATCTATAATTTAGTCAAATATTATTCACTAATTGTTAATTTATTAATTTTATAACCAAATTAATAAATAACAATGTTTATGCATTTAATATTTATTTATTAAATATTAATAAAGTTAAAACTATTATTAATTTAAAATATATTATAATTTTATCAATTAAAAATTTTAAATAATAAAATTTGTTTTAAAAAAAAAAAAAAAATTAAAATTATATAAAAAAAAAGCGAAATAAACAAAGTTGTTTTTTTTTCTTAAATAAAAAAAAACGTTTATAGCCCGTTGGCTTGGCCGCAGGCCTGCGGTGGCAGGGCCTGCAGCGGCAGGTACTCTGTACCTACCGTTGCAGTACCTGCGACGCAGGTACTGTCGGCCTGCCGACAATGGGGGGCGAGTACGGGGTGATTCCCTCCCCCCCCACTAAGTACATTAACTATTATTATATATATATATTTTATATATATATATATTATATATATATATATATATATTTTTAATTTCAATATAAATAAAATAAATCCAGTTTTATTTTAAAAATTAGTTTTGTTTAATTTTCAATAAAACAATTTTTTTAAAAGAATATATATATATATATATATATATATATATATATATATATATATATATATATATATATATATATATATATATATATATATATATATGATATATGTATATATTAATTTTTATATCTAGAACTTTCAATTTAAAAAAAAACAAAACCCTTACAAAATTAAATCTTAATTTCTAAATCAAGAAAACAAGGGTTCTAATTAATTCATCCAGTCTCCATGGATACAGAAATTATTGACAAACAATTAATAAATTCACAATATTGAAAGCTTAAAACTTTCATCACAGAGAATTCAGATCTACAAACCCCAGACACGAAGAAGGCAGGAAGAGATAATTGCATATTTAATGGATAATCAAAAACACAAGACCCTACCTGATCCTAATGCTATTATGCAATCTCGAGGAACTATATGCGAATTCGCTCCTCTCAATAACCTTCTCCTGGAAAACTTTCTTGATATCAGCCTTCTGAAATTTGCTACCAAAAATTGTCTCCAAAAAATTCCCATCGAAATTCGTCTATATCAAAAATGAACCCCCAAAGTTGTGATAAGAAATTTCTCCTCAAATCGGGGCACTAATTGTGCGTTTACCCGAGAAGACTCTTTGCACAACTCAGTTAACTCCAAATTAACCTTTATTATCTTTTCTTATTCTTTTGCATTCAACTTTCATGCACATTAAGTTGAATTATTAAATAACTTTATTTAATATTTCACTTGACTTCTATTTTAAATTAATTTATTACTTTAATCTTATGTGCACTTTTAAGAAATTAAAATAATATTATTAATTTCTATAATTTAATCTTTTAATTTAATTCTCATATTTAAACTCATGCTTAGATCATGCGATCTAGAATTCTTAATAATTTAATATCTTTCAACTTTTAATTTATTTTAGAACTTAATTGATAACATATTTAATTAATTTAAATAACAATAATATTTAGCATTTATTTAAAAATGAACTCCAAATATATTATTATTAAATTAAATAAATATTATCCTGTTCTAAATTTATCTTTGAATTTTAATCTCCAAATTTAATTCTTTTAATTAATTAATTAATTAATTAAATATAAAGATATCATAATAATTCTCTATTAAATTAAATCATTAATTAATCTTTTTAATTAGACTTAATTAATAGAAAATACACCAAGGACTCATAAAGCAACATACGAAAACCCATCATAGAAAAATACATACCATATCAAACAAAAAGGGTTATAATCACGAAATTACATCATTTGATGTATTCAGAGGGTACTTAACTTAGATACTTGTCCTAATTATCAATGAGGACGATTGGCTAAAGGGTTTAGGATTTGGACTTAAGAGTTTATCTCCCCTCTCTTACCATTGAGACAGTGCGATAGGGTATGCTCATCCTGACAATTCAGGGAAGTCGATACCCGGTACCTGCAACCTGCATAAAATTCACGCATGTACAAACACAATATTCTAAGCTAAACAGACAATGGCAGGAAGTGGTGCATTGTGTAGATCTCGACTACTAGGTGACTACGACTCCCTTCCTTAACCATATCAGAAACACCATACATAAATAAAACAACACGCACACCATACACATGCAGTATGGGGTAAGTATCCATAAGAAGCACCTGGAATAATAAACCATCTAACTAATCATCATCGATAACTGAAACCATTGAATAATCATCATACATGCATGAAATATAGAGTACCAAGTAATCTCATCATATAATAAACTAAGTGTAAACATCATATGATAATCTCTAAAATAATAATACTAATCATCAAACATAAATTCTCCTAAAAGAGTTTGGCAATAATATCAGAAATGTAGCTTGAAAATGTAAACTAGGGGCAGGCACTACATCCACCCCCCCTAGACTTAGGCTTACTCTTGGAAGCCTATAAACAAATAGGGATATAAATCCCATAATCTAGATGCATCCTCCCATGTAGCTGAAGAGTCATCAGTAGGGTCCCATTGGACCCTTACCTGCTCTATGGTTCGACCCCTGAGGGTCAACTCCCGCTGCTCCAGAATACGTATTGGCTCCAAAGCCAGCTGCCCGTCCTCTACCTGCAATGCATTCCAATCAAGAATATGTACAACATCGGGGATATATTGTCTAAGTACTGAAACATGGAAAACATCGTGAATGCGAGCAAGGCTGGGTGGTAAAGCAAGACGATAGGCAACTGGACCAATCCTCTCAAGAATATCGAATGGTCCCATAAAGCGAGGTGCGAGCTTTGAGCCCTTTCCATAACGAATCGGACTCTTTCTTGGATGCACTCTCAAGAAAACCTTCTCTCCCACAGAAAACTGCTTATCTGACCTATGTGCATCAGCACACTTCTTCTGCCTATCCTGTGCCGTTGTCAAGTGTTCTCGGATATGCACCACCTGTTGCTCCATGTCACGAAGCATCTCTGGACCCAACAGGATGCGATCCTCAAGACTATCCCAACTCAAAGGTGTACGACAAGGGCGTCCATATAAGGCTTGGAAAGGTGCCATGCCAATAGAACTGTGATACCCGTTGTTGTAAGCAAACTCCACTAGGTAGAGATAGTCCTCCCAATGAGTTTGCCTATCCATCACGTACATCCTCAACATATCTTCGAGAACCTGATTTACTCTCTCCGTCTGCCCATCTGTCTCTGGGTGATATTCTGAACTGAAATTCAGCTGCGCTCCAAGATCATGCTGTAGTGATGTCCAAAATGCGGAAGTGAAAACATGATCCCTATCCGAAATGATCTTTCGAGGAATACCATGTAGTCTCACAATGTCACACATGAAGACATTAGCTACTGAAGTTGCAGTGTAGGAAGACCTGATTGGTGCAAAGTGTGCCACCTTGGTCAACTGGTCAACGGTGACCATGATAGCATTATGATGATGAAGAGTCATAGGTAATCCTACTATGAAATCCATAGAGATGATGTCCCACTTCCATGAAGGAACGAGATTCGGTTGCAAAAGTCCTGCAAGATGTTGGTGTTCTGCCTTGACTTTCTAACACTCAAGACATCTAGCCACAAAATCAGCAATGTCACACTTCATCCCGGACCAATAGAATAAATGTCGCAAATCTGCATGCATCTTCTTGACACCTGGATGTGCCGAGTAAGGTACACGATGGTCTTCTGATAGGATCAATATGCGAAGCTCATCCAGTAGTGGCACATAGATCCTTCCTAAATGTCTCAAAAGGCCATCTGACTCTAGGACATAGCCAGAAAAATTACCCTCCAAGGGTCTCCCTAAATTGATCTCACTGCACACCTCTAGATACCATGAATCAGTGGGGAGTGCCTGAAGTATCTGACACCTCAAATCGATACTAAGAGTCATAGATGATATCGCATGTTTCCTGCGACTCAAAGCATCAGCTACAACATTCTCCTTCCCTTTGATATACTTTACCTCAAAGTCATACTCGCACAAAAACTCCATCCAACACTTTTGCCTAGCATTCAGATTAGGTTGTGTGAATATGTACTGAAGACTATGATGATCGCTATGTAGTTCAAATCTGTATCCCAACAAGAAATGTCTCCATCTCACTAAGGCATGAACTACTGTGGCTAACTCAAGGTCATGTGTAGGATAATTCAACTCATGATCCTTGAGTTTGCGTGATTCATATGCAATCACTCGACCATTCTGCATTAGAACTGCTCCAATACCCTCAAGGGAAGCATCTATACACACCATGAAATCACCTTCTGGATTAGGTACTGCTAAGATTGGTGCACTGGTCAGAAGCTTTTTGAGTTTCTAAAATGCTTCTACACACCTTTCTGTCCAAAGAAACTTCTTTCCTTTCCTCTGAAGGGAGGTAATAGGGTGTGCTATTCTGGAGAAGTTTTGAACAAATCTACGATAATACCCAGCTAGACCCATGAAACTACGAATCTCTGACACAGTAGTGGGTGCAGGCCAATCTACTATTGCCTGGATCTTCGCAGGGTCTACAGAGATACCTTCGCCTGAAATAACGTGTCCCAAATACTATATCTCTGATTGAAAGAAATCACACTTTGCCGCATTGGCATAAAGTTGATTATCTCTCAAGCAGTGCAAAACTAAACTCAAATGTTCCTCATGTTCCTTTTGGGACCTAGAATATATCAGAATATCATCGAGGAACACAAGAACAAATCTATCAAGATAGGAACATAACACCCCATTCATTAAGCACATGAAAACTGATGGAGCGTTCGTCAGTCCAAAGGGTACCATTGTGAACTCATAATGCCCGTAGTGAGTTCGAAAGGCGGTCTTATGAATATCAGCCTCCTTGATGCGAAGTTGATGGTATCCCGACTTAAGATCAATCTTAGAGAACACTGTAGCCCCCTTGATCTGATCAAATAAACCATCAATCCTTGGTAAAGGATACCTGTTCTTTATTGTCACCTTGTTCAGCTATCTGTAATCAATGCAAAGGCACAAAGAACCATCCTTCTTCTTCACAAAGAGCACTGGAGCTCCCCATGGTGATACACTAGGTCGAATACTACCCTTGGCCAAAAGTTCCTCTAACTGCAAACGCAACTCACTTAGCTCTTGAGTGGTCATACGGTAAGGAGCTCTAGAGATAGGTTCCGCTCCTAGAGTGAGCTCAATGCTAAAATCAATGTCTCTCTTCGGAGGCATGCCTGGAATCTCACTCGAAAAGACATCAGCATACTCCTATAAAATAGGGTGATCTAGGGTCTTCCTCGTAGATTCTTCCTCATCTAGCTCATTTACCGTAACGGCAAATACCTGACATCCTTTATGAAAGATTCGCTTTAGTTGCATAGCAGAGATCATTCGTAGGGATATAGGCCTTGGTATCCCCACAATCTCAACATCCTTCCCTTGGTCATCCTGACACATAATGGTCTTCTTTCTGCAGTCTATACTAGCCCTATGAGAGCCAAGCCAATCCATACCTAAGACCACATCGTAGGAGCCAAGAGGAATAACTCGAAAATCGACTGAAGTCTCAAACCCTCCTATGCTAAGTCCACACTTATGAACTACAGAATCTGTGGAAAATTTAGCGCCTGAGGCTAGTTCCACTTGCCAACCATGATCTTGCTTAACCGACTCTAGCTTACACTTATCAACTAGAGATGGAGAAATGAAAGAATCTGTAGCACCTGAATCAAATAATATAGAGAGAGGTGTACCTCAGATAGCTCCTGTAGTCTCAACTACTGTCCCCTGATGGTCTGCCTGACGGTGATCCACCGCTGCAAAAACTCTATGAGATCCACCTGCATTTCTGACTGTAGGCTCAGATGCTGCTGGCCTAGGTCCTGAATACTGAGATGCTTGCTGTGGGCAGTATGCTGCAATATGACCAATCTTTCCACACGAATAACATCCCGTGCCTCTACCAGATCCTCTCCCTATAGGTGGTGCATTCAACCGCTGGTGGCTACCCCTGCTAGCAAAAGACTGGTTGCTCTGTGCAGGCCGAGATTTCTGATTCTGTCTATTAAGTTGAGCATTGCGATTGATCCTAGAGTTGGATCCACCGCCACCACTCTGTGCCTGAGGGTAAAATCCCTTATGCTGCTGAGGCTACTGCTGAGAATGCTGCTGAGAATGCTGCTGAGAATGCTGATTCCTCCTAGGGAAGGGAGGCTTCTTGATTCCACCAGAATTGTGGTTTCCCTTAGATCCTGCTATAGTAGGCGCTCCCACAAAACCCCCTTGCCCAAAGTTGACACTCTGCTCTACCAGGATAGCTTGATGTCCCACATCCTTGAGGGTCTTAGGCTCAAATACCTTAACACCCCCAATAAAACAGTTGTTCAAGCCTTGAATGAAATGTTGTGCCAACTGTGCTGGGTTGTCACTGAATCCCGAAAAAGGCATGAGCTCATAGAACTTGCGCTCATACTCTACAACGGTCATAGTGAACTGTCTCAGGTTATGGAACTCATCTGCTCTATGCTGCTTCCATTCTTCTGGTAGGAATCGCTCATGAAAACTCTCCAAGAAAATCTCCCAAGTGACACTACCCATGTTAATGCCCAACTTCTTCTCCTCAATAGTCCACCAGGTGGCCCCAAATAACTCTAGATTGGTAATGGCAAACCTCGCTTTGACATTATTGTCAAAGTCCTGCATAGCAAAAATCCTGTCAAGGGCAATAAGCCACTGCTCAGCTACATACCCAGAACCTTTCCCATTAAAGGGCTTGATCTTGGACCTCTGAAGATCCTTCATCTGAGAAGATACTATGGATCTATGTCGATCCCTCTGAGGACTCCTAGATCTACGTCTATGCTCATGTCCAACTTGGTGTGCTCTATCCTGCTCAAGAACAGGAGGTAAGCGATCAATAAGGGTTCGCATCATTTGCCTCAGATCAACCTCCTCAAAGTCGGCATGTCCCTCTTCATGGTTCTCTTCCTGATGTTCACTGACATGCTCTTCCCTGTTCTCTTCCTGAATGGGGCTCTCGTGGATAGACTCATGAACACTAACATCTCTGCCTCATCCACAGCCTCTGCCACGGCCAAGACTACGGCCTCTAATGGAAGATCTCATCCCAGATACCATCCTACAATAATATCCAAGACACAAGATGCTAAAAATACCATGAAACATACTACTGAAACACATAGATAGAAGACACATGTTTTGCAAACAAGATATTTTCAATTTTCAGTTTTACCTATAATCTCAGTTTAAGTATAATTTCAGTTTTGAAGTCTAAGTGTTGAAGTATGAAAAATAGGTAACTAATAGTTTACATAATGTTTCAGTTCAACTAGTTTCAAGTTTCAGTCTGAAAGAGATACACATGATAGTTTAAAGTTTTCATTTTTGTTCAACTAGTTAACACTCATGGCGTTCCAATATACCTAGAGCTCCCAATGTAGAAACTCGGGCTCTGATACCAGATGTAACGCCCCGCCAAGGGATCCAAAAGAATTAACCTAAAGTTTCACTAAGTTTGCTAAACATTTTTTAAAAAAAAATAAGAAAGTATAACATACACATCAAACACATAGTAGCGGAAGCAATAACATGTAATCATTGACAAACATACATTGCAAGTTACATTTCTTAAAGATCCCAAGACGTTGAGTCACGTTTAAAATTTAATTAAATCTAAGTCTAACAACTATCACATACATATGAAAGAATAATTAGAAAGTCCCATATCCATAATATACATTTGTTCCGAATGCCTCTCGGCAAATTAATTCGGAATGCTCAATCATCCACTGTACAAGTCACAGGGTATGAAAGGCTTAAAAGAATATACATATGCAAAGATCAAGATACAACATCCTCAAATCCATGATGCAAAGTAAAGTAAAAATATATGAAACTATTCACCATACATGATACATCCATACATCCATAATGATAAAACATCTGTCATAAAATCTAACCATCCATCATAATAATCCAAGAACATAGTGAAGGTAAATGCCAATCACGAAAACTCCAGCCACGGTGACCACGAAATGGATCTCAATGGTAAGAGTAAAAGCACTACCACCCGACCACGTGGAACCTAAATAGTCCACTCCCACCGCGCTGAGGAGATAGTCTCAAGTCCCAAATAGGATAACAAAACCTATAATCATAAATACTTTCTAAGTCCAGGAAATCCTATAAGTATGCTAACTCAAGGGTTCCTAAAAAGTCGACATCTAAATCCCAGAGGTACCACAAGACATGTAGGAAACCTAATATGCAAGTGGGAAAGTGTCATCGCAAAAGTCATGTAGAAGTTACCCGAGCAATCCCTTAGGAATCTCGGGTCCCTACTGATCCTGCGGCCACTAGTATCCTCTCGTACTGACGAGGCATACTATGGAATGCAAGGTCGTAACCAAGCATCCTCTCTACCCCATCCTAGCCTGTACTAGCACTCAAGGCATGGGAGAGAACATACAATTATCTTGTTAGGTTCATTTTCTCTCATTTAGTGTAAATGTTTTCACTTATTAAAAATGACTTACAATGGGTTTCTCAAGGTAGCCTCTTAGGGCTCCGACCCCCATTGCAAGCCACTTCCTGACTCTACACATAGATAACCTACCCTAGCTCATGAACTCGTAAATCAAAGAATCATAATAAAACCACCTCAGTCCTATACAAGCAACTGAAAAACATCATAAAAAGATAATCCACAAAATTACATCAGTTCTTCATGAGCAACAGATAATATCAAATAGTAATCATGTAATCACGACAGTTCTCTATGAGCAACTGAAGGCATCAATGATAAGTCACAAAATCCAATGGTTCTCCAATGAGCAATCAGAAAGTAATACAAGTATAACTGATCGAGACTCAGAAATGGTTAAGTTAGGTATTCTCAAATACATACACCTTAGCTTCACACAAGGAAACTGAAAAGGATTAACAAACAGTAAACACAATCATGTCGTAGAGCACTTCATCACATTACCATGGTCGGGTTAAGAAAGATCGAGACCAATTCATCATGACATCACATTCACAACCCCCGAGCCTCTGGTAACAACCTAAACTGGTCAACGCTAAACCAACCCCAAAACATTCAAAGTACAAAGACAACATCAAAGTCTCAGAGATTGGATCTGAAAGTATATTATTTGAGTTAAGGTAAGGTTTATGTTTCAGTTTAATGTCGAATTCAAGTAACTAGGTTTTCACAACTACCCTTTACGATTAACCCATTTCTATAATAACTTTCATTAAATCAATAATCCAAATCTATAATTTAGTCAAATATTATTCACTAATTGTTAATTTATTAATTTTATACCAAAGTTAATAAATAACTATGTTTATGCATTTAATATTTATTTATTAAATATTAATAAAGTTAAAACTATTATTAATTTAAAATATATTATAATTTTATTAATTAAAAATTTTAAATAATAAAATTTATTTAAAAAAAAAAAATAAAAATAAAATTATATAAAAAAAAAAGCGAAATAAATAAAGTTGTTTTTTTTTCTTAAATAGAAAAAAACGTTTATAGCCCGTCGGCTTGGCCGCAGGCCTACGGTCGCAGGGCCTGTGGCGGCAGGTACTCTGTACCTGCTATCGCAGTACCTGCGATGTAGGTACTGTCGGCCCGTCGACAGTGGGGGGCGGGTACGGGGTGATTCCCTCCCCCCCCACTAAGTACATTAACTATTATTATATATATATATATATATTATATATATATATTTTTAATTTCAATATAAATAAAATAAATCCAGTTTTATTTTAAAAATTAGTTTTGTTTAATTTTCAATAAATTTTTTTTTTTTAAAGGATATATATATATATATATATATATATATATAAATTTTTATATCTAGAACTTTCAGTTTCAAAAAAAACAAAACCCTTACTAAATTAAATCTTAATTTCTAAATCAAGAAAACAAGGGTTCTAATTAATTCAGCCAGTCTCCATGGATATAGAAATTATTGACGAACAATTAATAAATTCACAATATTGAAAGCTTAAAACTTTCATCACAGAGAATTCAGATCTACAAACCCCAGACACGAAGAAGGCAGGAAGGGATAATTGCATATTTAATGGATAATCAAAAACACAAGAGCCTACCTGATCCTGATGCTATTATGCAATCTCGAGGAACTGTATGCGAATTCGCTCCTCTCAATAACCTTCTCCTGGAAAACTTTCTTGGTATCAGCCTTCTGAAATTTGCTACCAAAAATTGTCTCCCAAAAATTCCCGTCGAAATTCGTCTATATCAAAAATGAACCCCCAAACTTGTGATAAGCAATTTCTCCTCAAATCGGGGCACTAATTGTGCGTTTACTCGAGAAGACTCTTTGCACAACTCAGTTAACTCCAAATTAACCTTTATTATCTTTTCTTATTCTTTTGCATTCAACTTTCATGAACATTAAGTTGAATTATTAAATAAATTTATTTAATATTTCACTTGACTTCTATTTTCAATTAATTTATTACTTTAATCTTATGTGCACTTTTAAGAAATTAAAATAATATTATTAATTTCTATAATTTAATCTTTTAATTTAATTCTCATATTTAAACTCATGCTTAGATCATGCGATCTAGAATTCTTAATAATTTAATATCTTTCAACTTTTAATTTATTTTAGAACTTAATTGATAACATATTTAATTAATTTAAATAACAATAATATTTAGCATTTATTTAAAAATGAACTCCAAATATATTATTATTAAATTAAATAAATATTATCCTGTTCTAAATTTATCTTTGAATTTTAATCTCCAAATTTAATTCTTTTAATTAATTAATTAATTAATTAAATATAAAGATATCATAATAATTCTCTATTAAATTAAATCATTAATTAATCTTTTTAATTAGACTTAATTAATAGAAAATACACCAAGGACTCATACATACCATATCAAACAAAAAGGGTTATAATCACGAAATTACATCATTTGATGCATTCAGAGGGTACTTAACTCAGATACTTGTCCTAATTATCAATTAGGACGATTGGCTAAAGGGTTTAGGATTTGGACTTAAGAGTTTATCTCCCCTCTCTTACCATTGAGACAGTGCGATAGGGTACGCTCATCCTGACAATTCAGGGAAGTCGATACCCGGTACCTGCAACCTGCATAAAATTCACGCATGTACAAACACAATATTCTAAGCTAAACAGACAATGGCAGGAAGTGGTGCATCATGTAGATCTCGACTACTAGGTGACTACGACTCCCTTCCTTAACCATATCAGAAACACCATACATAAATAAAACAACACGCACACCATACACATGCAGTATGGGGTAAGTATCCATAAGAAGCACCTGGAATAATAAACCATCTAACTAATCATCATCGATAACTGAAACCATTGAATAATCATCATACATGCATGAAATATAAGTACCAAGTAATCTCATCATATAATAAACTGAGTGTAAACATCATCTGATAATCTCTAAAATAATAATACTAATCATCAAACATAAATTGGCCTAAAAGAGTTTGGCAATAATATCAGAAATGTAGCTCGAAAATGTAAACTAGGGGCAGGCACTACATTGTATAGTACGATATTACATTTGAGAACATGCCTTAGTCTCTTTTCATTGCCTAAATAATCAAAGGATCATAAAGGAGAGCATCTCAATACAATCAAATAAGATACATCTATTTTATTATTGTACACCATCATTACATTGTCTCCTTGCATCACTATAGAAATGAAGTAAATGGTTTCTTATTGTCTTATATATTTTAAGTAAACCACAAGGGCTTGGCCTAGGGAGACTATCCTTGCATAGTGAATTCTTGAAAGGTTTTGTTGAATACCAACAATCAGTTGTTGTAGGTCACAAATATCATGATGATAAGATCATAGAACGAGAATCCTAAATAATTAATAGACATGTGGTTCATATTCATACATTAGATTTACATCCATAGAAGTCAACCATAAAATCAAATGCAGAGTTTGGCGATTTTTAAGTGTTCATTGAGGATTAGAAGAGGATCTAATAAAATAATGAGTTGATTACTAACACTTAACACAATAATATATCTATGAATTTTTAATTAAGTACTTTTATTGATTTTCTTTACCATCTAGAAGCATTTCATTTAGCATATTTATGAATTCTAGCTCCTTAAACTAGGGTCTCGTGATGATATATTTTTTTTTCTTGTTTCTTGTATCTAGGATGTATTACTTTGTTATACATTTTTTGGTGAGCCTAATGTACATTGCATTCCTAAAAAAAAAGTCCTTTAACATTTTAATTTTTTTTTAATATGTACCTTTCATTTGGATTTGATTAGGTTTTAAATACCTCGTCTACAATGCTCCTTACATAATATTTTGTTAAAAGGTAAATTAAAGTTTCCTAGCACTGAAAATGCTTGTGCTAATGGAATTACCAATTTAAACTATGTGAGGTGAATGTATTAACTGACCACTTCCACACTAGCATTCAATGCAAGAGAAAGAGGGGCTTCCAAGCATAACTCTCAATATAATTTAATTTAGATTAGCACAATCCAAAGGGATAAATAGATGCTAAGGATAAACCCAAATTACATCAATGAAGTACACAAAAAAGTCCTCTTTCATGCAATGTAAAGTTTGATTAAACATGTGTAATTATAAACGTGAAATTGAGTTAATTGATTAAATGAGAAGAATAAGATAGGTTTAGGTGCTATATATATAATCAACCCAATTAAAATATGAAAAGAGGTCTAGATTAAAAAGTGAAATGACTGATGAAGTACTCAACTTGGAATGTGTAGAGGAAAATTCCTTTTTGCTCCAAAAATTGAAGATCTAAATCCATAACAAAACTTTCGACTATGAATTCATGATCACAATAGGAAAACTAGAAAAAAATTATTTTTTCCAGTGCCTTGGGATGATGTCAACCTTAGGGTAATGTGTTTGGATGCATTACAAAAAGTCACCATCTTTCTAGGAAACAATAGAAAATTTGATCCAACTTCTTCAAAAATGTTTTGGTGAGTAGTTTCTATATCTATTATTAGAATTTGGTTATCCTAGTCCTACACACACTATTTTTTTTGTTTTTGTTTTGGGAAGACGAGGGATTTCCTTAGTCAAGCCATAGATTGAGGAATCAAAATTTAAATTTAAATGCAAAGTAAAGAAAGACAAATGTGAGTATTCACCTTGCTTGTAGAAAACTTTATCAATAAGGATTTTTTAATGCTTGTATGGGTAAAAGCACAAACCTATGTCACCCTTTTGTAAAGGAAAAGGCTAGCAAAAGTATAATTGGTCACCTTCAATGATATAAAACTAGTATTATTATTTAGAATTTGGAAATGATATAAACTAATGAAATGTGTACAAATTGATCAAGTTTAGGATTATAATTTTTAACAATTATTTGGAATAATATTTGATATATTTTCATAATTTTTATACAGAATTTTTTAGCTGCTAAAAAATGCTAAAAATTAGGGGTCGAGTTCCCACCACAAAATTATATAAAAATAAACTTAGTTCACTTTGATCTCAGACTATGTTATAGATAAAATATATATCTAGAACATTCAAAAATAAAAATAGGCTTTAGACCTATATTTTTTCTTTTATAATGATTCAAATTTCAACTCGCCAGAAATCAATAGTTTTCATCTCCCACCACATTTTTCAAAACAAATATATTTTGACTAGAATAAAATTATACATTCTAGAAGAGGACTCTCTCCTCTAGAACATCATATAAGTTTCAAATTTTTTTGATATGATATAATATTTTTTTCTTTCTCAAAACTGACATCTTTTTTAGTGTTAAAATATGTGCTTGTAGGTTTTTTTAGTTATAATATACTATATCTAATTAAAATATTATAAACTCTATATGATAATATTATTGACTTTGAGTTCTATAAAATGGTATTTATAAGTTATTAAAAAAAATCATAAAAAATAGTAAGAGTTATTGAAATGTCAATTTTTTGAAATAGTTATATTTCTTTAGTAATTGGATACAAACTAGTATAAAACATGCATTTAATAGATATTTCCAATTGGAAAAGTGTGAGACCATATATAACTTAGCTAGAATAAATTTATCTAGATCATATGTTTGAACTAAATTGATTTTTATATAGAAATACTCAAATTCATTCATTCTGATCAGTCAACCTAAAAGGTGACACAACTTTGTACTTTTACCCATATGTTGTAGATGTCGAATTTTTAATAAAGGATGTAGGAAATCTCAACAAATGAAATGGATCTACCAAAACCAAATCATGGAGCCATGAATGTAAATGTACATCAATGAAGAAGTTGATGAATGTCTCAATATAGATCTCCTCCCTAGATGGCCAACAAAATACTATATCTTCAAAAGGAAATGCTTGTCAACGATCCTTGAATCTTTTAAAGCCTTGAATGCTTGATGAAAATATTTTTTCATAAATGCTTGAATGATTGTGATATCTTGTGATTTTTATATTTCTACTAGATGTCTCTTGATCTGTCCAAATGTGAAAAGAGGTGAATGAGCTTCCTTTGATACTAGTTTTTGGGCATGAAAACAAAGCAAGTAGATAAGGTCACCCAATTTTATAATTTACAACCCCAAGATAAAACATGCCCTAGGATTTAAATTCCTTGGGCAATAGGTTGAATTGGGTTGACCTATCCTAGGGTTGGGCGACAAGGAGCTAGCTCTAAGGTCTCCAAAAATTCATTGATGATAAGGGAGGATATGTGGCATATGTTGGAATACTTTAGAGTAACTGAGAGGGGGGTGAATCAATTATCCAAGGTGAAAATGTAAAAATAAAACTTTTCAGTACTAAAACTTATCCTTATAAACACATTTAATTTTCGATACATCAAACATATGCATATTATTTTCCTATGTCAAAATAACTTTGCAGAATTGTAAACATGCAGAACCACAAAGCCAATCACACATTATGACACAAGGATTTTATGTGGAAACCCAATTTGGAAAAAAAAAATAGTAACATGCTACCAATTTTCACTCTTATGAAGTGAGCTCTATGAGGAGCCAACCCTATTAAAGGTTACAAAATACACTATTAAATGTGATCTGGTGAAAAGATTTCAATCACTATATTAGGAGTGAGCCTTGTTAGAGGACATTAGAAAATTTCGTTAGGATGCCACCCTGTTAAAGGATTTACAAATAACTATTAGGTCAACCTTAATCCAAAGGATTTATCCAAACTGATACAGTTATTATAAAGTAGCAGTAGGAGTCAATCTAATAATAAAACAAAACTCACTTGCAAATTATAGATCTCTGATTTAGTCCTCCATTCTTCTTGGCACTCATACCCTTCATCTCTAATTTCTTGTTCACCCTTGAAGCCTTCAATCTCTTAAGCCTTCTTGCTTGTATGCTGATTACAAACTCTTCTATTTGATCACCATATAAAGAAACACCTTAGAATTCTTGTCTTCTTTAGGTTCTCGCACATGACAATCGTTACTTTTGGCCTGTTATCTCTATAAATAGAGAATTTAGGTCTTTTGTCGCTTAAACATAATTGTCTATTCTAGGGTTAGGTAAGATTCAACAAATTTACCCACTTTTCCATTTTAGTCTCTTGTAAAAACTTCTTCTACAATCCTCTTTGAATTTTCCTCAAAAAATTTATCTTGAATTATGTGCCACCAGCTCATCATAGAAGTCTTTTACACACTTCACGCAATTCAAGAAATCAACTTTGTTGACTCAATTTTTTAAAATCTTTGATTAAACTCTTTTTATTGTCACTCAACATCCACACTATTCCCTCAACAATAATAGCCTTCTAATGCTCGACCAACACTAGGTTGCTTGACATCAACTAAGTCTTGCTTGCTCAGTCACTACTGTCATTTCCTTGATGCTCCAAACTAAAGTTATATTTCTCTAACGTTCAACACATACTATTTTTTTGACACTCAACATATACTATTTTATACTTAGCCTAAACTAAGTTTTCTTAGCTTATACAGTTTGCTTGACCAGGCTTGGCAACCACTTTTTATGAAAACACTTCATCTAGGCTTAGCTAAAGTAACCTTTCACTTTAGCGTTAACTAGACCAATAATACATACTATCATCAATATCTTGCTTGGTCTTAGTGTACCTTTTATACACCAAATAACTCAACCTTTTTCTAGGTTATCTTGTTATCCTTACTTTTCAAATCCTCTTCATCAATCAAACAAATGATAGCCTTCATACCAAAGTAAGAAATTGTCTCACCAATAAGTAGTAGGTTTGACATCAGTGACAAAATAATCATTGCTCCATGATAGTTGCATCAATCGTCTTTACTTCAAAAAGTAATAAGAAGAAGAGATGACTGAGTATAAATTCATCCATGGGCCATAAGGTCACTAAAGGTTGAGTACTAAAAGGTCTTAAATGATAGTTGATAGGCCAACACTGGGGCAAATAATAATAACGAATTAATGATTTATAATAAAGTTTGGCTGGTCTTTTCGTGTCAATCTGAGAGCGTAAGCTTGTGAAAGGTGTCTGAGAAGTATGCTATCAAGGGGTGCAGCTTGTGATATGAGAAATTATGAATGCATCTACAACACACGAAAAATGAACTTATAAAGAACTAAAACGAAACTGCGACAGGAACTGTCACTTCCTGCGACAGGAGCTTGGCTGAAATCTACTAAAGTAATTATAGCAACAAAACATCAACAACAAAAACATCTTTCTACCAGCAATAATAATATGATTACCTCTATTCAAAACTATGAAAATACATTAGTAATTCAGATTATGGAGAAATAATAATCATATTATACCAATGCAAATCTTATTACAAACTGCTACAGGAACAACAAGCATACAATATCAATACAAATCAGATTACCAGCTAAACAATCAAATTAATCTCGAATTCAAATAAAACCTAATATTAATGTAATACAAACATACCATACTGAAATAAAACCAGAAAACACACCAGACATTCCAAGAAGTGGGCCCCCTCCTCAGTCCATCAAGTGGTGATTTTAAAAATGCTTGAGCACAAGTCTGATCAGCACAATAGATAATATTAATTTCTCAGAGGAGTGGTACAGAATTAATACATATCCCTTTGATTATGAACTACGTTGTTTATATACATGGCATTATACTAGCTTTTACATAACAACTTTATAATAGAAATCTATTATTTGTAGATAATAGTCATTTCATTTCAACAGAATACTCTTGTCCTCATATTTAATTAAGTTATGGTTTTAGTTTGACCAATAACCAATAAGTAATGAGGAGAAAATTGAATAAATATGGTTATAACAAGAACCACGTGTTTTCAGCATGTATCCACATAATTTTCCTGCTACAATCTTCATGCATTCACATACATTTTCATTCCATTTTTATCACATTTTTGGTGAATGATATCTGCAGCAAATATATCTATTTCAAAGTGGATGGAGAGAACCATGGTTTGTTTTCGTTGATAAATATGAATCACAAGACTTTTTAACATGCATCCACATAAGTGTCCTTGCTATCATCTCCACATATTAATTCATCTAAGGTGGAGAACTTGAGCTGGTAATAGCAGCAAAAACAAACTTTGAAAATTGAAATCCAAACCTGTAATAGAAAAATCACGTTTTGAAAATAACCTCTAACTTTTCCATCATGCACTTTTTGAAGATTTTTTCACGTGTGATTGTAATTGGGCACATTTTGGACAATACCCATGTTTCAGATTTTTGAAATTCATCCGCATCTGTTCACAAAATAAAATGCAATATTGACTGTCCTCATTTTTAGTTTGTAATTATTCCAGCTAAGTTCTTTCTCAACATACTCCTTGGTCAATAATATTTGAAGGAATAATGCTTTAAATAATGAATGCCAATAAGATATAGCAAGCAATATTTTCAAAGTAGATGAACTTTGTATTTCTGAAATAGCTACAGGAAGATTTGTAGGTGACAAGAAGATCTGTGCTACAAATCAGCATGCTGCAATATTAAAGATTAGTAAAACATAATCAACAATGAATTTTCCATGTTTTAATTCCAAAACAATATTAAATACTACTTAATTATATTAAACTATATGCAACGTAAAATGGTAAAATGGGTGGTAATGGAATGGAAATGGAATATGAAAATGAGTAGGTAAGTGCATAAAATGGATTAAAATATGGTATTAAATGGGTCATAAATGGCTCTCATCAATAGTTGCTTCTATTTTAATATAGTAGAATTAGGCCCCACTTTAGTATTAGTATATGATTTCTCTCAAAATCATGGTAAAGCAGATCAAGAGAGAAATATGATCATATTATGACTAAGGAGATGAAGAAACTGTATATGAGCAATGTCAGTATGCTAATAGAAACCAAATTTAAATAAAGCTTCTACAAACTAAACAAAATTCATAAACTTCAAGATAGACTAAGATGAGCACTCAATTGAGAATATGAGCCATTAATGGGCTCTCTCAATGGGAAGATCTCTTGTTGAGTAGCTTTGTCTAAATAGATAGGATGTATGCTCAAGCTTATGCCTCAAAAATGGCTTCAAATGGAGTTGGAATTTGGGTGTGAGTGTATGGTTTTGATGTAAAATGGCTTCTTAAAATGGAATTATGAATTTACTTCATGGATTGTGTTAAAATGGCTTGGGAGAGGATTCCTTAAATAGGCAAAGGGCTTGAGGGATCAAGGGCTAGGATGCAAGGATGGGAAAAAGCTTATGGAAGGCTCAGATTGCATGAGAGGAGAGCACATGGATTGTGCTTCCTTATAGCCAATCAGGGAGTGACACATGTTACAAGGTGAGAGGATGGAGGAAAGGGGAAGGATGAGTCAACAAAGGAGGCTCAAGGGATAAAATCTTCATAAAGACCCTCATAATGGCTTGTAAGAGCAATGAAGGGGCTTTGGAAGAGTCAATTATGGCCTAGTGGGCTTCATAAAGTTTTATGGTTGAGATATTTTGAAGGAGATGAGAGGACTTTTGACTTGGGCTTGATTAGGAAGGTTTTAAGCTTGCTTAGGCTTGTGCAAATGATTAGAGGATGGATTAGGATGGTTTAGGATTAGCTTAGGGATAAGCAAGTGGATGGCATTTAATGAGGGTGGGTGAAGGAGGAGATATTTGTTAACTTTGTCTTGGGTTCGTAAGTTTTAACCCATGTTTAGGGAATGTGACAAGGTTAGGAGGGGATTAGGATTAGGTTTAAAGACATCTTCTAGAAGAGTCTAGACTTTGGATGAGGATAAAGACTTTCTAGAATAGTCTAGAACTTCCTAGGATGAGGGTGAAGACTTTCTAGAAGAGTCTAGAACTTCTTAGGATGAGAATAAATTAGATTTTTAGGAAATAAATAAAGTTTTATTTATTTCAAGGGTTTGGGTTGAGGAGATATTTATTAAAACTTTTTTAATAAACATGAGGATTAATATTTAATCTTAATTAAATATTTTGAGTTGGGATTAGGGGTAGGAAATGATGGTATTAGCCTTTAATCAAAATTAAAGAAGGATTAGAAGATTTCGGAAGAGGTTAGTGGTCTTAAGGAAATTGGCCAAGTTTTGGGCAAAAAATAATTTTTTTATTTATTTTGGGTTTTTTGGTCAATTTATTAATTAATTCATTAATAAATAAAAAAATAATGTTTAAATAAGATTTAAATGTTTTTGGGAGGGATTCCTTAATTAAATATTTTTAATTAAGATAAAGGGATTTAATGGCATAAAAATAAATAAATAAATTAAATAATTAATTAATAAATAAATGATGATGTCATCAAGAATTTTTTAGAAAATAAAAATACTTTATTTTCTAAAAGTTTTTAGGTGTCTACATTTTGCCCCTCTTTGATGTGATGCCGCAAGTGGCATGGCATCAAAGATAAGAAAATAAAATGCCCAAGGCTAGAACAGAAGAGGAGAGAATGGACTGTTAGATGCCCCCTCAAGAAGGCGGCGGGGAGAGAAAGTGAGGCTCGATGGCTTCTTGAAAAGTACAAGAATCTCAGATGAGCAAGGAAACTCAGATTGGCTTAAAAGAAGAGGTTTAGTTAGCGCAAACTCTCACTACGGGAGATGATAAAGGGAGAATCAGAGGCATAAGAGGAAGCAAGCTTAAGATCTCAAGGATTGCAGAGGATGAAGGAGCAGAGTGCTATAAAAGGAATCCAGGATGGGGAGATGGATGAGGGGATTATAAAGCTGATGTAATAGGATTTCAAAGAGTCAAATTGGCAGAAGATGGGTTTCGGAGATCACTAGGACTAGAATTGTGGATCTCGAAAGATGAGGCTTGGTGGATTGATTTGGTTTGGTGGATCCCTAAGACTAGGATTGTGGATCCCTAAAGCTAAAAGTGATGAGTGATTCAAAGAGATACTAATGCATAAGCTGGGGTAGGAGAGACGGATGCTAGATATGGATGGGGGACAATGGAGATGAAGGGAAACCATTGAAGCTTTTTTTTGAGCAAGGGGATACTTCAAAGGGAAGTACCACCAAGTAGTTGAGCACTAGATTTACTATAGGACTATTGGTTAATTGCCAAGGTTACTAAGAACATCAAGGCCATGTCACCAACCATCCAGAGGACTGACAAACTGACTCAAAACAAACACACAAGGATTGCTCCAGCATCACACATGAAACCCGAAGGAAACAATGTGGAACCGACACTGAGTAATCCACAAGCAAAAAAGAAACAAACCAAAGACTTGATCAAAATCGTACGATTAGAGTGCCCCATTCGTAGCATACCATGATATGGAAGATCGTGGCAACCTTGAGGGGGGAACAAAAAGATTGTTTGGAAAAGATACCTCAAGACCCAAAAGGGAAGATTCCAAATCAAGAGAAATTGAAAATCCAAAAGAGAACCATTTGCCAACGAGATGGGTAGGATGAGGTACTAACAGACCAAGATTAGACATAAGGAAAGCTATATCCTAAATGGATCTATCAGAGAGCACCTAAGCTGATGGATCTAGATGAGTGATGCATCTAGCAAGCTGAACTAAGAAGGATAACACTTTGGTGACATGAGATCTAGCTAAAGGATGCATTAGAATAGTTAACCAAGATGTGTGATGTGTGCAAGATGCTGATCAAGGAGGAACTGACACAAAAGCTAGATAGATACAACGATACTAAGCTAAAGAGGATGTGCAAGCTGACAGACCAAGATATTTACAAGCTGAAGTTGACCAAGATAGTTACAAGCAGGCAAAAGCTTAAGATGATAGGATAGCGGGATGGTTCGATGTTGTGCAAGACGCGAAAGCTAAGGGTGGGGTGATAGCGAAAGATATGGATTTGGCAGGATGCATCCAATGATGATGAGATATTTTGTGACCAAGGATAGCTAGAGGAGCAGGATGAGATGGCTAGATAGGATGGTAGATAACTAGTATTATGATGGATATAAAGAGATGACATTGGGTTTGCATGAGGATAGCCTAGACCTAGATACCAATGACAAGGGAGGATGGACAAGACAAGAAATCCAAGGAATATAGTGCCCCCAATTAGAAGATAACATGTGGAATGAGGTCTTATGATGGATGTGATAGGATTGAAGCTAGGATGGAAAAAGCTGAAGGGGCTAGGGAGATGGATGATAGCTGGGATGGTTGGCTGAAGCTGCAGGAGATAAGTGGATGGTGTGAGATGGAAGATGGAGGGTGGAGGATAGGTGGATAGATTGGAAGATGGAGTTGGATGTCAAGAGGTGACCAAAAGCATGAGGGTGATAGGCTAAGCTGGTGATGGCGGGATTATGCATGATACTTTTTTGCCAAGTTTTCATCATGGCACTTGTCCAAGGCACTTGAATTGCCAAGTTTTCACTAGTGGACGCTTTATTTTTCTTTTTCTTTTTTTTTTGACTTTTTGACTTTGGACTTAGATGGAATGATTTTGGCTTTCTTTAGCTATTTTGGCCTTTTTGGGATTTATTATTGGCTGTTGGAATGTTCAATTTTGTTGCTAGCTGTTGGTACACCAGATGTGTGATTTATACAATAGATTGGATTAGATGGGATTGATGGTAGGAGATGGAGGGATGAAAAGGTTGGAAAGGAGCATGAGATGGGGATGCTTGCAAGAGCAACATTGGCACATGTTGGGACGAGTGTGAAAAGAGCATATGGGGGATAGATAGTAGATGCGAGCGTGATGGAGGATTTGTGGAAGCGTGCTTGGGGATATAGGCACCCAAGATGGAGTTAGGAGATGGGGGACATGAGTCACTGGATGGAGGATTAGCAATGGTGGATGCCATTATGCATTGGGTTTCAACTTTTTTCTTTAGGATCCACATGGTTTTGGATTTTCTTTCCATAGGCTTTTGCATTATTTTGCATTCTTTGATTGGATTTTTCCTTTTTGGAGTATGTCTTTTAGAATATACATGTGATTACCTAGGATGTGGATTTTTAGCTTTATGCATTTTGAAGTTGGCATTTACATTGTTGTGGTAAGCTTTGGGAAGATGGTTAGGAGAAGCTTTGTGAGATGGAGAGGATATGGGAGAGCATGTAGGGGGATGATGATGGATGATGTGCCTCGATATGTGCCTTTGCTGATCTTGCATATGAATGAAGGGAATAGGATTTGAATGATGGCTGATAGGAGGATGGAGGATGGTAGATTTTGGGACATAGGGACCCAAAATGGATTTAGCGAATGAAGGGGGGATATGGTAGGTTGTTTTAGGTTGAAAAGATGGTGGAGGGGGGATGACATAAGATTTCTTGAAGGAGTGATGGGAGGCTAGCATGGGGGGTTTGGAGATAGGCTTGGTTTGGGGCTGTGGTGTACCAACACCTTTAGATGGTGAGCCTTTGGATACATATCCAAGACCATGATATCCTAGATTTTTTTGTGCAATAATAGGCTTTCTGATTCCTTGCTCTTGTGGTCCTAAACCTTGACCTTGATAATGCCATTGATTGAGCATTTGAACTAGCCGAGGATACTTTTTGCTTGTAAAAATGGTGGAAGTGCTTTATTAGATGTACTGCAATAGGGAGATACTATTATTAATTCTTTTGCTGAGAGGAGGCCACTATGGATGAATGTAAGTGAACCAAGAGGGTATATTATAGATGGTGAAATAGCTTGGATAGGTGGTAAGATGGAAGCATGGAGTGGAGGAGATGGTAGGATAGGATCTTGATTTAGCTGATGGGATGAAAAGATATCCTGCAGTAGAGGTGGTATGGCTTGAGGTTTTGGAGATGGAGGGGATAGTGACTGCAGTATGGTTGGAAGACATGGTATGATGATATCTTCGTTTATGCTTTGGGGGATGTCAACATGCTTTTGGGAAAGATCTTGATAGGATTGGTTTGGAGTGGATGGTGCGATAGGAGGTGAAGGGATGGACTCTTCAAAGGCAGTGGATGGATAGATGGGAGATTTAGTAGTGGAGATGGGTGAGTAGAAGATGGATGCATAAGGGTCATTACAAGAGATTTGGGAAATGCTTGGAGGGGATGTGGATAGGATTTGGAGGGTTTTGACAGATGGTGGGATTTTGATGCTTGCAGGAAGTGGAAGGATTTTAAGCAATTTGATGGATGGTATGGGGATGATAGCTATGGGAGATGGAGGTGATATTATAGATGGGGAAGATTCATTACAAACTACTTCACATGGTTGGATTAGATGACATGGCTTATCGACTGCTGGAGGTGACTTTTCTTGTATTTCCTCTAGGAGATTCCTTGGAGACTCGTGTGTCGAAGGTGGAGGTGGATTGACAAGAATAGCTAGTGTGATGGGGGTGGAAGATTGGAACCTTGGTTGATTGGGTGATGGAGGAGAAGCTGGGATATCAGATGGCATGACTAGATAGTTTGGAAGAATGCATGGATTTTGTGGGATGCTTGGGGGAATGTTTCTAAGGCTTTCAATATACCTGTCATAGTCAACAAGATTTTCATCATCATTGGAATAGGAGGTGGCGGGAGCAAGGACAATACGACCGAACACATCATGATAGGTTTGGGATTTCATGTTTTGATGATGAGTCGGATGGGGATGGGGTCTTGCATATGGATGAACACAGAAGCTCATGGTTGGATTTGGATTAAGCGTAGATTTTGGATTGGCTGATGAAGGATTTCCTAGGGAGAGTCAAAGTTGTATGACAGACCTAAGGAGGATTGGCTGGAGATTTTTGGCTTTCCTATGGATGGAAGACTTCAAGGGCATGCTATCAAAAAGTGAGAGTTTTTCTTTCCTATGCACTGGATTGGTGGAGATTGTGTCAACATAAGGATAGACTAATGATCCTATGGGCATGACATGAGATTGACCACTTGTGGATCCCAACCTTTAGCTCAAGGTGATGAGGGATAACAAGTGACAAAGCTAGATTACCCTAGACAAAGCTCTATCAAAGGGATAACCTTGGTGAGGCTGGTGGATTGGTCGGATTGATTGGATAGCAAATTCTAGTAGAATGACAAAAACTTTCTAAAGGCTTGGGTGTGATTTTGGATTGGGTTTCTAGCAAGCTGGGGGGGATGATTTGGAGAGATTTTGGATTTGGGATTGTTCTAAAGCAAGGAACTAGATAGATTCGGCTGCAACGGGGGAGCTTGGATGATTTTCTGATGAGGCAGTGACTACGCTAAGTATGCCTTGAGCTGGGAGATTTTTGCTTTTTTTTGAGTTTTGACCAAAGTTGGCAAACATTCATTCAAACGCTATGAAAAAAGAAGCAGACAAAATTTTGGAGCAAGCATGTCAAACACACCAACATCCTAGGAAGCTTTCTACAAGGATGAAATTTGTTATAGCTAGGGAGTCCTCGATATACACAAGGTACGTGAGGCTCAAATCTGTAGATGAAACCAAAAAGATGTCACACAGCTGAGAGGAGTGGTAACCCACTTCTCCTCTTTCACTTCTCAAGGGTATAAAGTTCCTTGAGGCTTAGCTCGAGTGATAAAATCTTGATTCCAAGAGAGGTGTCTTTGGATTCACCTCCCAATTTTTATACTCTGCTGAAACGGTGGAGTTGAGGTTGTCCCAAGGGGTGATGAAATCCCCAAGCAGGCCTCCTAAAAAGTGTAAAACAAGACCACATACCTGATCTTGGGCTTTAAAAGACATGCGTTTATTCCAATTGATGATTTAGATTTTGTTAGCTATGATTGAAGACACTTGTGATTATGACATACAATGTTCATTCCAATTTGACAGCATCGTCAGCATAATGAAAGTCGAGATATCATCAACATAAGAAATACGAGCGTCATTGAAAATGCGTCCAAACCATGCAATGTTCATTGATTGTTAGGCATTCAAGATTGAGTGTGAGTTTGTTTTAAGCCCAAAACAAAGATGTGTGAAACTCGATTGCCAAGCACGCGCTCGGAGGCCCTCCATGTCAAGATTTGTCCAATTTTTATGCTCAAATGAAGTGTGAGTGAGATTAATGTGCATTCAAGGAATTTTCTAACTTAGAAAATCCACTAAAGACCCAAGTGAGTGGAGTTTGATCTTTGTGGAGCACTTAACACCCTCTTAGGTAGACCCATCCCCATAGATGGCGCTGAGATTGTAACCAATGGTTAAATTGATTGGTGATTAAAGAGGGTGAGTCCAACTACAAACATACTCAAAGCATCTTTATTAGTTTTTATAACTTAGAAGATTTCGAAAATGTGGATTCTTTTTATGCTCCAAAAGATGATTATTTGATCTATGGCATTCAAGATTGGGATTTTTGTTTTAATCATGCATTCATAAAAAAAACAAACTTGATTTTAATCCATGGCACTCAAGAGTGATTTTAGCAACATGCATTCAAAGACAAGTGATTAAACATTCAAGTTTTTTCCTTTGAGCATTCAAGATTGAGATTTTGTGTGTTGTTTTAAGAACTTTGAAGTGCTTTTTTTTAACCTTAGATCATTCAGGATTGTTTTGGACTCAAAAGTGAAAATGACTCTTTGGACTTTGGTTTTCATTCAAGATTTTGTGTTCTAGTTTGCATATTTTAAGCCCAAAAATGATATTTCTAGATTGCTTTGATGCATGAAAAACCTAAGAAACATTCAAGATTTTGCAACAAGACATTTGTTTGGAACAAATAACAAAGGTTTTAGGAGAATTTTTGGCAACCATTTAGGACTCTTAGTTTTCATGAGATTTTTAAAAGAACTTTAAAATATTTGCAAATGAGGTTCATTTTATCCTTGATTGATGCTTTGAGTTTGATTTAGATTTTAGTGTGCACTTAGTGTTGATTTTGAACCTTTTGAAATGGAAACTTGAAGTTCTTTTTAAATTCCCAAAAATGAAGTGTTCCTAACTTTGCATGAATGCATCTAAAATATTGATGTTGCAAGGATGCCAATGATTGGATTGGTTTAGTTTCACTTGTTAAAAGATTTTTTCTTTTTTGCAAATTTTTAATTTTTTAATGGATTTAAGTATGATTTGGGGGTTCATTTTAAGCACTAAAAAGAAGTGTGTATGATTTTGCTTCCTTAAAAAAAAATGGCCAAGATCTCCCACAAGAAGAAGAAGAAGAAGTAGATGGAATAAGAAGAATATAGACAAGAAGAGGAAGAAGAATTCCAAGTGCTTTGTCCACCTATAAGCTTGAAAAATCTGCAAATACTATGAGATAGACTATGAGTTCCTTTGTCTTCTTCATGCTCATGTGGACCTACAAAACCAATTTATACAATCCTACCAATCACAAAAACAAGAAAAATTAGCCAAAATCAGCAAATGACATACAAAACTTGACTAAAAAAGCTAATGAAGATGACCCATGCGAGGTCCCACCCGGCGTGCCAAAATGTATATGAGCAATGTTAGTATGCTAATAGAAACCAAATTTAAATAAAGCTTCTACAAAATAAAAAAAATTCATAAACTTCAAGATAGACTAAGATGAGCTCTCAATTGAGAATATGAGCCATTAATGGGCTCTCTCAATGAGAAGCTCTCTTGTTGAGTAGCTTTGTCTAAATAGATAGGATGTATGCTCAAGCTTATGCTTCAAAAATGGCTTCAAATGGAGTTGGAATTTGGGTGTGAGTGTATGGTTTTGATGTAAAATGGCTTCTTAAAATGGAATTATGACTTTACTTCATGGATTGTGTTAAAATGGCTTGGGAGAGGATTCCTTAAATAGGCAAAGGGCTTGAGGGATCAAGGGCTAGGATGCAAGGATCAGAAAAAGATTATGGAAGGCTCAGATTGCATGAGAGGAGAGCACATGGATTGTGCTTCTTTACAGCCAATCAGGGAGTGACACATGTCATAGGGTGAGAGGATGGAGGAAAGGGGAAGGATGAGTCAAAAAAGGAGTCTCAAGGGATAAAATCTTCATAAAGACCTTCATAATGGCTTGTAAGAGCAATGAAGGGGCTTTGGAAGAGTCATTTATGGCCTATTGGGCTTCATAAATTTTTATGGTTGAGATATTTTGAAGGAGATGAGAGGAATTTTGACTTGGGCTTGATTAGGAAGGTTTTAAGCTTGCTTAGGCTTGTGCAAATGATTAGAGGATGGATTAGGATGGTTTAGGATTAGCTTAGGGATAGGCAAGTGGATGGCATTTAATGAGGGTGGGTGAAGGAGGAGATATTTGTTAACTTTGGCTTGGGTTAGTAAGTTTTAACCCATGTTTAGGGAATGTGACAAGGTTAGGAGGGGATTAGGATTAGGTTTAAAGACATCTTCTAGAAGAGTCTAGACTTTGGATGAGGATAAAGACTTTCTAGAATAGTCTAGAACTTCCTAGGATGAGGATGAAGACTTTCTAGAAGAGTCTAGAACTTCTTAGGATGAGGATAAATTAGATTTTTAGGAAATAAATAAAGTTTTATTTATTTCAAGGGTTTGGGTTGAGGAGATATTTATTAAAACTTTTTTAATAAACATGAGGATTAATATTTAATCTTAATTAAATATTTTGAGTTGGGATTAGGGGTAGGAAATGATGGGATTAGCCTTTAATCAAAATTAAAGAAGGATTAGAAGATTTTGGAAGAGGTTAGTGGTCTTAAGGAAATTGGCCAAGCTTTGGGAAAAAAATAAATTTTTTATTTATTTTGGGTTTTTTGGTCAATTTATTAATTAAATAATTAATAAATAAGGAAATAATGTTTAAATAAGATTTAAACATATTTGGGAGGGATTCCTTAATTAAATATTTTAAATTAAGATAAAGGGGTTTAATGGCATAAAAATAAATAAATTAATTAAATAATTAATTAATTAATAAATGATGATGTCATCAGAAATTTTTCAAAAAATAAAAATACTTTATTTTCTAAAAGTTTTTAGGTGTCTACATTTTGCCCCTCTTTGATGTGATGCCTTAAGTGGCATGGCATCAAAGATAAGAAAATAAGATGCCCAAGGCTAGAGCAGAAGAGGAGAGAATGGACTGTGAGATGCCCCCTCAAGAAGGCGGCGGGGAGAGAAAGCGAGGCTCGATGGCTTCTTGAAAAGTACAAGAATCTCGGATGAGCAAGGAAACTCAGATTAGCTTAAGAGAAGAGGTTTAGTTAGCACAAACTCTCACTACGGGAGAATGATAAAGGGAGAATCAGAGGCACAAGAGGAAGCAAGCTTAAGATCTCAGGGATTGCAGAGGATGAAGGAGCGGAGCGCTATAAAAGGAATCTAGGATGGGGAGATGGATGAGGGGATTATAAAGCTGATGTAATAGGATTTCAAAGAGTCAGATTGGCGGAAGATGGGTTTCAGAGATCCCTAGGACTAGAATTGTGGATCTCAAAAGATGAGGCTTGGTGGATTGATTTGGATTGGTGGATCCCTAAGACTAGGACTGTGGATCCCTAAAGCTAAAAGTGAGGAGTGATTCAAATAGATACTGATGCATAAGATGGGGTAGGAGAGATGGATGCTGGATATGGATGGGGGATAATGGAGATGAAGGGAAACCATTGAAGCTTTTTTTTGAGCAAGGGGAGGAACAACCAACACATTAGGAGCCACAACCAGACCCATGCAATGACTCTAGTTAGAGTCAGGGTAATCATGACTAGTAGTGAGTGTTAAATGTATAGAGAGAGCATGATAGTAAAGCCATAATCTATTTTAATATTTTCATATTCATCATCACTAACATTTTCATTAGAATTTTTGTCAAAGGTATCATCAATATCAAGATTAATATAATCTAAAATATGAATAGAGTCATCATGGTTATTCATTTGCATGTTATTATTGTGATTAATCTCCTCCCAAGGCTAAAGTGTGGGTTGACTAAAGGATGACAAAGTTTAGGATGAAGATACAATTTTAGAAGCAAGAGCATGGACGTTGGCCTTATCTTGATGGTTCTTGTGACACTTATGAGTGTGTTTATTGTGAATGGTTTTATAAGATAAAATTGAAGGATTGGGATCAACTGTCATAGGTTTTGAAGAAGGAAAAACTTTGGGGTGTGGAATGATAGGTAGAGGGATATATGTGGGGCAAGGAAGAAAACTGTAGGAGGATCAAACATAGGAAGATCAAGCTTAATAATCTTGTCTACCTTATATTTCTTATAGGATAGATAAATGATTAGGGTAGTTAGCTAGTTTTTGAGGTAGACATAGCCCATAGATATCTTTCTCGACAAAATCTTGAGGGTGAAAGGTTTCATAAAGAAAATGATTAATGGTGACAGTTTCTCATTTATGAAAAAATTTGGTACACTTATGAATAGGAGAGGCTACAACTTGCATAGAAGAGAGCCACAAAATACCCATTTTAACTTGAAATTGATCAGAAGTAGAAATAACAACAATGATAGTATGAACAATATTACTTGAAAGAGTCACAAGAAGATTAATAGAAGCTTGAGGATGATAAAGAAAACCATTAAAATAATACATAGAAAAAAAAGTAATCATAACTTTAGATGCAATAGCCACTTGATTATTAACTATGTTGGTTGATTTGTTCATTTTGATGTAGTTTCTAGGATTAGATAACTTGTTTTGATGAACAATAGTGTCACTCTTATCGACAAAAAATGGAACCATTGTAGTAGAGCTCTCAAAATTTCTCACTTGTAACTAAAAATGGTGGAGAACTTCACAAAGATGTGGAAAGGAAGTATACTTAGTAAGAAGAATCCTATCACTAATGATTTTTTGCATGTTATAAATGAAAATAGGTTGAATATCATCATCAAGAACATGATGTGATATTTGATCATACAACTATTTGAATATATGAATACAATCACTAAATTTTTCTTTCACAATTTTCTTACAATGCATTAAATCAATCAAACAAATTTGAGGACCAATAATATTTTGAAATTGATGAATGGAAGGATTCCATAGAATAAAGGGTAAAGAGAAATACCATTGCAAATATTTGTCCCTAAGAGTATGTGTAAACAACTTAGCCATAATCCTATATTTATGAGAAAAATCACTCCATGTAGTTTGGAGAGTTCTAACATTAATCATAGGATCACCATTACCATTATAATTCTCGAGACAAGGTATGTCAACATGTTTGGGGATAACATAACAAATAATATCTAAGGAAATGAGATTATCAGTGTCACATCTAAGGATGTTGTACTTACATTGAATGAATTGAGCCACATTTTATTGCAATATGGTAAAAATTTGAAGCAAGCTACTAATGGTAGGATTAGAAGACACAATAGTAGGAAAAGACATATTATATGTGTATAAAAAATTTAAGAAGGGGAAGGAAAATATGAAGATGTTGGTGGAGGATTGGAAGGAATATGAAGAGGGCTAGAATATGTGAAAGGAACAATGTTGTATGAAGGTGATGAAGAAGGTATGAAAGTAGAAGGAACACACAAGGGAGGTGAAGGCTTGAGAAGAACAACACATAAATGATTAGAGACTTATATAGGAGTTGTCATTAGAGGTGGCACATAAGTAGGAATTCTAGGAAGATTATTGAAAATAGGAATGCGTGATTCAATGGTTATGGAAGGAGGAGTGTGTCCTAACTCTTGAGAAAACTCTATCAAAGGCTTAGCATGAGTGTTAATAAGGTGTGATGTACCATGCAATATGGACATGTTATTATAGTCACGAGTACTAAGATTTTCAAATTCCTCAAGAGGAACAATAACCAACACATCAGGAACCACACCCACATCCATAGAAGGACTCTAGTCGAAGTCTCTATACTCATCACTAGTTGACAAAGGGCCACACCTACCAACTCACAACAAAAACACAATAATATGGAGACAAAGAGATGACAAAATGCTTCAAAAAATTCTTTTTATTATACTTAAAAATCCTTACATCATAGATATGACTTCTTCTAAAAGAAGTTTACAAATGCTTCAACATAAGAGAACTCCCAAATAAGATCTTCCACAAGAAGAGTCTTCACACCAAGAGCTTCACCAAGAGAACCTCCATAAAGATGAGCTTCAAAAAGAAGAAACTTCCTCTCAAGATCTTACACACTAAGGTCTTTCACCTCCAAGCTTTCTTACAAGAGATTACACCATGAGACCTTAACTATAAGAGCTTACAATTGAAGAGCTTGATTACAAATGATCATAAGCCTTGCTTAAATAGGCACTTACCATCAAAGGCATTACAAACATAACCAATGTGGGATAAAAGGTAAATACGTTTACCTTAAAATAAATATTAAATTCCCACCCAAATACAACTAAGCACCATCATGTAGACCAATTCGAAAATTAAGTTGCTTTTGTGGATCACAACAAATATTAAATGCATGATTTAAGGGACTTTCCACAAACTTCTAAGATGCGACCTACACACCTTGATAAATGAAATGACAAATATTTTCTTATTTTTCTATTTACCCCACCTATGCACCTTGAAAATAGAAATTCCTCTTTTTTTCCTTTTTCTTTTTTCCTTTTTCTATTTTTATTGTTTTTCCTATAATTTTCATCACTTTCTCTCTCCTCTAGTTTTTTTAAAAATAAAAAATAAAAAATTGGTCTTACCTCCTTTTGTGATGCAAGATGCTCTTGCATCAGACACCCATGGTAGGAGAAATTTTGTGGATATGAATTCACAAAATAAAGTAGCCACTGTTAGAATTGTTTCTTTTCTTTCTCTTCCAACACCTAGTTGGAACAAGTATTTGTTGTTGATATATTTCCTTCTTCCTTCATTTCCAACACCTAGCTAGAAAGTGTCCGCTATTGAAAATAATCCTCTGCAATGAACTATGTCCAAGTATAACTCTTGTCCTCCTCTAATTTTTTAAAATTATACACACCTATAATAAACTCAAAAACACTATACCAATATTCCGTTGCATAGCACACATCACTAATAAGATCCTCATGCAAACCATCATCATCTTTCAAATTCATCCCAAAAACAATATCCCATGATTCATAAGAATTTACCTCTTGACATATTAATCTTTGCTTGCCTCTTTCATGTCATTAACAATGCATGTAACTGCTTCACTTGCTTGATCTCCAACTGAGGCATTATACTCTTCCTTCATTGCTATAATCTTCAAATCATCTTGATCTACTTCAAGTTCCCAAATCTTGTCATCTTCATGCTCCTTCTCCTCTCTTTCATCTTCTCTAACTTCAAGTTCACAAATATTTTCATCTTCATCCTCTTTCTCTTCTTTTGTACCACATGTGTGATACTCCACTAGATCTTCTTTCTTTTCCACATCCAAGGAATTGTCAACATCTCTTCTCTGGTGACGTGCTCTTGATTTCTTGCTCTAATTTTCTCAAGTCTAGGAATCCTCAGAATCCATCCAATCACAAAAGTCATGATGGGGAAACAACCCAAGAACAAAATAGACACAACAGAAAGGGGAAAATTATATTAACTGAGAAAATAAGCTAGTACAAATAGTACAGAGAAAATAAACTTCAAAACATGCCCTAAGGGCTTACAATAGCATAAATTTGGAGATAATTTCTCCTTTCAGTACCTCCTCTCAAACTCCACTCTGAACTACTTTTTATAATGCCAAAAATCTCCTTAAATAGACCCCGGAGGGTTAAGGACTAGGAGTACATTCTAGAAAGTGCTAGTAGGCATCCACCGACCAAATAGAAGGTTCCAGAAGCTGTGTTAGAAGTCGGCACAAATCTAGAAGAATCCAAAAATGGTAACCGAACTTTCAGGAGGGATAACTTTTGAACTGTAGCTTCGATTGAAAAACCATTTACATTTTTGGAAAGCTCTCGAAGTGCTCTATAGTCCTATGGACCAGCTTTATTTGTCCCCCATTTTTTGGCCCTTTTTGAGGTTATTTAATGCCCCTAACCTAAATTTGAAGCATTCTTAAGAGGTCTCCAAAACCCAAAAAACTGCAATAACTTTCAAACCATGGAGCCTTTTGACCTGATTCTTTTTCTGGAATGCTCTAAATCACAATTACATTCATCTGGCCAATTCACACCTTCTAGTTTACCAAAATGTTGGCCCAATTACATGTTCCAATTTTTTTGAGATTTTCTAACACACTGATAGTGGAACTGTGAGAGTTGGAACCTTCATTTGACCCAAATGGGTATCCAAAAATGAAAACACATGAAACAAAAACTAAGTTTAAGTACTTTTTTTTTGGGTGACACAGGATTGCCCTTATACCTTTGGATGCTCCTGCATCAGACACCCAGGGTAGATTGAAAAATGACCCTATCACTTTATGAATGGTAGAGGAAATCCCAAATGGAAAACCTCAACTGCTAAAATCCAAGTTGAGTCCTCGATCTGTCGTCCTTTCCATTTGACCAAATACTCTTCATACTGCCTATTTCTGGCACTCCTACCCACATGATGATCTAGAATGTCTTCTATTTCCTCCTTCTTAGAAGCAGGAATTGGACATGGCTCTAACACCTCATCTCCACCATCATCATGATACTCTGTTAAATCTACAATGTTGAAAATGGGAGAAATGTGAATACCATTTGGCAGCTTCACCTCATATGCATTTCCTGAGTCATGTTTCTTCAAAATTTTGCAGGAGCCAAATTTCTTCATTTTCAGCTTGTTGTAAGTACTGGCTAGAAATCTTTCTTTTCGTAAGTGCACCATGACTAAATCTCCTACTTGGAATTCCTTATGTCTTCTCCTTTGATCAACCCTAGCTTTATACTCTTGATTCATCTTGGTAATGTGTGCTTGAAACTCCTCATGTAGACGCTTGATATGTTCAGCAAATTCTTTCGCTTCAGCACTTGTCCTCTCCCCTTGCTCGATCTTCCTCAATTCTGGTGCAATCCTTGGGCTATTCCCATATACAATTTGGAATGGTGATTTTCTAGTACTCCTATTTATAGAGTTATTGTAAGAAAACTCTTCTTGTGGTAGAATCAAATCCCACCCCTTCGGCTTATCCCCAACTAAACATCTCAGCAAATTGCCCAGACTCCTATTTACCACTTCTGTTTGGCCATCAGTTTGTGGGTGATGCATGGAACTGAATTTCAAGTTTGTTCTCAACTTTTTCCACAATGTCCTTCAGAAATATCCCACAAATTTAGTATCTCTATCAGAAACTATACTCCTTGGAAGACCATGTAGTCTTACCACCTCTCTGAAGAACAAGTCTGCAATATGGACAGCATCATGAGTTTTGTGGCATGGAATGAAATGTGCCATTTTGGAGAACCTATCAACCACCACAAATACTGAGTCATTACCCCTTTGTGTCCTTTCCAATCCAAGAACAAAATCCATACTTATGTCCTCCCATGGCTTTGATGGAACATGCAATGGCTGATATAGTCCAGTATTGTGGCTAAATCCCTTAGCAACTTGACAAACCTGGCAACTTTGTACAAACTTCTTCACATCCTATGAAATTTGAAGCCAAAAATAATGTTCTCTAAGAATGGAAATGGTCTTATCTCAACCAAAATGCCCTTCCATCCCTCCACTGTGTTTCTCCTTAATCAGATTTTCCCTCATGGAACTCTTTGGAATGCACAATTGACTACCCTTGAACAACATGCCATCCTGAATAAAATAGTCTAACCACTTGGTTCTATCTACAACAACAAGTTCTTTACAAGCTTTTCATGGTTCAACAAAATCAGGATCCTTGGGGTACAAATTCTTGAGTTCATCAAACCCAACTACTTCAAGTTGCATTACTGTAAGCAATAACTGTCTCTACTTAGTGTATCTGCAACCCTGTTAGATTTTCCACTTCTATGCTTCAACTCAAATGTATAACTCTACAAGAATTCTACCCACTTCATATGCCTCTGATTCAATTTACTTTGGCTATTTAGGTACTATAATGCCTGATGATCAGTATACAAAAAAAATTCCTTTGGCAATAAATAATATCTCCATTTCTTTAAGGCCTGAACTATTGCATAGAACTCTTGATCATAAAAAGAATACTTCTTCTTTGCATCATTTAATTTTTCACTAAAATATGCAATAGGCTTACCTTCTTGGCTTAATACAGCCCCAAGAGCACTGCCACTAGCATCACAATCTACCTAGAAAACCTTTCTAAATTTTGGAAGTGCCAACACAGGCTATTATGTCACCTTCTTCTTTAGCAATTCAAAACTTCTCATAGCTGTTGTAGTCCATTTGAACTCTTTTATATCCCCTCTTATTGTATCAGTTAGGGGGTGCACATATGCCACTAAAATTCTTAATAAACTTCTTGTAAAAACTAACCAGACCATGAAATGATCTTACCTCAGTAGCAGGCCCTGGAGTAGGCCATTCCAAGATGGCTTTTACCTTCTCTCGATCCATTTTGAGGCCTTCAAGTGATATAACAAACCTCAAATAGACTAACTCCCTTTTTGCAAAGATACACTTCTTCAGATTAATTAACAGTTTCTCTTCCCTTAGCCTTTCAAGGACACTACGAATATGCAATAAATGTTCTTCCAAAGTCTTGCTAAAAATTAAAATATCATCCAAATAGAAAATAACAAATTTTTCCAAGAACTTCTTAAGTACCTCATTCATGAGCCGCATGAAGGTACTTGGGGCGTTCGTCAATCCAAAAGGCATAACTAACCACTCATAAAGACACTCCTTGGTCTTGAAGGCTATTTTCCACTTGTCTCCTTCTTGAATCCATATTTGGTGATAACCACTCTTTAGATCTATCTTTGTGAAGTACTGAGCTCCACTCAAGCATTCCATAAGATCATCCATCCTTGGCAAAGGAAACTGGTACTTGATTGTTATCCTATTTATAGCTCGAGAATCTGTACACATCCTCCACTCTCAATCCTTCTTTGGTGTGAGTACTACAGGTACTGCACATGGACTTAGGCTCTCTCAAATCAAGCCCTTCCTCAACAGCTCCTGAACCTGTCTATTTAACTCCTCTATCTCAGTAGGAGTCATCCTATAAGCAGCCTTGTTAGGTAAAGTAGCTCTTGGAATCAGATCTATCTGATGACTGATTTTCCTTACTGGTGGCAATCCATCTAGAACATTATCAAAGATAATATCTCCAAACTCCCCTAGTAAATCTAAAACTTCAAGTGGCATTTCACTACTACCTTCTTTATCTTTCCTAGGAATCAAAGCATAGCACATATGCTGATGTTTCATGCCATCTAAAAACTTCCTTTCATCAACAAGACAAATCCTAGCACTGCTACATACCTTTTCACCTTCCTTTTTCATGGGCTTCAATTTGTGGCGAACTCCATCCTTTGTCAAAGAGTATGTGTTTGCATGCCCATCATGTACTGCATGTCTATCAAACTACCATGGTTTACCCAACAATAGATGGAAAAAATCCATCAAAATAACATCACAGAGAACTTCATCATGGTAACTCCCAATTTTGAATTTCACTAAACATTGTTCACTTACCAGGACCTTATGATCATCTTTTACCCAAGCAATCTAATACGGCTGGGGATGTTTCTCCCTCTTGAGCTTCAGCTTAGAGACCATTTCTTCTGATACCAAGTTATTAGTGCTACCACCATCAATGATCACGTCACAACATTTATCCTCACACTTGCATCTGGTATGAAACAAAATCCTCCGTTGTCCTAGTTCAATCTCACCACTTAGTAGGACTCTTTTATTTACCAAGGTCTCTCCTCTTTCTGCATCCTCTGAATGTGATGATTGTGCATCCTCATCCACATGAGCAACCCTTGCTTGGCCCTCAGTTCTCCTATCTATCCTTCCTTGTCCTTGAGCTCATTCAAAGGCATGATGACCTTCTTCATTGCAATGGAAATAGGTACCATGGAAGCCTCCTCTTCCTTTTCCATGTCCTCTACTTCTTCCTCTCTGATTTCCAAAGTCTTGATCATGGGAGCGGTTGAAACCCTCATTCCTCTAGTTCCTGCTAGTACCCACATCTTCATTTTTCTTTTGGGTTTCATTGCGACCTCTAGATGATCTACTGCTTCCCCTTCCTCCTTGACTACACCCTCTTTGTCTTCCTTCAAACCTTTTATTCATCTTCTCTTCAACTCATAGGGAAAACTGGTATGCCTCTTCAACGCTGGTCATTCTTACCAGACTTAATTCCTCCTGGATGCTAGGTCGCAACCTACTGATATAATGAGCAACCTTCTCCTTATTTGCTTTTGCATGTCCTTCTCTAATCAAGAGTCGATAAAATTCTTTTGTATATTCTTTGACTGATCTTCCTACTTGCTTTAACCCATGCATCTTCTTAAACAAATCAAGCTCGTAGTCCACAAGAATGAACTGCTTCTTCAATTTGTCCATCATGTGATCCCACCTTGTGATCTTCTCCTTTCCTCTTCTCTTTCTTTCCAATTGAACCTCTTGCCACTAGATTTTGGCATGGCCTTTCAATTTTTCCTTTGCAAACTTAGCCCTATCTGGGTCCCTAATATCCTCATACTCAAAGTATTCTTCCAGTTCATTGATCCAATCGATCAACTCATTTGGTTTCAGATTTCCTAAAAAGACACCCACTTCAATTGTGGGTCTTTTCCCAAACTTAGTAATGGTCTTAAAAAGCCTTTCCTCTGCATGATTCAGAACTTCCCTATCAAATTCCCCTTCTGGTCCCATTACTTCTTCTTCATTGTCATCCTCACTGTTGTCACCTGCGACAACATTTGCTCCACTACGAAGCTCCTCTTGCAATGCTTGTGCCTTTGGAGGGCTCTAACCTCCTCAGGATTAATAGCTCATGCCCTTCCACCATGCTCTCTTCGTGGAGGTATCTTCTAACTCGAACCCACAACCACACAATCCTGGTGCAAACTGCCTCACAGTCAGCGCTCTGTCTACACACTCAGGAAAACCAGCTCTGATACCACTTGATGGGGACACAACCCAAGAACAGAATAGACACAAAAAAAAGGGGAAAATTATATTAAATGAGAAAATAAGCTAGTACAAATAGTACAGAGAAAATAAACTTCAAAACATGCCCTAATGGCTTACAATAGAATAAATCTGGAGATAATTTCTCCTTTCAGTACCTCCTCTCAAACTCCACTCCGAACTGCCTTTTACAATGCCAAAAATATCCTTAAATAGACCCTGAAGGGTTAAGGACTAGGAGTACATTCTAGAAAGTGCTAGTAAGCATCCACTGACCAAATATAAGGTTCTAGAAGCTGCGTTAGAAGTCGGCACAAATCTAGAAGAATCCAGAAATGGTAACCGAACTTCCAGGAGGCATAACTTTTGAACAGTAGCTCCGATTGACGAACCATTTACATTTTTGAAAAGCTCTCAAAGTGCTCTATAGCCTTATGGACTAGCTTTTCCCGTCCCCCATTTTTTGGCCCTTTTCAAGGTCATTTAATGCCCCTAACCTAACTTTGAAGCATTTTTAGGAGGTCTCCAAAACTCGAAAAAATGCAATAACTTTCAAACCGTGGAGCCTTTTGACCTGATTCTTTTTTTGGAATGCTCTAAATCACAATTACATTAATCTGGCTAATTCACACCTTCTAGTTTACCAAAATGATGGCCCAATTACATGATCCAATTTTTTCTAGATTTTCTAACACACTGATAGTGGAACTGTGAGAGTTGGAACCTTTATTTGACCCAAACGGGTATCCAAAAATGAAAACACATGAAACAGAAGCTAATTCTAAGTACATTTTTTTTTGGGTGACACAGGATTGCCCTTATACCTCTGGATGCTCCTACATCAAGTCATCTTCTTCTTTCTCTTCTCCATAATTGCATCTTTATAAGACAAATATTGTTCAACAGAAGCACCTCATGCAAATTGCCCCACAATCAGTGATCTATCTACACAATCAAGAACTCCTTGACAAACTTTACCCAAAGGTCCTAGTGCAAACTACCTCACATTCAGAGATCCATCCACACACTCAAGAACCTGCCTTTGATACCATTTGATGAAGGGCCACACCACCCTTACCAACTCACAATGAAAACATAATAATATGGAGACAAAGAGATGAAAAATTGATTCAAAAAATTCTTTTGTTATACTTGAAAATCCTTACATCATAGATATGACTTCTTCCAAAAGAAGTTTACAAATGCTTCAACATAAGAGAACTCCCAAATAAGATCTTTCACAAGAAGAGTCTTCATGCCAAGAGCTTCACCAAGAGAACTTCCATAAAGATGAGCTTCACCAAGAAGAAACTTCTTCTCAAGATCTTACACACTAAGATCTTTCACCTCCAAGCTTTCTTACAAGAGATTACACCATGAGAACTTCACTATAAGAGCTTACACTTGAAGAGCTTGATTATAAATGATCATAAGCCATGCTTAAGTAGGCACTTATGATCAAAGGTATTAGAAACATAACCAATGTGGAATAAAAAGCAAATACAATTACCTTAAAATAAATATTAAATTCCCACCCAAATACAACTAAGCACCAGCATGTGGGCCAATTAGAAAATTAAATTTCTTTTGTGGATCACAACAAATATTAAATGCATGATTTAAGGGACTGTCCACAAACTTCTAAGATGCCACCTACACACCTCGATAAATGAAATGACAACTATTGTATTATTTTTCTATTTACACCACCTATGCACCTTGAAAATAGAAAATCCTCATTTTCTCCTTTTTCCCTTTTCTATTTTTATTATTTTTCCTCTAATTTTTATCACTTTTTCTCTCCTCCTCTTTAAAAAAAATAAAAAATAAAAAATAAATTAATTATTTTTAAAATTTTTATCACACCCCCTTTTGTGATGCAAGATGCTCTTGCATCACTAGTAGTGACTGTTAACTGTGTAGAAAGTGCATGATAGGAAAATCATAATCCAAATTATTATTTTCATATTCATCATCACCAACATGTTCATTAGAATCTTCATCAAGGGTATCTTTCATATAGATTAATAGAATCTAAAATATAAATAGAATCATCATATTTATCCATTTGCATGTTATTACTATGATTAACCTGCTCCAAAGGCTCAAGCATAGGTTGATTGAAGGATGAAAAAGTTTGGGATAAAGATGAAATTCAAGAATAAAGATCATGGATCTTGGCCTTATCTTTATGGTTCTTACGATGCTTATGAGCATGTTGATTGTGGTGGGTTTTACAAGATAAACTTGAAGGATTAGGATCAATAGTCATAGGTTTCAAAGAAGGAAAAATATGGGGTGAGGAATGGTAGGTAGAGGGATATGTGGGGTATGGAAGACAATTTTAGGAGGATCAAACTTAGGAAGAATAAGCTCAATAATCTTATCTACCTTGTATTTTTTATTGGATAGATAAATATGTTTAGGGTAGTTGGGTGATTTTTGAGAGAGACTTAGCGCATAGATATCTTTCTCAAAAATATCTTGAGGGTGCAAGGTTTTATAAAGAGAATGATTAATGGTGAAAACTTCTCCTTTATGAGAAAATTTGGTACACTTATGAATAGGAGAGACAACAAATTTCATGGAAGAGAGCTACAAAATACTCATCTTAACTTGAAATTGATTAGAAGTAGGAATTAAAAAAATGGTAGTATGGAAATTATTATTGGAAAGTGTCATAGGAAGATTAATAGAACCTTGAGGATGATAAAGAGAACCATTACAATTTTGATACATAGATGAAAATGTAATCATAACTTTAGATGTAGTGGCCACCTAATCATCAATTGTGTTGGTTAATTTGTTGATTTTGATGTATTTTTTAGGATTAGATAACTTTTTTGATAAAAAATGATGTCACTCTTATCAACAAAAATAGAAACGATAGGACTAGAGCTCTCAAGCTAGCTCAAGTGTAACTAATAATGGTGAATCATTGTATAAAGATGTGAAAAGGAAGTATACTTAGTAAGGAGAATCTTATCGCTAATGTCTTTTTGCTTGCTAGAAATAAAAATAGGTTAAATATCATGATCAAGAACATGATAGGGTATTTGATTGTACAAGTATTTGAATTAACCAATAAAGTTACTAAGTTTTTCTTAAAAAAATTCTTACAATGCATTAAATCAGTGAAAGAAATTTGAGGACCAATAATGTTTTGAACTTTTTGAATGAAAGCTTTAGAAAGCATAATAAAGGAATCAAAAGAATATGGGATAAAGAGAAATATAATTACAAATATTTATCCCTAAGAGTACATGTGAACAACTTATCCATAAGCCTATATTTGTGAGGAAAATCACTACATGTAGTTTGGAAAGTTATAAGATGAATCACATGATTAGCCTTACCATTATAAACCAATCTGCTGTATGGTCTAAAACAAGCTCCTAGAGCATGGTATGAAAGATTGCATAACTATCTTATTCAGATTGGTTTTCAAAGGACTAATGATAACAGTAGCTTGTATATAAAAGAAGGTCCAGATAATAAGATTGTTTTGGCAGAAATATTTGTAGATGACACTGTTTTCACAGGCAATGATGATCTATGCAAAAAATTTTCAGAAAAAATGAACAAGGAGTTTGAGATGTCTATGTTTGGTGAGATTAAATTCTTTGTAGGTCTTCAAATCCAACAAAGTAAGAATGGCATCTTCATCACACAGTCAAAATACATCAAGGAGATATTAAAAAAATTTGGTATGGAGGATTGTAAACCAGTTGGAACCCCTATGTGTACTGGATTGAAACTTACCAAGGAAGATGAATCCAAAGAAGTGGATCAAACACTGTATAGATCTATGATTGGAAATTTGCAGTATGTAGTACATACTAGGCCAGATATTGCCCTTGCAGTCGGTATTGTAGCAAGATTTTCAGCAAAACCAAGAGAAACTCATATAATGGCAATCAAAAGAATAATGAGATATTTGAAAGGAACTGAAGATTATGGGCTATGGTATAAATTTGGAGGTAATTTGGATTTGAAAGTATTTACTGATGCTGATTGGGCAGGAAACCTTGATGACAGGAAAAGCACAAGTGGAGGAGCATTCTTTCTTGGAAAGAGATTGGTTTCTTGGACAAGCAAAAAGCAGAATTGTACATCCCAATCTACAGCAGAGGCAGAGTATGTTGCTGCAGCAGTAAATTGTTCAAATATTGTTTGGCTTAAGCAGTTATTGCAAGGAATGAGGATGGATATCAAAGAACCAGTTGTTATGTTCTGTTACAATACTAGTGCAATCAATATATCAAAGAATCCAGTGATGTATTCTAAGACCAAGCATATTGCAATCAAATATCATTTTGTCAGAGAATTGGTACAAGACAAGGAGATCAGATTGGAATATGTCAATTCAAAGGAACAAATTGCTGACATATTCACAAAGCCACTACCTAAGGATGCATTCTTGTATCTCAGAGGTAAGTTAGGGGTTACACCCCTATCCGAAATTCACTAAAAACAAGTTTTAGTGATGCATCAACGCATACCAAAATGAAAATCTATCTGTTGATGCAGTAAAATCTAGAAGCTTTGCATATGAATCAGTACTAAAGGTACATTACAATTCATTTAAGTTCTATTGTCTTTGGCATTTGTTGTCAAAGAGGGAGAGATTTACTTTACTATCATATCTTTCTGAAATTTGTGTGAAAAAGAAAGTTCTTATGTAATTCCTTCACAGAGGGAGATTACTGAAAGAGGGAGAGTCTATCATCTTAAAGGGAGAATTGTTTTGATGACACATTGTGCTGATAAGGACTTGTTTTCAAATTTCATTCTGCTATGACATGTTGTGTTGCCATCAATGCCAAAGAGGGAGATTGTTGGATACAATTGATAATTGCATGATTGTCTTTGATGTTACACAAATGTCATATCAGTCATCAGACAGTGTTAACCGAACTCACTCGATCATCGAAGAAAAGTAGCAGACAGTATTAACCGAGCTCACTCGGTCATCGAAGAAAAGTAGCAGACAATGTTAACCGAGCTCACTCGGTCATCGAAGAAAAGTAGCAGACAGTGTTAACCGAGCTCACTCGGTTATCGAAGAAAAGTAGCAAACAGTGTTAACCGAGCTCACTTGGTCATCGAAGAAAAGTAGCAGACAGTGTTAACCGAGCTCACTCGGTCATCGAAGAAAAGTAGCAGACAGTGTTAACCGAGCTCACTCGGTCATCAAAGGAAAGTCGGAGAAATCAGTGTTTACTGAGTTCACTCGGCGACTGAAGGATTTCACAAAATTCTCTGTATTAACCGAGCTCAGTCGGTTACCACAGGAATTATTTTCTGTGCAGGATTTACCGAGTTAAGTCGGCCAGCGAAGGATTTCTCGAAGGTTAAGTAATTAAAGTTAATTACTTTATGTAATGTATGAAGCCGACTTATAGCACAATTATTTATAATTGTAACTTGTATTTGAGCCGACTTGATAATCTGAAAGGTATATAGGAAGGATTAAGTTGTGAATTCAAGTATGGAAGTATGAATGTGAAAAAGCTAGCAGATATGATTGAATATCTAATATGCGAATTATAAGGAAGGTTAGAGCAAATTTTTGAAGGATCAGAGATGCAGAGTTACATTTGATCAGAGAGGATCTAGAGGAACAGAACAGAGATCTGTATCAGCAAAGATAAGTTGTATTTATTTCAGATCACTCATTGTTACTTTCTAACAATTGTAACAGTGTTTTCAAATCTCTTAACAGAGTAGGTTTAACAGCCTTTTGTAAAATCCTCTAACAAGGTGTCAATTCAGTTGAATTGATCCAAAGACCTCTAGCAAGGCCACTCCTAGCAGGGTGATTAAATCCTCTAACAAGGTTGCACCTAACAGTGTGTTTTGTAACCTTTAACAAGGTTGGCTCCTAACAGGGCTCACTTCAGAAGAGTGAAAAACAGTAACTAGTTACATTGGTGGTTTTTCCCATATTGGGTTTCCACGTTAAATCTGGTGTCTCTTGTCTCTTGTTTCTTGTGTTTTCAGTTTGATTATATGAGTATCAGCAATGAGTATTTCCTTTGACATCTTAAGGGACTTGTGGGAAAAGTTTTTGTAGTAACTGATTCACCCCTCCCCTCTCAGTTACTCCATTCTCATTTCCAACACTACACTATCTTCCACCCATAGTTTTTCATCATTTATTCTACTTAGTATGATCTATGTCCACTCATCTATGTCCAATTCATGGTAGAAATGATATTTGAACAAGTCTAGTTCCTTCAAATGTTCAAATCTAAGCTTCATAGTCATATCATGGTTAAGGACTAATTCCATATCCTTGTTTATACATTCACTCCCAATAGATTCAAACTTACTAGTAAGATAACTTCCTACGTCTTCCAAATAAACTAAAATTTTTGGTGTAATGAATAATGATGAACTAGGGTTTCCTTCTATGGGTTTCATGGAAACAACCTTCAATTTCTATCTCTCCTCATTTTCAACATTATGAACTATAGAAATATCCATGCTTCTATCAAATATAAACTTTTATCAAATGAATTCTATGAATAAATGATAAAATACCTCTTTCCAAAAATAGGGTTTTCTTTAAAATCACCTTGTCAAGTTACTTCTAAGTGCTCTATGCTTTTGATGTGATTGCAATGAAGTGGTAATCAAGTCTGTACTCCATTTTATTCATAGAATTCAAACTTGCATTGATTACATACTTTGCAAACATGAAAAAGTTGTCAATTACATTTGAAATCAAATATCTGCTCAAGATCTTCTATCTTTTCTTCAGATGCTACCTGAGGTTTACCATAGCCTCCTTTCATGATGAAAATATTGCACAAAATTTTAGTCCTCAAAATTCTCTATAAAAACATAGTTTTCATCTTCTACTACAGAATTGACTTTCTCTATAATGCCAGTAACTCTTAATTCCTTCATAACTAGTTTAAATAAGCTCCAAATTACAAGCAAGCTTAGATATACTCTAAACTTATCTTGATACACCTTTTTCCAATCTTCCTACCTCTAATTCCATCTCTAGATGAATTTCTTCTAATTCCATCTCTAGATATACCTCTTAATTCAAACTCAACAACTGACTTCAATCTTCCTATCTCGTCATCTACTAGCTTTTCCTTTGAGACATCTAATCCTTTTACAAATGCCACATTGAGTTCTTCTCGAAGTTTACTGACTATATTTCTTTTTTCCTCACTATCTTTGTTAGTTCCAAAGTTCCTCTCATGGTTCCTTCTATCATTTCTAATGTTTCTTCCATCATTCCTTTTGTTTCCAAAGTTTCTTCCATTGTTCCTTATATGTCCAAAGTTTCTATCCATTCTACAATATTGCATTGTATGTCTCAAGTTATTGCATAACTGACATACTATAGTTCTACTTCTAGGATTCTATTGATCATAAGGTGCATGACAATTATGAGCTATGTTTCCAAAGTTGTTACACTTATAACACACAATCTTTCTTCTTTCTGCATTAGGTCTTCCTTCACTTGATGTCCTTTTATTAGATCTTCTTATATTTGTAGGGTTAGTATTTCTAGACATTTTACTATTCCTTCTATCATTATCATACTTAGGTTTCCTACAATCAATTTCTTTATGACCCATACCATGAAAATTATGAAAATAAAAGTACCTAACATGATTAAATGACTTATTTGTACAATCTCTTTTCATATGACCTATTTCATTACATAAAAAATGCTTACCTCTAAATTCATACCTGGTTTCCTAAGGAGATTCAACTTGCTTTGGTTCATCCAAAATCTCAACTTCTTTATCTTGTCCAACTATTTTAGGTTTATCAAAAGATTAACTGGATTCAATCTTATCATTAGATTTATCTTTTTCTTTTAGATCTAATCTAATCTCAAGTTTCTTTATAGACATCTTAAATAGATAACCAAGACCAGTCTTATCATAAGTAGGCTTTTGTATTGACATAGAATTATCAATCTTTTCTTTGCTAGAATAAAGCTTTTCAAGTTGTTGCTTGCATTGAGTTAATTCACCTTTCACAATCGTGTTATACTTATGGAGTTCTTCATGATCTTCTTTCAATGTTTCTAAATCAGATGTTTTCTTTGTTACACTTGCTTTAAGATCTATATTCTCAGTCTTCAAATTAGATTCAACTTTGCTAGGATCACTCCTCAAAGTCAACTTCTAATTTTTAATTTTCAATTCATGCTTCAAAATCTTATACTCTATCTTTAGCTTTGAATAATAATCATCACTAGTTTCAAATTTAGTAGATTTAGGTTTGGATTTGAGATGCTCGATCTTTTCTTTCAATTGTCCAATACATACTTTGGAGTCTTCATATCTATCCTTCAGCTTTTCTCTTTCTTTAGTAAGGAGATCAATTTGTTCAAGTGCCTCTTCAAGGTTCTTCATCAATTGTTCCATATCCATAGGAATCTAATTCAAGCTATTAAGCCTCTTCTGACTAATGATGCTCTAATAACAATTGTTAGAAATAGGAATTATGGAGAGGGGGAGGGGGGGGTGTTGAATCAATAATCTAAAAACTTTATTCACCAATTGGATATTATTTCTTACTTTAAACCATACATAATAAAGCAACAAAATAATGATGAATAGTAATAGTAACCATGCACAAAGATAACTCATAACAACATATTTTGTTAACTAGGGAAACCTTGGCCAAGGGAAAACCCTAATGGGGATGATACCCACTAGATAATATATTGATATATAAGTTCCTTGTTAGAGGATGGACCCTGTTGCGAGTTAATGAGGAAATTTAATATAACAAGTCCTTGTTGGAGACTTTGAATCCTTGTTAGGAGATTCTAACCCTATTAGGAGTTGTGCCAACCCTGTTAGGAGTTGTAGTACAATAGATGAAAGATGAGCCCACTGCCCTAACATGCACTTCCAATTACAAGAAGAGCTCACTACCCAAACAAGTAATTAGACTTCTGGAATATAGATTCTTTCTCAGCTCAATCTTAGAACACAAAATAGATTCACAAACTTTGCATTTATTGCTTTCACAAAAGTTCGCAACAATTGCTCAAACACAACTTCTCGAAGATAGCACACTTGAAATCACAAGATGTCCTTTGCATAAATACCATGCCTTTACAAAAATTTATGCTAGGTTGGCTAAGACCATAATACACTTTTCCAACTTGGAGGAAACATCTAGGATGTCAGCCCTAATTGGACAAGTAATTATTTTGTAAATAAAATAATTCCTTTCCCTTAATTTTTTAATCTTGTTTTACTAGTAAAACACGAATAACTCTTTTTCGTACAATCCATACTATCTTCTGAGGTTATACATGTCATCATCAATATGTAGACTATCTTCATCTAACTTTGCTAGTCATAATATGATGTCAGACAAGTTACATACAAAATAATACAGTGTTGTATACTAAATTCATACTTAGACAATTTTATGAGTACCAAAAGCTAAGTATCTTTATTTCTAAGGTTTCCTATAAGCATGTACATCATGTGTTGCCATAAATGACAACAATTACATATCTTCATTAGCCAATTATCAAAAAACTTGACATTTAATAGTAAGTATATTATTCCTATTTGAATTGCACACCTAGACATACATAGTTATAGAATATAGGTTAGGATGCATTGTGGAATGCAAGTTTAAACAATGTAGCATGGTTCACATTATGAAATTTCATATAAAAGATATTTTTTTAAATGTGAATCATACACTTAGAAAGTTATATGATATGGAATAACATGTAAGATTTAGACGATAAACAATGAATATATTTATGATCTTGATAATAATGAATGCCACATTGACGGAGTGACATCCTAATCAATCTTATAGAAAATCCTCCTAAACACATGAGCATGTGTGCGCGTGCGTGCACACGCACACACATCCATACCCACACACACACACAAGTATATATCCATATATGTATATAAATATGTATAGAACATACAAACATATACACATATGCACACATATATGCATATAATGATTTAGATATGATTTCTTTATGCAATGTATGTTTGTTCCAATGGTTGGGGTGGGTGGGGGGGAGAGAATGCACCAAGTTGTGGTGTGCATGCACTATGGATTAGGCTTAGGCTTGTGGAGCCCTGGCCATAGTGCACAGATACTATGGCTTGGGCTTAGCCTTGTGGAGCCCAAGATATAGTGCATACATACTATGGGATTATACATAGTGCTTGCACGCTATAGTGTGTGCCTGCTATTGGAAATCACATAAAATACTCTCTCTATCTGTTTCTCTCTTCTTACCCTCTCTCTCTCTCTCTCTCTCTCTCTCTCTCTCTCTCTCCCCCATCCCCTACTTTGTGTCCCTCTCTCTCTTTCTATGCATCCTATCCCATGTACTATTTGAACCCCTATCCCCTATTCTCTCTCTCTCTCTCTCTCTCTCTCTCTCTCTCTCTCTCTACCTCACTATTCCCTACTCTCTCACTCCACCTTAATCTCTCTTGCTCTCTACATCCTATCCTATGCTCTTTCCCCATTCCCTTCTCTCTCTCTCTAGCCTTCTCTCTCTATCCTCTCTCTCTCACTCTACACCCTATCCCCTACTCTCTCTCCATCCTCTCCTCTACTTTGTCTAACTCTCCACCCTCACTTCCTCTCTACCTCTCTCCTTCACTCTCTCCATATCCATCCTCTCTATTGAAATACAAGGCTTACAAAGTGTGTGCACACTATAGTGTGTGTGTGTGTCTGTGTGCTATAGCACATACTTGCTATTGCATCCATGCATTATTATGTGTATGCACTATATAAAGCATTAGATACCACCAATCCTAAGGCTTTGATTTTCCTTGGGCATCCAACCCAAAGGTTTGGAGGCTCTGAACTAGTTTGAGACATGTTTTGTAGCAAGCATACAAAAAATACTTGATTTTTCTTCTATGCTCTCCTTCAAGTTTTCTTGTCATTGAGTACTGATAAAAATACATTAAATGATATGATAAATCTCTATGTTAGCTATATAACCATATAATTTATTTTGAATTTATACTATTTCAAGCCTTTCAACTATAATTTATTTTGAATGTATGTCCATTTTCTCTTAATAACCAACATGTACTAATTGGGGAGTAGATTTTAGCTTGTTCATCAAATTTTGTAAAATGTTAGTTTTTAAGAAACTAGACTCCATTTTACACACTTTGGAAAAAAATAAATTTTGATTCTAGATCAATTTTTAGTACTTTCTAGTGGGAGCACACAGATATTTCATGTTTTTGGTATGTGGCCACTTACAAAAATCACTAAAAAAAATACATATTATAAAATTACCAAAAAAATTTGGTATAAATAACATAGTGTTAGGTAATTTTTGACCAGAGCGATTTCAAAGAATTTCAAAAAATAAAATAAAAAAATAATGGGGGCCACATTTTGCACTATGTTATGTTTTTATGAAAAAATAGTACCACTTTTTGTGGCCCCCTTTCTTGTGGGCCTAAATATAAACTATTTTGAAAAGAAAAAAATAGTAGTTTAGAAACATATTCAAAGTACAACTAATTTTGTTTTTGTCATATCTTAAAATTTTAAGTGTAACTATCTTCAAATTCTTGTTGAATTTTAGAAATTTTTGATTCTAGTAAATAAGTGGCCACTTATACCCACCTTTTGGCACCACAAATTCATGAACTTACCTGGGGTAAGATTGCTTTTACATCTGTCCCTAGTATTTTAGATTTGAAATTTTAGAGCAAGCTAATATGAGAGAAGTTTTACCACTTGTGCAAGCTAATTGTTGAACCAATTAAATCTAAACCTTGATTATTAGAACAAGGTCACCTTGGAAGACTTTGTGTAGGATTCCATCACCTTGGGTGTGTGTGTGTGTCTTTATGTATGTATGTATGTATGTATGTATGTATACATACATATATGTATGTGTTTACACACACACACACACACACACACACACACACACACATACATGTATACATATGTTTTGTTACAAATTTTTAGAATAACTAATAGGTAGGGGGGTGAATCAATTACTCAAGGAATCTATGTACCATTTTAACAATAAAACAAAAATTCATTGTTCTACTAATCTTGCTATTGCTTGGTCTCTATTGGAAATACTGTCTTAAAAATAACTTTCTTTGCATAATGAAAATATCATCAAATGTAAAACATATAAAGCATTCATCACATATTTGACACTAGGATTTTTACATGGAAACCCAATTTAGGAAAAACCACTAGCAACATATAACTCTTTTTCACTCTTTCGAAGTGAGCATTGTTAGGAGCCAACCCTATTAAAGGTTACAAAACACATTGTTAAATGTGACCTTGTTAAAGGATTTAATCACCCTGTTAGGAGTGGCCTTGTTAAAGGAATTTGATCATTCCATTTAGAATGTTACCTATTTAAAGGATTTAGACAGACTGTTAAGTCCTCTAAATGACTACTGGGTCAACCTATATTAAAAGGGTTTCGATACAAACTATTCACAATGGCTAGAAAGAAAACAATAGGTTTTGATATGTATGATTAGAAGTCACTTTTGCAAGTTCAGATCTCAATTTGGTCCTTGTGTTGACTTGTTGATAAGCCTTCCATTGTCATCTTTGATCTTGATTCACTTGGAAACCCTGTAAGCAATCAGTCCACTCTTCTCAACAACACTTAAGCCTTCTACTTAGATTCACACATAAATATCAGTATCATCTCTACAAGTTTTCTCTTTTATCTTCGTATTCACTCATGCTTATGCATTTCTAATCAATCCTGCTCTGTATGTTCGTTTTCACATACACTTGCACTTCACACATACATACACACATCACCAATTATTTGGCTTTTTATCTCTTTAAATAAGAAATTCATGCTTTACCATTTTCTGTATCCATCATAAATCTTAGGGTTTATGATCATGTTCAACTCAATTCATTATATATATCCATCTTCTTGATTTTCTTCTAGAAACTTCTCTAGAATTCATCTGTTAGGTCTTTACCTAATCCTTGCCTTGAATTTGATGATCCAACTCACCAATCTTATCTTTAACATAGTTGACATCTCCTAAGAAATCAATTATGTTTCTTCATCTCATGATTTCCTTAAATTCATTGTCATAATGTCACTCAACAATATTTGAATCCTAACACTCAGACATCACTGAAATACTTGGTTGACACAGGTAAGGGAAGGAAGAGAATAACTAGGGCCAAAAGCTCACCCAACTATCCAAGCTAGCTTGCAAGAGTTAACACAACAAAAGAAAATAAAAGAAACAACACCAAGGAGAGAGAACAAGAGTATCCTTATTGATTCATGAAAATGGAAATATCAATATACATGCCCAGTTGTAAGGCCTTCTGGGTGATGGCCAAATACAAATCATAATATTCAAATTCGCAATTGGACCTCCAGCTTCCTTTCCTTATTCTCCTTTTGACTTCACCTCTAACTGACTTTCTAAAACCTAACCTAAGACCTCCTTAAATACTTTCCAAAATAGCTTACAGAAGATTCTAGAATATTACATAAAGAAAGGTAGACCTCAAGATGGTCAGCACTCATCCCTAGACAAGATCCTATATTTAAATTCATGATTGAAATGAAATACAAAAGTCAGCTCCCACTAAGAACTAAAAACACAAACAACTCAGCACACACTAGATAACTTGGCACATACTAGAAAAATGGCACTCGACATCAACTGGAAACTAGCACTCAATGTTAACTTGAAATTAGCACTCAACATTAAGTGGAAACTGGCACTCGACATCAACTAGAAACTGGCACCCAACATCAACTAGAAACTAGCACTTGGCATCAACTAGAAACTGGCAACTCGACATCAACTAGAAATTGGAAACTCGACATCAACTAGAAACTGGCAACTTGGCATCAACTGGAAACTGGCAGTCGGCATCAACAGGAAATTGGCAACTTGACATCAACTAGAAACTAGTAACTTGGCATCAACTAGAAACTAGCACTTGACATCAATTGGAAACTAGAAACTGGGCATCAACTAACAGAAAGAAAGAAAATGTAGGATTGCAAAGAAACCTAGGATGCTCCTACATTAGACAACCAGGGTTGGAGAAAATGATTCTCCTAAATCATGCAAATGTCACAACCCAAGCTGAATCCAACTTAGATTGAGAAATCCATGTAGCATCTTCAATAGGTCTATTCTTCCACTTCACCAAATAATCATAGAAATTCTTTCCTCTTGTGCTCTTACCAACTCTTTGATCCAATACCTTTTTAACTTCTTTAATCTACTTCTTAGGATAATCTTTTGATACAACAACTTCATCATCTAACTCATGATACTTATATAGATCAGAAATATTGAATATAGGAGATATATCCATGTCATGAGGTAACTCAACTTCATAAGCATTGCTTCTATCAAACTTCCTCAAGATCTTACAAGGTCCAAATTTCTTCATGTTCAGCTTACTGTATGTTCCAATAGGAAATCTTCCTTTCTTTAGATGAACCATCACCTAATCACCCACTTGAAAATCATGATGTCTTCTAGATTGATCAACATTCTCCTTATACTTTTGATTACTTTGTTCCAACCTCAACTTCACTTCCTTATGCAAAGACTCCATAAAATCAACAAATTATTCTTTTGCATCACTTCTCTTTTCTTCACCAACATCATCTCTCAAATTTGATATACCTCTAGGATGCATTCCTATAATAATCTCAAAAGGTGTCTTCCCTGTACTTCTATTCATAGAATTATTGTATGCAAATTTAGCTTGTGCCAATACCATATCCCAATTACTTGGCTTATTCCCAACTAAACATCTTAGAAAATTACCCAAGCTTCTATTCACAACCTCTATCTATCCATCTATTTGTGGATGTAATGTAGAACTAAACTTCAGCTCAGTACCCATCTTCTTCCACAAAGTCTTTCAAAAATAACCAAAAAACTTACTATCTTTGTTAGAAATAATACTTCTTGGTAATCCATGCAATCTCACAATCTCTCTAAAGAAAATTTCAACAACATTCTTAACATCTAATGTCTTCTTACATGGTATGAAATGAGCCATCTTAGAAAATCTATCTACTATAAAAAATATAGAATCATACCCCTTCACTATCTTAGGCAATCCAAGAACAAAATCCATACTGATGTCAGTCCAAGGTTTCTCAAGAATAGTAATAGGTGTATACAAACCAATATTTTGACTCACCCCTTTTGCAACTTGACAAAATCCACACCTCTTTACAAATTTTTGAACATCCTTGTACATTTGAGCTCAATAATCCTTCTCTTTCAACAAACTCAATGTCTTATCAATTCCAAAATGTCCAGCCAATCCACCACTATGTTTTTCCTTAATCAAATTCAACCTCATAGAAATTCTAGGAATACACAACTGAGTACGTTTGAGCAAGATACCTTCTTGAATGAAATATTCATCATACTTAATTCTATGATCTATCAAGTTTGGTGCTCTACACTCTCTCCATGCCTCAGAAAAATTAGGATCAACATCATACAAATCTTTCATTTCATCAAAACCAAGAACTTCAACCTTCATTTCAGTCAAGAAAGAATGTCTTCTACTCAATGTATCAGCAACTATGTTAGTACCTCCACTCTTATGTTTGATCACAAATGTAAAACTTTGCAAGTACTCAACCCACTTCATATGTCTTTGATTCAATTTATGTTGACTTCCCAAGTGTTGTAAAGCTTTATGATCAGTATACAACACAAAATCCTTAGGCATCAAATAATGTCTCCACTTCTTCAAGTCTTGAACAAAATTATAAAACTCTTGATCATACATAGAATACTTCCTTTTAGTATCATTCAACTTTTCAATAAAGAAAGCAACAGGCTTACCTTCTTGACTTAATACAGCTCCTATTGCATTACCACTTGCATCACATTCAACTTGAAATACTTTGTTGAAATTAGGTAAAGCCAATATAGGTAATTCAACAACCTTTTGTTTCAAAGTCTCAAAAATCTTATCAGCTCCATGTGTCCACTTGAATTCCTTTTTATAACCCCTCATTGTCTCTGTCAAAACATTACAAACTGAACTGAAATTCTTGATAAACTTTCTAACAAAACTAGCCAAACCATGAAATGAACTTACTTCACCCACATTCTTAGGTATAGGCCACTCCAAAATTTCTTTAACCTTCTCAGTATCCATCTTCAATCCATCAATTGAAATCACAAATCCCAAATACACAGTTTCCTCTTGCATAAAAGAAGACTTTTTAAGATTAATTAGCAACTTTTCCTCTTTCAATCTCTACAATACTTGTCTCATATGCTCAAGATGTTCTTCATTAGTCTTACTAAATATCATAATATCATCCAAATAAACAATCACAAATTTACCCAAGAATCTTTTTAGAACTTCATTCATCAACCTCATGAAAGTACTAGGTGCATTAGTTAAACCAAAAGGTATAACCAACCATTCATACAAACCATCTTTTGTCTTGAAAGTAGTCTTTCATTCATCACCTTCTTTGATTCTGACCTAATGATAGCCACTCTTCAAATCAATCTTGGTAAAATACTTTGTTCCACACAAACAATCCATTATGCCATCCATCCTCGGCATGGGAAACCTATATTTCACTATTATCTTGTTAATGGCTATGGAATTATTACACATTCTCCATTCTCCATTCTTCTTAGATGCTAATATAGTAGGTACAACACATGGACTCAAGCTTTCTCTGATCAAACCTTTTTGCAAAAACTCATGCACTTGTTTATTAAGTTCCTCATTCTCTGTAGGTGTCAATCTATATAGTGCTTTGTTTGGCAAACTAGCTCCTGGAATTAGATCCATACAATGACTTATACTTCTTACTAGAGGTAAACCATTAGGAATGTCTTCAAAAAAAATCTCTTTATACTCATTCAACGATTTAGCAGCTTATTCTAGTACTAGTCTTCCATTAGTTTCTCTTGTCACTTGGCCATTACTAGCTTCTGCTGCTTGGTCATTACTGCCAACACTCAGTCCTCTAGGAACTATGGAAAAATAGACTTGATTCTTCTTAATTTCCTTTTCAAATTGTTTCCCATTAACCATGCAAATTTTTACACTAGTAAAATTATCCTCATCTGGACCTTCAATCAATGGTAACAATATTTGTTTCTACCCGCTTACCCAAAGAGTATATTGATTCAATCTTCCATCATGCACAACATATCTATCATATTGCCAAGGTCTACCCAAAAAAATATGACAACAATCCATAGGTATAATATCACACAAAAATTCATCAAAGTAATGTCCAATCTTGAATTTCACTAGGCATTGCTCACTTACCAATATCTTATGCTCATCTTTGATCCATGAAACATGATAGGGTTTGGGATGTTTCAGCCTCTGCAATTGAACTTGGTAACTAGCTCTTCAGATGCTAGATTTTTAGAACTTCCACTATCAATGATCACTTTGCAGCATTTTCCAACCATCTTACATCTTGTCTTGAAAAGATGACTCCTTAGAATAGGTTCTTCATCACTTCCTTTATTATATAAGGTTCTTCTCACCATTATATTTTCTCCAACCTCAAGTCTACTTGGTGATCCCTCATCATCTTCTTGAGTCACAACATTTCTATTACCTTGCCTACTTTCAGAGGTTCTACATTCAAAAGATCTATGTCCCTCTTTACCACATCTAAAACAATTACCATGAAATCCACCTCTAGAATAAGAATTACTTCTTCCTCAGTAAGAACTAGTACCTCCTTGGTATGAGCTACCACCTTTCCACTTGGTATCTCCTTTGTCATCATTCTTCCATTTAGATTTTCCCTTATCTTGCATAGAATTGTCAGATCTACCACTTTCTTCGTAAGATCTATGTTTGCTTCTCTGGAATTTGCCACCTTTATCTCTTTGTCTTTGTTCATGCTTCTTTTTCAAGATCTCCTGAGCTTTCAAGGCATATTGATATGCTTCTTCTACACTTTCCAACTTCACAAAACTTATCTAATCTTGAATTCCAGATCTTAATCCATTTATGTACCTTGCAATTTTATCAACATCATCATCCACATGTCTAGATCTGATGTCCAATCTATATAATTCCTTGGTATACTCTTTCACAGTAATGTCCTTTCGTTTCAAAATTTGCATCTTTCTCAACAAGCTAACTTGGTAATCAATAGGATGAAATTTGTTCTTTACCTTGTTCACCATCTTCACCCATGTTCTAATCTTCTCTTTTCCTCTCCTTTGTCTATCACCTTGCAAGTGCTCCCACCATAGTGATGCATGACCTTTCAACCTAGTAACTACAATCTTCACCTTCCTATTATCAGGAGTGTTTTCATACTCAAAGAACTTCTCCATATCAGAGATCCAATCCAACATAGCATTGGTGTCCAATTTTCCATCATAAGGAACAACTTCCATATTAGGCTTAGAATATTTCCTAGACAACACTCAATAATCTTTCCTAGTCTTGATCTTCTTCATGTTCTAGATTAGGGTTTTTTGCTACTGCTTCATCATCACTTACATCATCAAGATGTGCTCCTCTCCTCTAGGCTATCTCCACCGCATCTAATCTGGATGCAATTTGTCTCAACTAATCCAATATGACATTATCAACATTATTTGCTCTACCATGAACCATCTATACAAATTAGGTTCCTACAACATCGTAACCCTCTGCAAGCTATAGATCAAATCCATAGATCTGCCACCCTAAAACCAAATTCACTTAGGGTTCTACATGATCCAATTTGCATAAGGATGAACCCCAAGCTCTGATACCACCTGACACAAGCAAGGGAAGCAAGAGAATAACCAGGGCCAAAGGCTCACCCAACTATCCAAACCAGCCTACAAGAGTTAACACAATAGAAGCAAACACAAGAAACAACACCAAGGAGAGAGAATAAGAGTATCCTTACTAATTCATGAAAATGAAAATATCAATATACATGCCTAGTTGTAAGGCCTTCTAGGTTACAACAAATTACAAATCATAATCTTCAAATTCATAGTCTGACGTCTAGCTTCCTTTCCTTATTCTCCTTTTGACTTCACCTCTAACTGAATTTCTAATACCTAACTTAAAGCCTCCTTAAATACTTGCCAAAATGTCTTATAGAAGATTCTAGAATATTACATAAGGAAAGGCCGACCTCAATATGGTCAACACTCATCCCAAGACAAGACCCTATTATTAAATTCATGATTGAAATTAAATACACAAGTCGGCTCTCACTAAGAACCAAAAACACAAACAACTCGACACACATTGGATAATGTGGCACATACTAGAAAATTGGCACTTGGCATCAACTAGAAACTAGCACTTAGCATTAACTGGAAACTAACACTTGACATCAATGGAAAACTAGCCCTCAGCATCAACTAGAAACTAGCAACTCGGCATCAACTGGAAATTGGTAACTCAACATCAATTGGAAACTAGCAACTCAACATCAACTAGAAACTGACACTCTGCATCAACTAGAAAATGGAAACTCAGTATCAACTAGAAACTGGCAACTTAGCATCAACTCGAAACTGACACTCATCTTCAACTAGAAACTGGCAACTAGGCATCAACTAACAGAACGAAAGAAAATGCAAGATTGCAAAGAAATCCAGGATGCTCCTCATCATTGGTCCTTGTAAATTTTTTTGGCTCGGCATCAATTGTATCACTCGGTCGATACTAATGCTCAGTCAACACTAGATTTTCTTAGCACTAACTGTAGCTCAGTTGACACTATCATTACTCAACATTCCTTAGCATTTTATTCTATTGCTTGGCTTGGCTTAGCTTTGTTGACATAAATAATAACTTTTCTTTATCAAAGTTTATCTAATCAAATTTCCATTTTAACTTCCTTTTCATAAATCAACCTTTCCTCTGGGTGTTATTGTTATGAGAAATTTTTCAAATCCTCTTTATCAATTAAATAGATATGACATTTAGATTAGGTAATGCAATATGTCCTATCAATAGATTTGACATCATGTACACACACACACACATGTATACACAAACACATATGTGTACACACACACACACACACACACACACACACACACATATACATATGTGTTATTAGAAATGTTTAGAATAACTGAGAGGCGGGGGGTGAATTAGTTACTCAAGGTCTCTATGTACCATTTGAACAATAAAACAAAAATTCATTGTTCTGCTAATCCTACTATTGCTTGGTCTCTATTAGAAATATTTTCTTAAACATAACTTGCTTTGCATAATGAAAACATCATCAAATGTAAAAAATATAAAGCATTCATCACATATTTGACACTAGGATTTTTACATGGAAACCCAATTTGGGAAAAACCCACTAACAACATGTCACTCTTTTTCACTTTTTTGAAGTGAGCTCTATTAGGAGCCAACCCTATTAAAGGTTACAAAACACATTGTTAAATGTGACCTTGTTAAACGATTTAATCACCCTGTTAGGAGTGGCTTTATAAAAGGACTTTGATCATTCTATTTAGAATGTCACCTATTTAAAGGATTTACATAGACTATTAAGTCTTCCAAAAAACTACTAGGTCAACCTCTATTAAAATGATTTCACTATAAACTATTTACAATGGCTAAAAAAAAAAAAGGTTTTGATATGTGTGATTACAACTCACTTTTGTAGGTTTAGATCTCTATTTGGTCCTTGTGTTGACTTGCCAATGAGCCTTCCATTGTCATCTTTGATCTTGATTTGCTTGGAAACACTTTAAGCAATCAGTCCACTCTTCTCAATAACACTTAAGCCTTTTACTTAGATTCACTTATCAACATCAACATCAACATCATCTCTACAAGTTTTCTCTTTTATCCTCACATTCACTCAAACTTGTGTGTTTGTAATCAATCCTACTCTGTATGTCTCTTTTTGCATACACTTGTACTTCACACATACATACACACATCAATTATTCGGCTTGGTATATCTTTAAATAAAAAATTCATTCTTTACCATTTTTTGCATCCATCATAAATCTTAGGGTTTATGATCAAGTTCAACTTGATTCATTGTATATATCCATATTCTTGATATTCTTCTAGAAACTTCTCTAGAATCCATCTATTAGGTATTTACCTAATCCTTGCCTTGAATTTAATGACCCAACCCATCAATCTTATCTTTAACATAATTTACATCTCTCAAGAAATGAATTATGTCTACTTGATCTCACAATTTCTCTGAATTCATTCTCATACTATCACTCAGCACTCTCTAAATTTTGACACTTGGTCATCATTGAAATACTTAGTTACTATAAAACTTTCTAGCTCATCATCAACTATCTCACTCAGTTGATACTAATGCTTGGTCAATAGTATATTTTCTTGGCACTAACTATAGCTCAGTTGAAACTATCATTACTTGTCATTCGTTAGCATTTTATTCTATTTTTATGAGAAACTTTTCAAATCCTCTTTATCAATTAAATAGATATGACATTTAGATTAGGTGATGCAATATGTCTTATTAATAGATTTGATATCAATGACAAAACAACAATTGTTCCTATTGTAAGTTTCAAACCACACACACACACACACACACACACACACACATATATCTACATATACATATATACATACATACATATATATATATATATCTTATATATTTGTATATATATGTAGTATATATATGTATATATACATATATATACTACATATATAAACAAATATATCTTATATATTTGTATATATATGTAGTATATATATGTATATATACATATATATACTACATATATATACAAATATATAAGATATATATATATGTATGTATGTATGTATGTATATATATGTAGATATATATATATATCTGTATATATATGTGTGTGTGTGTGTATGTGTATGTATATGTATATGTATATAGAGAGACACACACACATCCATGTATGTATACATATGCATATATGTATGCATACATATAATATTATATGTATGTATGTATATATATATATACATACATACATATGTACATATCTAAATACCTATATATGTATACATATACATTTATGTATATCTATATATGTGCATCTGCACCTATTTCTTTGTATGAATATGTATCTATATCCGTATATGTATATGTATCTATATATGTATACGTATATGCATATGCATATGCATATGTCTATGCATAGATACATATAGATATAAGTGTATATATATGTATATATAGACACACACACACATCTATGTTTGCATACATATAATATTATATGTACGTATACATACATATGTGCATATGTAAATATCTATATATGTATACATATACATATATGTATATCTATATATGTATATGTATATGTATATGTATGTGCATATGCATATGCATATGCATATGTCTATGTATAGATACATATAGATACATGTGTGTGTACATACAAACATATCTCTCTATGTGTGGGTGTATATGTGTTGTACTATCAAGTGTTTACTATGTAGGTTACCCTATACCAAAAAGTAGTTTAAATTTTTTACAAGTTTTCAAACCTCTAGTCTCTTATATAATGTTCATAAGTATACATAGTTATGATCATATTATATGTTAAAAATAAACCAGTATATTTTACAACTTATAGTGTCAATATTATGCACCTTGGAAAAAATTTGTACTCTAAATCATGTAAACTATGTGAAGCGTGTAATATAAAGGCTAAGATATTGTACCATTACTTTGAAATTAAAAAATAAAGTATGTTTTGAAACCATTAATTTCTTATAATATATTCCTAACCATACTTATGTAGATGTTCATAATTTGAAACAACAACATTTCATTACACTATGTTCAAGTATGAGAAATGGTAGGTTTTAAACATTTCATGTATTGTAACCTGCACTTCACAAGGTGCGTAAAAAGAAATCATGTTTTATAATTTGTATTTTGTAAAATTATATTATTTTTCTTTAGTAACAACATCAATGGTGTTGTTGCCAATTGAGATTTGTGCATAAATATGTATATCCTTGTACCATCTTAAATTGGAAGCACTTCAATTTAATGATGGTTTAGCACCCATTTAATTTGGAGTCATTATTTGTTTGCATTTCTCCTCTTTTCACCCCTTTCTTCTTATTTCTCCTAGGTGGAATTAGGGTAGGATTTAATGGATCCTCCTTGGTATTCCTAGTTTATGTTGTAAAACTCTAGGCATGATCCAATCACTTGGGTCCTCCCTTACCTTCTTTTAATCTCTCAAAATCTATTATTTGCATTGAAATGAACTTTTCTTGAAAAATACACTTGGTTTTTTAAGATTGGGACCTGCTTCGAGGCCCTGAGAGAATTTGGAAATTTTTAAAGCCTAGATACAAAGGATGTAGTGAAAATATTATCAATAAGTGATATAGTAAATCCCTATTGGCCCACTTAGGTATGTAATGTGTCTGCACTTGGGACCTATTTTTGGATATACTTCTCAAGTTCTATGTCTAGATTGAGTTGATGTGTTAAATGCAAGGTGTAGCCTACCTACAAGAGAACATTTATTGCAAGCCCATCCAATTCTCTCATTTTTCATCATTCACTCACAATAACATCTAATGCACTAGAACTCAATCCTTCAAATCTTTAAGCATCAACGATTTCAAGAATTCAAGCCATTTCAAAATACATTCAATGAGATTCTATTACAAACCTTTGGAGAAGAGATATTTTGTATTCAAGGTGATTTTAAGGAACTTAAAGGGGTTCATTGGGGATTCATCATCTCTTTCATGATCATTCCACAACCTTTAAATATTTAGCATACTTCATAGGTGATAGTGGAGCTTTTCATCAAGGAAGGGTTTCTACATGTATTCATCCTTCATTCCTCTTGATCCATTTAATTGGTAAAGTGAGCTCATTGCATTTGATTTGAGAGATGCTACTATTGTAAGGTGAATTTGTGTATTTAATTTACATATCCATTATTTCATTTATTTAATTTTAAGGTTAAATCATAAAATGGGGATTGACCAAGGCAACTCCCATAAAAGCCATTTTTATTGTAAGTTGAAGATCTTGGAAGGAAGAACAAGCTATAGATTTGGATACCATTTATGCTATACTTTAAAGGTATGAACTTTTTCTTACAATCAAATATTTTTGAGCAACGTCGCATTTCGTCACTAATTCCAAAAATTGACCCTTTTAGCAAAAGTTGATGTTGCCAAATAGCCAAACAATTTTTGGTTTTAGACATCTCACATCTTTTGGCTTAGAGATTGAATTTCTCACTAATTGGAATCATGAAGAAGTTAGAAAATTATATTTGTTAGTGAATAGATTTTTCCTTTGAGAAGAAATACAACTAATAACTCAAAATAATTGAATGAAGGAGAAAATTTTACCAATACTTGGATGAGTTAGTATTGGATTCATAACCCTCCTCTAAATTGCAAGGTACAACTTCCTCCTAGAAATATTTACAAGAAATTAAATAGTTGCTTATGTCTTTTATCTAAAGACACAAAGGCACATTGACATTCATTTCATCAATATGAAATAAATGTGTTTACAAATATGAGTGATTAAGAGGAAGATCAATAAATAACCTTATGATTGTTCACTAACATATCCCTATGATAGAAAAATGAAAAAAAGATGAATGCTTCAATCTAACAAATATGAGTACATAAAATGATAGATTTAGTTACCTAACATACACAAAAAAGAGTTCAAAATAGAAAATAAATGACCACAAGATTAGTTATTATCCAAAAAACCTAATACTTAGACCTCATGATCATATTAATATTAAGTGTTCATTATTTAAACACAAACAAAACAACCACATAGTTATTTTTTTACTATATTGTAGGTTACCCAAAAAATACAGTAAAAATATATTCATTTCCCCCTATCATCAATGTCACTAATAGTACAAATGTATTCTCCCCCTTTCCTATAGCCTCACAACTCTTGGGAAAAAGAATCCCTAGTTCCTCTTTCTCTAGCATGTTTAACTTATCTAATCTCATAATATTTTATTTACATAATATGTTGGAATTAATAATCGGATTGTAAATGATGAGAAGGGTGGGGGTGAATTAGTACTTCAAAACTTTAACCATAAAATATTCACCACACATCCATCTCATAATTTATCATGTAAACTTAATTAGTGAACTACACATGTTCATACATAGCATAAAATAAATAACACATGACACAATAAGTTTGTTACCCAGAAACCCTCCAATGAGAAGGTAAAACTAGAGTGGGGATGACACCCACAAATCTTCACTACTATTGTTGTAAAGTGTATCCAATTAAGGTTACAATTGTTTGACCATAAACTATGATCTACCCTATGAAAGGTATGCCCTATTAATGGCTTAAAGACTACTAAATATTATCTTGTTAAAAGATTTCAACACCCTACTAAAAGTGTGCCTTGTTAGAGGACTTAAACTTATAATGAAACAAGCACCATGTTAAAGGATTTACAAAATCCTATTAAGAATACTTATTTAAGATATTTTCACTTATTCACTTGTTATAATGTTTTAGCCATTATCCTTTGGTTAGCACCTGTATAGGAAGAAAATAGGACCTATCCTCAACCTAAATTCCCAAAAGGAATGATCCAAATTGATCAACCACAAGGATGTGATCAATGCACAAATGGATCATGAAATGGAGAATGGGGAGAAAGGAGGAGATTGTTGGAAATATGGTCAGTTAGATGTCTTGATGGTTGTCAATTATGGAAACATATACTTAGCATTTCATTTATGCGTTTAGAGACAGAAAATTGTCTAATTATTAGATAGTTTACATTAGTACAGTGAACAGATCTTAATAGTATAGACAATGTGTAGAGAGTTAGATTATGTAAAATTGAGGAAAGGTTTGTAAAATTTTCACGATGACATGTACCCATGCGCATGTGTGTATAGTCAGTATGGCACAAGTTACAGTAAGTTTAACTATACTAGCATTTAACAATGCAAAACAAAGCATAGCAGAAAATAGAGTTGTACGACTTTAGGAATTTTTTTTTTTCAAAATAATTACTAAGTCATGTAAAGATGACTATGTGGATATTATTTTATTTTATTTCAAGCATGTGAAGACATGGAAGCTGAATAAGCATCAATTTGTGAATGTGCAAGATATAAGTAAAGATCTTATGTTGCACAGATAATGGGAAAGTGTGTTACATAGTGAATGGGTGTACTGCGTAGATATTGTTGAAGTTAAATGATTAGATGTGACATGAAAACTATTGTGAGAACTATTTATGAGCCTTATGTGATGTGAAATTTGATGTAAAGATCAGAGCAAGTATGAGTTACAACAGCAAGAAAATATTGTATGTATAAATATTCTATGAATGAACTCAATTGTATAATTGCATGTTAGGGAAATGGTCTCTTCTCGCTTACATTATAATTGATCTACCAAATCCTAATAGGGTTGTAGAAACTCCTAATAGGTTTGAGGCTTCTAACAAGGCCTAGTCCTCTAACAAGGACTTGAGACACTATATGTACTTCATAGACTCCTAATAGGGTCAATATTCTTAACATGATTCTATTGTTTAGTGAATCATCTAGTGGTTATCATCCCCACTAAGGTTTTCTCTTGGCCAAGGTTTCCCTAGTTAGAAAATAATGGTGTTATGAGTTCTCTATGTGTATGGTTATATTTATTGTTCAACGTTGTTGGTTTACTTTAATATGTACCTTATAAAGTAATTAACAATATTCAATTGTGGGAAAAAGTTTGTAGTATACTAATTCACCCCTCCCCCCGGTATTATCTATTTCTAACAATTGGTATTAGAGAATAGTTACTTTGAAGAGACCTAATAACTTAAGTAAGATTTGAATGAATATGGGATAGTTGAAGAAGAATCCTAAAGAAGCTTTTGAACATATTGATCTTCTTATTGAAGAGAGAGACAACTTGAAAGATAGATACAAAGATGCAAAAGTTTACATTGAAAAACTAAAGGATGATATTGATTATCCAAAATTTGGAAAGGAACCATATGCACATACCAGTGTTAATAATGATGCAAAAAATCTTAATAAAGAGAATGAGATCTTGAAAAATGAGTTAAAAATTGTTGAGCTGAAGTTGAGTCTTAAGACTAGTGGAAATAAGAGTGAAGCTAATCTAAAATATGAGAATGTAGACCTTAGATCCTAGTTAAGTTAAGTGACATATAAATTGGATTCTATTAAGATAGAGCATGCAAAGTTGGAAAAATACAACATCATTATACAAGGAGAATTGACACAAGCTATACATCAATTAGAGAAACTTACACAAGTTCTAAGAAAATTGATGAACGTATGTTTCATCAAAGACCCTCTTATGAAAAGACATGCCTTGGGTATCTTCTTGGAGAGAAGTCAAAAAAGAAAGATGAGATTAGTATAGAACTAGATTCTATAGCATAAATTCCTAAAGAAAAGTTCAAGTGATCTAATGAAGTTGAGAAAATAGAATTGACAAATTTTTTTGGTGAACTTAGAACAACAAAGCAAGTTGAAGAACCTAGGAAAGATGATTCATCCAAAGAGTTAAGACATGAATTCAAAGGTAGATGTTTCATATGCAATAAATTTGGACATATGGAGAGAGATCTTATAGGTAACTCTTTTAAACCTATTACTAATTTTTAATTTTATAATTGTCATGGTTATGGACATAATGTAGTAGAATATAGGAAACCTAAGTTTGTTGATGATACTAAGAATAGTAGAATTTTTAGGAATACTAACCCTATAGGTAATGGAAGAAGTAGATCATAGAGAAGATCCAATGATGGAGAGAAACCTAATGGTGAGAGGAAATAGTTTGTTTGTTACAAATGTAACAATCCTAGACATATTTCAAGGAAATGTAGACCACCTGAAAGTTAGAATGGGAATAATTAGAGGAGAAATGCACTAGTATGTTAGTTATGCAATAACTTTGGACACATGGAAAGATTCTATAGAATGGATAGAGGGAACTTTAATAGGAACCCTAATCACATAAGGAACAACAATAGAAATGATAGAAAGAATGAAAATGGAGGCAACAAAAGTTAGAAATTAGTTAAGGAGCATGTTGAGGAATTCAAAGAAACATGTGTGAAGGCTTGTAATCCAGAGAATTCACATTAAGTATTGGAAGATCAATTATTTGATGCACTTGATGGAAATTTTAAAGTTACAGATTGTTTGTGGCTCAACCTATTTGAATTAAGCTATTATAGAAGCAACAAAACATCAGTGGTTAGAACTGATGTTAGAGAGTGAGTTGGAGATTGCTTAGTTAACAAAATGTAGAAGACATAGAGAGAAAGCTATGGTTTAGTGCACAAGTCTTGATGTGATTGTAGTAAGTAGGAAGTGTAAGATAAATGTCATTGGTAAACAGAGACAATATTCTGATTTTATGGTAGATATACAGTTATTATGCAATGTAATTTGAAATGATTTAAGGATCATGAACATAATTTGATGTAGTATTTATTCATGTGAAGTTTCTTGAGAAAATTGAAGTGCAAAGAAAGTTTGTGAAGACAAAATTTGTAGAATCCCTAAAAATATGAATTTGAGGTATTTTATAGAGTATTTAATCTAGTTCCTTGAAGTATTTATAGTTATAAAAGAATGACTAGTCAAAGAGTGCATGATGTTAGTGATAGACCAAGGTATGAGTTAAAAAAAAAACCTATTTGTTTCTTTATTAGATGGTCCTCTAGGTACATTTTTGCAAGTTTCATAAAATGTGTTACATGTAGAGGATATAAGAAATTATATACATTGAAAAATTGAGAGTATAGGTGATGACGAGATTCAATATAACTTAGGAGTCACGTGTAATAATGACTTATCCCTAAATTCTAAGTATGTACACCTTGAACATTTGAATTTGGTGAAGTATATATTCTACACAGAATTTGAAAATCACGAGTGGACCCAAATTATATTAAGAATAGTACATGATGATATTTTTTGATTTGGTGATGCATAGATTATCATTAACAATGACCTAATTCACAAGGTCACAAGATTTAACAATGAAGTTTGTAATCCTGTTAATGAGAAAAGCATCACAAAAATAGCAGAGACAAACCTAAAAGCCAATTTTTATGGAAGAAATATGAGGGTTGATCCTATGCAAGATAAAGGAGTCAAATTTTTGACCAAAATCTTAGGGTACAAGTTGAACCATGGATGAAGGGTAAACTCTGTACTAGCTAGATTCCTTCATACAACACATGTGATGTCTTTTGAAAGGAGAAAATTAAATTTTGAAACATTGTTAGAGTGCATCTATTGGACAATATTGCAAAGATAAAGAAAATAAAGAGCACAATATTTAGATTTTAGTCCCTATTGACTCATTTGATCTTTTATATTACTAAGAAGTTTCCTAGAGTAATTGATTGGGATAGCAACAAATGTGCAATGAAGATAGTAACTCAAAGCTATAGATGTAAACCTAAGAATGTCAGAGACATTAATATTGACATAATGATGAAGAATTCTTAGTCTAAGATGAAACTAATGTATAGGATACCTCCCTCTATGGTAGAAAAGTATAAGGATGATTTGTGCTTTATGGTGGAAACTGACAACACCTGCATGGAAGGAGTGATACCTAGAGTGAATTTTATTGAGCCTATGGGCTATGAGATGAGCATTGAACTTATTGAAGGGTATACACAAATCATACTTGAGCCTGACTAGGACAAAGAATTTCCTAGATGGGGGACATATGATGAAAGGTTTAGGATTGTAGAGTCTGAGCTCCATAGCAAGGAGATAGATTCCATACTCAAGGAATCTAGCATGACCAAGTAGGAATTCTATGAGATAAAGGGAATTATACTAGAGATGAAGGCCAGTGGGGAAATAGAAGTGTTGGTAGCAATACCTACTATAGTAGCAAGACCTTTAGAAGGAGTAACAGTGGCACATCCATGTGCACAATCACCCATTGCACCATATATAACAATTGTGCAAGTGCAACCTATAAGAGAAAGCTATGAGAAAATAAGGAGGCATTCAAATGTGGAAGCACCTACTATGAAAAAGAAGTCAATGATACTAGTGAAGGTTAAGAAAGAACCTACACCTCAAGCAAAGAAAAGAGTAAAGCAGATCAACAATGGGCCTAGAAAAAGGAGGAAAACCATGCAAGTGAGAAGTTCTAAAAGCACAAATGATGATGATGAAGATAAACCTATTGAGCAAGATGTGCAAAAATCCAAGACAACCATAGGCAACAAGGCATGGAAACCAAAGGTAGAGAATATGAACATGTAGATTATAAGTGATGACAATTTTGTTTAGTTGAATAAATTTTATAGCATGTATAACAATATGGATAGGAGGCAATTAGAGAATACCATAATAAGAAATATGATTCTAAGGAATAAAAGATTTGATAGTATTAAGAATAAGGTTCCTAAAGACCTATACAATAGGTTGATCAATAGGAAGAGAAGGGTAGTAGAAGAAGATTTGAATATGAGGATCACATCCATAAATAAGTGATGTGATGTTGGATCAAAAGATGAATCTAAGAAAATTTTGAAGGGTATTGAGTTCTTACTAAGGAAAAAAAGAAGAGAAATTCTTCTAGTGAGATGCAATTATGAGGAGGTAGGGAAAGAAAAAAAGGAGGCTATAGTGACATATATGTCCTCACTACCTAAGGAGAGTGTGTAAGAGAAGGCTGATAGTCTAGTATATGTATAGGCAGATACACCCTCTAGTGAAGAGGAAGAAGTAGAAGGGACACAACAAGAACTATCTCCACCACATATCATTATGGGTATTGAATCCATGCAAGTTGATAGTATGCATATAACTATGTACACAAAGGATAATCCATTTTTAGTGTATGGGGCAATTATAGTTGGCAATATCACTACCTATACTAGTTCTAATGATGAAGAGGAAGAGAAAAAGAAGAAGGAAGAAGAAGAAAAGAAGAGAAATGAAAATGAAGAAAAGAAAATGAAAGAAGATGAAGAAAATAAGATGAAAGAAGAATAGGAAAAGAAGAGGAAAGAATAATACGAGAAGAAGCAAAAAGAAGAAGAGAAGAAGAAGAAAGAGGCTCTGGAAAAGACAAGTGCAAAGGAATAGATGAAAAATATTACTGCATCTTTAATAGTATTAGTAGCTATAACATCAGTACCTATTCCATCTAATGATGAAGATCAAAAAGAACTAATGGGTACTTTGAGAAAATTGTTTGAGAAAAACAAATATGTAAAGTCTTTGGAGAAGACCCTTGTTGAAGTCTTGGAGTGCATGTAGAAGATGGTTTCTACAATTGTAGCTAATCTAGACTTGCAAGCCAAGGAAAAAGAGTTGGTAAAGACCTTTGATGGGGAATTCACAACCTTAGCTGAAGTAGTAGTAGCACCAACACAAACTAATCATGATGCAACACTATTCAACATTGTGTGCAATGATTTGAAGGCACTTGATGGAAACATCAAGGAATTAAGACAATGTATTTCTGAAGGTAAGAATTTTTATGGATAGTGTGCAATGTCCTATACTTATCAAATTTTGATGCAAATATTAAAGGATATATGAGTGAGCTTCAATCATTCACTACAAGATTGCAGCAACCAGAGATTAGAATTGAAGATTCTGGAAAATGAGATTGAGAAGATCCACAATGCTATTATAAGCATTGAAAGTGAAAAGAAGGTAATAAGAAGATTCTTTGTTCTTAGAGAATATCTAGTACCCATGGTCATAATTTTGCAGAGGTGATTGGAGGAATATCTTTCAGTAAAGAATTCCTATGATAAATTTTCCTATATTGACTTGAGCACAGTTGAAGTGGAATCCTATGCACTTTGCACACTCATTAGTATATCAAATATAGTCAAAGGAAACTATAAGAAGGACTTTTATAGGCTAAAGATTGTTTTTGTAGATTGCATATCTAGAATGACAAGTTGATCAACAACGAGCAACAAGTTTTTGTGATACATTTTTTGACACCTTTTCCATTGATGTCAAAGGAGGAGTATTGTGTTATGATGTAGAGAAAAATTGTATAGATGTTAATGTATATGTAAGAGAAAGCATATGTATGCATGAATGTAAAGGAGTGATAAGGAATTTAATGATCCATCAAAACATGAGTAAAATTGTTATGTTTTGAAAGCAATTTATGTGTAGTTATTTCATTAGTTTTTTTTTTGTATGACATCATTTTGGGACTTAGCCAATTTTTTCAAATATTTCCATCAATGCCAAAGGGGGAAAATTTTTCCATTATGGTCAATTAGATGTCTTGATGGTTTTCATTTATGGAAACATATACTCAACATTTCATTTATGCATTCAGAGATAGAAAATTGTCTAAGTAGTAGACAATTTACAGTAGTAGTAGATAGTTTACAGTAGTACAATGAATAGATCTTAATAGTATAGATGATGCACAGAGAGTTAGCTTATATGTAGTTTAGGAAAATTTTGTAAAATTTTCATGATGACATGTACTAGTGTGCATGCGTGTATGGTCATTATGGTGCAAGTTATAGTAAGTTTAATTGTGTTGGTATTTAACAATACATAACATAGCATAGCAGAAAATAGAGTTTTATGACTTTAGAAATTTTTAATTTTTTTTATAAATAATTTACTAATTCATGTTAAGCCAACTATGTGCATATTATTTTATTTATGTCAAGCATGTGAAGACATGGAAGCTGACTGAGCATCAATTTGTGAATGCACAAGATATAATTAAAGATCTTATGTTCACAAATAATGGGAAAGTGTGTTTCCAAGTGAATGTGTGTAATGCATGATGTAGAGGGATTTTAGAACCTTTAGAAAATCAAATACATGACTTCAGGCTTCACATGCATGAATGCAGATTTTAGCAAATGCATAGAAATTTATTTCTGTATTATTGTCTCATATCAGGTTATAGGAAAACCCAGTTGTAATGCAGATTTGAATGGGCAACATCTTCATGTGTTGACCCTCATTTCATTAAATTTCTATGCATTTGCTGAAATCTGCATTCATGCATGTGAAGCCCAAAGTCATGTATTTGATTTTCTAAATGTTCTAAAATCCCTCTGCATCAATGCATAGATATTGTGGAAGTTTCATGATTAGATGTGACATGTGAACTATTGTGAGAACTATCTATGAGCCTTATGTGATGTGAAATTTGATGTAAAGATTAGAGAAAGTGTGAGTTACACCAAAACAAAAGTATTGTATGTATATCTATTATGTGAAGGAACTAAATTGTATAATTGCATGTTAGGGTAGTGGGATCTTCTTGCACACATTGTAATTGATCTACCAATTACTAATAGGGTTGAGGCTTCTAACAAGGCCTAGTCATCTAACAAGGACTTGAGACACTTTATGCACTTCATAGACTCCTAATAGGGTCAATATCCTTAATAGGATCCTATTGTTTGGTGAATCATCTAGTGGGTATTGTCCTCATTAGGGTTTTCCCTTGGCCAAGGTATCCCTAGTAAACAAATAATGGTGTTATGAGTTCTATATGTGTATGGTTATATTTATTGTTTAGCATTGTTTTTTACTTTCATATACAAGTTATAAAGTAATTAACAATATTCAGCTATGGGCAAAAGTTTGTAGAATACTGATTCATGACCACCTCTAAGTATTATATATTTCTAATAGAGATCCTATAATCTTCGCTATGGAAAAGTAAGTACTTGAAATTTGAATTAAATAAAAGAGAAATACTAATTTTAAAGTGGGATAAATCTAGAAAATGTTGATTTCTAATGTCTATGTACAATTTCAGAGAATTTTGCAATCTATTCTAGATTGGAAATGTCGAGGCAGAGATAACCTAGAAAAAATTTCTCCTTTTAAAGGAAGGTCAACCTTGACCTAGATAGAAGGGCTCAATCTTACCCTAGGGCACAATTATGCCCTAAAAATTCAACCTTGACCTGCATAACTTTAATAAAAAAATTGTTTACAAATCTTGCAAGTTCGATGAAAAGGGTATCCAAATCTACTCCACACCTATATTTGGAAGAAAAAGGGTTTTTTTGTTTGGATGGGGGGTTTTTCCCAGTTTGGAATCAACCTTAATAATGAAATTGAGATAGAGAATGCTATCAAGTAGGAGAAGTAAATCTAACAATGAAGCTATGATACTCAATAGATATGTAACTATATTTGAAATGTAAACAATTATATTAATATGAAAGCTTGAACATAACATTAGTAAATGTAAATCAAAACCTCCATGATTGTATGCTTAGATTCCACCTTGATAGAAGAATGAATAGACCTTGAAGATGAAAAAAGGATCTTGAAGGAAGATCACACCACCATGATGGTTAGATCTAGGGTTATAAATGATGTATCTTGAATGCTTGAACCATATCCCTTCAAAGGCTTGAATGCTTCAATCCTTGATCTTCAATGGAAAACTTGGATGCTTGAATGATAGAATGCTTGATCACTTGAAAATGGATGCTTGATAATGGATCATAGATTCTCTTTATAAAAAATAGATAATAATTTTTCTCATAGATAGTAGATGATCAAAATGAGGGAAGAAGGTTTCCTTATATAGAGATCTAGGGCACAAACTTCTAAAGAAGACCAACATGGGAGCACTATATCCCAATTCACCTTAACCCCTAGAAATGGACTAAAATTAAATGTAATTTAAGAGTGTACCATTCTAAAACCTAAAACAACTAACCCAAAAGTGGGAAAATAAAACTTTTCAAAGCTCGATATCTTGAAACTATCAAAAATTGAAAATTGGACCTAGGGTTAGGGAAGAGGTTGACCCTGCCTTAGGTCAAGGTCAAGGCTGACTATGACTTAAAAGGTCAGCCTTGACCTAAAAAGTCAAAGTCCTTGGTTTCAAGTAGAAAGTTGTGGAAAATAGGTTGGAAATATAGAGAAAGAAATAGAACAATGGAAAAACAACTAGATCCATGTAAAGACCCATTTAAGGTGCTTGACATGACCCCAAACCACTTGCTTGGAGGGCTAAACACCCTTAACATAGAAGTGATTCCATTTTAAGATGATACATTTATCCCCTACTTTAGCAAGAGTATGGATTCGATGTAAAATCTTGGTAAAGGAGAAGAAAGAAGAAATGCAAGTGGATATGCCATGATATAAAATAACACTTAAGGACACAAGCCCCTAGGATAAGGATTCTAACTCAACATACACACACTAGGGTGTGAAAAAAGAAAACTGAGACAACACAAAAGAAAGGATTAGTACTAAACAAACCCAAATCAACTAGCACAAGAAACCTTGCTAAGAAATATTTCTCATACTAATACCATATTTGGAAAGCAATAAAAAAATCATAAATGATTACATAAGAAAGATAAGAGAAACACTATAAATAATATAGCTTTAGGATCTAGTCCTACTAACATTAAAGTGAAAAATAAAGAAAAGAAGTGATTACCTCTCATCCAGTAATATGCCCACCTTACTGTGAATCACTAGAAGAGAGTGATAGCAAAATAGGTGGCCAAACTTGATATTTCACCCATAAACTATGCTTTTAATTGTAATGCATCTTCTGGAAACTTCTAGAATACCCATAGATCCACCTTCTTGTATCACTATGAATATGGAATGTGTGTCTCCTTAGGATTTAATAAATTATGTGTGTTACCTTTGGAAGATTTAGCATATTGAAAATTGAAAAATGCATATCTCTTTAGGACTTAGTAACTTACGGGCATTACATTCAAAGGCTTCAAAAATTCATGTCTCTTTAGGATTTAGTGACTTATGTATGTTACCTTTAGAAGATTTAGCATCTAAAAATTGAAAAATGTGTCTCTTTAGGATTTAGCAACTTATGTGTGTTACCTTCTAAGATTTAGCATATAAATTATAAAAAAATATAGTACAAGGGAGACCCTATATATGCCCCCCTCATTATTGTGGTTTTCTACTAGACATGATAAGGAAGAGGAAGAGGATACCTACTTCACAACATAAGGAGATATCTTGCTTAACAACAATGTATACCATATTCCTAACGAGAGATATTGATCCCTTCATCCAAGAATATAGATAATCATGAAAAGGATATGTCACTTATGGAAAAAGGATCCTCATAGAAAGAGATCTTAGCAACAAGACCCCCACCATAGAGGAGTAGTTTTAGATAAAATATCATCTTTCAAAGATAAACCTAGAGGGAACAAAGATCTAATCACCAAGCCCCCTATAAAGAAGAGGAAAAGGAATATTTTGATTGAGGAAAACAAATCTAACACTAAAGCAAGGGCAAGAGTTTATAAAGAATCATATATTTCAACATAGAGAAGAGGTGATGACCTAGGACAACAACCTCTCATAGAAAATATTATCCATAGTTAAAACATATGTCAGTGTGATGAAATAATATTGCAATAAAAAAAAAATGCCACTAAGCTAAGGAAAGAAATTACCTAGACAAAGAGAAAGAATAAAGAACCTTCCCCCCCTAGGGAGGAAGACAATAAGAATAAATAATACCAATTAAGACAAATAAAAGGCCTAATGGATCCTAGGAGACTAGATGAAAATTCACCTCTTGCCCCCTAGTCTAGAGACAAGATGATGGAGAGCCCTCTGTATTTATCTTCAAGGAATATTAGTTCAACTCAAGGTATTCAAAATAGGCTGGTACACCCTCAAGGAACCAAGAACATCTCAAAGATTACAACAAAGAACCCTGACATTATACACCGATAAAGACAACATCTTCACTCACACAATCAGATTTCTATGTCTGATTGCATTGTTCATAACTCTAGTTCTAAATATATTCTTGAAAAACCCTTTGGATGAATTGTTCTAAATTAGTAATTATAAAACATATACAAATATGAGACCAATTAAATAATCATATTATAAATTATGTACTCTAAACCAAGACCCATATTTTCTGTCATAAACCAGAAACAAAACTGGTAACCCTGCCTAGGGCATCAGATATCTTCATAAAAATAAATCTAAATTAAACCAAACCAATTCCATATTATCCATTCTTGAGTCTAGTTTCCAAATATTTAATACATTCATTTTTCTCATTAATATATAAAGTTTCAAGCACAAATCACTGTCTGTAACTCCAATGAAAATTGTTAAAAACTAGTTCTCACTCAAATGCCCATAACTTTCACAAATCTATATAAAAACAACCCAAACCAAAAGGAAATGAAATTTAATTCATGTATCTTTCCAATTAATATTTTTAGAGGTCTTTATTTTCCAAAATATTCGTGTACCAAACCTTTCAATCTGACTGTAGTTGGTCATTCTCAAATCTGTAATTTACAAGCTTTGCCAAAACCTGCATAACTTCTTCATTTCTAAATGAAACAAATCTAAACCAAAGAAAAAAGAAATATTATTCACTTCTCTATCCAAATATAGAAAATTTACATGGTTTTCAGGCTATACATTGTTTTACAAGACCTGGAACCAACACTAAAACTGAAAACCAATCAAAATAAAAACTCAGAATATTACCAAATTTGTTTCAAAATGTATCTATTCCCTTCATTCATCCTTTGGTTCGACCTTACATACATTTTTATAGATTTTTTGGTTGGTTATAACTTCCAAACCACCCTTTAAACTAACCCTTCACATTCTTTTGACCCCTTTGCATTCTTGACAACGTTTTATGCATTTTATGCATTTTTTTACATTACAACTTTCATACAAACCCAACCTAGACCAACATTATGACTCAAATGACTTTATATGGATGTCAATAGATCCATTCACTAATTAAGTAAATATTTTTACATTATTTATCATATTAAGACCTCCTTTGACAACTTATTACAAATGGATTCTCTAGCTTTTATATCTTTGTCTTCTTGAAATTTAGGTGCCTCTGCACCATACTCCCAAACTTGAAAAGTTTCCAAGTCTCTTGGAAACATGGAATCAATAACCTGCAAGAAAAAATATTAGATCAAAATCTTCATCTTTTCCTTTGACTCTTCACTATCATCACTGGATCGCTGCCTCCTCCACTTCCCTATCTCTTTCACTAATGACTGCCATCAATGGAGTTATGCTGGTTACCTCTATGGTGCTTCTCATTCCTCAGTCCACTCCTCCATGCTGTATCACAACCTCTTGTCCCTCACTTGGGAGTCCCATCATGCCTCTCTCCCCAGTCTATTGGAAACACACAAAGGACCATCCTCTCTGGCCCTAGATCATCTCCTATGATCCTTTGGTAGACCTCTCTTGTCCACCCATTGCAGCTAAGCGAACCGACACCATTCTGCAACCACAAACCTCAAAACAAGAATCCAAACTAACCCAACACTACCTGGTGTAGATCATCTTCCATCTACATGCTCAAAATCTTCTAAGCTCTGATACCAATCTGATGCAGAGCCCTCTGTATTTATCTTCAAGGAATCTTAGTTCAACTCAAGGGATTCACAATAGGCTGGTACACCCTCAAGGAAACAAGAACATCTCAAAGATTACAACAAAGAACCCTGACATTATACACCGATAAAGACAACATCTTCACTCACACAATCAGATTGCTATGTCTAATTGCATTGTTCATAACTCTAGTTCTATATATCTTCTTGAAATTTTTTTTGGAGGAATTTTTCTAAATTACTAATTATAAAACATATCAAAAGATGAGACCAATCCAATAATAATATTATAAATTATGTACTCTGAACCAAGACCCATATTTTCTGTCATAAACCAGAAACAAAACTGATAACCCTGCCTAGGGCATCAGATATCTTCCTCAAAATAAATCTAAATTAAACCAAACCAATTCCATATTATCCATTATTGAGTCTAGTTTCCAAATATGTAAGCCATTCATTTTTCTCATTAATAGATAAATTTTCAAGCACAAATCACTGTCTATAACTCCAATGAAAATTATTAAAAACCAGTTTTCACTCAAATGCCCATAACTTTCACAGATCTATATAAAAACAACCCAAACCAAAAGGAAATGAAATTTAATTCATTTATATTTCCAATGAATATTTTTAGAGATCTTTATTTTCCAAAATATTCCTGTACCAAATGTTTCAATCTGACTATAGTTGGTCATTCTCAAATCTGCAATTTACAAGCTTTTCCAAAACTTGCATAACTTCTTCATTTCTAAATGAAAAAAATCTAAAAAAAATCCAAAAGAAATATTATTCACTTCTCTATAAAAATATACAAAATTTACATGGTTTCCAGACTGTACATTGTCGTACAAGACCTGGAACCAACACTAAAACTGAAAACCAATCAAAATAACAACTCAGAATATTACCAAATTTGTTTCAAAATGTATCTATTCCTTTCATTCATCCTTTGGTTCGACCTTACATACATTTTTATAGATTTTTTGGTTGGTTATAACTTCCAAACCACCCTTTAAACTAACCCTTCACATTCTTTTGACCCCTTTGTATTCTTGACAACGTTTTATGCATTTTATGCATTTTTTTACATTACAACTTTCATACAAACCCAACCTAGACCAACATTATGACTCAAATAAATTTAGATGGATGTCAATAGATCCATTCACCAATTAAATAAATATTTTTACATTATTTATCATATTAAGACCTCCTTTGACAACTTATTACAAATGGCTTCTCTAGCTTTTATATCTTTGTCTTCTTGAAATTTAGGTGCCTCTGCACCACAAGAGGAGCAGAGATCTATATTCTATTAGAAGGAGAGGAATCCCCTATGTCAAAATTATGAAGGAATTGTAAAACTACATGACAGTGAGATATAATTCCTTAAGAAGTTCATTCACGAACATACAATTTGAAATGTGTATAATCAACAAGTGTGTATTACAATAATGAAAAGGTTATTATGAAGAGGAGGATGATGATTAACATCACCTACCTTAATTTGAGATTTCAAACAACCAACACCATGCAAATATAGTTTAGGAGGGATATTAATGGGATAATTAATACAATGTTTAATAACTCCATGCCCTAAACTTTTATAACTTTTTTAAGTTATCAAATTATATCCTGTAGTGTATATATCATGTAAAGCTTCTGTAGGAGGTGATTGTTTATCATATTCATGAGTAAAGGTTGTATAAGGTAGAATAATATGTTTTGAAGAAGTGTCTTTACCATTTCCTTTAATATTATCATGGATAAGAGGAGAAGGTAAATCAAAGAATTCTTGTACATCTACATCTTGAACTATACCTTCAATTCCATCATTAGTATGGGAAGAATGAGGATTAATAGATGGAGAATTAGGCATCGGATTAGGAATAATAAAATTTGAATTAGGAAGATTAAGAGATGGTGTATCATCTACCAAATCCTTCACATAATCCAAAAGAATAATAAGTCTACCGCATGAATCCTTAATGAAAGTTTTGAATGTAGGAAGACTAGTATCAGTTAAATTCACGAAAGCATAAGCAAGAATAAAATGAAACATCATGAACATAATAAAATGAATGATACTATCATAAAAATCATAATTATGGTAAAAAGTTGCTTAAAGAATGGTAATAAGGAATATAACCACACACCAAAGCATCTTCATAATCTTCATAGTAAATGAAATGCAAGAAATGTTTTTGCATTTTATTGAATATATAGATTTTTTTGTATTTTTGAATTTAAAATGCAAGAGCATAAACTAAATCTAATCTTAATGCAAGAAAATACTTAACAAATATGAAAGTTTATGCTGCAAAACATGATAGGCAACCTAATTTGATGAATGATAAGGGGTAAGCATGTTGGGTTAACCAAAATGAATAGGAAGAAAGTAAAACCTTTCCTCAACCCAAATTCCTAAAAGCAATGATCCAAATTGATCAACCACAATGACATGATCAATGCACAAATGGATCATGCAATAGAGAATAGGGAGAAAGGAGGAGATCCTATGATATTGGCTATGGAAAAGTAGGTAATTGAAATATAAAATGAATAGAAGATAAATACTAACCTTATAGTGGGATCAATCTAGAAAATACTAATTTCCAATGTCTATGTATATTTTAAGAGAATTTTGCAATTTATTTTAGATTGGAAATGTTGAGACAAAGAAAACCCATAAAACTTGTGTCCTTTTGAAGGTAGGTCAACCTTGATCTAGATAGAGGTGTGCAGTCTTACACCGGGGCACAATTGTGCCCCAAAAAGTTGACCTTGATCTACATAGCTGCAATGAAAATTCTATTCACGAATCTCACAAGTTCAACGAAAAGGGTATCCAAATTTGCACTTTAATTTTTTGTTCCACACCTATATGTGCAAGGAAAAGGGTTTTTTTATTTGGATGGGGGATTTTCCTTTGTCAAACCCCAGTTTGGAATCAACCTTAATAATGAAATTGAAATAGAGAATGCTAGCAAGTAGTAGAAGTAAATCTAACAATTAAGCTACGATACTCAATAGATATGCAATTGTATTTGAAATATAAACAAGTATATTGATATCAAATCTTGAACACAACATTAGTAAATGTAAATCAAAACCTCCATGATTGTATGCTTGGAATCTACCTTGATAGAACAATGAATATATCTTGATGATGAATAAATGATCTTGAAGGAAGGCACACCACCATGATGGTTAGATCTAGGGTTTTAAACGAGGTATCTTGAATGCTTGAACCAAATCCCTTCAAATGATTGAATGCTTGAATCCTTTATATTTAATGGAAAAAATGGGTGCTTGAATGATAGAATGCTTTCTAACTTGAAAATGGATGATTGATAATGGATCATAGATGCTTTTCATAAAAATTAGATAATAATTTTGCTTAGAGATAGTAGATGATCAAAATGAGGGAAGAAAGCTCCCTTATATAGAGAATAAGGGCACAAACTGTTGGAAATACTCAAGACTAACTAGGTTACTAAGAGGGGATGGGTGAATTAGTAACCTCAAAAATTTTAATTTAGCATTTTAACCATATAAATCATTCACCATTTATTCTTCTAATCTACTGCATGCATAGAAAGAAAAAATTCACAACATAACATTTGAACACAATGTTTGGTGACCTAGAAACCTTCCAAATAGAAAGTAAAATTGGGGTGGCGATGATACTCACAAAACCTCACTACTATAGCATAAAGTTTGCTAGTTAAGGCTTACATTGATCACTTCTAGTGATTTTAGAAGCAAATAGGACTACTAGGTCCACCTTGTTAGAGGATTTACAAACATATAATGAAGTATGCGCTCGGTTAAGAGATATATATAAAGACTGTTAAGTCTACCCTATTAAAGGATTTAAAAACTGATTCACCTATCAGGATGAAATAGTGGATCTACTTACAACTAATTTTTGATAAGATCCTTTAGTAGTTGATCACCTTATGTGATAGATTTGACTTTTCTGCTTCTATATTGACCTTGTTGCATTCCTTAAACTGCTGCTAATTATCCTTCACATGTACCTCTCAAAAATACTTCTTAGTTCTTCAATATAATTACAATATAGTGATATGAATCTTACATATATAACTTTCCATTCTACAAAATTTCAAGGTCAATGAAAACAAAAGTAAACAAAACATTATTGAGTCAGTCCAATAGTAAACAACTCAGGTTCACTAAATTGACTTGGCACAGTGTCCACTGCATTACTCAACATTGTCAAGCACTTAATATAAGTGAAGGCTCAGTCCATACTAATCACTTGGAGTATTTATAAACTTGGTGACAACTAGTGACTCAGTAGATGTAGTGTTACTTGGTAGATTCTAAATCCCTTTTTTACCTCCCTATCACTTGGTAAACACTGCACATCCATCGCTTGGTAGAAACTGACTTCATGTCATGTAAAATTGAGGTAGATATTATGAAGCTTAGTAACCATTTTTGAACTACACATTTACTCAGTAGCATTAGGAATGCTCAGAATGAATTGCATAACTGCTAAGCTTACATGGTATCTACTGAATGCTCGGTATAAACTGTAGACTGAGTGATGAGCTCGGTAAGCATTCAGAATTGAATAATTTTTGTCATTGATGACAAATATAACATAATGCCAAAAATCTCCCCCTTTGACATTAGTAACAAAAACACTTGTGAGCCAAAACATATGTTCACTGACATTCTGATTTTGATTTTTCAAAATTGATCTTTGTAAAGCTATTGTATATACATATCTTACATATCTCCCACATACATATGGCATAATATATACATGGAATTTATTTATTTCCTTATTCATCTCATACTCCCCCTTTTTGACAATAATACCAAAGAGTATATACAATAAATTTAAATAGAGACACCAAAATGTGAAAGAAACTCAGAGTGTACCTTGAGAATAAGAGCCAATGTCTTATCCAAATTATCTTGAAATTTTTTTAATAGGTGGACAGTGCCACTTGAACATTTGCTAAAAGTTTAATCATATGATCTGGAATTGAGAAAGTGGTATACTTGACCAATGTTTTTGAATAAGTAATGTGTTTTTGTATTTTGTCCATAACTGGAAGGATCATATTCTGGATGTTAATCAGTGTAGACCTGATCCTGGCTTCCTCTCTAAGCAATTCTACCTACATTTATAACAAAAAAATTCACCTTCATGCAATGAGATGAGCTTGAACTAGGGTCAAGTTGTAGGCTTTGAGAACTTGCTTTTATATCTACATCAATCTTGCTCAGTTTCCACTTTATGTCCTTGGTGAACTCGGTAACATCACAAAGCTTGCCAAAAAGTGATGTTACATTGATGAAGGATTGATCAAGGTCACTCAAAATTTTAGATAACTCTACCTGCTTTATTGCAATGTGCTAAGCAATGTGCTCAAGCACCTTATTATCAAATTTCTTCTTTGCCTTTTCAATAATCTTTTCTCATCTAGAAGTGTCCTCGTTAAACTTATTTATGGCCTCTTCTAATTGTAAAAAAATGTGTTTAGATGAATCAACATCAACACCTATACCCTTAGTAATTATATTTTTAGCACTTTCAATTATAGTGAACTCTCTATCTCTTTCATCTCTAAGTTGTTTCTACCTTGATTTTTGCTCTAAAAGTTGACTGACCAATCCCATTTCATCAACTATTGTAGTATCCAGATCTATCTTAGGTATGACAATTTCTTTATCCAAGTCTATATCCTCATCAATTGCCTTACGAGCAAGAAAAAGTTTTAGTGGAGTCTTTGGTTTTACTTCTCTACCTACTTTCTTGGATTTAGAAATAGAAACAATAGTAGATGAAGTTGGACTAGTAGAAAAAGCTTGAATTGGTCCAACTAGAGGGAAACTGGGAGTAGTACTAACCAAATTGATGTGCTTCCCAAAAATGAAGTACCAATAGGTAATGTACAAGATGAAATATTTACAATTGAATAACTAACTAGAATTGAAGTAGGAGCAGATAATGTTGATGAGAACAAAAGTATAGAACTGACCGAAATCAATGAAGACAAAATTGTAGAATTTACTGATGCACATACTGATGATGTAGGAGCTGAGGGAACTAACTTAGTAGCTGAAGAAGTAATAGAAAATTTAGTAGATGAAGTGTTTGATACTTCCATTGCAGATACCTAGAGCTGTGAGGAGGCTAGTGAAGATTGAGCAATTGATGTTGCTATTGTGCTCACAATCTCACCAGTAGAAGCTATCTCCATAGATGTGATAGTATTTGGTGGAGAGTGAGGAAGAGATGCAATTTCTTTAGCTACTATTCTGACCAGATCATCTTCATCCTTTTCTTCCTCTTCTTCTTCCCCCTTCTCCTCTTCTTCTTTCTCCTTTATTAACTCTTGCATATCTTCATCAATTATTGTGACTGAGGGAGTATTATCATCTTCCTCATCCTCTTGGTCACCGTCATCATCCTTTATCTCTATTGGATCATTACTAGAAATATGTAGATGATAGATGCCCATCCACATTTTTTTTGCATCATTAACATTACACTCAATGTCTTTGATTAAAATCAAACATGTATGGAATCTAATTACCATTCTTCCTTCATTGCTGCCTTTACTTCTGCATCTATAAGATTTGGCAATAAATTTTTCAAATATTATTCATAAATATCTTTACCTATTTGTACAACTGATTCCCACCTTGGCTGCAATCTTTCCAATAGCTCTTTTGAAATCTGAGAAACCAACTGGTCTGGGGAATACTTCCATTTTCCCATTTTGTAGAGTACTAGTTCCTCAATCTACATCTTCTCTACATTAGTTCTAGTTTCAAACCTTAGAGCCTTGAAGTTTGTTATGCCACCTCCTTCTTCCATTTGTTTCAATCTTTCTTGGAAGGTGAGTGGGGGCTTCTTGAGCACAACTTCAACTTTACCTTTTCCTCTTCTGGTGAAAAAAATTGTGGAGGCCTTTGGAGGTTTGGTAATAGTTACCTTGACCTTCTTCTTTGCTTTCTCTACCTCCTTTTTCCTTTTTTGATTTCCTAAGGTAGCTTGATTTCCAATTCAATTCTAGATTTAGCCTCATCATAAGTTCCAAATATTGGTTGCTTGGGATCTACAAGCTTATTTACTAGTGCTTCAATGATGTCCCTGGTTTCATCAATATTAACCTCATAAGGAAGAGGTTTCACCCGTGCAACTCGGGGCCTGACTGCCTAAATATATACCCTATCACAATCAACCATGAAACATACATCATCTTTGTAATCCTCAACAAGTTTAAGAGGAATCCTGAACTTTTTGTTCATCCTTTCCTTGAAATCTTCAAAGTAATTGTCCATGATGCTATCAAAGTTTACACCCATTTTTGCAATAAATTCATTTATTTGATATAGAATAGGAATATCTTTTCTCCACACAATAGATCCCTTGGATGGAAATAATTTTTGTACATAGAAAAAGAGACATGTGAACAAAGAACCAAATTTGCATGGGTTTTTCTTTGATGTGTGGATGCTTTCCATATTCTTGTTTAATTGTTTTAACAGTAATTCTGACAGGTCAAAATCCATGTTTTTATTTACAACTTTAAATTCTAGGTCCACTTCCTCACATGGCTTGCTATTTAACCAACTAGAGGTATAAATCTTGTGTGCAATTACATGAATTCCAAATCTTAACTCTACATTAGAAATGGTGCTAATTTTCAAACCTCTACCATCCCACTCAGCTAGAGTTTTCTTTTGGAGTTCATCCTAACCTAGGGTTTGGTAGATTTTGCTTTACTTAGCATAGGAAGACTAGTAATCTTATGAATAATCTTCTTGGTGATTAATATTAGTTGCTCTAACCATAATTTCCCATTTTGAAACCAAGTAAGAATGTACCTTATCCACTTTATTTGAAAGTTTCTTGGCAGGTGAAAACCGTTTGTTTCCAAATGCTTATGCTTAGGCTTTAATGAGCCATCAACATGCATTTCTTCTAAATCACTATACATTTCTAGGGTTCTTATATCCTAAATAGAACACTTAAAATGAGTACAAATGTCATTGATTAGAAGTACCTTTGGTGGAATTTGTGATTGTGCGCCATTTGGATCAAGTCCTTCTACAACTATTGGAACTATCTTGAAATTTGATGCTTTCCATTCCACACCCTTAACCAACATTTCTGAACCTCTTTTTGCCTTGCTACTACTGCTACTCCTAGATGCCATCATTGCTCAATAAATGATAGAAATATTTTGAACAAATCCTTCACTCTAAATTTGCTCAAAATAGCCTGGATGCACCTAGAATTACTTAGCTTTGAGAATTTTGAAGATGCAGTGAAAAATGAAGTCAAATTCTTCCCTTTATGATGAAATTTTTTCATTAATGCTAGGTACCATGATGAAGTATGTGATAGACTATCATCCACTGACCTATCTCAGTAACAGTATCGACTCAAAAAATGAACCAAATTTCCTTTACTCCTGACCTCACTCAGTAAGGTCTTTAATCAACTTTCTTCAGTGGAGTCTAATGCAACTCGATGAAAGGTGACCTTTCTATGATCCTTATGTATCTAGAATACTGATTGGATTATTTGCATTCTTTGTTGGAACTGCTTATGATTTTCTTGTTGAGTACAACTCCAATACATTCTTAGGTTTTTAGTTTGAGAGGATGGAGTCACCCACTTCTTGAGTGACCTCACTTCCATGATTTGAGCTTGTATCCTCAATAGATTTAGGAATCCATTGTTGCCTCACTTGTTTCCTTATGTTGTCAACCCTTTCTTTCTTTTCATCTTTAGCTTTACTTGTATTCATGCAATTTTTAGCTATATGACCGAGTTTAGTGCAAGTATAACACCTTAGAGTAGTATCCTTCTTTCTTAGGTGATGTCTTGCATAGTTTATGCCGGTGTGTCCATATTCTCCACAGTAATGACATCTGCACCAGGTATTGTAATCCCATCCAAATATTGCCTTTACAAGTTATTTAGTTGGATTAAATGATGTGGATCTACATTGGAATGCCTTGTGACTATGCTTCTTGCATTTGTGACATTTTTCTTCAAATTTAGGTTTCTCCTTGCATTCATTAGCTTTGTGACCATGTTGATTGCAATTGTAGCATTTTCCATTGAATTTTTCTTTTCCATTACTCCAGCATTTGTTTGATGTGTGACCAATTTTTTCATAATGATTGTAGTAGGTCTTTGATTCGTTTTTGCACCTTGCTTAGAGGATTCACCTTTTTCATTATATCCAAGTCCTACTTTACCTTTTTGTCTATGAAGATTTTGCTCATTCTGCTCATTTTGTTGATTGAATTGATTCATGTTTGCTTGAGATTTCATCATCCTTTCTTGACTTGTTTTTTAGTATTTAGGTCATTCCTCAATCTTTCATTTATTTTCTTTTCATATCTTAGCTCCCTTATTGTTCTTTCATTGATTTGTCTATCAAGATTCAGATCATTCCTTATTCTTTCATTTTCTATTTTGAGAATGTTGATTTCTTCATTTGCTCCAGTGATTTGATCAATAAGGTCTTCATACTAAGTGGATTGATTTTGATCTTTGTTATTTCTAGCCTCTAAATCTTCTTTTGTCTTATTTCTTTGGTCCAAAATTTCACACATTCTTAAAGATTGAATTTCTTATTCTCTTTTCAATTTTCTTACATCTTCTTGTAGAGAGCCATTCTTTTGCAGGAGTTCTTTGATTTCTTCATTGGCTTTAGTTGAACTACTTGATGGAAAAAAATCTTCAATCTTTGCATCAACATACTGATGGTCATTCATTTCCTTTGCAAGTTACTTTCTTCTTTTTAGGGATTGGGAAAGATGCTCTTTTACTTCTTTGAGTTGAGCTATGGCCATTTCCAAATCTAGCTTGTCATTTTCAATAGCTTTGTCAAGTTTGAATATCTCCATTGTCCTTGATCTTTGCTTATGTTGTCAAACTTTATCCTGAGAACCACAAAGCTCTGATACCAATTGTTGGAAATACTCAAGACTAACTAGGTTACTAAGAGGGGAGGGGTGAATTAGTAACCTCAAAAATTTTAATTCAGCATTTTAACCATATAAATCATTCACCATTTATTCTTCTAATCTATTGCATGCATAGAAAGAAAACATTCACAACATAACATATGAACACAATGTTTGGTGACCCAAAAACCTTCCAAATAGAAAGTAAAACTGGGGTGGGGATGATACCCAGAAAACTTCACTACTACAACATAAAGTTAGCTGGTTAAGGCTTACATTGATCACTTCTGGTGATCTGCCTTGTTAGAAGCAAATAGGACAGCTAGGTCCACCTTGTTAGAGGATTTACAAACATGTAATCAAGTATGCACTTGGTTAAGAGATTTATATAAAGATCGTTAAGTCTACCCTATTAAAGAATTCAAAAACTAATTCACCTATTAGGATGAAATAGTGGATCTACTTACAACTAATTGTTGATAAAATCATTTAGCACTTGATCACCTTATGTGAAGATATGACTTTTCTGCTTCTATATTGACCTTGCTGCATTCCTTAAACTACTACTGATTATCCTTCACATGTACCTCTAAAAAATACTTCTTAGTTCTTCAATATAATTATAATATAGTGATATAAATCTTACATATATACCTTTCCATTCTACAATACTACAAGGTCTTCCAGAATACAAGTAAACAAAACATTACTAAGTCAGCCCAATAGTAAACAACTCAGGTTCATTGAATTGACTCAGTGACCTTTTGATACATAGTGTCCACTGCATTACTCGACATCATCATGCACTTGGTAGAAGTGAAGGCTCAGTTCATACTAATCACTTAGAGTAGTTCTAAACTCGATGACAACTAGTGACTCGGTAGATACTAAATCCCTTGTTTACCTCCCTATCACTCAGTAAACACTACACATCCATCGCTTGGTAGAAATTGACTTCATGTCATGTAAAACTAATAACTCGGTAGATACTATGAAGATTAGTGACCATTGTTGAACTAAACATTTACTCGATAGCATTAGGAGTGCTTGGTGTGAATTGCATAATTGCTAAGCTTACACAGTATTCACTAAATGCTTGATATAAACTATAGACTGAGTGATGAGCTTGGTAAGTATTCAAAATTGAATAAGTGTTGTCATTGATGACAAATATAACATAATGCCAACACAAACTTCTAGAGAAAGCTGACAAGGGAGCATTAAATCCAAATTAACCTTAACCCCTTGAAATAGACCTAGATTAAATTTAATTTAAGAGTGTACTATTTTGAAACCCAAAATAGCTAACCAAGAAGTGGGAAAATAAAACTTTCTAAATCCTAATATCCCAAAACTCCCAGAAATTAAAAAATGGACTTGGGGTCACGGACGAGGGTGACCTTGCCATAGGCCAAGGTTGAGGTTGTCCTTGACCTAGGTTAGGGTCAAGGTTAATCTTGACCTAAAAGGTCATCCTTGACCTAAAAAGTCAAAGTCCTTAGTTTCATAGAGAAAGTTGTCAGAAATAGGCTAGAAATAGAGAGAAAGAAGTAGAACAAGAGAAAAACAACCAAATCCATGTAAAGACCCATTTAAGGTGCTTGAGATGACCCCAAGCCACTTAGTTGGAGGGCTAAACACTCTTAACATGGAAGTGCTTACATTTTAATATGATACATCACCTCTCTACTAGATATCGAATCTCCTCTTTCTTGATGTGTACTTGATCCTCCTTATCAAATGTAACTCTTATGTTGTTTAACTGCTTTCCTCTATTCTCTCTAGTTGATTCTACAATTCATATCTCTTCTATAAACTCCTTAGTCATCATGAATGCTCTCTCTACATTTAGAACTTTACATTCTCTTATCATCCACACACTACAAACTATTTAGGGCTTTCCCTCCTTAAGAAGACTTAGGTGAGATAGGGTTAGGTAAGAATCAACAATTGTTATTCATCCATTTTTCCACTTAGAAAATACTTAATTCTGATTGGTTACATACAATCCATAGGGTTTCTCAATATACCTTCATATATATCTTCTAGAATCAAAAAACAATCCTTTAGTTAGCACAAAAATGATTTACATAAGATTTTGTGCCATTACAAACAACTATATCAAAAACTATTTACTCAATAATTGAAAGCATTGATGCTCAACATTCACTATATCCTTAATCTTGTAACTTGACTCATAAATGACTTGATGCCCACTATTTTACTCGGCACCTGAATCACTCGGCATGTATGACTTGCTCGACACTAACTACATATATTGCTCAACATACATTGTTTATCAACTAACACTTGGGCTTGCACTATGTTTTTTCTTATATATGACTTAAGTGTGTTGTCACTCACTTGTCAAAAACAAAATGAAATCAACAATGGCCCCCTTTGAGATGAGTGGAAAAAACACTTGGTCATACATTTATAACCTCAATATGAGTATCACTCTGACAATTTGAATATATTACTTGGCTCAAATACAAAATTTCAAAATTTCAAAATTTTGCACAACTGATGACTTAAATAGTCACAGCTTGCCAAAATTTTATAACTCCCCCTCAGTTGAGTGTTCGTTATTGTTGCTGAATTTTTTATAACTCCTGCTGAGTAAATGTGTTGTATTTTTTTTGTCCCATGTTTCTACATGAGTACTCCTCCTGACTGAAAACTATACTCCCCTTTCTTGCAAAACCTTATAATCCTCCTTTTTTGACACTTATGTCAGGGGTCAACATGGATTGGATACTAATCAAGGTAGCCGTTATATTTGCATATTGTGAATGCAATGTGGCTAGTTGTCCTTGAGTAGAGAGTAATATCTAAAAATGAGTCTAGCTTTTACCAGGAGATAGTTTCAATGTTGTACTTGTGGCCTATAGATCTCCTTGTAGCTAGTCAATAGCCCTCTATACTTCTTGTGCAAAAAAATTCACATCACAAAGCTTTGTGTATAGAGAAAAGATATTCTCCAATATATTTTTCACATTCTCCATATTGGTTGCTAAGTCAACTTGTTCAATGCAATAACACTAGATATCTGTTCAATAACTTTAGAGTGAAATTTTCTCTTAGACCATTCCAATAGTTATGTGTTTACATCTAGGTCTTCATCACTGATCTTCTCAAAAATATTTTCTAGTTTCTCAAGAATAGGTTTATGTTCATTTGGAGCTAGGAGGCTAAAAGCATCAAGAAATATTCCTTTTATTTTATGAAGAACTTTCTTTTTCTTGTGCTCCCTTCTTAGCAACTCTTTTTATTTTTTCCTATGTAGAGATTCCTCTAGAATTCTCATTTTCTCAATGTTGATTATTGTAAGATCAAACTTTCAAAGTTTAATCACCTCATCAAGACTTACATCTCCATAGGATATATCTTCTGATCTACTAGATGTCTTTGCACTTGGCCTTGATATTTGTAATGGGGTGGCATGAGTGCTTAGCCTCTGGAAAACTTGACTACTAGTAGGAGCCATAGAAATTGGTAGAGTGACCAAAGTCTGTATGCCAACTTATTCCTCTATAGTAATAGTCACCTTCAATTCTTTAGACTTGTCAATCTGACTTTCCTTTTCCTATTGTTCACCCCTTGTGTTTGTGATGTAGGTGTAGGACTTGCTTCCTAACCTAGTTTAATTTTAGTTCCATCCTTCTAAACTATAATGAAGGTTTCTTATGTGAAATGAATGGCACTAGAGGTAATGCAAATAGTATTGTAATAACACCTTGTTGTTCAGCGCTTGCACTTTTCTCTTCTAAAAATTTTACCTCTAGGGGCACACTAGATGTGTCAATTTTCATCTCCCCTATTGTTACCACTTCTACCTTATACATTTCTTTTGTTGTCACCAATACAGGGTGTAAGCATAATTAAGCTATCATGGTGTAACCTTTCACTATCTTCTTCAAATCATCATTTGTCAAGGGATTGATGTTCTAAGCAGAATTGTTAGAAACATTCTTGATTTTTACTAAGTCCTACTAACTTACTTGGTCTACATGTGGTGGACTTGCACTTGGCACTTGTACCTTTCTTACACTTTGATCATCTTTCTTCTCATCCTTAGTTGTGTCCTCTTCTCCTATTGTTTCCTTAGTGCCTTCCACATAACAATCCTTGACTAATACACCTTTTGTAGTCTCTGTTGCCTTTTGTTCATCTTTCTTAGGATTTTGCATTTCTTGCTCACTTTTCTTTGTTATAATAAGAATGGCTCGTAACATGTAAATATATGTCCATATAGATTTAATCTTAGTTACCATATCCTCTACGTTCTTCTTCAAGATACAAAACACTCTATATTTTGGAGTAAATTTACCTTTGTGCAACTCTATAGCCTGATCTATCATTAGTTTTTGCAATTTAGACATAACTTGGGCCAATGTGGTTTCCCTGATCTATCTTTTAGTATGTAAACTATATTGTCATTTTTGATCAAATTTCTCATATAAAATTTTGGGTAGTAAGTTGGTAATCTCAATAGGTGTGGTCTTGAATGTGGCCATCATCTCATATATATCTTCCACCACCTTGTTTATATCTAATTTTCCTAACTTATCAAATTCAACATGTGTTAATCTTGACAAATCAGCATTATGCCTAATATTATCACATAATTTTTTAAAATCAAAGCAAGGATTGTGGCTTATTACCTGAAATTGACTCATGTCATCTATATATGTCTTATCCTCATCTGACTCTCTGGAGTGCCAAACTTTCTTCACTTTTTCTCTTATGATTGAATTTTCTTTGTAGTAGTAATAGTCCTTTTACCCTTAGGTTTTCCAATTTCTTTTTCTTTTTTTGTAGTTTCCCTTGCGCTAGCTCTAGTAACAGGTACTATTGGCTTCTAATGTCTAGGTTTCACAACTTTCTTTGATTTTTCTACTATAGGCTAGATTGCCTTTCTCTTCTTCTTTTCAAGTTTGAGTGCTTCCTCGGTTTCTTCTTCCTTAGCACGTTCTAAATTTTCTACCACATCTTCTCCTTGTCCCTATGTGAGTGCAAGTGGGGCTTGGCCCTGTTCTTCTCCTTGTTCATCTTCATCATCATCTTCTTCTCCTTCTCCCCCTTCACCAAATCTCTCCTTAAGCTTCTTCACGAGCTTGTTCTTCTTTCTAATCATAGTAGTTGTCTTCGAATCAATAGTTGTTCTTGATTTGGCTTCCTCATAATTCCCAAATGAGGTGGCCCTCTTTTCTATGTACTCTACCAATAGTGATGTGATGGTTGCAGATGCCTAATCCATATTGATTTTATAAGGAGATGGATTTAGCCATCCGACCCTAGGTAGGGATGCCTACACATATGTATAATCAATATCAACTAACAAGAAAACATCATTATAATGTTTGTCTACTAGTGATGCTAGAATCCTTAGTCTTTTCTTCATAGAATTCTTAAAATCCTCAAACTATCTTATCATCACTATTTCATAATTCACTCCAAGTTGCTCTATCAATTCTAAAATATGCACTGTCACCAACCTGTTTGTCTTCCACACTATCTTTCCAAATGTGGGACAAGTATTCTAAACATAAAATAATACACAAACCAAAAAAGAATAAAATTTTCATGATACACTTTTTGCCTTCATAATGACATCCAATTTTTTAGAGAGTTGTTGAAGTTGTAACTTGGCAAGGTCATAGGAAGTGGTCTCTCTTAACAATCTTGTATCCTAAATCTACTACCATACAGGATACACTATTCAATCTACTACATTGAAAAAACTTGTGAGCTATCACTCTTACTACAAAATCAATTAGCAGATTAGAAATTGAATCTATTGAAATCCCTCTCTTATTCCATACTTCCCCTGTGTTCTTGTCTATCACTTCCTTTGCATCACTTCTCATGCTCTTAGATCTGTCAAGGGTTAGATACGCTATCACTCGGTGGATGATCCTCTTTGTGATCTTAGTAGGTCCATTCTCCACCTATATGAAATTATCATGTATTCTAGAAAGATCTTATTCCATTCTATTTTGAATAATTTAGGAAAATATAGGGCACATTTTAACCCTTTTCTTTCTACAATTTTGTTCTCTTCCCTCAAGACTCCATCTACACATAGTTTTCTACAAAAATCTCTAATTTCCATGTCTCTAATACATCCAACCTTACAATTGTAACAACATATAACATCTTTTATCATTAAAAATTTTGGTGGTATCATCAATAGTGCACCAAACAAGTCTCCCTTTTATATTATCTTAGGAATAGCTTAGAAGGGTGGTTGTCTAAGTTCATTACTAATTAATTGCACATTAAACAATTATTTCCCTTCCTTCCTAACATTTTTAGAAGAGCTAGATGCCATTTATGTAACTAGGGTTGAAAAAAACTCAAACAACAAAACTTGGCACTTGATAAATACCTTATGAATCTAATGAATGATAATGAGTAGCAGCTGAATCCAATTTGCAAATAGTTGAATCTTTCTCCTCAGTTCACATTATTCTCTTTGTACACTCTTTGATCTTTGATGAATGCAAATGAGTTGAAAATCAATTATATAACCCTTGATATTTGACAAAAATTGCTTAATTCTTATATATCTATAAGCTCGGCTATCATAGGATTTGCACACATTTGTCATACACGTGATTTCCATTATGCTTGGAAACTACAATGAGCTTGGCTAGTAATAACATAATTCCATCACTCAACAAAAACATGAAAACTTAAGAAAACTATAGATTTCTTAAAGGTTCTAACCAATACATTGCATCTTAATTTGTGCATATATTATCTTTTCAAAACTTATATTCTTCAAACTAATGTATGAAATAAATTTGAAATATCAGTCCCACACATACCTTTTGATTGCCTAGTTGGGGGTGATGTGATCACCTAATCCATTGGATAAAGTGACCTCATCTTAACTTGATTTGCTGCAATATTTCTTCTTCTTCCATGATTTGTTCATTTGTACTTTGACATTCTCAACATTAGCCTTTTCTTTGCCTTTATTATTACCATTATTCAGTGTTGGTGATCTGGTTATATAGTTTCTGTTGATATGACTAGTCTTCAAATAGCTAAATCTTGTAGTCTCACTCAACCATTTATTTTAGTTTCCTTTGAAGTGTGTTCTAATGCAATTCTCAGAAACATGTCCATACTCTTGACAGTAGTGAGGACTGTACCTTGTGTTGTAATCCCAATTGTAGTATTTTCCATTTTGTTGTACCTTTGACTACTTGCTTGATGTTCATTTGGCATTAAATATGCATTCATATGCTTTATGTCCATACAGCTGACAATTATGGTAATATCCTTCAAATCCTTGAGTGCTTAAGGTCTTGGTCCTACATTCATGTACTTGATGTCCTTTCTTGTTGCACTTATGATAATAACCCTTGAATTTATACTTAGGGTTTTGATTTGCATTGTTTCTTGTGCAAACATTTGTTGTATGACCTAACTTTCCACAATTATGACAAGTGGGTTTGTAGTTCTTACTTTTTTTGTTTCTTTGTTCACCACTTTTAGATGATTCTCCTTCCTTAGTTGTAGTGTATCCTAATCCAGTAGTATCATTGTTAGATCTAGGAGTTCTCATTAGTCTCTCAAAGTATTTGATGGCTTCACTAGGTTTGTTGAAACTTTTAGTAAATTCCTTTTCCCTTTCTCAGTTCATTCCCAAGTTGTTCATTTTGAAGTTTTAGGATTGTGATCTCAATGTCTTTTCCATTCAATTCATGATTGGAAATCATTAATTGATTCATTATATCTAGTTGCATGCTAGCAATCCTTTGTACCTCTAATGTCTTCTCTTCTAGTTTGTTGGCTACTGTCCTTTTTTCATCTTCAATCATGATCTTATCTTCCTCATATTTATTTTTCTACTAGGTTACCTCACATAGAAATATTGATTGGACTTCTTGTTCTATCTTAAGATTCTTGACCTCTTTAGTTAGGGAACCATTATTTTATATTGGATCTACAACTACTCTATGATACTCACTTGAGTTTCCATCTACAAAAAGTTCATTAGTGTCTTCCTCTTGGTAATATGTGTCATTTTCCTCAATAGTTATCTCTTTCCTTCATTTTAATAAGCGCTTAAGCTCATCTCTTGCTTCATTCAACTTATGTAAGATATGTTGAATTTCAATCTTTTGGTTATCAATAACCTTTCCCAACTTGTAGACTTCCATCTTCAAGATCTTACCTCAAAGCTGCAAAGCTTTCCTTTTTAGAGAACAAAGCTCCAATAACAATTATTGAAATTAACAATGGGAAAGTAAAATCTGAGGGGCGACGAGGGGGGGGGGGGGGGGGTGAATCAGTACTTCAAAAATTTAACCATAAAATATTCACCACACATACATTTCAATTTATTGTGGAAAATAAAATAGCTAACTACACATGTTCATCCATAGAATGAAAAAATTAACACATGACACAATAAGTTTGTTACCTAGAAACCCTCCAATGAGAAGGTAAAATTGGAGTGGAGATGACACCCAAAAATCTTCACCACTATAGTTTTAAAGTGTATCCAATTAAGGCTACAATTGTTTGACAATAAACTATGATATATCCTATGAAAGGTCTTCCCTATTAAAGGCTCACAAAGACTATTAAATCCTACCTTGTTAAAAGATTTCAACACCTTACTAAAAGTGTGCCTTGTTAGAGTACTTAAACTTGCAATGAAACAAGAACTCTATTAAAGGATTTACTTAAGGTTGTTAAAACTACTTGGTTAAGATATTTTCATTGATTCACCTATTGGAATATTTCAGCCTTGATCCTTTAGTTAGCACCTCTCTGCTAGATATCAGATCTCCTCTTTCCTAATGTGTACTTGATCTTCTAGTTAGATGTATCTCTTATGTCCTTTAACTTTTCTACTCTATTCTCTCTAACTAATTCTACAATTCATGTCTCTAACATTAACTCCTTAGTCACCATGAATGATCTTTCTGCATTTAGCATTCAACCTTCTCTTCTCATCTGCATAGTGAAAACTCTTTAGGTTTTTCCCTCCTTAAGAAGACTTGGGTGAGCTAGGGTTAGGTAGGAATTAACAATTTTGATTCATTCATTTTTCCACTTTGAAAATCCCTAATTCTTATTGGTTGCATGCAGTTCATAGGGATTCTCAATATATCTTCATATATATCTTCTAGAATCATAAAACAATCCTTAAGTAGGCTCAAAAATGGTTTACATAAGAGCTTTTGCCATTACAAACAACTATGCCAAAAATTATTAGCTTGGCAATTGAAAGCTTTGATGCTCAAAATTTATTATATCCTTAATGTTGTAATAGATCTCATAAATGAATCAACATCCACTATTTTACTTGGCATCTAAATCACTCAGCATGTATGACTTTCTTGACACTATGTATATTGCTCGACATACATTTTCTGCCAATAGATTCTTAGCTTGCACTATGTTTCTACTTGCATATGACACAAGTGTGTTTTCACTCATTTGTTAAAACCAAATTGAGATCAACATAATATTGGTAAACAATTTTTTCCTTGTGAAGTTACTTTTGAAACTAACCTTGTTCCCCCTATGAATAGTGTTAACTGCACCAATAGTTGGAGAGATTGCAACTGATCACTATTGACTTGTAATCTTCCTTGTTGTTTGAGAGGGGTACCTCCCTCCTTTGATGTGGGTATTTTAGAATTTTTTGTGTACATTTCACCTAAAAGTTAAAAAGGATAAAAAGTATAAAATTAGATAAATGGATAGAAGAAACTCCATTGATTGAACTACACATACCAACTCAGGCTTCCATAATGAAGAACTAGATATACTTCCTTATTGCATAAAGAATATAAAAAATTCTAATTAGAAATCATTTTGATAAAGATTTAAAATCCATCATGAATATAGATGAACTACACATATGGGTATCAAATGAAGCAACTCTAATCTTCTATATCATAAGTACATTTTCAAGATACTAAGAAAAAGTATGAAACACATGTTTGAAATTTTTATCTTAACTCATTTTAGATGAGAGCTTAAGATTTTGGATTGAAACATGTATTCCAAACCCTTAACCTTAACCTCTTAAAGGTTAATGGTTTATGATATGGATGAAAAACATGTATTTCATCACCTTCTATTAACATATGATATCTTGAGACTTAGGCACTGAAATTTGGAAATTTGAAATGTCAGATGAAGCTTGAGACTAGATGGTGACAATAAGATTTCTAAATAAATCAAAAGGTCATTGATTAGAGAGATCAAACTAAAAAATCAACCCATTTGGATTAAAGACACAATTGATAAGGTGAAAAAAATGAAAATAGGACAACAACTAACTCTATCTAGGGATGAGGAATGACAAGGATGAAGCTCAAAACTAGAATAACTAGAAAAATGCCTTATCCATTGTGGTATAGCCACCTTGAAAAATAAATATCAAGGGACTTAAACTAACACAAAAAATAGGACAACTGAAAGAAAAACTAGAGACAACAAAAGAGCACAAAAAAAACTCCTAACTAGGCTATGTATAAGGTAGGTGTCCCTACCTCTAGTGAATCAAAGTATAATCATGCAAATCCATTCATTAGATGAGAAAAATAAATACCATGATGTGCTAACATGTGGAAAATCTTATGTTCTCATGGACTCAAATATAAGGTTTCTCCCTGAATTGCAATTTTGAGATTCCTATCATGATCCACATCTCTTTACAAAGGACTATATCCAAATAGCCATTCCTCATCAAAAATATTTGAATTTGGAATCAACTCTTCTTCCTATTGCATGTCATAGATTATTTCATTTTGAAAAAGTTTAAGCATTAGGCTCTCATGCTTGTGGATACAATTATGATCTTCTTCTCTATTTGGCAAGCCCTCTACCTAACTTTTTCATTCCTGACACTTGGCACTCTTTTTCTCTCATTTGAAATATTGTGGTTGAACTCTTTATATCATTATTCCAATCTAAACACAAATCCCTATCAAATTGGATTTCATCATAATGCTTTTCTTTCTCTTGTCTTATTTGATTACCCATTTTATCTTCTTTATAAGAAGATACAATCACTTTTTCCATCACGGTGCACACATCCTCTAATAAGTGTATCTAATCTAAAGAATTGATCATCAATTGATATTCATGCAAAGGAAATTCTTTTAAAAGAGCATCATCACCTAAACCCCCTTCAAATTTTTCAATCTCTTGATCATAACACATTTCTCCAAGGTATGATGCTCTTGTAGTGTGACATGTCATCTCAATATTTCCTTCTAATTCATGTTAATGAAGAAATAAGGTATGAATTATCCTAATTGATCCATTCACATCATTATATTCTATCATCTTAACCACCTTAGGAGAAAATATTACTTTGGATGTTTGTGTATCATTGAAGAATGATTTAGCAATAGTAGAAATTTTTTCAAAGGATGATGCACTATTAAGAAACACATTGTCTAAAATACCAGGATAGTGATTAGGAGTAATGCTTTCATGGAGACGATCAATCATTTAGATAATACCTCCCATACCAATGCTTACCTTATCATATCATGATGAAGTTATGTCTCCTAGCATCTAATTTCTATGGGAAATTATTATTTCATCCATATTATCATCATCTTTGTCCACAAGGTTCCTTTTAGTATTATGACCCATGGTTTGTAGCCTTTTCAGTCTAAAATGTTTTACTAATTTAGAAGGATGAATAAATTTTCTTCTCTTTTCCTCATCTTCTAAAAAATCATCATCAATCTTTAAGAATTTTTGAGTTACATTGAGGCCATTGTTAACACCATTGATCATAATTTCAAGTTCCATTCAATTAATATCAAAATTCTTTATCTGAAGGACCTTCTAGTGGTCAAGACTAGAAGAGATCATATGTCTTGAAATATTAGTCAAGTTTTTTATTAGTGACACACACTTATTAAGATTATGTATAGGTACTAAGCTCATTGAACAGTTTATAGTGCTTGTCATGTAATTTAGTAGCCACTGAGTTCTATAGTTTCTATCGAGTCTTTTGGACTAGTCTCAGTGGTTACCAAGAATATTCATTTAGTATGAAGTTTAGCAATTTAAAAGATGAATTTTAGTGTATACCAAGTTTATTAGTGGCTACTAAGTTTGCAATTCAGGTGATGGAAAGCCAATGTTTATTGAGCATTGCAGTATCTACTGAGTTCACAATTTAGCTGATGTGAAGCTAGTGTTAATTGACTTACTTCATGGTAACCAAGTGATTTAGTGTTTGTCAACTTGTATAATGCTTACCAAGTCACTAGTGTAGATAGATTTCAAGACTACTTAGATGTGATCAGTATGGACTGAGCTTCTATGTCTATCAAGTGCATGATGATGCCAAGGAGTGACAATGGATGTTGAGCATCAGAACCTCACTGAGTCATTCTTCAAAACATAAGTGTCTTCATGTTGGCTAACTTTGTAATATTTGTGTTAACTTGTATCATGGCCAACTTTGTAATTTTGTAATTTGGATTGGTATATATATGTAATATATTGTATCATATCCAATGTATGTGTATAAGAAAGAATGAAAATGAAAGCATATGTATTATGGATGTGAAAATTTCAAGTTATGAATGCAATAGATAAAGAATTATAAATGCCATATCATTATAAGGAGCAACAGAGAAAAAACTATCACAAAAAGGTGATCAGTACACTAAGGAATCTCTATCAAAAAACTTAGCTGCAAAAGCAAAGATCTACTACTGCATCATAACAGGTGAACCAGTCAAAATCCTCTAATAGGCCAATTTTATGGTGCAGTACAAAAGTTTGTGGGTATCATCCCCACCCCAGTTTTACTTTCTATTTGGAAGGTTTCTCGGTCACCAAATCTGTGTGTTCAAGTGTTATGAATGCTTTCATGTTTTCAATTTCTCATGCATGCAATTAGATCAAATGTGATGAACTAAGTGTTAATTGATTTACTGGATTAAGAATTAAAATTGGTAGAAGTTTTAGAAGTTATTGATTCACCCCTCCCCTCTCACTAACATAGAATAGTCTTGAGTATTTCAAACAATTAGTATTATAGCTTTGTGGTTCTCAAGAGAAAGTTTAACATCTTGAGCAAAGATTAAGGATATGGAAATATTTAGACTTGATAAGGCTATTGACAATGAAAAGTTGGATCTGGAAATGGTCATTGCCCAACTCAAGAAAGATAAGGAGCAACTTTCCAAATCTCTAAATAGAAGAAAGGATCTTGCGAATCAAATGAATGATCATCTTTACATTGAAGAAAGAATTGAAGACTTTAACCCTTGAAGAAGCTCAAATGAATCAAATGATGCAATCAAAGAAATCCTAGAGAAAAATGGTTCCCTACAAGAAGAAGTAAGAAAGTTGAAAAGAGAACAAGAAATTCAGTCAATAAGGCTATGTGAAGTCTTGAAAAGAAAAACAAGATGAAAGAAGAGTTAGACAAAAGGAACAATGAAATCCAAAATCAATCCCTTCAACAAGTAGACCTTATTGATGAGCTCTCCAATGCAAATGAGGAAATCAAGAGCCTAATATTTGAAAATGAAAGAATGAGGAATGATATGAATTCTAAAAGGCATATCAATGAAAAAATGAAAATTGATTTGAATTCTAAAAGGCAAATAAATGAAACATTGAGGAATGATCTAAACTATGAGAAGCAAATCAATGAAAGAATGATGAAATCTCAAGCAAACATGGATCAATTGAATGAGAAAAACCTCTATAGGCAAAAAGGAAAAGCAAGAGTTGGATAAAAAGAAGAAGGTGAATCCTCCAAACAAGGTGCTCAAAAGAATCAAAGACCTACTTGCAATCACTATGGTAAGATAGGTCATACATCAAAAAAATGTTGGAGCAATGGGAAGAAAAAATTCAATGGAAAATGCTACAACTACAATCAGCATGGTCATAAGGCTAATGAATGTGAAGAGAAACCAAGATTTGAAGGCAACTATCATAAATGTAAGAAACATGGACACAAGGCATCAGAATGAAAAATAAAGACATTGAGTCCTACAGAACAAATTGTGAAAGCAATATTTGGTTGGGACTACAATACATAGTGTAGATGTCATTATTGTGGTGAATATGGAAACATTGCTATGAATTGTGTTAAACATCATATGACAAAAAGAGATACCACCAAAAGATGTTTCACTTGTACAAAACTTGGTCATCTTGCCAACAATTGTATGAATACTGGTAGTATTGAAGATAAGAAGAAGGCAAAGACTGATAACATTTGAAAGTAGATGAGACAACAATAGATTGCTAAGTCTACTAAGGATACTGGTCTGAGAAATGATGGTCAAGTAACTCAAGAATTGGGTGACTCTACCATTTCTAAATAAGTTCTCAAGGAAGAACTAGAACTAGGCTATCAAAGAAGACATTCAAATCAGTTCTAATTGAAAGATGAAAAAGATCCAAATCTGTATATAAGATATAGAGGGATCATTGAGTAAGGTCATTATTAGTTATTATCGAGTTACCTTCTCTACCGAGTAATGTTGAGTCATAGACTCCACCGAAAAAGGTTAGGAGTAATAAGGCACTTATGGGTATTGAATCATGAAGACATTACTGAGTGATCATTGGCATAGTGGATGACAGACTGTCAAGCGTAATTTCAACACATCTATTTTTGTACCGAGCATTAATGGAAAAGTTTTAACAAAAGGTATGGAATCAAATTCATTTTCTACCCTGAATTTTTGAGTGTTATTGCAAAGAGCTATTTTTTTTGTGATAAATCAACTTGAGAAAATTTTCTAGAAAGATTTCTTCATAGTTCTCTCAAGCTACCTAGAAAATATGCCATGTAGTAGCAGCAAAATCAAGATAGGTTTTGACATGTTGGTTTGAGGTGTTAAATGAGAAGTGCTAGATTTTAAGCTAACACCTGTGGTTGCTAAAACCCTAGACCTAGTCACCCAAGCGGAGCTCAATCTCAAATCCTTCCCAAGGTACTTCTTGTTAATGACATTCATACTAATTTTAAATGTGCTATTCAAGAAATTAGTACTCTAGAGATAGATGATGCCCTAGGTCAATTATGTGTTGATGGAACCCTGAAACCCAAGCATTAACATTTTGAAGCAAAAGGATTAACATATATTCCCCATATGCCCTAAGGATTTCAAATTAGATGGATTAGATATTTCCTTAGCCAAGTGCATAATGGTCAGCTATGGTTAAAGTAGCCAATTTTGATAATGAAGAAGATGATTCAACAAATCACTAGCCTCCCCATGCTCACCAAAACCAAAACAACTAAAACCCTAGGTCGAACAAAGTTGGAGAAGAAAACCCTAGCCGAGTGGGATGGCAGAGGCATGAAAATTGATAGTATTATTAATGTAGAGTTGACATTTGGAATTCATGTTATAGTTCATAAGATATATAGTTCAAGCCATCTTAATAGCATATCATGTGAAGTGATAGATTTGGCGTATAAAGTGGTGAAGAACAACTTATCTTATGACCTTGTCGACCTATTGTTGAAGAAGTTAAATAAGAAAATGGAAAGTATTAGAACTTCCAAGAACAACCTATGCAAATTTGGTTCATTGTTAACCTACATATTCTTCTATGTTTAAAAGCTCTTCCCTTCTAAAGGCACTATAATTTAGAGAAAAGTTTTGCTTGTTCTATACTAAATAAATTAATATATTGCAAACATGGGTGAGAACTATGGCAGCATCATGGACAACTACTTTGATCGTTTTGGTTGAAGACTATAAGGACGATGTGTGCTTCATGGTGGACAGTGACAAGGTTTATATCGAGGCAGTTAAGTTGAGAGTTGTGTGGGTGAAACCTCTTGGCTATGAGGTGAATATTGATGAGACCAAGGATATCATTGAAGCCCTTATTAGTGAACCTATCGATCCCAAGGCCTCTTACTTTGGTACTTACAAAGAAGATAAGGCAAGAATTGAGCTAGAAATAAAGCTCCTACAGGTGGTTAACAAACAAAAGAGGAGGATAGCCAAACTAAAATCAAGTACACCTCTCATGTTAACCAAGGGCAAAGGTGAGGATGAGGAATAGGTAGAGGATGAAGAAGAATCAAAGAAACAGGAAGAACCTTTGAAGAAAAAGGGCAAGGTGGTCATTACCAAGCCTACAAAGGCATCCACTATAGTCTTCACAAGAAGGTCATGGAAGAAAGGAAGTGAGATTGTTCTCAAAAAACCTCAAACCACCTTCTAGGAAAGATTAAAGCCATTTGAATAACAAATTTTAAAGAACTAAAATATGAAACTAGGACTAAGGCTACGTAGAAGTGAGTTAAAGATCTAGTGCTAAGCAAAATGGGTAAATTGAAGTACTCACCAGACCAAATAGCTTCTCAATTCTCTAGCGAATTACTAGAGAAGTTAAAGCCAAGATAGGATTTTTCCATGAAAATAGTAAAAGATATATATATGCACAAACCCTAAAATAGTTACTACCAAGCATATCAGATGCTGAGGTGAAAAAGTTATTAAAGAAAAATGAAGAAAAACTAACTCTAAGGTTTAATACCTATTTAGTTCTGATTAAGGATATAGAACATGTTGTTAAGAATGCTACAAACACTTGGAAAATAATTTACCATCTTTATAAATCGAGTGAATTTCCAATTGAAGTAAAGGATGTTGATGAAGAAGAAGATAAGGAGAAAGATGAGGAAGAAAATGTTGAAGAAGTGACTCATTTTGATAATGAGGAAGATGAAGAGGATCACGGTGAAGAAGCTACCAAGGAAGATAAGCAAGATGATGAGAAGGCTAACCTAGTCAAGACAGATATTGTATTCATTGCCTCACTTCCTTACTCCCCAAGAAAACCATTGATTACATCTAGTATGGAGACAACTTTAGCAAGTTTGGTTGTGACTACTACTAATACATCAAATGTCCAATCACTCTTTGCACCAACCCATCTTAGTATATCATTAATAGAAGTGACTTCCACTTCATCCACTAAGCTATAGATTCCTTCTTCATCTATTGAGTTGAGTTCTTCAATCATCACCACTCCAATTTTGACTTCTTTAGCATTAAGTAAATCTGTGGTAAGCACACTAGTTTTGTCTACTTCAATTTTGGATTCTTCAAGAATTTCTATAAATATCCCATCAGTCAATGCATTATCATTTTTTACTGCAAGCCTGAGTATGTTCACTATTGTTTCTATTCTAAGTACAAAGGCAATAAGTGCAAGGATAGTTGAACCTAAGGTCCAACCGAGTACAAAATTTTTGAAAGGAAAGGAGATAGAGGAAGATATATATTTGGATGAGGAAATAGAAATTCCCAAATGGGATATATACAATCTTTCTGTAGATCAAATGCACATATTTGGTGAACTCCTCTAGAGAAAGGCCAATCAACAAAGATTGAGAGAGGAAAGAGATAGCGATTACAAGATAATAGATGATGCCAAGAATATCTTGACCTAGGAAATTGGAATTAAGGTTGATTATTTTCAACCTATTTTATTTTAGCTTGGAGAAGCAGTCCAAAAGTTCAATGAGGACACTAAAGGTCAAGAAAAGCTAGTTGAAAAGGCTGAAAATAAATTCAATAATAAAGTTTTTGAGCACATTGCTAAGGAAATAGCTATTCATCAAGTTGAGCTTTCAACAATTTTGGTCAATCTTGAGACATCTTGTTCAAATGTGTCATCACTTTTTGTAAAACTATATGATGTCACTAAATATTCCAAGGAAATAAAGGACAAATTGTTCAAAATTGATACTGATCTTAAAGCAAGTGCTCAACAACTGTAACTTGTCCCTAGTTCAAGCTCTACTCATTTAAAGAATATTAGATTTTTGTTAGACTTGCAACCTGAATTATTAAGAGAAGAAGCAATTATCCACTCAACATTGGTTGATATACAAAATATGATCCTTCTAATCATGGATACTATGTAAAAACACATTGTAGATTCAAAAACTCTCATCCATGATTCCAACTTCTCTATTATAAATCACATGATTGAACTCTTAGTAGAAGTGTAAATTGCAATTCATACATGTAAGGTATTGCAAGAAAATTGGGATAAAACTTTAGAAATTACCCTAAAGGTACACTTTGAATTCTTATCTCATTTTGGTGTCTTCATGTAAATATGTTAGAATAAATCTTTAGCATTACTATCAAAAAGGGGGAGATAAGATATAAGATATGGGAGAAATAGAGAAAAGTTATAGGGGGAGATATGTTATGAGAGAAATATGCTATATACTTTACAAAGATCAATTTTGAAGAATATAAAAATAATAGTATACTATACCAAGCTAGTATCACATGGTGATGAATACAAGGTATTCATTTTTGGGCTAATAAGTGTTTTTGTCACTAATGCCAAAGGGGGAGATTGTTGACATATGAGTAAAGTTTGTTATTAGTGACACACACTTATTCAAATTCTATACAACTACTGAGCTCATTGAATAGTTTACAATGCTTTTCATGTAATTTAGTAGCCACCAAGTTCTATAGATGCTACAGAGTCTTTTGGACTAATATTAGTGGTTACCAAGCACATTCAGTCAGTATGAAGTTCATTAGTTCAAATCCTAAATTTTAGTGTATACTAAGTTTATTAGTGGTTGCTGAGTTCATAGTTCAAGTGATGCGAAGCCAATGTTTACCGAGCATTGCAATATCTACCAAGTTTGTAGTTTAGGTGATGCGAATCCAGTGTTAATCGAGTTACTTCATGGTAACCAAGTGATTTAGTGTTTTTTGAGTGGCACAATGCTTACTAAGTTACCAGTGCAAACCAAGTTCAATACTACTTAGAAGTGATCAATATGGATCAAGTCTCTATTGTTAGGATAAACCACGGACAGAAATAAAAAAAAATTACATGCAAATATAACCAATAACAGAAAATAATAGAACACACAGAAATGAACACAAGGCACCAAGATTTAACGTGGTTCACCCAATCCCTAGGCTAGGTCCACCAAACAGCAAGTCCGATCTTATTACAATCTAGTGATTACAACCTGATTACAATCCGTAATCCCTTACAGCTCAATACTGCAGCAAGAACCAATTTCGTATCACAAAATTATATAAAATACCCAACCCTAAGCCCTTTTATACAAGTATTAAACTGCTTTAGGGTTATAACATGTCGGCCATATGTCGGCCATAATATGTTGGCCACTATTTATGAAGTATGTACAGTACTTTCCTGATCAGTCACCACAATCTAACATCTACATCTACCAAGTGCATGAAAATGCCAAGTAGTGACAGTGGATGTCAAGTATTAGAACCTCACCAAGTCAATATTTAGAACCTGAGTGTCTTCATGTTAGCCAATTTTGTAATATTTGTGTTAACTTGTATGATGGTCGACTTTGCAATTTTGTAATTTGGATTAGTATATATATGTAATGTATTATATCATATCCAATGTATGCATATAAGCAAGAATGAAAATAAAAGCATATGTATTATGGATGCAAAAAGTTCAAGTTATGAATGTAGCAGATAAAGAATTATAAAGGCCATATCAGTATAAAGATTAGTAGAGACATATCTATCATAGAAAGGTGATCAGTATACTAAGAAATCTCTATCAACAAACTCAGTTGCAAAATTAGAGATCTACTACTTCATCATAATAGGTGAACTAGTCAAAATCCTCTAACAAGGTAGACCTAATAGTCTTTTCTAAATCTCTTTAACAAGTGCATACTTCATTTTATATCTATAAATTTGCTAACAAGGTGGACCTAGTAGTCCTATTTGCTCCTACCAGAGCAGATCATCAGAAGTGATCAATGTAAGCCTTAACAAGACAACGTTATGCTACAGTATGAAATTTTGTGGGTATCATCCCCACCCCAATTTTACTTTCTATTTAAAAAGTTTTTGGGTCACCAAATCTATGTGTTCAAGTGTTATGAATGTTTTCATTTTTTTAGTTTCTCATGCATGCAATTAGATCAGATGTGATGAACTAAGTGTTAACTGATTTACAAGATTAAGAATTGAAATTGGTAGAAGTTTTAGAAGTTACTAATTCACCCATCCCCTCTCAATAACATAGCATAGTCTTGAATATTTCCAACACATACCTTGTATTGGATTGCCTTTAGATAATATATGAGATTAAGCAACTTGTAGAGCTATAGTCATTGATCCTTGTCTTTGAATACCAACTTGAGAATCATCGATAGAAATGATTTCCTCTAAAAAAAAGGATTAAAGTAAACACTTTCTCTATAGAGGAATTTACCATCCAAATATTTTGAGTACAAACTTGGGGTAAAAGCATCATAAGAGTTTCCTTCATCATATTCCTCCATAAGATCCCCTGCTAACTCATTACTCTTTTTATCATGGTTATTATTCTCATAGAAGTTCTTTGACATAGGGTTTCCTATTTGATGAAAATACTAGAAAAGAGAATTTATGGAAATATATGGAAATGCATTGATTTTTCTTCCTCAAGCTCCTTGTTTTTAGATTGATGGATGATTCCCTCTTCTTTTCTTTGGAGATATTTATTATTATTATTAAAAGAATCAATACAAATTTCCTTTTCTAATTCACCTACTTCTTCTTTATATTTTTCTTTGCATACACTTTCTGATGAATCTCTTTCAATGTTCTTCTTGTAAGGTATTCCAGCAACGAGAAAATTATTCTCACCTTGATTTTATTGAACAAAATATGTAATAGAAACATCATCATCATGACCATCCAAAAAGAATTGGTTCTATCTTCCATCTCTTGCTTCAACATTTCTTAATGTTTGAAGAAAAGAAGGATGAATATTTTCTCGATCCAACTTCTTCCCACCATAGAAAGTCTTTAAGAAACTCATTTGTCCAGGATCAACTAGAATTTTTTTTTGTTGAAACACATGTGTCTGAGAGACATTTTAATTATTCTTCCTTGTTTATTTAGATTAAAGGCATTTTTTAGCAAGGTCTCCTTTATCTTTATATATTGAAACTTTTTTCTGAAAAGGATTCTTGATCATGAGAAAGGAAACCATAATATTTTCCATCTTCTTCTTTGATCTTTTGCAAAACTTGAAGTAAGAGGAGATGAACCATTCTGAGATCCAACCCTCTTTCACCATAGAAACCCTCCAAGAAATCAACCTTTATGGATCCATCAAGAGCTTGCTTCTTTTTTCATGGAAAATATTCATCATCACTATCACTATCACTATCACTTTCAACTTTTCCTTTGTACCAAACCATGATTTGAGTTCACACTTTCAAATAGAGTTTCCAATATTAAATCTTTAAAATAGAGTATACAATATTAAATCTTTAAAACAAAGTCCACATCCTTCATTCCAGGGAAGTTACCTTTTATCATCCAACTTACTGATTATTGGTTACTTGATCTTGGATGTGACCAAGATTTTTTTTATTTCTTCTTGGAATAGAAACTATTCTTTCAATAACCATAACATTTTAACCATTAGGATCTCTTTGCAAGATTTTCCCAAATTCTTCTTCTTCTTTTAGAACTCGATTCACTAGGGGCTCATTTGGTTGTTGGAATATAACCAAAATAGGAAGAGAAAATTAGAATATATTTTGTATTCTATGTTTGGTGCACTTAATCAAAATTGAGAATAGGAATACATATTTCCATTTGCCCCTAAATTGAGCATATTGCCATGCCAAAAAAACCTATTATTGGAAAAGGTCATTCCTATTCTCAATTTGATTTTTCTAAATTATATAATTTTTTGAGGTTTGTGGTTTAGTTTTGGCATATGTGCTTCATATTTTGCTTTAAAATTTATGTTGTTCTTGGCATTTTTATTTATGGTATGCCTTTATTGCAATGACTAAGGTAATAATAGATTTTATCATGAGTGGTCATTTCTCATTTGCAAGAATCTCTCTACTCATATCCACTAGCATAAATTTATGTTGCTTATGATTACCATTCCATGAAAGTTTATTTTATCGGGATCTTTGGAATATCTACCTCTCCCTTGAACATATTCAATGCCTCCACTATGCATAGTCTAAATACAACCATTACATGTACACACAAGATACATGCAAGTAAAAACCTCTCTATTGTTGAATACAATTGACCAATTATGTATTGTCTTTGATTTTACACAAATGTCATACCATTGCTAGTCAAGGTATGTCAAGCTCACTTAGATGATGAAAATAGATTCCTATATCTATTGAGCATTCGAGAGTTTTCCTAGTTCAGAAGATAGTATCTACTGAGTTCACTCGAGTGACAAAGGAGAGTTTGCAAAAGTTGAGTGTTAACTGAGCTCACTCGATTAATGAAGGAAATGTTGGATGGAACTAGTGTTAACCAAGCTCACCTTGTTACCAAAGGAAATTTTTTAATGTGCACTGTTAGCCCAGTTCACTTGGTTAACACAAGAAAATCATTTCTGAGTTAGTGTCTATCAAGCAGGGTCGACTAATGATGGATTTTCTTATTTTGGAATATTAAGTTTAATAGATTTAGTTGTTGGTTCTAGCTGAATGATAAGATGAATATTAATTATTATAAGTTGTTCAAGCCAACTTGACAATTTGTAAAATATAAATATAAGTTCAAGTTGAGGATTGAATGTGTGGAACATACTAGAAGATTTGATAAAGCTTAGAGGAAGAAAATTGGAAGGATAAGCAGAATATCCTTGTTGAGCAACAAAGGTACAATTAATCAGGAAGGATCGAGTATACAAGCCAAAATTGAGATCTGTAATCAGTAATTTAGTTGCATTAGAAATCAGGTCATCTCATTGTTACTTTCTAACCGTTGTAGTAGTGATCTAAATCTCTTAAGCAAGTTAGCTTAACAACTATTTGTAAATCCTCTAACAAGGAGGCATTTATATTTGAAGTGTCTCAAAACCTCTAACAAGGTCAGTCCTAATAGGGTGGTTAAATCATCTAATAGGGTCACACCTAATAGTGTGTTTTTTAACCTTGAACAAGGTTGGCTTCTAACAAGGCTCACTTCAAAATAGTGAAAATTAGTAACTAGTTGCAATTGGTGATTTTTCCCAAATTAGGTTTCCACATTAAAACTTGGTGTCATTTGTGTTCATGCTATTTCTTTCATGTGTGTGAAACTAAGTTAAGTAAGATTAATCATAGATAATATCTTAAATATTTTCATGTTCAACAGTTACCAAGTTATTTTAGTATTTACCAAGTTACAATATTTGCTAGGGCATGTCGAGTGAATGTGTGTTTGCTGAGTTACAACATATTATAGTTTAATTAGATTTTTATTTTGTATTGACATCTAGGGGATCTGGGATTTATTTTAGTGGTTACTAATTCAACCCTCCCCTCTTAGTATAATGTAGGAGCATCTTGGGTTGCCTTGTTGTCCTACTCATTTTTCTTCATTCTATAGTTGGTGTTGAGTTATTGTTGCACTCAATTGGTGCAAAGTTATTGTAGCACTCAGTTGGTGTCAAGTTACTGTAGAACTCAATTCGTGCCAAGTTACTATAGCACTTAGTTGGTACTAAATTACTATAGCACTCACTTGGTGTCGAGTTATTATAGTAGTCAGTTGGTGCTGAGTTATTGTAGCACTCAATTGGTGCCGAGTTACTATAGAATTTAGTTGGTACTAAGTTATTGTAGCACTTAGTGGATATCAAGTTACCCAGTGTATGTTGAGTGACTCTTCATGTCCTGAGTTACCTAGTGTATGCCAAGTGACCCTTCGTGTGTCGCGCTTTCCTATTTATGCCGAGTGTTAGCATTTGGATGTGATTTCTACAAGCTGACTTGTGAGATTTATTTGTATCACAACAATTATGTTAAGATATTTTCTTAGGATGTGTCCAAATCATTGTTGGGTTGGCCTTCCTCTTATGTAATGTTCTAGAATGATCTATAAGCCATTTTGGCAAGTCTATATAGATTTTTTAGGCTTAGAGTTAGGAAAGTTTTTGGAAGAGGATTACAGATCAAAACTTAAAAGAGCAAATTTGTTGTTGGATCTTTGAATTTGAATGTATTTGTATTTGGTCATAAGCTAGAAGGCCTTATAACTGGGCATGTATGAAGATATTTTGATGAAACAATAAAAGAATTTCACTCTTCTTCCTCCTCTGGTTGTTGTTCTTTATGGTTGCTTCCTTTGTGTTAACTCCTGTAGGGTGGTTTGGATAGATGGGCAAGCCTTTGGACCTAGTTATTTAGTCCTTGTTTGCGTCAGGTGGTATCATTTTGATACCTAGGTGAGCCCTTGGCCGTAGTTATTCAGTCCTTGGTTGCATCAGGTGGTATCATTTGGATAGTTGGGTGAGCCTTTGGCCCTAGTTATTTAGTCCTTGCCTCTGTTAGGTGGTATCAGAGCTTTAGGTTCATGCTTGTGGAGATTGAATCATGTAAAACCCTAATTTGGATTTGGTTGTAGGGTGGAAAATTTACGAATTTGACCTATAACTTGCAGAGGGTTTCAATCTTGCAGGAACTTTATTTGTAAAGATGGTTCATGGTAGAGGAAATAATGTTGATAATGCTATATTAGATCAATTAAGACAAACTATAACTAGATTAGATTCTATAGAAAAAACCCAGAGGAGAGCAGAACATCTTGATGATTTAAGTGATGATGAAACAACACAAAATCATTATCCAAAACCTGAAGAAGATCAAGATGAGGAAAGATTATTGCGAGTGTTCTCTAGGGAAAATTCAAAGTTTGTTGTAGAAGTTGTTCCTTATGATGGAAAATTGGATACCAATGCTATGTTGGACTAGATCTCAGATATGGAGAAGTTCTTTGAGTATGCAAGCACTCATGATAATAAGAAGGTGAAGATTGTAGTTACTAGACTAAAAGGTCATGCTTCACTATGGTGGGAGCATTTGCAAACTGATAGACAAAGGAGAGGAAAGGAGAAGATCAAAACTTGGCCAAAGATGGTGAACAACGTAAAAAACAAATTCCTCCCTATTGATTACCAAGTTATCTTGTTGAGAAAGATGAAAAATTTGAAACAAAAGGATGTGACTATGAAAGAGTATACTAAGAAATTCTATACATTGGACATGAGATCTAGGGATGTGGATGATGATGTTGAGAAAATTTCAAGGTATATAAATCGATTGAGATCTAGAATTCAAGATGAAATAAGTCTTGTGAAGTTGGAAAGTGTTGAAGAAGCATATCAGTATGCCTTGAAAGTTGAGGAGATCTTAGAAAAGAAGCATGAACAAAGACAAAGAGGCAGAGACGATAGATTCCAAAGAGGTAGAGGTAGATCTTATCGTGAAAATGGTAGATCTGACAATTTTGTATAGAATAAAGGAAAATCTAAATGGAAGAATGATGACAAAGTCAATACCAAATGGAAAAGTGGTAATTCTTATAGAGGAGGTACTAATTCTTACCGAGGAAGAGGTAATTCTTATTCTAGAGGTGGATTTCATGGTAATGTTCTAGATTTGATAAAGGAAGACATATATATTTTTAATGTAAGTCTTTTGAAAGTGGGCAAGGTAATAGAAATGTTGTGATTCAAGGAGATGATGAGGGTTCACCAAGTGGACATGAGGCTAGAGAAAATCTAATGGTGAGAAGAACCTTATGTAATAAGAGAAGTGATGAAGAACCAATTTTAAGGAGAAGTCTTTTCAAGACAAGATGTAAGATGGCTAGAAAATGCTACAAAGTGATCATTGACAATGGAAGTTCTAAAAATTTGGAATTAGAAGAGTTGATTACAACATTACAATTGTAGAGGCTGAAGCATCCTAAACCCTTTCATGTTTCATGGATCAAAGATGACCATAAGATATTGGTAAGTGAGCAATGCCTTGTGAAGTTCAAAATTGGACATTACTTTGATGAAGTTTTGTATGATATTATGCCTATGGATTGTTTTCATATTTTTTTGGGTAGACCTTAGCAATATGATAGATATGTTGTGCATGATGGATGATTGAATCAATATACTATTTGGATAAATGAGAAGAAATAAACATTGTTGCCTTTGATTGAAAGTCTAGATGAGGTTAGTTGTACTACAATAAAATTTTGCATGGTTAATAGGAAACAATTCAAAAATTAAGTGAAGAAGAATCAAGTCTTTTTTGTGATAGTTCCTTGAGGATTGAGTGTTGGTAGTAATGACCTAGTGATAATAGATAGTGATAGTTGAGTACCAATAGGAATTACAAAATTTTTGACTAAGGACATTCCTGATGGTTTACTACCAATGAGAAGTATAAGTCATTGTATGGATCTAATTCCTGGAGCTAGTTTTCCAAACAAAGAACCATATAGATTGACACCTATAGAGAATGAATAACTTAGCAGACAAGTGCATGAGCTGCTGTAGAAATGTTTGATCAAAGAAAGTTTGAGTCCATGTGTTGTAGCTACTTTATTAGCACCTAAAAAGAATGGAGAATGGATAATGTGCACTGATTCTAGAGCTATTAACAAGATAACAGTGAAATATAGGTATACTATGCCAAGGATGGATGACATAATGGATTTTTTGATTGGAGCGAAGTACTTTAGCAAGATTGATTTAAAGAGTGGCTATCATTAGATCAAAATTAGAGAAGGTGATGAATGGAAGACTACTTTCAAGAATAAAGATGGTTTATATGAATGGTTGGTTATGCCTTTTGGTTTGACTAATGCACCTAGTACTTTCATGAGGTTGATGAATGAAGTTCTGAAAAGCTTTTTGGGCAAGTTTGTGGTTGTTTATTTGGATGATATTTTGATATTCAGTAAGACTAAGGAAGAACATCTTGAGCATATTAGAAAAGTATTGTAGAGGCTAAGAGAGGAAAAGTTGTTGGTTAATTTGAAAAAGTGTTCTTTTATATGAGAGGAGATTGTGTATTTCAGATTTTTGATTTCAGCTGATGGATTGAAGATTGATCTTGAGAAGGTTAAAGCAATTTTGGAATGGCCTACACCTGAGAATGTGGGTGAGGTAAGACCATTTCATTGTTTGGCTAGCTTTTATAGAAAGTTTATAAAGAATTTTAGTGTTGTTTGTAATGATTTGACTAAAACAATGAGGGGAGATAAAAAGGAATTCAAGTGGACACATGGAGCTGATAAGAGTTTTGAGACTTTAAACAAAAGGTTGCTAAATTACAAGTATTGGCTTTGCCTAATTTCAACAAAGTATTTCAAGTTGAATGTGATGCAAGTGGTAATGCAATAAGAGTTGTATTAAGTCAAGAAGGTAAACCTATTGCTTTATTTAGTGAAAAGTTGAATGATGCCAAAAGGAAGTATTTTGTGTATGATCAACAGTTTTATGCTATTGTTCAAGCATTGAAGAAGTGGAGACATTATTTGATTCCTAAGGATTTTGTGTTGTATACTAATCATAAAGCTTTATAATGCTTGGGAAGTTAACATAAATTGAATCAGAGACATATGAAGTGGGTTGAGTACTTGCAGAGTTTCACATTTTTTATCAAGGGAGTTACTAATAGAGTTGCTAAATGACTCATTTTCCCAGTACATTGCACTTCACTTCGTCTTTGATATGGCCCTTCAAATCATTTACTATCATATTTTAGTTCATGGTGGCCTAGAAGACATTCTTTGTTGACTAAAATGAAGGTTGAAGTTCTTGGTTTTGATGAAATGAAAAAGTTGTATAATGTTGATCCTAATTTTTCTAAGGCATGGAGAGAGTGCAGAGCACCAAATCTAATAGATCGCATAAGTAAGTATGATGAGTATTTCATTCAAGAAGGTATGTGGTTCAAAGGCATTCAATTTTGTATTCCTAGAAGCTCTATGAGGTTGAATTTGATTAAGGAAAAACATAGTGGTGGATTGGTTGGACATTTTAGAATTGATAAGACATGGAGTTTGTTGAAAGAGAAGCATTATTAGCCACAAATGTATAAGGATGTTCAAAAATTTGTAAAGAGTTGTGGAGTTAATCAAATGGTAAAATGAGCAAGTCAAAATATTTGTTTGTATACACCTATTACTATTCCTAAGAAACCTTGGAGTGACATCAGCATGAATTTTGTTCTTGGATTACCTAAGACAGTGAAGTGGTACGATTTCATATTTTTTGTAGTGGATAGATTTTTTAAAATGGCTCATTTCATACCATGTAAGAAGACATCTAATGTAGAGCATGTTGCTAAACTTTACTTTAAAGAGATTGTGAGATTGCATGGATTATAGATGCAGGAGCATCTTGGGTTTTATTGCAATCCTACATGTTTGTGGGGGATTTGGATGCTTGGTAGTTTTTGGCACTTGGCACGCTCTAGGAGCTTGGCATGGTCTGTGGAGCTCGGCATGGTCTGACAAATTAGCATGGTCTAGAGCTCGGCATGGTCCTTGTTTCTTGGCATGGTCTAGAACTTGGCATGGTCTTGGAGCTCAACATGGTCTTTGGACTCGACATGGTCTATGGTAGCTTGGCATGGTTTGGAGCTCGACATGGTCTTTGTTTCTTGGGATTTATTGGTACTTGACTTTGTTTTACTAATGCTCAACATGATCTTTGTTTCTATTGGTGTTGAGTTGTATGTGACTTGACTTAAGGCATTTAATTTATGTATGGGTATTTAATTTGTGTTGTGGTTGAGTTGTGGCTAAACCTATATTAAATGTAAGGAATTTAATTTTGTTTTTGATAAACTGGGCTAACTTGTGGCTTAGTTGGGTATAAGTATGGGTCTTGAGGAGTCTTATAGTGAATTCAATTAGGGAGGAAGGAATAAAGTGGAGATGTGAATTTGAAGAGTAAAACTAGGGTTGTGGCTAGAAAACAAGGAGATTGCTTAGTAGGCTTGTGAGCAAAAGTTTAGATTTCCTTGGTGGTTTCTTCTAGATTGTTGTTATGTTATAGATCTGTACTAGCTAAGATTGATTGTAAGTGGATCTTGTTAGATCTTGCAGAACTGATTATATAATTGTTGTTTGTATTTGGCCCAAACCTAGAAGGCCTTATAGCTAGGCATATTACATGTAATTAGTTGTATCTTTGAATAAAGAGTTGTGATTTGGTATTAGATCTTGCTTTTTGTTGTTTCGGTTGTTGTGTAGTGATTAGCTAGGGGCTTGGACATCTCCTTTGGGGATTCTCCTACCTTGCACTATGTCAGATGGTATTAGAGCATAGTAATTTCAAAGTGTGTAGATATATCATTGAAGTTGAGGTAGTTTGCACCAAGACTTGGGTTGAAGAAGGTTGATCTTGTGGCTGATTGATCTTTTGGATTAGTGGATTTGTTGCTTAGGGTTTGCTAATTTAGGAAGATGCCTCCAAAGAGATTCGATCCTAAGGAGATTGATGAGCTATGGAAGAAAGGATCTTAGAGAAGGTTAAAGAGGATTTTAGATCTGAAATAGAGGAGGCTAGGGCAGAGTTCAGATCTTAGAAAGAATTGATGAAGAGTGACATGATTGCTAAAATTGTGAATTCTTTAGGTGGTGTACCTAGGCATGTGGGTACTGAAGATGGTTATGAGAAAGTTGTTGAAGACTTTGAAATTGCTAGATCTAGTGGTGAGGAAAAAATAGATCATGTGGAGAGACCTATTGCAACTAGGGCTGGTTAGTTTACTAGACCTAGATCTCACTTAAAGTTAAAGCATAAGATGGAGGTTTTTAATTTCTCAGGTACTTTGAATCCTAAAGAATTGATTGATTGGATTGGTGAATTGGAAGACTACTTTGAGCTTTAAGATATTGAGTATTCACTTAGAGTAAGGTTGGCACAAACTAAGTTCAAAGGACATGCTACTCTTTGGTGGAAAGAATTGCAAAGATATAGAGAAGAGGAAGGTGAAATAAAGATCACTAGATGGAGGTTGATGGTGACTAAGTTGAAGGTTAAGTTCATTCCTACTGATAATGAAATTCAATTTTTTAAGAGATTACAAAATTTAAAATAGAAGGATATGTCTGTGAGACATTATACAGAGGAGTTCTACAAGTTGACTATTCAGTCTGGTCATAGAGAATTGTCAAAGGAAAAGGTAGCTTGGTACATTAATGTTTTGAGATTCGATATTCAAGATGAGGTTGGTATGTTGAATATTTCTTTAGTTGAGGATTCTTATTAGCATGCTTTGAAAGTAGAGGATAAGATAAAGAGGAAGGGTCAAAGTAATGCTAGATGGAATGATAAATAGGATAGCTCAGCTCAAGCTAAACCGAGTATAGAAAGTGAACCAAGACCTACTGACTAGAAAAAGAGAATAGGTGGAAATTGGTTCTAAGGTAATTTCTTCAAGTGTGGAAAGTAAGGGCATAGATCCTTTGAATTTATGATTGGTAGGAAAACTACTATTATGAATGAGGTTAAAGTCCATGATAGTCAACCTAAGGAAGGGGAAAGTTTGGTAGCTTGACAAGTATTGGTTGGTGAGAGGACATTAGATTCTTGTCAGAGGACTACTTTGGTCAGGACTTGTTGTACGTCTGGTGGTAAAGTTTGTAAGGTGATTGTGGATGGTGGTACTACTGATAACCTTGTTGCTGAGGAGATGGCTCAAAAACTTAGTTTGAAGAGAATGAGACATCCTTATCCTTATAGGATTGGTTGGTTACAAAGTGAACATGCTTCAAAAGTGAAGGAGCAATGCCTTGTTGATTTCTAGATTGGGTAGTATAAGGATCAAGTTTTTTGTAATATTAAGGATATGAATGGTTGTCATGTGTTGCTTGGTAGACCTTGGTAGTATGATTGCAGGGTTGTGCATGACTGTGTGAAGAATGTGTTTACTGGTGAGAAAGGTGGCAGGAATTTTCCTTGATTCTTTTACAGAATGAAGAGCATGGTAGAAGGAACCTAAGTATTGACAGTTGAGTTGAGTTGGCAGATTTTGAGAAGGTTGGAGATTAGTGTGGAAAGTAGGCCTATAGGAAACCTATGATGGATGTGAAGAAGCAAAAGAAGAACAAAGGAAAGAGTGTACAAGTTGAAGACTTGGAGGATATGTGAAGAACTAGTTTGGGATTTATGTGTTGAATCCTAGAAGATGTTCTTCTAGCTACTAAGAACATCTTTTTGAACCTGGGGTGTCTAATGTAGGAGCATCTTGGATTTTCTTGCAATCCTACATGTTTGGGGGGATTTGGACGATTGGTAGTTTCTGGCGCTCGACATGCTCTGGGAGCATGGCATGATCTATAGAACTCAGCATGGTCTAGAGCTTGACATCATCCTTTTTTCTTGACATGGTTTGCAACTCGACATGGTCTTGGAGCTCGGCATGGTCTTGGGACTCAGAATGGTCTATGGTAGCATGACATGGTCTGGAGCTCAGCATGGTCTAGCTTGGGATTTACTAGTGCTCAATTTTGTTTTGTTGATGCTCGACATGATCTTGGTTTCTATTGGTGTTGAGTTATATGTGAGCTAACTTAAGGCATTTAATTTATGTATGGGTATTTAATTTGTGTTGTGGCCAAATTGTCACTCAACCTATATTAAATATAAGAAATTTAATTTTGTTTATAATAAACTGGGCTAACTTGTGGCTTAGTTGGGTATAAGTAGGGATATTGAGAGTCTTCTAGTGAATTCATTCAAGGAGGAAGGAATGAAGTGGAGATGTGAATTTGAAGAGCAGAGCTAGGGTTGCAGCTAGAAAACAAGAAGATTGCTTGGTAGGCTTGTGAGCACAAATTTAGATTTCCTTGGTGGTTTCTTTTGGATTACTATTATGTTATAGATCTAGACTAGCTAACATTGGTTGTAAGTGGATCTTGTTGGGTCTTGCAGAACTAATTCTATAATTGTCGTTTGTATTTGGCCCAAATTCGAAAGGCCTTATTGCCAGGCATATTACATGTAATCAGTTGTATCTTTGAATAAAGAGTTGTGATTTGGTATCAGATCTTTCTTTTTGTTGTTTTGGTTGTTGTGTTTCCACTATGTAGTGATTAGCTTGGACATCTCCTTTAGGGATTCTCATGCCTTGCACTGCGTCAATTACCAAGAAGTATTATTTCTAATAGAGATAGTAAGTTTTTTGGTATTTTTGGAAGACTTTGTGGAAGAAGATGGGTCCTAAATTGAAATTTAGTTCTATATTCCATCCACAAATAGATGGATAGATGGTGGTTGTGAATAGAAGCTTGGGTAATTTATTGAGATGTTTAGTTGGGAACAAGCCAAGTAATTGGGAGAAGGTATTGACACAAGCTAAATTTTCATATAACAATTATGTGAATAGTTGGTGAAGAAAAGATAAGCATTGTAGGAGAAGAATTTGTTGATTTTATGGAGTATTTGCATAAAGAAGTGAAGTTAAGGTTCAAATAAAGTAATTAGAAGTATAAGGAGAATGCTGATAAGTCTAGAAGACATCATGATTTTGAAGTTGGTGATGGGGTGATGGTTCATTTAAAGAAAAGAAGATTTCCTATTGGAACATATAGTAAGCTAAAGATGAAGAAATTTGGACCTTGTAAGATTTTGAAGAAGTTTGATAGTGATAATGCTTATGAAGTTAAGTTACCTGATGACATGAATATATCTCCTATATTCGATATTGATAATTTGTATAAGTATCATGAGTCAGATGGTGAAGTTGTTGTATTAGAAGATTATCCTAAGAAGTAGATTGAACAATTTGAATAGATATTAGATCAGAGAGTTGGCATGAGTACAAGAGGAAAATATTACTATGAATATTTGGTGAAGTGGAAGAATAGGCCTCTAGAAGATGCTTCATGGATTTCTCAATATGAGATGGATTCAACTTAGATTGTAACATCTCAATGATTTAGGAGAATCATTTCTTTCAACTGCAGTTGTCTAATGCAAGAGCATCCTGGGTTGCCTAGTTATCCTACTCATTTTTGTTCATTCTATAGTTGGTGCCAAGTTACTATAGCGCTTAGTTGGTGTTGAGTTATTGTAGTACTTAGTTGGTGTTGAGTTGCTATAGCACTTAGTTGGTGCCAAGTTAGTATAGAACTCAATTGGTGCCGAGTTACTATAGCACTCAATTGGTACTGAGTTATTGTAGCACTTAGTTGGTGTTGAGTTACTATAGCACTTAGTTGGTACCGAGTTACTATAGTACTTAGTGGATGTTGAGTTACCCAATGTATGCCAAGTGACTCTTCATGTGCTGAGTTACCTAGTATATGCTGAGTGACCTTTCATGTGCTGAGTTTTCCTATTTATGTTGAGTGTCAACATTTGGACATGATTTCTATGAGCCAACTTGTTGAATTTATTTTTATCGCTGCATTTATGTTAAGATCTTTTATTGGGATGTGTCCAGACCATTGTTGGGTTAGCCTTCCTCTTATGTTCTAGAATGATCTGTAAGCCATTTTGGCAAGTATATACAAAGTGTTTAGGCTTAGAGTTAGGCAAGTTTTTGGAAGATAATTGCAGAGCAGAATTGAAAAGTGCAAATTTGTTGTTGGATCTTTGAATGTGAATGTATTTTTATTCGGTCATAACCTAGAAGGCCTTATAGCTAGGCATGTATGAAGATATTTTGATCAAATAATAAAATTATTTTACTCTCCTTCCTCCTTTGGTTGTTGTTCTTTGTGTTTGCTTCTATTGTGTTAACTCTTGCAAGGTGGTTTGGAGGGTTGGGTGAGCCTTTGGCCCTAGTTATTCAATCCTTACCTATGTCATAGTAACTCCTCTTATATTTCAAACAATTGGTACTAGAGCTATTTTGGTACTTGTAGAAAGGGTTTCAAGGACTTAAGAAAAAGATCAAGATCTCTTATAGAAGGTAGATTTCAAAACTGAACAAAGATAACTTCAAGGCATGGCAAGAACTCATGAGGCTACACTTGGAAACCATTAGAGATAGAAGGCTAAAAAATCTAGATGCTAATTGGAATTACGATTATTGAAGAAATTGTAGAAAAGAAAAGTCATAATATCATGATTATTGATATTGCCTCATCTCTCAACTATGTTGGATTTGATGAAGTAAAATATTATGGAACTACTCATGAAATGTGGATCAAGCTAAAAGACATCTATGGAAGAGATGCAAATATAAGGAGAGACAAAGATAAAATTCTTAGAGGATAGCTTGATCAGATGAAAATGAGAGAGGATGAAAACATTGCAAAATAAGTAGATAGAATCAAAGCTAGTGTCAATGCTATCAAAGCCTCTAGAGGAACAATTGATGATGTAATAGTGGCAAGAAAGGTACTTAGAACCCTTCTTCCTATCTATGTAATTAAATTGTATTCTATTCAATAGATGAGATGTAATCCAAATCACACCATAACTTTGGATGCACTAGTTGGAAGGTTGACAACATTTGAACTATATAACTATGATAATTATACTCCTAGTTCTAGCAATCTTGAATCTGCATTTGAAGCCAAGGTATCACTCAAGAAGAAAGCCAAAATTTCTAATAGAAAAAAATATAAAACTAAAGAGGAAGAAATTTCTAACAATTATCTTGAAGCCATTGAAACATTACTTGCAAGAAGTATTGTTGGGACTCAAAACTGAATCCTTGATTTTGACTAGCATTCAAAAAATCAAGCCCTATAAGCACTTTTTCATGTGTATGTACCCATCTATCTCTTTGAGGCCTAAAAGGTGTTTAATATTTCTAAAAAATTGAATTTAGTATATCCACTCATCCCATGAAGATAAATTTCCATGTTGAGTCATTCTGTGAAGTTTTGTTTTGAGCAATATTCAAATCTGCATTTTTGCCCAAGTGTCAAACAACGATAGGAGGTCTAGTTTTCATTTGAATATCTTGCACCTGGTAATGTTTCATGACTCACCACTTTTTGAGTGTTTATTTTTCATACCATAGAACTTATGTTTCATATTTTGAGTCATTTTGATATGATTTGACTAGGTTTTGAATCCCTCAAAGTTAGTTGTTTACTATTCTCATGCTTATGGAAATTATTCTAAGTTCTGGAAGGCCCTATTTGACTTGTTATAGATTTGACCTAGTTAATTTAAATGAGAAAATTATTTTTCCATTGTATTCTAGAGGTTAGAGACATGTTATTTTTCAAGTTTGAGCTTATGAAAAATCTGTTTGATTAGTTTTCGAATGTAATTCCCAATTTATAACTTTTTACTGGTGTTAAGAAAGGAAGATTTGACAGTACTCGTATTCGAGATGTCATAAATATAAATCCATGATAGGTGAGAGTGAATGGATTGTACCATTTCATTCTACTCTAAAAATAATTTTTAAGTGTGCCAGTTTGCAATTTTTGATGAATTCGTCTGCACACTTTCCCAAGTCCATTCCATTTGCAAAAATTAGTTTTTTGCCAGCATTTCCAATCTGCAAATTCTAAGTAGCCCATTTTGACCACTTGCCAAATGTGTCTAGATATTCATCATGAACCCAAACCATGTCCTCATGACAGTGAACCATTGCCCCAGTTTTCGTTCCTCCAAGTGTCAAATTGCCCTATTTTAAAAGCCAAATCTAAACATGTTTTATGGTTTTTTGACATGTTTTTCTTACAAGAAGTTCTAAGGATGCAACTTTGAGAATCAATATATTTTGAGTGAGAATTCTTCATGAGTTGAGATTCAACAAGGAAAGAGTATGCAGAAAAAAGAATTAGTTTGTCTAATTTTTGAGCCTAGTTAGGTATTTTGGTCAGTTTTTTAAGCCAATCAAATGACCCCTTCACACAAAAGTTACAGTTGGAAAAAAGTTATAAATTGAGTTAAAAAATGATGGTTCAATGATTAAGTTCAAAATTGATTAGTATTGGATGTTCATTAGAGCATTTTAAGAAGTCAATTTTTTGAAATACAAAATTTCTTTTAGCTAGACCCTTTTTGGACTTGATTGATTTCGCTAGATCAAAAGAAGAAAAGTAAATTGCTCAATAATGAATTCTAAGAAAATTGAGGAAGTTTGTTTCAAGAAAATGGGAAATGCACTTGATAATAGAGTAGATGTAAATGTCATTCTCCATGAAACAAAGCTCATATGATACATGGATCATAAAGATATTATCACAATTAATGATATCATTCGATCACCTTAGAAGGAAAATTTTAATGATGATTATACTGTGTATGAACTCATGGACATAGATCTATACCAAATAATACATTCCTATTAGCTCTTGACAAATGATTATTGTCAATATTCTTTGCATCAATTATTGAGAGGGCACAAATACATGCATTCATAAAATATTCTTTATTAAAATCTAAAGTTGAGTGATTACCTCTCTAAACGCAAACTATAGTTCCCCAAATGATTCCTTTTATCCATCTCAAATTAGTGCTCTGCCTTGTTCATTCATGGATATTCTTTAGGGGTCATATCTCACAAGTTTTAATAAAGAAGGAGGTTGGAGATGGATCAGCTATTATTGTTAGGAAAATATGAAACTCAAAGTGGATCCTTGATGAAATTAGGGGTGTTGAGCATGCACCTATATAGCTGTCTCTTTCCTTCTTACCATCTAGGAAGGATAAAAATGCAATGATAGAACATGCCAAGAGACATAACCCCTCAAAAATGGAGGCTATTGGTTGAATGGCTACAGCTTCAATATTCCTTCAAATATTAATACATATAGAGAAGATAGAATGACTGAAGACTTCAACTAGCAAGGTCTGATTTTTTATTCTCTATAAAGAGAAGAGCATACTCTCTACTTGCATACTGACTCTCTAAGACTCTTAGACTAACAATGACTGATGCCTATTATGATTTTGCATGAGCTTATTTATAGCTACCTAGTAGGTAATAAGCTATTGGGAACTTGGTGATTGGGTAAGGTGGTATTTCCTTAAAGTAATGATAGTGATGGCCATTTACAAAAGATATTCCCACTAACTATTAGTACTATCACATGATGAACTATAGACTAGTGATGGTAGTGGAAGAGTCAATTCTCCATGATAAAATACATCTTCCCATGTGATTGATCTCCACATTGCCAATAAAGTGAACTAGAGGAGAATATTCCAATCATGGTTGTTGTCATCATATACTAAGTGGGGTGAAAATTAAGATTCCCATCTTAGTCATAGTTTAGTGATGACACAGACACAAACCTCAAGATCAAGATGATGATCTAGACTGACTTTATTAGGACTAGCATAATTAAAGAATTTAATAACTTTCATAGTGTGTAGGGCCACACATGTGATCTTCCATGTGAAGAAGGGTCTTCAAATTACATCAAGGAAAAGTAGGTACTAATGGTCACTCTACATCCAAACAATAGTGAATTTGCCACTATTATCATTGAGATAATTTGGTTGTGTCATGCTTCCCAAATTTACTAGAATATCTATAGCATAATTTTCATAGTGATGAAACTTTTGATTCATGCCTTGAAGCAAACATTGTCTTTGAGAAATATGGTGGAGAGAGGAGAACTAAACATTAAACTCCTTTTCTAAATAGAAACCATAGTATGGAGGTTGAGAAGGGTTGACCATAAAAACTCTAGGAGCTTGCCAAGTGAGATAATCTGCAACTATATTCTCTTTTCTTGGAATATGTTAGACTTCATAATTATATTGGTTTAAATATGCTTGCCAATGAACATACTTTCCTCTGTCATCTTTTCTACTATGGTCATTTGTTTTGAATGTGAGAAATTTGGTATAGTCTATTCTGATGATGAATTTTGGTAAATGCATCAGGTTTAAAGCAAGTTTCTTAAGACAACAAATTACACCATAAATTTCTTTGTCAAAAGAGATCCATTTTTTGATATTAGTAGGGAATACTTCATTAGTGTATTTAGTGATGTATTCTTTGTTATCTTTAACAAAGCATAAATATCCTCCCCAGGCTACATCAAATGCATCTATGTACAGGATAAAATTGTGTGTGGTAGGCCCTATTAGTATGGGAAGATTGTAAATTTTATACTAGATCTTTTGAACTACTTCAGTATGAATAGTTGACCATTGTGGTTTCCTTTTCATTAGTAGTTGTTGTAGTGGCTCTCGATCAAAACTTGCATTTGGATAAAAAATATTTACATAATTCAAAATCCCTATGAACCCTTGTAGCTTCTTAGTATTTAATGGAGGCTGAAATTCAAGGATCTTATTTTTGATATGAGGTTGAAGTTGAAGCTGTCAAGTGTTAACTATCATTCCTAAAAATCTACAAGAGTCTATGCACCATTGGGTCTTTTGTAGGGATAGAACAATCCTAGAATCTAGACATAATTTATAAAAAATGTTTAGATGAGATATATGCTCATCAATATTTTTACTAAAGACTAAAATATCATCTATGTAAACATAAAGAAAATCTTTACAGCATTTGAAGATTTTTTCCATTCTCTCTCTAGAAATATGAGGGTGCATTCATCAAGCCAAATGACATGACAGTCCATTCAAAATGTTTGAATGGATAAGTACATGCAATCTTGGGTTGGATCTTCCTTCTTGACATGAATTTGATAAAAACCTAATTTACAATCAAACTAAGAGAAGATCTTTGAATTAGCAACCTTTTGTAACATATAAATTTTATATGGTATTAGATAAGGGAATGAAATTATTATATCATTTAATGGTTTATAATTGTTTACCATCCTTTTCTTTCCTCTCTTCTTTTCTAATTCTTTATTAACCATAAATGCATAATAAGTAAAATAAGATTGAGAGTGAACAATATACTTCTCTTTCTTAAGTTCTTTGATTTCTTATTACATGTCATTGTAGTCATGCACTAGAATGGAAATCTTTTTCCTACTTTTCATTTTTGATTTTGCCTTGATTTTTATCTACGTCTCTAGCATCTCTATTTTACAAAACTTTTTTGTGTCTTCAAAACAAACACTTTGAATGAGCAAGGCTTTTAGATCTATAAGAGGTTAAGAAGTCTATACCATATTGATAGAAGGATGTTTTTGTAAAGTATAGACTAATCTGGGAGTACTAATTTTTTCTCCTTGAAGAGTAAACATGATTCTCTTCATTGTACAACTATAAGGTGTATATCTATGTATGAAATTTCCTCCAAGTAGTACATCTATGGGTATTTTTTGCAAGGAAAAGAAATCACATTTAAATTTATTTCCTTCTATTTGTAAAGTTTGTTGATGATAATATTTGTCACAGCTAAACTAGTTACCTTATACGTCATAGGTAGTATATATAGTTTTTTCTATTAATTGTTCCTAATTATTAAGGACTTGTATTTTTTAGAAAGAGAGGGAGGCTCCAGTATCAATCTAAGAATCATATTGCTTGCCATTAACTAGAACATTAATGTACTAAGAAAATTTTCCAATAAGGAGATGTACTAAATATTGTGGTTCTAGTAGTAGAGTAGGGTCAGGTAATACAATCATTACCATTCTTGTTGTACTAGGATCAGGAATATCAAAATTGACAATATCTTCATCTTCATATTTTTCCTAGGTTTTAGAGGAGAATTCATAAAAGCTTAGGCCAGAGTAAGAGGGTCCTTCATCTAAATACCTAATTGTAATGCTATATTTTTTGCTAGGGATAACTTGCTTAGGATTGGAGAGATCATGGCATGTGGTCAAGGCTTGTACAATATGGTCTAGCTATGGTTCAAACTTATAGAACTTCTTTTACTTTTGTTCTATTCTAACAAGATTGAACATAGGGGCCTATTGACATACCTGTTCAAAAGGTTCTATAGTTTGATACATATTGAAATTTTGGAATTCTTTTATGAGGCTACCAAAATGTGGTTTTTTTTCTAACAGTGGCTGGTATGACATCTTTGGTGGTTGTTGATGCTGAAACAAATGGGAAAAATAGGCAGCTTCATCTTCATCATCATCATAATGCTACCATTTATAATTTCTTCCTCCTCTATTATTGTTATTGCGCCAATTGTTAAATCAACCTTTTCTTCTTCTAGAATGATTCATGTAGACACCCAATAGATTCTCATCATCTTCTTCTTCAAGATGTTGTTATGTTGCCTATAGGGTAGTAGCAAGATCTTCGAGAAGAGCATCATCTTCTTTAGACACTTCTTCTGCATCTTCTAAAATAGGTTCAAAAATGTTATCTTGCATATATAAATCTTCTTCTTCATCTACAACATCCCACCATGCTACTACAAATATAGCAAATGATTAGATTAGATTATGGACAAGGATGAGAATGCTTGCAAAGGAAGCAATTTTTAGATGAATAAGATTTTTGGTGAGGAAAGGAGCAAGGCTGTAAGAGAAGTTTCTTAAGCTTTCAATGTTTCTTTCTAGCTCTGCGCTAAGTTTTAGTGAAAGGATTGCAACCAAAATTATCAAGGAATGTGGGTGCAATGCATTGTGCTTCATGCTTAGTGAAATTTTACTAATATTTACTATTATCAATGAACTAGAGAATTTGGTCTTTGGAAAACTAAATAAGGTAAAAAATGTAGCATTCTTTGAGAGTAAGGTATCTAAGATCTAAATATTGCATGACCTTATCAAAGATTTTGTATGGAAAACCTTCAAGATACTTTGTCTTTTTGAGTGTGACATGTTCTTCATTAGTCAATTGATATAGAAATTTCCTAGAATGGTTTGAGTGAGAAAAGAAATCTTTTAGATCACAACATTTCATCTAAAGAATATTCTTGATTATCCTTTCATGTCAATTACTTAACTTAGGGTAGAATTCATTTACTAATTCATTCATCAAATAGTTAAAAGGAATTAGTTATACTTGTTGTTGTACAATTTGTCCTGTTTGATTTACAAAAATCTGAACAACAAATTTCTGATAGACTTTAGCATCCTTGTTAGTAGTTGATTTACTGTTCCACCATGATCTAGCAATTCCCCATAAATAATTTAATGCAAATCTGCATGTGTTATCTTGGTCTATTCTAGATAGGGTTCCTATTATCAAAAAAGGGTTGATCCAACATTCAATTTTTTTCTTTGGATCATCATCGTTATCAATGTCTAGATACCAAGGTTGTATGTTATAGCTCATTCTCATCATCAGAAGATGATCTTTCCTAGAACTCTTCTTAGGGACTTGTAGAGAGGTTGGTAGTACTAAGGCTATCTAAGTAGACATCTTTTCTTGATTGACTAACCAATCAAGAGATGTAAACAACTCTTGTAAAAAATGATCTACATTACAAAGACTTCTAATAAGAGCATCATGATTTTAATGGTTATGCTCCACATGTGTAGTAACAAATTGTAACTCATTAGCATTTTTGTGTACATTATTAATAAGTTCTCTTGTTTTTGTCTTAATTTTTCTCAAGGAGGAGTCTTTTACTTCTACCACTTTGGTATGATTTTCTATAGCAATGTTACCTATTTTTTCTACATTGGTGTTAACTATAGTTAAGGACTATTTAATATAAATGACATCTATACAAAGTTCATATATATTTTGTTGTAGGTGATCACAAAATTTTGAAATAAAGTTCTTTTTCTTATGGTCAACAGAAGGTTCCTTTTCTTCTTCATTTTTTTGGCTGAAAGACATAATAAAACATTGATATTGTACCATGTTCATGTTTGAATTGCCCTTTTATAGGTGGCCATCTATCATTCTGATAATATTTATTTTCTTATTCTTTGTACCATTTAAGGGTTTCTAATTTATGTAAGGGATTAATCATGTTTACAAAAGGATGATCCTTTTTAATCTTTTCTTTTCCCTTATTTGTTCTAGCTTGAATTGGTCCAGGAATCTAGGGACTAGAATTCAGAGGATCTTCATGCTTAATTTATACAAAAATTTGACCTTTCTTTTTGCTAGATGTGCTTCCTTGAGAGTTAAAAGAGGAACACACATTAGAATCTGGTGAGATAGAAACAAATGGGTTCATTGTCTTTATAGACAAAGATCTAGGCAATATATTTCTCTGGTTATGAGATACATGGTGTACCAATTTTGTTGCTTCTAACAATCTAGGTGCAACATTTTGTATATAGTCAAGTATCCATCTTACAGGGATATCTATGGTATTTACATGACCCTTTTGAAGTTGGGCTTCTCCATTTAAGGTTCTGGCATAAGGCAAGTTATCTAATATAGCAGGATTGTTCATATTTGTCAAACTGTATAAGAATTGTATTTGGATAGAAGCATATTTGAAAGGACCAAACATATTCATTCCATATAATGAACTAAACACACCCCAACAATTTAAAGAACCATATTTGACTTTAGAGCTAGACTTATCTCTAGTTTCTACTATCAAATTAGGATAATACAAGAAACACAATTTTTTTTGTCATTCTTGATAGGCTAGACAACTGGCACACATCATTATAATTGACTTGTCTTCTATCACATAGAGCTAAAGATCATATAGGGCATATGTTTTTTGGTACCAATGATCCTATGATTACCTATATAGCTCCAAAATGCTAAAATTTCATTTCCTGATGACTTCTAATATACTCAATTTCTTTAGGAGGGAAGATAGATAACATTTTGGTTTGGAATGTTTGAGTAGGGTCATATTCTAAAGTAAGCTCTACCATTCTCATGCAAGGAATCATAATCAATCTAGCTAAAAGATACAACTCCATATACTCAGCAGAAAACAAATCCTATAATCAAACACTAATGCAATGTGTTGCAAGTGGGTGAAACAAAGTGAAGGATGCCCTGTTTCCAAAAAGAATGTAGAGGAGACCTTGCTGCTGAAGATTGAAGCTACCCAAAGTATAAATTTTAAATTTTTGAGCTTTTTCAAGTAAAATACAAGCCATGTTGAAGGAGAATGGATGAATGGAGTGTTTTTCAAGTCAGTAGGATGCTTAACACAGAAGAGTATGATTATTGTCTAACTTTTCTTTTCCTCTTCCCATTGTGTGCCATCTTTCTTAGGTGTATCCAAAGGACCTGGCCTCCCCCTCCATCATTCTAGTCCATAATGAAAAAGGTGATGTCTAGTGTGAAAATAAGAGTTTCTATTAAAAAGAAACAAAAAATCTCACATTTGTAGCACTTCCCTCCACCTATTGTCATTGACCAAGTGATGGACTATGTGCACTAAAGATATTACATTGAGAGGTAGTAGCATAGATGGTAGTAGGAAAGAAGCAAACCCTAAGCAGGGTGAAGGAGGACTAAAATTGAGCCAATCTAATCCTCTACCAATGTTAATCAACAATGAATCATAAATTTTGACAAGCATCTAGAACACTTGAAGAAATGGTATTATAATGAACCTATAGTTTTAAGTGTGAATCCATCAATGTGAATTTGGAAGGAGGAGATTATGATGCTTGGTGAAAGATAAGCCATCCAAAGGAGTGCCATTAAAGAAAAAACCCATAGGAAATGGAGAATAGTAAATTTTTTAGTCCCATATTGATTACACAATAAGTGTTTCATGCATTTAAAAGCCAAGTCACTCATACACTAAAATGTCTTAAGGACGCCAGCTTTTGGAAGCCCATCCTTATGTGAGGACTCCACCCATTCTGGATGATAGCTAGATTGCACAATAAAGAAATTTTTCCCCAACATGCCAGATGAGATTATGACATGGAATTTGGAAAAATTAGTAGATGACAAGTGGCACATTACTAATGAATCGTAACATGACAAGTGGTAGAAGACCCCAACTTGGCACAAATTTCAAGATTTTGACATGGCACAATGGACACATGTCATAAAGGCACATCCCAACATGCACAATCAACAGTTGTTGATTGTAATGCAATAATACACCTAGTTGACATGAGGTAGTGTACCCCAGTCAGAGGTGATGTGTGTTGGGAATTTACAAGTGGGAAGTATACTTCTAAGAGTGGGGTGAATCAAAAGAACTAAACTTTAACCAATACAAATTTTAACTATAAAACATTGCATGCATAAACATATGGAAATAACATATAAATTAAATGCATCCACATAAACACTTGACACCAGATATGATTACCCAAAAACCCTCCAATGAGAAGATAAGAATGGGGTGGGGATGACACCCACAACTCTTCACTATTGCAGCAATAAAGTTCACCTATTAGGGTTACATATTTTGACCATTCTCATGATCTGCTTTGTGAAAGGCATGCCTTGTTAAAGGCTTACAAAGGATTGTTAGATCTTACCCTATTAAAGGATTTTAACACCCTGTTAGAAGTGTGCCTAGCTAAAATACTTTAGAACACTCACTTGGAATGTCACCCTATTAAAGGATTTATACAATGGCTATTAAACCAACCTAAGTCCATAGGATTTCACTCTACTAATAAAATTGTTAGAGAGTATAGTAGAATGTTTGATTTGATACACTTACAATCTGATATTGTTGATTTTAGATCCTAGTTTAGTTCATCTCAATCCTCTCTAATCTAATATGAAAATGATGTAACCTTGACTCTTTGTATTGCTAACTGATTCTACAATGTTGTCCTTCTTTCAAGTCACCTTTAACTTGATCAATTCACCCCTTTTACTGCTATCATCACTTTCTTCCATGCATTCTTTTTCACTCTCTCTCTCTCTCTCTCTCTCACTCTCTCTCTCTCTCTCTCTCTCTCTCTCTCTCTCTCTCTCTCTCTTTCTCTCTCTCTCTCTCTCTCTCTCTCTTTCTCTCTCTCTAATGTATGGGGCTTTGTCTCCTTAAAAGGATCTTGTGACTTAGGGTTAGGTATGAATCTATGATGGAGATTCATCCAACTTTCCTACTCAATTCCCCCCATTTTTCTAATTGGTTGCATGTAGATTACATAGGGAATCCAAATAGATTTTATCTTATCTCTAATCTTTGAGATCTATCCATATGTCAACTACAAAATAGTTTATATCTTAGTTTGTGAAGGTACAAACTCATATGTCAATTCTTTGTTGCCCGACAATTGTTGACTACTAATGCTCAACACTAGCTAGAATTTGGTCTTGTTCGACATTTGAACATGCTCCACACTTGAACATGCTTGGCATCTATTTCTCACTTAGCACATATACTCACTTGGCACTATTTATTTTCTCAATATATATTGCAACTCAACACATGAGTGACTTGACACTCATTTTAACTCAACATCTATATTATACTCAGCATCAACTTAGAAAATTTCTTAAGTGTGTTGACACTCAATTTTCAAAGCCAATATAAGATTCAATAATATCCCCCTTTGAAATGAGTGTCAAAAACACTTAAATATACATGATGAAACTAATATCCTTGAGTATAATATACATTTTGTTTGACATATATAGAAAACTTCATAACTATTCAAAATTTTGTGAAGGACTATATACCTCAAAATTTTGTATCTCCTCTTGAGGTGGTGTACCATTTTCTCTAAGTAGAGTGATTTTCCTCCATTGATACTTCTTGTCTTTATTCTAAATTCTAATACTCTTTATCTAATGTGTTTTGTTATGTCCTATTTCCTATTGTTTAATTTTTGCACCCCACCTTTGTTTGCTCTGCTTGGTTTGTCTTGGCTCCCCCTTTCACTTGTTTCCCCTTGCAGATTAAGTATCCTTTTTCCATTTGATTTATCTCCCCTTTTTTACAATTTCTCCCCCCTTTTTGGCATTTATTTCAAAGGGTCTACACATTGACTGAATATTTTGCCAACAAGGTTTTGTTAACATGCATTACAATTCTTAGAGTAGCATCCCAATTTTGTATTACAACTTGTAGGGATTTGATTTTTATTGTTGTCTGTTCTGCAAGGTGAACTAAGCCACCTAATATTCAAAGATTGTGATCTTTCTTCAACACATTATCTACATAGGCTAGTTCCTTTTGGAGAATTTCCATGTGAGGGGTTAGGGTAGCCTAGATTTGAACTAATTTGGCTCTAGTGTTAGCCTCTTCTACTATTAATATGGCTAGTTCCTTTTGTGTGTGAAGCATTGTATTAAAGTGCTTCTCACATTGAGCTGGATTTTTGTGTAGTTGCATGCTTGATATTTTCAAATTTCTTTCCAAGCTCATAATTTTGAGGTTGGTATCTTGTGTGAAGATTGAAGGATCACACAATTTTGAGTACAGTGAGAATATATTCCCAAGTACTGTCTTCACTTTCTCAATTTTCTTAGCCAACTCTATCTATGAAAGTTTTATGTCACTAGATATTCTTTCATTTAGCTTTTCTTGAAACTTCTTTTCTAACCATTTTATGAGTTTTACATTTGTCTCTTAATCTTCACTTTGCACCTGTTCAACAATGTTTGATAGTTGTTCCAATATTCGATTGGTTTCATCAAGTGCCTACAAGCTAAATTCATCTATAAAGATGTCTTTTATTTCAATTAGTAATTGCCTTTGTTTATACTCATTTATGAGTATCTCCTACTTCATTTTCCTCTCTAGTGCTTCTTGTACTTCATTAATCTGATCAATGTTCATGGTCACAAAGTTATACTTAGGAATGACTATTTCCTCATCTAATGTAGGGTCTCCATAGTGAAGTACCCTTGCAACCTTTATAGAGCTCGATCCTAGTTTTGAAATTTGAACTGGTACTACTTTAGTGCTTGGCTTATGAGGCATTGATGTAGGATTCATAGTAGTTGGTAGATTAACCAAAGTTTGGATTGCTTCTTGATCCTTTTCTTCTAGGGTCTCCTTCTCCTCCTTTGATCTATCTTTGTCAATCACTATTATTTGTGGTGGTGCATCTTGTACTTGTGCAATAGGAACAAAAGTATATATTTATCCTATTTGGTCCTTTGTTGGCTCCTTGACAGTTGTAGTGACCTTAACTATGAAGTCAACCTTAGCTGATATATCTTGTGCAACTTACTCTTTAGGTTTTCCACTTGTAGCTATAGGGATGACAAAAGATGTTTCTTGTGTTTCCATTTTTTTCCTAGTTAGGTCAGCTACTACTTTTTGCAACTCATCTACAATAACCAATACTGGATTACTGCATAATTGAGCTTGTAGAGTTGATTGGTCAAGGATATTTTAAAGATCCTTTGCAATCAATGGATTCATGTTCTGAACAGAATTTTTAGGAACATCCTTTAATTTGATTATGTCTATAGGTGTAGAGGTGACATGTGGAGGACTTAGAGGTGCCAATTGTGTGTCTTTCACACTCTATTCTATTTATTGCTCTTTAGTAGTTTCAATATCATCTTTTTGAGTTTCCTTCTCCACTGTGTTATCTAATTTTTCTTTCTTAGTTTCTTCTTCTTTCTCATTCTCCTCTTTATCATTCTTTCCTTCAAAAGGATCTTCTTCTCCTTCCTTAACTATTGTTAGCCCAAATATTAACTTCCATATCCTAGTAGATTTATTAGCAACATCTTCAATGTTGTTTTGGAGAATGCTAAAAGCTCTGTATTTGGGTGCAAATTTGCTCTGATGCTTCTTGCTAGCCTTAGAAATTTGACCTTTTGTGAGCTCAGGCATTAATCACAGCAATTCAAACTCTCTTATTTCTTTCTCCATATTGAGGCAATAATGCCATTTATTTTCAATAATAGAATATAAATCTTTTGGCATTGAATTGTCAAGTTCAAGTAGGGTGGTCTTGAACTTGGCCATCATGGTATAAATTGATTCTTCAACCATGATTTTCTCATACCTTCTTAACTTATTTAATTCAATATTCTTTAAATCATTTAAGTCAGCATTATCTTTAACATTGTCACAAATGTTTTCTAAATCAGATCTTAATGCATGACTTAGCACTCTAAATTGGCTTGTGTCTTTTGACTTTGTTCTCTCTTCATCTGAGTTAGGTTGAGCAATGTATTTCCTTCTTAATTTCTTCTTGGTTGGACCTTGCTACTTAGTAACCTTTTTCTTTTCTTTCTCCTTAGCCTCTTTGGTTGTAGCTCTTGTGGTTGCTCTTTTAGTAGGCTTAGTTGGGCTTGGCTTGGTAGCCTTCTTGCTTTTGGGTTGAGCTACAGGCTATTTCTAAGATTTTCTTTTCTTGGGCTCTAGCTTTGTAGGTGCTTCCTTGGTTTGCTCTTCCTCCTCAACACCTTCTTCTTCTTCAGTGTCTTCTCCCATGCATTGTGTGAAAGCAAGTTGCCTTTGGCCCTATTCTTCTTCTTCTTCTTCTTCTTCTTCATCATCATCTTCTTCTTCTCCTGTTGTCCCTTCACCAAGTTTGGCTTTAACCTTCTTGACCAATTTTTCCCTTTTCTTTAGAGTTGAATTAGTTTTCAGCTCCATTTCCACCTTAGATTTTACAACATCATATTTTCCAAAAGGTTTCTCTTCTTTTTCAATTTCTTCTACAAGCAATGTTGTGATTGTTGTTGATGCCTCATCAATGTTTAGCTCGTATCCTAATGGCCTTAGCCATCTCACTCTAGGTACTATTGCTTGAACATAAGTGAATTCAATGTCAACCAAGAAACAAATATCATTGATGTGTTGGTCTACAAGAGAAAATGGAATCCCGAGCCTTTGTTTCCAGAACTTCTTAAAGTTCTAAAAATAGATTGTCATTAGGGCTTCAAAATTAGCTCCCATCTGCTCTATGTACTCATTCACTTGTACTCCTATTGACCTATTGGTCTTCCAACTTATCTTACCAAAATAAGGAAATTCATTCTAAACACAGAAAAATATACATATAAAAATTGATCCAAACTTACATTGAGCACTCTTTGATCTTCTTATTACTCCTAGGTTCTCCATAATCTACTACGGTTGCAGTTCTGCTAGATCATATGTATGATCCTTCTTTACAAGTTTGTATCCCACATCAATTGCAATGCATGTTACACTATTTAGTCAGCTTGACTACTAGAATTTGTGAGATATGACCCTTACTACAAATTCCAGAAGTGGATCTTTGATTGTGTCAATGGTCATGCCCCTTTTGTTCCACTATGCCCTAGTGTTCATCTTAATGACTTCTTTTGAATCACTCCTTAGGGTTTTTGGCCATTCTAGGGTTGGGTATCCTCTCACCCTATGTATGATTCTCTTTGTCAACTTGATGGGTCCTCATTCTAACCATAGGCACCCATCATGAATCCTGCTCAAAACTATTCTTATCCATTTCATCTTGAAAACTCTAGGGAAATCTAGGGCATGGGTTAAGCCCTTTCTCTCAACGATTTGAAATTCTTCCTTCAAAAATCCATTCTCACATAGTTTGTCATATGCTTGTGAAAATCTCCATGTCACCAATTGCCTCCAAATTTACAATTATAGAATTTTGTAACATCTTGCACCATTACAACTTTGGGTAGAATGATGGATAATGCACTAGTAGGGTCGCTCTTGTGTGTAACTTCAAGTATTGGCCTAAAATTTAGTTGTTTAACTTCATTGCTGACCAATTAAACCTCAAACAGTTCCTTGTTCTTGGGATTCCTAGAGTCAAAGGTTATTTTTGCAAACTAGGGTTTAAACTTTGAAACTACATAACTCAACACTCGAGAAATACCTTAGATCAATGAAATGATTCTTAATCTTTGTTGAAATCTATGCAAAAGCTTCAATTTCTGCTTGCCAATCATTTATGTGCTCTTCTCACTCTTGCTTTCTATTCACAATGATGAAAAATGATCAAAAATCAACCTTATACCCTTCAACATATAGCATTTAATGCTTAGTGCATATATAGAGTTGTATACTTGGCTCCTTATGCAATTTTTGTTTCACTCAGCTTCCATTAGTTTTTTAGTACTCAGCTTTAATAGAAGTTTCATTTTACTCGACAACAACAATACACTCAACTCAAACTAAATACTAGGATTTTACTCGACATCTGAAGGAAATTTTCCTTACTCAGCAACAATGTGAAGTTTTAACCTTGCATCTTTATTCATGCTGATCTATCCTTTTCAGTACTAACTTTTTCAAGAACTGATTTATGATAAAGCATTTAAATATCAACCCCACATACCTTCTCTTGCTTAGTTTGATGAAGTATGACCACTTAACCCTTTAGGTGAAGTGATCTCTTCATTTTATGTGTTCCACCCATCTTTATTCTTTCATGTCTTATTCATCTCTCCTTTAATGTGTTCAACATCTACCATGCCTTTTCCTTTATTTGACTCTAAGTTAGGTTCCTTTGTCCTTGTTGGGTAGTGCTTGCTGATGTGGCCAATCTTCAAACAACTAAAGCATGTTGTTTGACTTAACCATCTATTGTAGTTTCCACTAAAATGCATTCTTATGCAATTCTTAGGGATGTGTCCATACTCTTAATAGTAGTGACAACTATATCTTGTATTGTAGTCCCAATTATAGGAATTTCCATGACTTCTTCCCTTGTTTGATTACCATGTGGACTTGGATCTACATTTAGAGGTTGTGTCCAAAATTTTGACAATTATAATATCATCCTTCAAATCTTGGTGCATGCATGGTTCTTGTTCTACATTCATGTGCCTGATGACCTTGTTTGCTTCTAGCAATGTGTCATGCTCTTTGGCTTTGCATTCTAACTAGCATTCTTGATCCTATAAACATTAGTTTTATGTCCTTTCTTTCCACAATGATGAAAAGTAGGTTTAGAGTTCTTACCTTTATTGTTTCTTTCCTAAATAGCTTTGAATGATTCTCCTTCATTAGTATTTGTATAGCCTAATCTTGATGTGTCTTTGATGGATCTAGGGAATTTAAGTAGTTGCTCAAGGTACTTGATGGCTTCATTTGGCTTGTTGAAGTTTTTAGTAATCTCTTTCTCTCTTTTTAGGTCATTCTTTAGTTTCTCATTCTATAACTTCAATGTAGTTATCTCAATGTCCTTGACATTCAACTCATGATGAGCATTCATCATTTGGCTTAGGGTATGCAACTGCATGTTTGAGATCTTGGACAGTTCTACTAATTTTTCTTCCAATCTATTTGACAAAATTCTCTTGTCTTCTTCAATTATAGACTTGTCTTCTATAGCTTTCTTCTTTTGTTTAGTCACCTCACATAGCAATATAGCTTGTGATTTTTGTTCTAACTTGAGATTTTTTATCTCCTCATCTTTGCTTTGTTCTTGTCCATGACGTTTGCAATTGATATATCAAATTCATAGGAGTTACCATCTACAAATAATTTTGAAATGTCAATCTCTTTGTATTGGGTGTCATTCTCAGCTATGGCAATCTCTTTCCATCTCTTAAGTGAACTCATCAAGGAATCCATGGCTTCATTTAGTTGTTGTAGTAAGAGATGTATCTCAATCTCCTTATTCTCAATGGTCTTTACCAATTTTTAGACTTCCATCTCAAGATATTTTCTCCAAGTTGTAAGGTTTCTTCTAATAAGAAATTAGGATATGATACCAATTGTTGGGAATTTACAAGTGAGAAGTATACTTCTGAGGGGGGGGGGGGGGGGGGGGGGGGGTGAATCAAAAGTACTAAACTTTAACCAATAAAACTTTTAACTATAAAATATTGTGTACGTACAAATATGGAAATAACATGTAAAGTAAATGCATCCACATAAACACTTGACACCAGATATGATTACCCAGAAACCATCCAATGAGAAGGTAAAACTAGGGTGGGGATGACACCCACAACTCCTTACTACAATAGCAATAAAGTTCACCTATTAGGGTTACATATTTTGACCATTCTCATGATCTGCCCTATGAAAGGCCTACCTTATTAAAGCCTTATTAAGGATTGTTAGATCCTAACTTGTTAAAGGATTTTAACACCTTGTTAGAAGTGTGTCTAGCTAAAGGACTTTAGAATACTCAGTTGGAATGTCACCCTATTAAAGGATTTATACAATGGCTATTAAACCAACCTAAGTCAATAGGATTTCATTCTGCTAATACAATTTTTAGATAGTATAGTAGAATGTTTGATCTGACACACTTACAATATGATATTGTTGATTTCATATCCAAATTTAGTTCATCCCAATCCTCTCTGATCTAATATGAAAATGCTATAAAATTGACTCTTTGTTCTGTTAACTGATTCTACAATGTTGTCCTTCTTTCTAAGTCACCTTCAACCTAATCAATTCACCCCTTTCACTATTACCATCACTTTCTCGCATGCATTCTTTTTCACACACTCTCTGTTTAATGTATGGGGCTTCATCTCCTTAAAAGGATTTTGTGACTTAGGGTTATGTATGAATCTACGATGGAGATTCATCCAACTTTCCTACTCAATTCCCTCCATTTTTCTAATTGGTTGCATGTAGATTACATAAGGAATCCAAATAGATTTAATCTTATGCCTAAGCTTGGAGATCTATCCATATGTCAGCTCCAAAATGGTTTACATCTTAGTTTGTGAAGGCACAAACTCATATGTCAATTTTGTGTTGCTTGACACTTGTTGACTACTGATGCTTGGCATTAGTTGGAATTTGGTCTTGCTTAGCATCTAAACATGCTCAACACTTGAACATGCTTTGCATTTATTTCTCACTTGGCACATATACTTGCTTGGCACTGTCTATTTGATTGACACATATTGCAACTCGACACATGAGTGACTCGGCACTCATTTTAACTCAGCATCTATATTATACTCGGCATCAACTTAGGAAATTTCTTATGTGTTGACACTCAATTATCAAAACCAATTTGGGATTTAATAGACATGGTGGTATAGTTAGCAGGTGATGTGTCAATGGCTGGGCCATCAGGCAGAAAATAAGAAGTTGACTTGTGGCGATGACATTTTAGCTAGTTAGAAGGTGCCACGTGACAACTAGGTGGATAGTGACATGACAGACACCAACTAATGGCATGCTACCATGTGGTGGAAAAAGTCAAAAAAGTTTGACTTAGATTTATAGGTGAGGGGAAAATTTAAAATGTTTTAAAAAGTGATATTTTTAAATATTTTCTCAAAAATGTCATGTAGAGATTTTAAATTCAAAAGGAGATATAATCTAAATTTTTTATTTTAGAAATTTTTTATTTTTGAAAAATGAAATTCAGACGTTTGAGGCCATGTCAAGAGCATGTTTTTCAAAATAAGATTCTAAGTGTGTTATATAAGCTAATATAGTGATATTATATATTGTTGGAACTAGGAGAGAACAAAATTTCCATTTCTAGAGTTTTTTTTTGCATAGGAAGCCATTTGTTTAGGTTATACAAGGTTTTGTCCCAGATTCCTAGTTTGCAACCACATTCAAGTATTGAGGTTTAGATTTTTTTTCTAGTAGGGTGATGAACTACATGTGTGTAAAAGGCATTAAAAATGTGGTCATGGTTGAGTTTAGTTACCCCAAGTTAGTTGAATCTAGATATTATCAACATTTCATGGTGCATTTCAAATATTTTGGTGACACAAGGGTTTTCATCATTCATAGGAGATATTTCCAAGTTTGTTACAGAATAATGATGAAAACCATATCAGATTTCATGGGTAGAAAGAGGAGAGATGTTTTACAATATTAAGGAATGGATATTCAAGTGGACACATGTAACTTCCTAATTATATTTGGGATTCCATTCTTCCTCCATGTCTTTCTCTTTTTCATCCATTGTAGGGGTTGGCAATTTTTAGTGCGAGAACACATTATTGGTTCCAATTTGTCTGTGAGACCACATTGTTCGATCTGGAGCTATGATTCCACCATTTTCTTCAGCAATCTCTCTTGTATGAATAGTAAGAAATAAGAATAGAGATATTTATGATCTATTAGGCAGTTTTACATTTCAATTTCATGCATCTTACTGTATTTGTTTCAAAGAAATGAATGAAAATGCAGTAGCAAGTTAATCTTCATTCTAATATCTTGTCTCCCATTCATGTTGTTTGTGATCTTTTGTATTTTATAAATAAAGGGTATGAGACTTAGTTACAATCTTTTGGTTGTATATGTTGATTTATTTTTCTTATGACTCAAGGAGTTATGTAAATGCTTGATTCATCATCATAAGATCACATATCTCATGAAGGGATAGGTCGAGTATGAGATTCAAAAGGATGCAAATGTTTGATTCACAAGGTGAATAGATAGATCATGAAGATTTCTTTTATATTCAATATCCCAATTTCACGTATCTCAGAGTTGGGGGTTTTTTTGGTGAACCTCTCAAGCTCTCATGCTATTGTTTAGACAACATTATTTTATCTGAGTTATGCAGACACTTTTTTTCTGTGGTAGAATCTCCTAAAAATACCAAGAAGTCATTGTCTTTCATATTTCCCATACAAATTGGCCATTATAGATTCTCAAATCTCAAGAAAGTAGTATTAGAAAGAAAGACTTTTTCCTAGCTTTGTTTTAAACCCTATTCTCCCATAGAAGATTTTGATTTCATGAGTTTTTCTAGAGATAGTTTCAAACATGTAGCTTCACTAGATCATGTTCCACATTTAGAAGAATACTGGTCTAACTATTTTGATGAATTTGAGGTTAGAAAAAGGTTGTGGTCAAGGTTAACAATAATTCAAATTGATATGTTCAAAGTTAACCTTAACATTAATGGGATAGAAGAAGATGAAAATGAAGAATTGATTGACCCCTTTTATGTTGATCAAATTAAATGCATACCAATCCCTGAAATTGATTAGTCTAGAAGGGAAGAGGATGATTTTTTTTCTTGTACCTCAAAATTTTTGAAGAGAATTTAGAACTGATTGAAATCAAAGACCACTAAATCAATTGCCACTAGGGTCCTAGAGGAATATTCAAGAACTAAACATAAGAAGACACACCCAAAGCCAAAGGTCACTACTAACCCCAATATTGATGATCCTATTATAGGTTCACCTAAAGTTGAAGCTGAAGTAACTCCACAGCCACTTCAACTTCAAGTCCTAAACAAGTATTGAAGGTCAAGAGGATAACTCGCTCAAGTGCTAGGAAAGAAATGCCAAGCAAAAGAGAAGATAGAGTGACTGTTGATCTATATCCTACGGAGACAAAGTCAAATTCTAATTAATTCCCCAACTTTCAAATGGAAAAAAATGTACCAAATCCTCAAAATTTTCTTAGGAGTGTTGATACCCAATCAAGTACCCTAGCTTTGTCAGATGTCTCTCCCATAACTGGAAAATACCCTATCACACCTAAATGGCTGGAGACTTCCATTAAGAAGAAAAGAAGTATGGTGCCCTTATCTATGCCTATTGATGATTTGGTTAGAAAATGTTTGGTAAAATATTTGAAAGCCAAAAAGGCCAAGATTGAATCAAGAATTATGTTTGATAAGATTTTAGATCACTGGTTAGTTGAGATTGCCAAGCCACTAGAAGATAGTCTGCATGAAAATATCAACCACAAGATTATCAAGTTTCCAAAATTGACCTTGGAAAGGGGAGCCATGTAGTAGATATGAAGATCTTTGAAGCTTCAAATAAACTGATCGTAGACAGGGTCTGGAAAGAGGCTCAAGATAAACAAGATATGAAGGAAGCAATGATGAGCATGGCATCATATATCAACACTATCCTACACCAAAAACCTAAACCATTGAATGAAGTGTTTAGGATTGTGGAAGTAACTTCTTTGACTAATCAATAGTTCCTTGATAATTTGCAAAAGTGTAAATTTGATGCAAAGACATTCAAAGAATGATTGTAGTATGTCTTGAATGAAACTATGAAATAGATAAATCTTTTGGACAAAGCTTCAAAAGAAACCACTGCAATCATCAAAAAGGTGGAGTCAAATAATGAAGGCTATAAGAAAGAGAGGAAAAATTTGGTAAAATTAGTGCTCTAGATGGAGGAAATTCAAGGATTTGGATTGCAAATATTTCAAGTGGAATGCCCTATAGCTGGTCTAGATGATACAATTCTATACATCATTAAAGATTGTATTGAATGTCAAAAAGAAGCACTAGTTCAAAGGGTAACTAAGATAAAGGAAATTCTAGATAATCTCAAGCTTTTAGATGAAATAATCCAAGGAGATCTAAAGTGGTTCAAAAAACATTACTCAGGTACAGAGAATGACTCCATTTCCTAAGTGGAGGAATTGATAAATGAAGTGCAAATAAAGTTTTAGGAAATCCAAGAGAAGAAGATGCCTTCTAGGCAAGACTTTTCAAATGTTGCTCTTACTAATGAAATATTGATAATAAACCAAAAACATTTAGAAATGCATGAGGAGAAAGTGATGGAGTTAAAGAGGGAAAAAGAGATTTGGAAATAGAGGATTGCCTACATTGAGTTACCTCATTGGTCAGTTATCTCTACATTCACCACAACTTATGAGACATGGAAGGCCGCAAGAGCTGCAACTGGCATAGATAGTTCTTCCTTACACAACACATGATCATTGGATAGTTGCATCTTGTTTTTTCCTATTTATTTACTTTATGCATTTCAGTCAACACAATTATGTTAACTAGAAAGACAATTTACTCCTAGCTGGGTAATTTTTGGATAGCTATCCAGCTCCAAACCATATAAATATGTAATAGCTAATATCTAATAGGGGTTCATGTCTCCTTAGACTAAGATAGAAATACTTTTTTTTTAAAAGTTCTCCACTTTAAATTTTGAAAAGAATATTTCCTCGATTAGCAGTGAATTTGAATAAAATTCTATAGTTTTATGTGCTGAAGCTTTTCTAAAGTAGATACTATTGTCTTCTTTATGATAACTTGTATTCTTGAGGATGTTTGTTATATGTGAAAATTAAGTATCTTTGCTACATATTCTGGAGTTATTTCTTTTAAGTCTTGAAGGTTGTGGGAGGTGGAATCTACATTACTCCTTTGTTTATCCCTTTTAAAACATTTGATCATGTGGATGATACTGATTGTTAAGATCAAGTAGTTTTTTAGTATTCACATTTATCTTGTATTTATTAGATGATTTGAGCTTTTTAGTATTTTTAGTAAAATACTCATTGAGAAGATTTTCCCTCAATAGATGATTCAATGAATATTTTTTCATAAAAGTTTAGCTACACATTATACAACATTTAGAAAATTCAAGTAGAGAATTCCTTATCTATAATTAGGAATTCAATCTATTAGTTTACAACAAATTTTCCTTATTCAAAAGTTTAAATCTTTGGGAAAAACTATTTACTTATAGTTTTTGGTGACTCTACTAGGGACTAAAAAGATAGGTTTTCTTTTCTTTGAATTTTCTAATAAATTACATGGTGTTAGGAAATGGTAGTTCCTAACCACAATCAGTTCCCTATTCTACAACTAGACCTAGGATTTCAAGATACACAAGAAGATATTGTTTCTAACCTTAATGCTTGTGCCTAGGTTCATTGAGTTAATAATCAATAGTAATTCCAAATGTAACTAGTGCTAGAAAGAGAAGAAGAAATAGTAGAGAGGATTAGATGAATTCTAGTACTGCAAGAAGAATCCTTGGTAGAGAGAGTTGCTCATGCAAACAATTATTTTGGTCGTATTAAATTTTCACCCTGGTTGTGAAAAGATACACATAGAATGACATGTTTTTTGGATTAGTGGATGAAGATTTTGAAGATTTGTCTAGAATTAATTTCAAGCCTAACCTTTCTTTGAAAAGAAACAAAGATCAAACTATCGGTAGACTATTATCTCCCACTAAAGGTGTTAGTCCTCTTTAATCCTCCCTTGAACTTTAATTCCTTCTGCTATTACAATCTTCTTGATTAGTTTGCAACTACCAGGAATGGCCCAAAATCAACCCTGTGGTACTGCCATAGGACCTTTGCAACTTTTAGGAAATCTAAGAAGATATCCTCAAGGAGCACATGAAATCCTCCCTAAGTTTAGTAGAGATGGGAAAAAGTCCCTTGAAGAACATTTGAATGAATTTAAAACAACATGTGGAGTGTTGGCTATAGCAACAGAAGATGTCACTGTAAGGTTGTTCATTCAGACTTTAATAGATTCAGTAGTTGATTGGTTTCATCATCTGCCAAATGGGTCTATCACTTCTTGGGATACTATGAAGGATGCCTTTGAAACTAGGTTTAAGGTAGCTGAAGATGCAAATTCTTTGCTCATGCAATTGAGCTAGATGAAAAAGGAAATGCATGTACCTATGCATGAATTTGTGGCCAAGTTCAATAAAGCTTAACATCAAATACCTATGACTAGTGCACCTAATGATGAGAATAAAAATGGTTTCATTTTAAATGCAATGACCCCAAACATTTATTTCCTAATGAAAATAGATAATCCTCCAATGCTTGCATCATCTCAAACTCTTGCCATAGAGTTAGAAGATGATCTTATTATATTTGTCAAATGGAAGAAAGATGTACAAATACCAAATCCTCAAGCTTCAACATCATCTTCCTCTAATGATACACTTATTCAAAAGATGGCTAATGACCTTTTAGTAGTGAAGAAACAACTCCCTAAAGCTTCATTTTCCTATCAAGATATTCCTAGGGAAGTATCCTAACCAAAATGCCCCTTCACAAGGGAGAAAATTTAACCTACTTCCTAGTCAATAAAGACTACAAATAGAGCCTCCAACCCATAAATCTAGCATGTTTATTTTTCATCTCACTAATGATCATGAAGGGTCCACATGTCCAAAAAATGTGAGGTATGAGCAGCTTGAGGCTAAGAAAGTAGTTGCAGCAAACATAACAATAGAAGAAGAACCTTCCAAAGGACCTAACATCTCTATAAATTACTATCTTGAGTATGAATCTGACTCTAAAAGAGGTGGTGACATTCTCTTAACTTTGGAAGAAGGTTCATGTTTAGTGTTGACTAGAGGGTAGAAGGTGGCAAAGGTTGATTCTCAATCCAAAAGTACTGCAAATCTTGCTCAAGGAAAAGATCACAAGACTAGAGGAGAAGATGCGAGTAAGTCATCCCAGAAGTAGTCTCCTATCCCTCAAATTTTGAAGAGGTCTGATCCTAACTCTGCATTTGATATAATTGAATTTTGTAAAACATCTAGAATTCAAATATCTCCTGCTGAATATTTGAGAATGAATCCTGGTGGGTTCAACAAGCTAATTGAATATGTTCATCAAAGGTCGCCTGATGTATCTACTAAACAAACTAATAAAGTTTCTTCCAAGGAAGAAGCCAAATCTCAAAGCCTAATCATGGTAAAGACTTAGTTTAGCCTCAAAAAGTTAGCCTGGAGTTATCATACCATGAAAAACTAGATCCCTTCATCTTCATGGATTCAAGTTAAGAAATTGTATTATAGACTTTGGTACATCTGATAATATAATGCTAGCTACAATAGCAAAAGCCCTCAATCTTCCTTTAACTAAGAATTTTGGAAAGTTCTTTTCAATGGACTCCAAGTAGGTACCTTTAATAGGTCAAATAAAGGATGCTCAACTTTCTCTAGTAGCCTTCGTAAACAAGAGAATAAAGCTTACAATTCTAGTAACAGATATTCCTACCAGCTATGGAATGCTCCTTAGCCGAACCTTATGTTCGGATTTAGGAGGAGAAGTCAAAATGGACTGGTCCCAAGGTATTATACCCATAGAAAAAGAGAAAGTAACCTTGCTACTTGAATCCAAGTCTAAATATATAGTGTTCCCATCAAATGACCCAAAATCTCAAATTCTCTATCAAGAAACTAATTTTGCTAATTACTTGATTATATCTAAAACTAAAGAAGTAGGAATGCAGTCAAAAGATGTGGATTTTCCCTGGATGATGGAGTTTGATTGAAGCTGCTACTCAAGTGGATCTAGGGCTGGCATAGTATTGATATCCCCTACAAGTCAAACTTTTCCCTCTTCATTCAAGTTGGCCTTTGAAAATACAAATAATATAGCAAAATATGAAGCCTTGATTTTGGGGCTAGAAGAGGTGAAAAAGAAAAATATCAAGTTGCTAAAAGCAAAAGGAGATGCCTAATTGATAGTAAAATAGGTCAAGAATTTTTTTTTAGTAAAAAATGAAAGGTTAAAGCACTATAGAAATTGTGTATGGGATGAAATTGAAGGTTTTGAAGCTTTTTCCATAGAATCAATTCCTAGAGAGCTAAATGCTAGGATAGATTCCTTGGCGATATCAACCTCTTTGCTAATACCTCACCCTAATTTTGTAACTAATAAGTATACTATGGAGATCATTCATAGATTAAGTGTCCCAAATAACAATAACTCATGGTGGGTATTCAAAGATGATTTACATTTTAATGTTTTCTTACAAAGTATGGAAAAATTTTCCACTAATTATTTTGAAGGATCTGATTCAGAATGTAGGAAGTTTTGTCCTAACCTAGTAGGTGAAGAGATAGAAGGTGTAATGCAACTAAAATGAAATGTGATACCTAAAGGCTTAGTTGAACTTGAGAAGCTTTTTGACAGATGAGATTCTTTCCCAGCTCAAAATTCATTTCCTAAGGAAGTTGAAAGTGGTGAGTATGAGAAAATCAAATTAGGAGAAAAGCACGATCCTAAAATGGTGAATCTAGGGACCTATTGTGAGATAGATGAGAAGACAAGATTCATCAAACTTATAAAAGAGTTCATTGATGTATTTCCTTGGTCATACAAATATTTGAAGACATTTAGAGGAGGGCAGTTTAAGCATCATATTACCCTAGAGAAAGGTACTTATCCTTTTAGACAAAAGTTGAGAACCAATAACCTAGAAGTTTCAGATGCAACATTCAAAGAAATTGATAAGATGCTCAAAGCTTATATAATATTTCTAATACATCACTCCACATGGGTGGCAAACATAGTGCCTGTAAGAAAAAAGAATGGAGAGATAAAAATCTATGTAGACTTTAGGAACCTGAATTAGGCAAGCCTAAAGGATAACTTTTCCTTGCCCATAATGGACCAGATTCTCTAGACAATAGCTGGCTCAAAGATGATGTCATTACTTGATGGGTTCTCTAGTTATAATCAAATAAGGGTGGTACAAGAGGATCAACATAAAATAGAATTCACAACTCCATGGGGTACCTTCTCTTATAAGAGAATACTATTTGGCTTGATAAATGCAGGTGCCACTTTTCAATGAGCTATGGCTTCAACTTTTGGGCATATTCTAGATAAAAGCATCATGGTTTATCTTGATGATATGGTTGTATTCTCTAGGAGATAGAAAAAAGCATTTGAAAGATTTAAGGAAAGTGCTTGAAAAGTATAGGGAACATGGGATTTCATTAAACCCCAAGAAGTCAATCATTGCTATGACAGAACGAAAGTTGCTAGGGCATATAGTTTCCAAAGAAGGGATCTAGATTGACCCTGAAAGAGTGAAATAAATTCAAAAAATATATCTTCCTATTAATCGTAATGGTGTCAGATCTTTCTTTAGATAGATCAACTTTCTTAGAAAGTTTGTTCCTAACTTTGCTGAAACCATAAAACCTATAGAAAAAATTCTAAGTGAGAAGCAAAACTTTTAATGGGATGACGTAGTATTTAGAGAATTTGAAGAGGTAAACTAGCTATTGCAAAGGCACCGACCCCTTTTCATCCTAATTTTAAGAAAATTTTTATAATGTATTACTATGCATCAGATCATACTATGTCTGGTATCCTACTTCAAAAAAATGAAAGTGAAGGGGAAGTATCTATTTCTTTTATGAGTATTCCTCTAAAGAAATACAAGTTGTGTTACTCTTTGGCTAAGAAGCTTTTTCTGTTGTCAAAGTTGTGAAGCAATTTCGATACTACATCCTTCATTCACATTCCATAGTTTATGTACCATTTGTAGTAGTCAAAAGCATCCTTGCACACTAGGATGTAGTAGTAAACAATTGGGCTACCTGGGTGTCAAAGATGCAAGAGTTTGACCTAGACATCAAACCATCTAAGCTAGTTTATGATCAAGGTCTTTGCAAACTTATGATAGAAAATAATGAGGAGGAGACATATCTTAATTTCCTGTTCACTGGTTTGAAAGATGAATGGTTTTTAGACATAACACACTTTTTGACATATGGAGAATGTCCAAAACATTTAAAGGGAAAGGATTAGAGAAGTCTTCAACATAGAGAAATAAAATTTATGATAATTGATGATATCTTGTATAAGAGAGGCCTAGATGGTATGTTCCTGAGATGTGTCGATATTGATCAACAAGAGAAGCTACTCAAAACCTTTCACAATGAAGCTTGTGGGGTACATTTTTCATCCATAATGACTACCTTTAAAATCCTAAGAAGTGGCTATTACTAGCTAGGAATGTTTAATTTTGCTTATAAATGGGTAAGTAATTGTGAAAAATGTAAATTATTTACTGGCAAGCCATAGCTAGCTACTGTTCCATTGAAACCAATGGTTACAGAACCTTTTCAATAGTGGGGACTAGACTTTATAGGCCCAATCAACCCAAACTCTAGTGCCAGTCACACTTACATTCTCATTGCCATAGATTACTTCACCAAATGGGTTAAAGTGATCCCTATGAAAGCCACAACATCACAAGTAGTATGTAAGTTCTTGACAAAAAATATTTTGACTCACTTCAGGGTACCAAACAAGATAGTAATTCATAATGCATAGAATTTCTCAACTTGAGAAATTTAGTTATTCTGCTATGATCATGGTGTTTAGTTATCACATGCCTCTAATTAGTTTCCCCAAGGTAATGGGTAGGCAGAGTCAACAAACAAGAACCTAATTAATATCATGAAGAATTTGGTGGATGAAAAAGGGAAAGACTAGCATAAGCGGCTATATGAAGCACTCTAGGAAGATAGAACCTCCCCAAAGAGAGCTATTGATATGATGCCTTTTGAGTTGGTTTAAGAAGTTGAAGCATAGTTGGCATTACCTTTGGAGCTAGCTACTTTAAACCTACAAAAAGTAATTGAAGATGAAATATTTTTTAGTAAGTGCTACTATGGGATAAGAGGAGAGAGCCTACAGGAGTGCACACTAGATTTGAAAGTTTGTGGGAGGGACCATTTATCATATTAGAAGAGTTGGGCTCCAATGCATTCAAACTAAAATATCTTAATGGTGATGATTTGCCTCTATCTTATAATGGACAAGATCGCAAGTTGTTTAAGTTTTAATCTTATTTGTCACCTTCATTGTAAATTCTATTGTATGTTTCCCATTTTTCTTTCCCTAGTTTATGTTGGAATATTAAAATATGGAAAGAGTACTTATGAAAGGGGGGGGGGGGGGGTGGTGAATCATAAGTATCACACTTTAGTCAATAAAACTTTTAACTTAAACTAAATTGCATGCATGTAAATACATCAAATAAACATGTAACAAAACACATGCATCAATAACACTTAACTCTAGAATTTGGTAAGCCAGAAACCCTCCAGGAATAAGAAGGTAAAACTAGGGTGGGGATGATACCCACAAAAATTTACTGCAGCAATATTGTTCAACCACTTCTGATGGTTTGCCCTGTTAAAGGCTTTACAATGTATTAATAGTGACCTGGTTAAAGGATTTACAAACACTTAACATGAAGTGTCACCCTGTTAAAGGATTTTAATCACCTAATCAAAAGGATCTTACAAAATAGTTGTAAAGCTAACCTATCACCATAAGATTTTCATTCTAATACAATTGATAGAGAGTATTAGATTCAATAAAGCTGATAGATTACAATTGTTGATTGCTGAATGCGGGCTCCTTTTCTACCTTCTCTTGATCTTGATTTTGATCCTTTGTAATCTGATAACTCTTGCTTCTAAAAACATATTTGCTTATGCACCCTTGTATATCCTTTCATTATCTTTACAATGAAATTTCTTCTTCCTTATAAAGACTTCAAAGACTTAGGGTTTGATTTGGATCTATGATCCATATTGAATCTCAATTTCCCACTCAATACTTTTCTTTTACTAATTGGTTGCATGCCTTTATCATTTTTCTTATTGGCTACATGTGAATTGCACGAAAAAATAAAAGATTCGATTTTATCATTGAATCCCTAGAAGTTTACCTTATGTCGGCTGCAAAAAAAATTGTTTACATCATAGTTTGTGCAATTTCATACTTTTATGCTGATCTACTAAGTTACTCAGCTCCTGAAGTATTGCTGATACTTGAAACATGCTATTTCCTAGATAGCTCGGCACCTAAACAAAACTATATCACTCAACACCTATTGCTCTTAGCACTTGTTAACACTCGGCACTTGTTAACACTTAGCATCTGTTACACTTGGCACTTGTTAACACTCGACATCTGTTACACTTGGCACTTGTTATAGCTCGACACTTTATCTTACTCGGCACTTACTCTTGATATTGGTTAAGTGTATTGACACTCAATTTTCAAATTTATTCTTTAAGCTAACAGTTTAGTTATGTTCAAGTTAGTCTATGGAACTAGAGACCTTAGGTTCATTTATGATTCTTTTTAGTCTCATTCCCTAGTTAGAGCCAATTGTTACCCCACTTTCTATGCAATATGCAATGTTGTTGGCTAGAATTCCTTTTTCAAATCTTGAAGTTGAATGTGAAGCATTTTACATACTTCAACTTCAAGTTTGGGTCCACCCATTCCCTTTACATGACAAATCTTTCATCCATTGACCCGAGTCTAGTTCTTTGAAGTTGAAGTTGATGTCCGTACTCATTCAAAATAAATTCAACTTCAACCTCGACTTTGCATTTTTCTAACATTCTCTTGTGTAGTTGTAGGTGATGTAATATAAATTATAGAATCATTCCTGAGGTATTATATGGGTCCCACTCAATGGAAATCTTGAAATCATGAAGGGAAATAAGTATGATAGCTAAGTAAATTCATGACAAAGTAGAGTTGATTTTATGGGTAAAAGTGAAATGAAGATTTTTTGATATCATGAGGAGTTGATCTACATGTGAATTTGATGGGTATTAACTAAAAACAACCTTACAAGTCTTGTCAAGTACATGTGACATGCTTGCTATAAATTCTTTTTCCTACTCATATCTTTTCAAAGACTTCCTAAAATCATTTGTTAAAACTCCTTTCCTGGCTAGTATAATTGTCCATTTCCATTTCAAACACTCAGTGTCAACTAGTAAGCAAAAGAGGTGGAGGGTTAAGCTTTGTTGATAACTGTAAGTGCATTATATTGTCTCCCTCTATCATTTTTATTGTGCCTTTGTTTGGTTTAAAATGTTTTTAGTTTATGTCTATAAATCCTTTTCTTTTTAAACCAAACCATGACTCTGTTCTTCCCTAAGATGCCTAAATTAGAAAAGTCATGCTTGCTAAGCTACCTCCTAGAAATTTGAGATACTTTTCTAGTGAACAAAAACCTAGCTGATATACTTGAGCAAGTGAGAAATGTTCAGTTTGGGCCCATATATCAAAGACTGGGCAGTAGTGGGTTGCTAGAAGCTGAAACCTTACCATTAGCCATTGGTCATCTAGATCTGGTGATTGAATGTGCAAATCATTATGACCCTAATACATGGTGCATCAAGAAATTTTTTAGAGAAGTATTAGCTAGAATAAACAAGGTTAGTATGAGTTTAGCTTTAAGAATCCAACACAAGGAACCCTATGATCCTTGGATGTTTCATGAAGTAGAACATCCATATGGTAACAAAAAGAAGGACTATAATTAATTTGCAGCTCAAACTTGGCTCTTAAAACCATATGAAGGAGGTTCTAGATTGCCTAAACCCTTGATGATTGAAAATTTCATAAGAGAAATTGCCAACATTGTATTGCTTTTAAATAGAGTTAAATGTAATGACCATGCCTTTCACTGGGAGAGCTAGATGTAGTTCTTTATCTAGAAGATTGTCAAGGGTGAAAAGTGTAGACACCTAGATTTGATTACATTGCTTTGGTAATCCTATTTAGTTATCTCTAAAGGCATCATTAATTAAATTCATATTTAATTAATCCTTTGCAATCCCCTAGCTGATTAATTTAATTAATCATCTATAGTCCTAATTGATAAATCAAATAACCTATTATTTATCAATTAAATCCTATTCTTATATCTAAATCCAAAATCCCCATTTATTAAATAAACCTATTTGATAAATGAAACCCTCAAATATAATAACCCTTAACTTATTCCTAAACCCTCTTTTCAGCCTAATCCACCCCATCCACCCATACTAACTAAGCTTAGTCACTAACTCACCCACCCTCATGAATGCCATCCACTTGAAAATCTCTAACATCCCTAATCTAATCCTAAACCAAAGCCTAATCCACCCCCTAATGTTGTCACATTCCCTAAGAAAGCTGAAGACTTTCTTAAGCCAAAGAAAGTCAACAATCTCAGCTCCCCTCCAAAATATCCCAACCACCCAACAATGAATGCTCTTACAAAAGCCATAAAGACTCTTACAAGCTCTTACAAGCCATAATGAAGGGTCTTTATGAAGATATTATCCTTTGAGCCTCCTTTGTTGACTCATCCTTCCCCTTTCCTCCATCCACTCACCTTGTGACATGTGTCACTCCCTGATTGATGCTAAACAAGCACAATCCATGTGCTCCCTTTTGAGTGCATCCTAGCCCTCCTTAAGCTTTCATCTTTCCTTCCATCTTAGCCCTCCATCTCTCAATCCCTTAGCCTATAAATTGGATCCCCTCCCAAGCCTTTTCAATCACAATCCATCAAGTAAAGTTATAATGCCATTTTGAAGCCAAATCCATACTTTTGCATGCATCCACACCAAAAATCCCAAAAATCTCCATTGAAGCTAGTTTGAAGCTTGAGCATACATCCCAAATCCTATCAAATAGACTCATCCCTAAATCAAGTGACTATCCTCATTAGGAGAGCCATTCAATGGCTCATATTCTCATTTGAGAGTTTCACTTTGTCTCTCATATATGTTATGTCTTTTATGCTAGTTAATGCTTTGTTTTCTTGATAGATTAGTATTACTTGCTAACATATTTCTCATATACATTTTGGCATGCCCGGTGGGACCCCACTATGGGTCATTTAATCATCTATTTTCATCTATATGCTATTTTTTGTTAATAATCTAATGTTTCTTGTCATTTGAGTGAGTTGTAGGGTTTAATCTTGTTCTTGCAGGTTAAAGGAAGCATTAGGGAGAAAAAACGAAGCTTCAAAAATCAAATTTCAAAATTTTTTTGAAGAAAATTCGCATGTTTTAAACCAAATTCTGTGCAGTGTCGTCTCTGCAGATCGACGTCTCCGACTGGTCGACTATCGTCTCTGAATCTGAAATTATCGTCTCTAAAGTAAATTCTGTTGTCTGCGCAAATCAGCGTCTCCGCATTTTAGCATCTCTTCCTGGCTTTAATCATCGTCTCTGCCTCTAACCATCATTTCCACTGGCAATTTTCTCATTCAAAATCCACTCTGTCGTCTCTACTACCACCATCAGTCAAACTGTCGTCTCCGCCGCCGCCAGCAAACAAACTGTCGTCTCTGCAACCTAGACTGTCATCTCCACCGTCGCCAACTTAATCTGTCATCTCCGCCTCTTCCTCTGCCATCTCTATGGATTAGCATCTCCGCTGATCAGCGTCTATGCTTGGTAAACTATCATCTTCGCCTATCACTGTTGCACTTTTGCTTTAAAATCTTTATTTCCGCACTTTGTAGTTTCAAAAAAAAAAAAAAAAGAGTATAAATCAAAATTTGACTTTTAGTGGTTCCGTAGGATTTAGACCATTTTAAGATTTTTACACATAGGAAAAAGAACAAAAAAAGTTAAAATTTTCTTTTCCATAGTTAAGCTTTCTTTTTTTTGAAGATTTTGGTGACTAATCAATTTCTTTTTTTGTCTTATTGCAGGTTGGAGCAACTTTTTGGGTGACTAATCATGTTTTTTAAGTTTTTCATGGAATGAACTTGAATGGTTAAACACATTTTCTATTGAATGAATGTTGCTAAAAAACACACTCTTGAATGCAATGGTTTAAAATCAATCTTTCTTGGAATGCATGCTTAAAACAACAAACACAATCTTGAATGCCAAAAATCAATTAACCATTGCAATATCTCACACTTCCAATTTGGGCTTAAAACACTCTAACACAATCTTGAATGCCTAACAATCAATGAACATTGCATGGTTTTGATGCATCTCAATGGTGCTCGGTTTTCTTACGCTGACAAATTATCGATTTCCATTATGTTGACGATGCTGTCAAGTTGGAATGAACATTGTATGCCATAATCACAAGTGTCTTCAATCATAGCTTACAAAATCTAAATCATCAATTGGAAAAGAACTCTGCTTTTTAGCCCAAGGTCATCTGAATCTTCTCTCCCCTTGTCGCCTTTGCAGGCCATCTGGGGTGCATAAGACTAGGATCCAAAACCTTGTTTCTAGTTGTAGGAGGCCTGCTTGGGGATTTCATCACCCCTTGGGACGACTTCAACTCCAGCATTCCGGTGGAGTATAAAGATCGAGAGGTGAATCCAAAGACACCTCTCTTGGAATCAAGATTTTTTCACTCAGGCTAAGCCTCAAGGAACTTTATACCCTTGAGAAGTGAAAGAGGAGAAGTGGGTTACCGCTCCTCTCGGCTGTGTGACATCTTTTTGGTTTCATCTACGAATATGGGCCTCACGTACCTTGCGTATATCGAGGACTCCCTAGCTAAACCAAATTTCATCCTTGTAGAAAGCTTCCTAGGATGTTCGTGTGTTTGATGTGCTTGCTCCAAAATTTTGTCTGCTTGTTTGTTCATAGCCTTTGAATGAATGTTTGCCAACTTTGGTCAAAATCCCAGAAAAGAAAAAATCTCCCCTCTCAAGGCATACTTAGCGTAGTCACTGCCTCATCAGAAAATCATCCAAGCTCCCTTAGTTCTTTTCTTTAGAACAACCTCAAATCCAAAGTCCATCCAAATCATCCCCCCCCAGCCAACGAGAAACCCAATCCAAAATCACACCCAACCCTTTAAAGAGTTGTTGTCACTCTGCTAGAATTTTCTATCCAATCAATCTAACCAATCCACTAGCCTCACCAGGTTATCCCTTTGACAGAGCTTTGTCTAGGGTAATCTAGCTTTGTCACTTGTTATCCCTCATCACCTTGAGCTAAAGGTTGGGATCCACAAGTGGTCAATCTCGTGTCATGCCAATAGGATCATTAGTCTATCCTTAAGTTGACACAATCTCCACCAATCCTGCACATAGGAAGGCAAAAATCTCACTTTTTGATAGCATACCCTTGAAAGTCTTCCATCCACCAAGAAAGCCAAAAATCTCTAGCCAATCTTCCTTAGGTCTGTCATACAGCTTTGACTCTCCCTAGGAAATCTTTCATCAGCCAATCCAAAATCTGAGCTTAATCCAAATCCAACCATGGGCTTCCATGTTCATCCATATGCAAGACCCCATCCCTATCAAACTCATCATCAAAGCATGAAGTACCAATCCTATCATGATGTGTTTGGTCGTATTGTCCTTGCTCCTGCCACCTCCTATTCCAATGATGATGAAAATCTTGTTGACTATGAAGGGTATCTTGAGAGCCTTAGAAACATTCCACCAACCATCCCCCAAAATCCAAGAGTTATTCCAAACTATCTAGTCATGCCCTCTAATATCCCAGCTTCTCCTCCATCACCCAATCAACCAAGCTTCCAATCTTCCACCCCCATCACAGTAGCTATTCCTGTCAATCCACCTCCACTTTTGACACACGAGTCTCCAAGGAATCTCCTAGAGGAAATACAAGAAAAACAACCTCCAGCAGTTGATAAGCCATGTCATCAAATCCAACCATGTGAAGTAGTCAGTGATGAAGCTTCCCCATCCATAATATCACCTCCATCTCCCATAGCTATCATCCCCATACCATCCATCAAATTGCTTAAAATCCTTCCACTTCCCACAAGCATCAAAATCCCACCACCTGTCAAATCCCTTCACATCCTATCCACATCCCCTCCAAGCATTTCCCAAATCTCCCATAATGACCCTTATGCATCCATCTTCTACTCACCCATCTCCACTACCAAATCTCCCATCTATCCATCCACTGCCTTTGAAGAATCCATCCCTTCACCTCCTATCGCACCATCCACTCCAAACCAATCCTATAAAGATCTTGCCCAAAAGCATGTTGACATCCCCCAAACTATAAACGAAGATATCCTCGTACCATGTCTTCCATCCATAGCGCAGTCACCATCCCCTCCATCTCCAGAAACTCAAGCCTTATCTCCTCTACTGAAGGATATCTTTTCATCCCATTAGCTAAATCAAGATCCTATCTTACCATCTCCTCCACTCCATGCTTCCATCTTACCACCTATCCAAACTATTCCACCATCTATAATCTGCCCTCTTGGTTCACTTACGTTCATTTGTGGTGGCCTCCTCTCAGCAGAAGAATTAAGAACAGTATCTCCCCATTGTAGTACATCTGATAAAGCACTTCCACCACTTTCTACAAACAAAAAGTATCCTCACCTAGTTCAAATGCTCAATCGATGGCATTATCAAGGTCAAGGTTTAGGACCACAAGAGTAAGGAATCATAAAGCCTATTATTGCACAAAAGAATCCAGGATTTCATGGTCTTGGATATGTATCCAAAGGCTCACCATCTAAAGGTGTTGGTACACCACACCCCCAAACCAAGCCTATCTCCAAACCCACCATGCCAGCCTCCCATCACTCCTTCAAGAAATCTTATGTCATCCCCCCTCCACCATCTTTGCAACCGAAAACAACCTACCATATCCCCCCTTCATCCGCTAAATCCATTTTGGGTCCCTATGTCCCAAAATCTACCATCCTCCATCCTCCTATCAACCATCATTCAAATCATATTCCCTCCATTCCTATGCAAGATCAACAAAGGCACATATTAGGGCACATCATCCATCATCGTCCCTCTACACGCTCTCCCATATCCTCTCCATCTCACAAAGCTTGTCCTAACCATCTTCCCAAAGCTTACCACAGCAATGTAAATGCCAACTTCAAAATGCATAAAGCTAAAAATCCACATCCTAGGCAATCATATGTCTATTCTAAAAGACATACTCCAAAAAGGAAAAATCCAATCAAAGAATGCAAAATAATGCAAAAGCCTATAGAACAAAAATCCAAAACCATGTGGATCCCAAAGAAAAAATTTGAAACCCAATACATAATGGCATCCACCATTGCTGATCCTCCATCTAGTGACTCATGTCTCCCATCTCCTAACTCCATCTTGGGTGCCTATATCCCTAAGCGCGCTCCCAAAAATCTACCATCAAGCGCACATCTACCATCTATCCCCCATATGCTCTTTTCACACCTGTCCCAACATGTGCCAATGTTGATCCTGCAAGCATCCCCATCTCATGCTCCTTTCCAACCTTTTCATCCCTCCATCTCCTACCATCAATCCCATCTAATCCAATCTATTGTATAAATCACACATCTGGTGTACCAATAGCTAGCAACAAAATTGAACATTCCAATAGCTAGTGAAAAATCCCAAGGAAAAAGCCAAAAATAGCTGAAGAAAGCCAAAATAATTCTAGCTAAGTCCAAAGTCAAAAATTCAAAAAAGAAAAAGAAAAAGAAAGCGTCCACTGGTGAAAACTTGGCAATTCAAGCACCTTGGACAAGTACAATGATGAAAACTTGGCAAACAAGCATCATGCATAATCCAGCCATCCCCAACTTAGCCTATCATCCTCATGCTTTTGGTCACATCTTTTTATCTAGCTCCATCTCCCAATCTATCCACCTATCTTCCACCCTCCATCTTCCATCTCACACCATCCACTTATCTCCTGCAACTTCAACCAACCATCAAAGCTATCATCCATCTCCCTAGTGCCTTTAGCTTTTTCCATCCTAGCTTCAATCCTATCACATCCATTGTAAGGCCTCCTTCCACATGTCATCTTCTGACTAGGGGCACTGTATTCCTTGGAGATCTTTTCTTGTCCATCCTCCCTTGTCATTGGTATCTAGCTCTAGGCTATCCTCATGCAAACCCAATGTCATCTCTTTATATCCATCATAATCCTAGCTATCTACCATCCTATCTAGCCATCTCATCCTGCTCCTCCAGCTATCCTTTGTCACAAAATCACTCATCATCATTGGATGCATCCTGCCAAATCCATATCTTTCTCTATCACCCCACCCTTAGCTTTCGCATCTTGCACAGCATCGAACCATCCCGCTATCTTATCATCCTGAGCTTTTGCCTGCTTGTAAATATCTTGGTCAGCTTCATCTTGTAAATATCTTCGTGTTTTAGCTTGTACATCCTCTTTAGCTTAGTACCATTGTATCTATCCAGAATTCGTGTTAGTTCGTCCGTGATCAGCATCTTGCACACATCACACATCTCGGTTAGCTATTCCAATGCATCCTTTAGCTGGATCTCCTGTCACCAAAGTGTTATCCTTCTTAGTTCAGCTTGCTAGATGCATCACTCATCCTGATCCACCAGCTTAGGTGCTCTTTGATAGATCCTTGTAGGATATAGCATTCCTCATGTCTGATCTTGGTCCGTTAGTACCTCGTCCTTCCCATCTCATTGGCAAACGATTCTCTTTTGGATTTTCACTTTCTTTCGATTTGGGATCTTTGCTTTTGGGTCTTGAAATATCCTTTCCAATAAATCTCCTTGTTCCCTCCTCAAGGTTGCCACGATGTTCCATATCATGGTATGTTGCAAATGGGGCAATTAGAGTGTAAGGTCTTGATCAAGTCTTTCATTTTTTTTTCTTTTCTGCTTGTGGGTTACCCAGTGTCGATTCCGCATTGCTTCCTCTAGGATTCATGTGTGATGCTGGGGCAACCCTTGCGTGTTTGTTTCAAGTCAGTTTGTCAATCATTTGGACAGTTGGTGAACAAGCCTTGATGTTCTTGGTAACCTTGGCAATTAACCAACAGTACTATAGCAAATCTAGTGCTCAACTACGTGGTGGTACTTCTTTTTGAAGTATCCCCCTGCTCAAAAAGCTTCAATGATTTTCCTTCATTTCCATTATCCCCCATCCATATCCAACACCTATCCTAGCTTATGCATCAGTATCTCTTTGGATCACTCCTCACACTTAGCTTTACGGATCCACAATCCTAGTCTTAGGGATCCACCAATCAAATCAATCCACCAAGCCTCATCTTTCGAGATCCACAATCCTAGTCCTAGGGATCTCTGAAACCCATCTTCTGCCAATCCGACTCTTTGAAATCCTGTTGCATTAGCTTTTTAATCCCCTCATCCATCTCTCCCTACCATGGGTTCAATTTATAGCACTCTGCTCCATCATCCTACCCCCATTCCCTAAGAACTTAAGCTTGCTTCCTCTTGTGCCTCTAATCCTCCCTTTATCATTCTCTCGTAGTGAGAGTTTGAGCTAATTCAGCCCCTTCTCTTTGCCAACCTGTGTCGTAGCTCATCTCAATTTCTTGTACTTTTCAAGAAGTTTTCGAGCCTCAATTCTCTCCCCGCCACCTTCTTGAGGAGGCATCATCTAAGTCTAGTCTCTCCTCTTCTTATCTGAGACTGGGGCAACCTCGTTGCTAAAACATCTTCCTCGTGTCGTCTTCATTCGAACTTCTTTGAAATAGTGTTGTCTCAACACTATGTCAAAGAGGGGCAAAATGTAGACACCTAAATTTGATTACATTGCTTTGGTAATCCTATTTAGTTATCTCTAAAGGCATCATTAATTAAATTCCTATTTAATTAATCCTTTGCCATCCCCTAGCTGATTAATTTAATTAATCATCTATAGTCCTAATTGATAAATCAAATAACCTATTATTTATCAATTAAATCCTATTCTTCTATCTAAATTCAAAATCCCCATTTATTAAATAAACCTATTTGATAAATGAAACCCTCAAATCTAATAACCCTTAACTTATTCCTAAACCCTCTTTTTAGCCTAATCCACCCCATCCACCCATACTAACTAAGCTTAGTCACTAACTCACCCACCCTCATGAATGCCATCCACTTGCATATCTCTAACATCCCTAATCTAATCCTAAACCAAAGCCTAATCCACCCTCGAATGTTGTCACATTCCCTAAGCAAGCTTAAGACTTTCTTAAGCCAAAGAAAGTCAACAATCTCAACTCCCCTCCAAAATATCCCAACCACCCAACAATGAATACTCTTACAAAAGCCATAAAGACTCTTACAAGCTCTTACAAGCCATAATGAAGGGTCTTTATGAAGATATTATCCTTTGAGCCTCCTTTGTTGACTCATCCTTCCCCTTTCCTCCATCCACTCACCTTGTGACATGTGTCACTCCCTGATTGATGCTAAACAAGTACAATCCATGTGCTCCCTTTTGAGTGCATCCTAGCCCTCCTTAAGCTTTCATCTTTCCTTCTATATTAGCCCTCCATCTCTCAAGACCTTAGCCTATAAATTGGATCCCCTCCCAAGCCTTTTCAATCACAATCCATCAAGTAAAGTTATAATTCCATTTTGAAGCCAAATCCATACTTTTGCATGCATCCACACCAAAAATCCCAAAAATCTCCATTGAAGCTAGTTTGAAGCTTGAGCATACATCCCAAATCCTATCAAATAGACTCATCCCTAAATCAATCCTCATTGGGAAAGCCATTCCATGGCTCATATTCTCATTTGAGGGATCACTTTGTCTCTCATATATGTTATACCTTTTATGCTAGTTAATGCTTTATTTTCTTGATAGATTAGTATTACTTGCTAACATATTTCTCATATAAAAAAAGTTCATTGATTAGGTAGATTTAATTGTGGAGAATTTACATAAGGGTCTTAGTTGTGAAAAATTTCAGCTCATTTTGTTTATCCTCTTCCTTGATTTACATTTTAGCAGTGTCTAAAGATTGGGAAGGTCTTCCTCACTTGCCCTGGACTTATGAAATGATCATCTATCAGTACTACAAAGACCTCCAGGCAAGTGAATCTTGTAAAGAGTTTATGAGGGTAAATGATGTGTTTCTTAGGAGGTTGGTGTTTGAACTTCAAGGGCATGAAAATTATAGGTTGTCTAAGGAATCAATGCAAGCCATCAAAATTTATGGTTTTTTTAATATTCAATTTCCCAAGTTCATGTATTTCAAATTTGGGGGTTTTTCTAGTGAATCTCTAAAGCTCTCACGCTATTGTGTAGATACCATTGTTTTATTTGAGATATGCAGACAATTTGTTTCTGTGGTAGAATCTCTTGAAAATACCAAGAAGTCATCTTCTTTCATATTTCCCATAGAAATTGGCCATTATAAATGCTTGAATCTCAAGCAAGTACTATTAGCAAGAAGGACTTTGTCCGAGCTTTTTTTTAAACCCTATTCTACTAAAGAAGATTTTTATTTCACTAGTTTTGCTAGAAATAATTTCAAACATGCAACTTTACCGGATCATGTTCCACATCTAGAAGATTTCTGGTCTAACTATTCTGATGAATTTGAGGTTAGAAAAAGGTTGTGGTCAAGGTTAACAATAAGTCAAATTGATATGTTCAAAGTTAACATTAGAAGAAGATGAAAATTAAGAAGTGATTGACCCCTATTATGTTGATCAAATTGAATGCATACTAATCCCTAAAATTGATTGGTCTAGAAGGGAAGAGGATGATTTGTTTTCTTGTACCTCAGAAGTTTTGAAGAGAGCTAAGAAATGGCTGAAATCAAAGACCACTGAATTAGTTTCCCTAAGGGTCCTAGAGAATTATTCAAGAGCCAAACATAAGAAGAGACACCCAAAGCCAAAGGTCACTGCCAACCCTAGTATTGATGATCCTATTGCAAGTTCAGCCAAAGTTGAAGCTGAAGTAACTCCATAGCCACTTCAACTTCAATTTCTTAAAGAAGTACTGAAGGTCAAGAGGATAACTCACTCAAGTGCTAGGAAAGAAATGCCAAGAAAAGGAGAAGATAGAGTGACTTTTGATCTGGATCCTGTGGAGACAAAGTCAAATTCTAATCAATTCCCTAGCTTTCAAATGGTAGAAAATGTATCGAATCCTCAAAATTTTCCTAAGAGCATTGATACCCAATTAGGTACCCTAGCTTTGTTAAATGTCTCTCCCATAACTGGAAAAGACCCTATCACACCTTAATGGCTGGACACTTCCATTTAGAAGAAAAGAAATATGGTGCCCTTGTCTATGCCTATCGATGGTTTGGTTAGCAAATGTTTGGGGAAATATTTGAAAGCCAAAAAGGCCAAGACTGAATCTAGAATTAGGTTTGATAAGAGTTTAGGTCACTAGTCCACTAAGATTACTAAGCCACTAGAAGATAGTTTGCATGAAAATCTCACCCCACAAGATTATCAAGTGTCTAGAATTGACCTTTTAAATAGGATGTGTGTAGTAGATATGAAGATCTTTGAAGCTTCAAATAAAAAGATAAAAAATAGGGATTGGGAAGATGCTCAAGATAAACAAGATGTGGAGGAAGCAATGAGGAGCATGACATAGTCTATCAACACTATCCCACACCCAAAGCCTAAACCCTTGAATGAAATGTCTATGATTTTGGATGCAACTTCTTCGGCTAATACATAGTTCCTGGATAATTTGTAGAAGTTTAAAGCTGTTGCAAAGACATCCAAAGAATGGTTGTAGTATGTCTTGAATGAAACTGTGAAACAGATAAATCTTTTGGAAAAAGCTTCAAAAGAAACCACTACAATCATAAAATAGGTGGAGTCAAATAATGAAGGCTATTAGAAAGAAAGGAAAAATTCAATGAAAGTAGTGCTCTAGATGGAGGAAATTCAAGGATTTGTATTACAAAGATTTCAAGTAGAATGCCTTGTAGGTGGTATAGATGATAAGGTTCTATACATCATTAAAGATTGTATTGAATATTGAAATGAAGTATTGGTTCAAGAGAGAACTAAGATTGAGTAAATTCTAGATAATCTCAAGCTTGTAGATGAAATAATCCAAGAAGATCTAAACTAGTTTAAAAAACATTGCTCAGGTAAAGAGAATGACTCTGTTGCTCAAGTGGAGAATTAATAAATGAAGTGCAAAAGAATTTTTAGGAAATCGAGGAGAAGAAGATGCCTTCCAAGAAAGACTTTTCAAATGTTTCTCATACTGAGGCAATGCTGTTAATAAACTAGAAACATTTAAAAATGCATAAGGAGAAAGTGATAGAGTTAAAGATGGAAAAAGAGGTTTGGAAGTAGATGATTGCCTACATTAGTTTACCTCATTAGTGAATTATCTCTGCATTCACCATGGCTTACAAGACATGGTTGGCATTAAGTTATTATTGCCACTAGTGACAACACTTATCTATATTAGTATACCTACCGAGCTCATCACTCAGTCTACAATGTATATCGAGCATTCAGTGGTTACCTTGTACATTCATCACTTCATAGTTCACACCGAGCATTCAAGTATTAACTAAACTGAGTATAGCTCCCGAGTGAATGTGCAATCCAATAGTGTCTACCAAGTTTACAATGTTCACCAAACTTCACAGTATCTATCGAGTGATGAAAGCATAGTACCTATCGAGTGATAAAAGCATAATGTCTACTGAGTGATGAAAGCATAGTATCTACCGAGTGATGAAAGCACAGTGCCTACCGAGTGATGCAAGCGCAGTGTTTACCGAGTGAAAGCAAGGTAAACAAATGATTTAGTTCCTACCAAGTGATACTATATCTATTGAGTCTCCAATGGTTACCAAGTTCAGAACTACATCAAGTGATTAGTATGGACCGAGCCTTCACTTCTACCGAGTGCATGACAATGTCATGTAATGCACTGGACGTCGAGTATCAGAAGGTCATTGAGTCAGTTCAGTGAACCTGTGTTATTTACTATTTGGCCAACTCAGTAATATTTTTTTCACTTTTGTTTTAGCCAACCTTGCAATTGTAATTATTGGAATGGTATATATATGTAATGTATTATATCATTTGCAATATGAAATGTATGGAGTATGGATCAGAGTATCAGAGAGACATGTAATGTTTTGAGAAGAATGAAAAAAAATTAGCAGAAAAGTAGAGTATTTAGCAAGGTCTACAAGGACCAGTAAAGACTCATCAGTCACAAAAGGTTATCAATACATCAAGGATCTAATCTACAAATCAAGTTTGTAAGTTGATCCACTATTTCATCCTAATGGGTGAATCAATTTTGTAAATCCTTTAATAGGGTAGACTTAACAGTCTTTGTATAAATCTCCTAACAGAGTGCATACTTTAGTGTATGTTTGTAAATCCTCTAACAAGGTGGACCTAGCAGTCCTTTGTGCTCCTAACAGGGTAGATCACTAGAAGTGGTCAATGTAAGCCTTAACCAACCAACTTCATACTGCAGTAATGAAGTTTTGTGGGTATCATCCCCACCCCATTTTTACTTTCTATTTGGAAGGTTTCTGGGTCATCAAATCACTGTGTACATGTGTTATGGATGTTTTATTTCTCATATATGCAGTAGATTAGATAAATGAATGATGAATGGTTAAAGCGCTAAATTGTTTAAAAGTTTTGAAGTTACTAATTCACCCCTCCCCTCTCAGTAACCTATCATATCTTGAATATTTCCAACAATTGGTATCAAAGCTTTGTGGTTCTTAGAATAAAGTTTGACAACTTGAGAAAAGATCAAGGACAATGGAGATATTCAAACTTGACAAAGCTATTGACAATGAAAAACTAGATTTGGAATTGGCCATGGCTCAACTCAAAGAAGCTAAGGAGCATCTTTCTCAATCCTTGAAGAGAAGAAAGGAACTTGCAAGACAAATGAATGATCATCAATATGTTGAAGAAAATATTGAAGACTTTTTACCATCAGGTAGTTCAAATGAAGCTAATGAGGCTATCAAGGAACTGCTAGCAAAGAATGGTTCTCTATAGGAAGAAGAAAAAGAAGACCAAGAATCTGAAGAGGAACAACCAAAGAAGAAAGGTAAGGTAACTATTACCAAACCTAAGAAAAAGACCACTACAGTATTCACTAGAAGAACCAAAAAAGGAAAGCAGGAACCTATACTGGTTAGGCCTCCACCCACATTTGAGGAAAGGATCAAACTATTGGAAGAAGGAGCTAGCATCACAAATTTCAAGGCATTGAAATTTGAAACTAGAATTGATGCCAAGAAAATACAGATTGAGGAACTGGTAGTCAATAAGATGGGTAAATGGAAATACTCCCCAAACCAGCTTGCTTCTCAAATCTCCAAAGAACTGTTGGAGAGATTGTAACCAAGGGGCACCCAAATGGTTAAAGACATATATGAGAAATCTTTGAAGAATATTCTACCAAATCTCACTGGAGTAGAAATAAAGGAAGCAATGAAAAACCATGAATGTAAAATGATGATAAGATTTCACACATGCTTGATCTTAAAGACATTGGGCATGTTGTGAATGATGCAACAAACATGTGGAAAAATATCTATCATCTGCAAAAGCCTAGTAAAGATCCAGTGGAGATAAAGGATGATGATAATAGTAATGATGATGATTTTGAGAGCACTCCATCCATCATAGTTACTCTAGGAGAGCTGCATGCACTTATGGAAGAAAAAGGTGAAGAAGACAAGGAGGAAGAAGCAAATGAGGAAGAAGAAGATCTAGTCAAAATTACAGTAGAAGTGATTGCATCCCTTCCCCATTCTCCACCAAAGACTGTTGCATCCACTATGGAGACAACTTATACAAGTGAGATTGTGAGCACAATAGTCACATCAATTGCTCAATCCTCCTCGACCACCTCCCAGCTCCAAGTGTCTGAAATAGAGGTTCTAAGCACTTTATCTACCAAGTTGTCTGTCACTTCTTCAGCTACCGAGCTAGCCTCCTCAACTCCTTCATCAATAATTTGTGCACCAGTAAGTTCCAAAATTTTGTTTTCATCAGTTTTGGCGAGTTCTACAATTTTGTCAGCATTATTTGCATCTACTTTAAATCCAATTAGTTTAGATACTACTATACCGAGTGTATCATCATTTTTGGGAAGCATTCGAGTTTTTGATCTGGCTAATACTTCTATTGGCATTCAATCCTCAAGTCCTATCCCAATTTTTACTACTAGTCCTTCCATCTCCACTATTCTATCTATTCCTAAAGTCAAACCAGTCATCACAGAGGTAAAACAAAAGCATCCATTAAGACTTTTGATCACTGGAAAGGAAATTCTAGAAGATATTGACTTAGACATAGAGATAGTAATTCCAAACATTGACTATGAAAATGCTATCATTGAAGAAATGAGGTTTGCTAGTCAACTAATAGAGATGAAAGCTATGCAAAAGAAGTTAAGGTCTAAAAGGGATAAGTAATACAAAATAATTGGGAATGCCAAGAATATTATTATAGATGCTATAGGTGTTGAAGTAGATTCTACTCAACACATTTTGATTTAGTTAGAAGAGGCTATACATAAATTCAATGAGGATTCTTTTAGACAAGAAAAACTTATTGAGAAAGTAGAAAAGAAATTTGATAATAAGGTGGTAGAGCATATTGCTCAAAAGATAGCAATAAAGCAAGTTGAATTGTCAACATTTTTGAGAAATTTTGAAAATTCTTTTAATAATGTAGCATCACTTTTTGCTAAACTTTGTGATGTTTCTGGCTTCACCAAAGAAATAAAGGATAAGTTAAACAAGATTGACATTGATATGCAAAAAAGTGCCTCAAAATTTAAGGTGGACTCCTCCTCCACAACTTCCCACCATACCAAGATTAGATAGTTGGCACATGTATAGGTAGAATTATTAAGAGAGGAAGCAAGGATTTGATAGACACTCATAGACATCCAGAACATGATCCTTCCTATCATGGACACAATGTAAAAACATCTTGTACATTGCAAAACATTGGTCCAAGATCAGAACTTCTCAGTGGCTGATCACTTGATCCAATTATCAACAAAAGTTCAAACTACCCTCTCCACCTGTCAGATTCTCTAGTAGACATGGGATAGTACTTTTACAACTATTCTTAAGGTACATAAAGAATTTCTATCTCATTTTGGTGTAGCCATATAAATTTTACATATGCAGTCCTTTGGAATTATTGTCAAAAAGGGGGAGAGATTCAGAGATTTAGCATAATAAATGAGGAGAGTCATCATTATAAGTGATAGGGAGAGTTAGCACTTGTTTGAGTTAGTATGTGTACATAAGTATCTTTTTATATTTGTATATGCAATCAAAATTCATTCAGTCATGTTATGTACACATGTGTTTTGGCTTATAAGTGTTTTGTCACTAATGCCAAAGGGGGAGATTGTTGACATTACGTTATTATTTTCATTAGTGACAATACTTATCTATATCAGTATACCTACTGAGCTCTTCACTCATTCTACAATGTATACCAAGCATTTAGTGGTTACCTTGTACATTCATCACTTTGTAGTTCACACCAAGCATTCAAGTATTAACTGAGCTGAGTATAGCTACCGAGTGAATGTGCAATCTAATAGTGTCTACCAAGTTTATAGTGTTCACCAAAATTCACAGTATCTACTGAGTGATGAAAGCATAGTGCCTATCGAGTGATAAAAGCACAGTGTCTACCAAGTGATGAAAGCACAGTATCTACCAAGTGATGAAAGCACAGTACGTACCAAGTGATGCAAGCATAGTGTTTATCATGTGAAAGCAAGGTAAATAAAGGATTCAATTCTTACTAAGTGATACTATATCTACCGAGTCTCCAATGGTTACTGAGTTTAGAATTATGCTAGGTGATTAGTATGGACTGAGCCTTCACTTCTATCGAGTGCATGATGATGCTGTGTAATGCAGTGGACACCGAGTATTAGAAGGTCACCGAGTCAGTTCAGTGAACCTGAGTTATTTACTATTTGGCCGACTTAGTAATATTTTGTTCACTTGTGTTTTAGTCGACCTTGCAATTGTAATTATTGGAATGGTACATACATGTAATGTATTATATCATTTTCAATATGAAATGTATGGAGTATGGATCAGAGTATCAAGAGAGACATGTAATGTTTTGAGAAGAATGAAATTGAATCAACAAAAAAGTAGAGTATTTAGCAAGGTCTACAAGGAGCAGTAAAGGTTCATTAGTCACAAAAGGTGATCAATACATGAAGGATCTAATCAGCAAATCAAGTTTGTAAGTTGATCCACTATTTCATCCTAACAAGTGAATCAGTTTTGTAAATCCTTTAATAGGGTAGACTTAACAGTCTTTGTATAAATCTCCTAATAGAGTGCATACTTTAGTGTATGTTTGTAAATCCTCTAACAAGGTGGACCTAGCAGTCCTTTGTGTTCCTAACAAGGTAGATCACTAAAAGTGGTCAATGTAAGCCTTAACCAGCCAACTTCATACTGTAGTAACGAAGTTTTGTGGGTATCATCCCCACCCTAATTTTAGTTTCTATTTGGAACGTTTCTAGGTCACCAAATCACTGTGTACATGTGTTATGGATGTTTTATTTCTCATATATGTAGTAGATTAGATAAATGAATGAAGAATGGTTAAAGTGATAAATTGTTTAAAAGTTTTGAAGTTACTGATTCACCCCTCCCCTCTCAGTAACCTATCATATCTTGAATATTTCCAACAAGAAGGCCACAAGAACCGCAACTGGCATAGAAATTTCTTCCTGACATGGCGCATGATCATTGGATAGTTGCATCTTGTTTTCTCCTATTTATTTACTTTATGCATTTTAGTTAACATAGTTGTGTTAACTAAATAGGCAATTTACTCCTGGCATGTTAATTTTGGATAGTTATCTAGCCTCAAACCATATAAATATGTAATAGCTAATATCTAATAGGGGTTCACTTCTCCATAGAATAAGATAGAAATACCTTGTTTTTAAAGTTCTGCACTTTGAATTTTGAATAGAATATTTACTAGATTAGTAGTGAATTTGAATAAAATTCTATAGTTTTATGTGCCAAAGATTTTTTGAAGTAGATACTATTTTCTACTTTATGATAACTTACATTCTTGAGATTTTTATTATATGTGAAAGTTAAGTTATCTTTGCTACTTATTCTGGAATTATTTCTTTTAAATCTTGAAGGTTGTGGGAAGTGGAATCTACATTACTCCTTTGTTTATCCTTATTTAATTATTGATCATGTGGATGATATTGATTGTTAAGATTAAGTGATTTTTTAGTATTTACATTTATCTTGTATTCATGAGATGATTTGAGGTTTTCAATATTTTCAATAAAATACTCATTGGGAAGATTTTCCTTCAACAAAAGATTCAATCAATATATTTTCATAAAAGCCTAGCTGCACCTTATACAACATTTTGAAAATTCAAGCGAAGAATTCTTTATCTATAATTAGGAATTCAATCTGTTAGTTTAGAACATAATTTCCTTATTCAAAAGTTTAAATCTTTGGGAAAAACTATTTACTAACAATATCTTAGTCCCTTTTGGGTATTGAACCTCATTGAACCTAGTTCAAAATGCCTCCATTGGTTCAAGGAGGTTCATATATTCAATAAGTTCAGTATCCTAGGAAGTTTAGTGGTTTCAATGTTTAGAAGGCTCTTGTCTTGGATTAGAGTACTAAGATTCAAACACTTTGTAATTTAGATTGAATGATTCATATCAATTTGTGCAGATGCTTTCAGATGTCTCCAAGAACATTTAGGTGTATTTTGGTTCATAATAGTCCATGGACCACAAATCAAAATCAAAGTTCATATTTCAAAGGGAAAAGGTTCTGAACATGAAACTAGTGACTGAAAGTGTTTGTTCATCAATTTGAATGTACAATTCAATAGTTCAAGTTTGACAATTCCAAGTAGTGATTACCATTTCAGAAGACCAAGCCAAATAATTTATATCTAGCAATTTGATGATATAGAAATTCAATATGGAAGAGGATATATTGGCATCACAAATGAATCATCCCATATCCATAAACAACATCTAATCTCCTATAAGTCTCTCTCCTCTAAAAATCCAATACATGGAGCCATTATCATCATGAGTAGACTGAATATCCTTAGACAAATTTAATCAAAACTATTCATAGATAACTAATTATGCATAAATCTGCACTTACAAATTATATTATCTCTTGGTGAATGAGTAAAGATCAAATACAATTTCCCAAGGTGATGTATGTATATATGTATCTTTGCATCTTGTTGTCATGCCCTTGTGATTTCTATATATATATATATGTGTGTGTGTATGTGTGTGTATATGTACATACAGAGACATATGTGTGTCTATGTATATATGTATGTATATAAACAAAGATATCTCTATATATATACATATATACATACATACATAGAAACACATCAAACTCGTCATAACTCAAGGCAGATGCAATATCAATCATCATAATGTTATGAGTCTTCTTTATAGCAATGTCATTGACTGATAATGTACCTGATGGTTCTTCATATTTCTCATCAAGATATTTCAGACCAGTGTCACCAATGGAAGCTAGATGAAATCTCATTAATCCCTGCCATGCTGAGAAGTTGTTTCGGTTAAGCCTTGGGATTTCCCTCTTGTAAGACATCTTGATCTTTGGCTTAGATCTTTGAAATCTCCTCCTGCAAGCACCAAGAGCTCTGATACCAATTGTTGGAAAATGAAGATGGGGTAACTGAGAGGGGAGGGGTGAATCAGTTACCACAAAAACAAATTCAACAGTCCCAAAGATACCTTAAACTTAGTTGCTGCTGCTACTCAGTAAACACATAAATTACTGCTTTACGTGGAAACCCAATATGGGAAAAACCACCAGTAACTAGTCACCAATTTTCACTCTTCTGAAGCGAGCCCTGTTAGGAGCCAACCCTGTTAAAGGTTACAAAACACACTGTTAGGTGTGACCCTGTTGGAGGATTTAATCACCCTGTTAGGAGTGGCCTTGTAAGAGGTCTTTAGAACAATTCAACTAAATTGCCACCCTGTTAAAGGATTTGTGGAATGGCTATTAAACCAACTCTGTTAGGAGATTTTGGAATCACTGTTACAATGGTTAGAAAGAAACAATGAATGATCTGAAAATACATGCAACTTATCTTGCTGAATACAGATCTCAGTTTAGCTCCACAAGGTCCTTACTGATTAAATATATCTTTGCAGCTCCAAGATTTCCCTCTGCTCAACTCTGCTTAGGTACACACAAGTCTCTTCCTTGAATTTCCTTGCACTATTCGTATATATTCTCAATTCCACACTTTTCCGCATCTTGAGCACCTCTTTATATATATACTATACATAATACTAGGTCGGCCCAGCCAACTTGACAAAACATATTCCAAAGTCGGCTTGAACTAACAATCAAAACAAAATTCTTCACTAGCCGACGCTTCTAAAAAAAAAACTGCTTCCTCTGTTAACCGGTAGAACTCGATAAAAAAAAAAAACTACAGTTACCGGGGAATTCGGTAAACCTGCTACTTCCTTTGGAAACCGACTAGACTCGGTAAAAGCTGTCTTCGATTACCGAGTGATCTCGGTGAAAACTAAGCTTTCCTTAGCTTACCGTGTGAACTCGGTAAACACTAACCATTCGCTACAAAATCCTTTGATACCCGAGTGATCTCGGTAAGAACTAAACTTTCTTTAGCTTACCGTGTGACATACAAAAATGCTCGGTATACACTGCAAAAGGCTTTACTGACCGACTGAGCTCGGTAGACTCTGTAAACTGTTTTCCTGACTGACAGAACTCGGTAGACTCTGTCTGATAACTGATATGGCATTTGTGTAACATCAAAGACAATACACAATTACTTAATTGTATCCAAGAGGGAGGACTTGTCATGTCCCCTATTCAAATAATTAAAAAAAAAATAAACTTTGTTAAGGCAGGCAGGCTCCAAAAAGGTGAAATTTCGGAAAAAGGGGCTAATCTTTGGAAACCAATGGAATAATAAATAAAAATTATTATTAAATTATATTTTATTAACCCCTCTTGGATGTGAGTTAGGGTTATTCCCTCTTTAAAAGGGGTTTGGAGGCATTTTGGGCTCATTCTACATCTTGATTCTTGCTAATTTTCTTGTTGTTCTTCAGAGGCTGCCAAACCTGTGGAGAAGGAGACCCAATAATGGGAGTTTGCAAGTTTTTAGGAAGGCTAAGGATGGGATTTTGAAGCCATTCCATGTGCATGCTCATACAGAGTTTGCCTTTGTGCTGAATAGTGCCGATTTGGGTGTTTTCGGAGTTATTTTTGGTTTGAGTTTGGGTTTTCAGCTGAGTGTTTCATATCAGTTTGGTTTGCTGCTGTATTTTAGACTTTATGATGTTAAAATAGAGCTGAATATATGTATTGGGTCGTGATTAAACTTTTGAGATAGTTTATGAGTGTTTTGTGGTGTTTTCGGGCATTTTTGTGTTAATTTCGGGAGCCCGGTTGAGCATAGTTTTGCCCTACATTTGTGAGCTGTTGTGTAAACGCTATATAAATCTGGAAATGTCATTTTGTAGGCTATTATGCTGCTGAAATTTCTATAAAAATATCCATTTTCAGATTTATTAATAATTTGTGAAGTTGTGAAGTTTTTGGCACTAATTTGGACATACCCGATTTGGGTTTTATTGGGAAATTGGCAGATCTTTGTAATATTGGTTGTTTGATTTTAAAAGTTCTGATTTGAGGCTGGAAATATCATAAAAAATCAGTAAAGGGACATTACACAGTGCAGGATTAGTTCTTGGTTTAGTTTGGATCTTCATATAGGAGATGGATTTTATGATGCCATATGTGACTTGGTACCATAGTTGAGTGGGAGTTGTTGGCATTGATATATTTATTGAGTGTTTGTAGATGTTGGAGGTTTATCTTAGATCCTGTTGCTATAGAAGCGTCTTTGACATTTTCATGGTGCACTTGTTATCTTCATGGTGTGTGAAGATGGTTAGATCTTGAGGACTCGTGGAGTTCTTGGTTATCCTGATGGTATGTGGAGATGGTTCTTCATGGTATGTGGAGATGGTTTTTTTTTCATGGTGTATGGAGATGGTTGCATCTTGAGGACTCACAGGGTTCTTGGCAAAGGTGTGGTTTATACTTTTATTTGGCATGTTATCCTTGGTATGAGGATAGTTTCATTATTATGTCATAGTATACTCTTGATACGCGTTTAGAGTTGTGACATGTTATGGTGAGTTCATATGGAGCATGTTATCTTTTTTGGTTGAGATGGTAAGATCATGTTGTCATAATTATGTTCCTAAGGCTGTGGTTGGAACTTTGACATTGATCTTGGTTTAGTTTCTTGGTATTGAGCACATTGATCATAAGCTGGATACTTCATGATATTGCTATGTTGCATTTGGAGTTGGCATGGATTGATTGGTTACAGGTGCTCATGGATACTTAGAGATAGTGTTGATGCTGATTTCTCTTGGATTAGCGAAGTATTTGTTGGGATGGTTGATGGTTTCAGCAAGAAGTCTAAGGGGCAGTCACCTGATATGGACTTGAGAGGAGATTTTTCTTAGATGAGTCTTGGTTGGAGACTTGGGTATCTTGATGAGCACTCTCATTCTCCACTTTTGGTCTACTCGGCGGTTTGCTACTTGAGAGGTTTAGCCCATTGTTTCTCTCAGTTGCATTATATTTATTCTTGTCTTTCATGGATATGGATCTTGAGCTATGGTACATGAGTTAGTTCTGGAGGGTTCATTTGAGAGATGGTTTAGCATTGGTTATCTCCATGTGCATATGTTGTTATGCTGGTTTAGTTTGGGAGATGGTTTTATATTGGGCATATTCCTTGAATTAGGAATGGTTTTATGAGTTTGATCTTCTTGTGAGAGGCTTACATCCATGATTAGTTATTTGATATGGTTTGGGTGTTGTTGAGGCTTCTTGTTGGGGTTTTATGGAGCAAATCATACTTGCACAGTTTACATCTAGAGGTGTGTGTAGAAGGACATGATATAGGTTATGATTTGCATGGTTTCTCTTCTGTTGGTTATCTTCTTGGATGTTTAGTTTTTCTTACATTGGATTTGAGATTGGTTGGAGATTGTGATCACTGGTTCGTGCTCATGTATGGCATGTGAGAGATGACATGGTTATTTTTTTCTCTTTCCTCTGTTGGTTGTGGAGAATTGGGGAGACTATTGGAGACTTGTTATGAGAGTTGTTCTTGCAGGATATTAGTTTATGTATTGTGGATGTCCTTGATACTACATGGATTCACTTCTTTAAGATGTTGTGAGTGGATTGGTTATAGATTTGACATTATCTTTTGAAATGGGAGCTTCTTGGTATATATGTGGCAGGTATTGCTCTCGAGGCTTGTGATTGTAGGTTATAGATTGGATATGTTGGTGATATGAGATTCACTTGTTATACCTTTGAGGTATGGACAGTTGGATAGGTTTGGCACTTGCTGTGGGTGCTATTTCAGCTATGGATATTTTGACAACTATGGATACATGTGATTACCTTTGGATCAGGTTTTTTTTTGTGCTCGGAATTTTTCAGTTGGTACAAGATTTTATGATCTTCAATTGCGACAGGTTGGGTGGCTTTCTCTTTGGATGGCTTCTATGTAGGTCCAGTGGGAGTGGCATAATAGGAGGTGAGATCATTCATGTTCGAGATGCTAGATACTTTAATTTTTTTGTGAGTATCAGGATGGAGCACTTGGTGTATTTTTCTCCATGATGGTGGATGTGCTGGGAGGGATTGTTCCCTTGTTCATTTATGTGGCTACGGATTGACCCTATGCAATGTATACAACAAGTGGGAGATTTTTGAGATAATGGGTGTTGCACACATTGCATAATATTTTTATTTTATTATTTTATTTTTATTATGTAATGTTGTACCTAGATGGATGTGCAACATGTAAAGATTCCCATGAAATATTTTTGATGAGTTGTATTGTAACATTGTGAAAATATTTGATGTAATTATTTAATATTGGAGAAAAAGAAATTAAATGCCCAATATTAAATGTGGGGTCAGTGGGTTAGGTAGCACATGGTTTATGTAATACCACTTAGTGATTTTGTGGGACTTGCTACTATATAAGCAGCCACAAGGGTAGTTGTTGTAGTGTAAGAGTGAGAAAGGCAAGAGTCGAGCGGGACAAGGCTTGACAAGTTAGCCAAGGGAGCATTTGTGAAGGTTGGAAGCATGGCATGGGATGTGTGGATTCATACTTGTTCACATAGTTTGCTCAGTTGTGGCTATGGCCATGAAGGCTTCCATGGTTGTATGGCAATGGTATTTTTGCTGAATAATACATGGTGATGGATGCTTTTGGAGGCTGGGTTTTTCCCTCAATGAGGGTTTCCCAGGGTATATCTTGTGTCACAATTTTTGTGGGTATGTTGTCTATTCTCTTGCGTGTGGAGTTTAATTTCGTGTTTATTTCAGATTTATTATGAGTTATGTGGAAATGATTGTTGGATACAATTAAGTAATTGTGTGTTGTCTTTGATGTTACACAAATGCCATATCAGTTATCAGACAGAGTCTACCGAGTTCTGTCGGTCAGAAAAACAATTTACAGAGTCTACTGAGCTCAGTTGGTCAGTAAAGCCTTTTGCAGTGTATACCGAGCGTTCCTGTATGTCACGCGGTGAGTTAGTGTTAACCGAGTTCGCACGGTAAGCTAAAGAAAGTTTAGTTCTTACCGAGATCACTCGGGTATCAAAGGATTTTTTAGCGGACGGTTAGTGTTAACCGAGTTTGCATGGTAAGCTAAGGAAAGTTTAGTTTTCACCGAGCTCACTCGGTAGTCAAAGATAGCTTTTACCAAGTCTAGTCGGTTTCCAAAGGAAGTGGCAGGTTTACCGAATTCCCCGATAATTGTAGTTTTTACGGAGTTCTGTCGGTTAACACAGGAAGCAATTTTTTTTTGTTCTGTATTAACCGAGCAGCGTCGGCCAGTGAAGAATTTTGTTTTGATTGTTAATTCAAGCCGACTTTGGAATATGTTTTGTCAAGTTGGTTGGGCCGACCTGGTATTATGTATAGTATATAAAGAGGTGCTCAAGATGCAAAAAAGTGTGGAATAGAGAGTGTATATGGATAGTGCAAGGAAGTGCAAGGAAGAGACTTGTGTGTGCCTAAGCAGAGTTGAGCAGACGGAAATCTTGGAGCTGCAAAGATATATTTAATTAGTAAGGATCTTGTGGAGCTAAACTGAGATCTGTATTCAGCAAGATAAGTCGCATGTATTTTCAGATCATTCATTGTTGCTTTCTAACCATTGTAATAGTGATTCCAAAATCTCCTAACAGAGTTGGTTTAACAGCCATTCCATAAATCTTTTAACAGGGTGGCAATTCAGTTGAATTGTTCTAAAGACCTCTTACAAGGCCACTCCTAATAGGGTGATTAAATCCTCTAACAGGGTCACACCTAACAGTGTGTTTTGTAACCTTTAACAGGGTTGGCTCCTGACAGGGCTCACTTCAGAAGAGTGAAAATTGATGACTAGTTGCTGGTGGTTTTTCCCATATTGGGTTTCCACGTAAATCTGGTGTCTACTCTGTTCATGATTACTTTCTTTTGCATGGTCTCTTATTTCAGTAAATGCTTAATAAATTAACTAAACATCTATCAAGTTTTAAGCAGTAATTTATGTGTTTACCGAGTAGCAGCAGCAACTAAGTTTAAGGCATCTTTGGGACTGTTGAATTTGTTTTTGTGGTAACTGATTCACCCTTGCCCTCTCAGTTACCCCATCTTCATTTTCCAACAATTGGTATCAGAGCTTTTGGTGCTTGCAGGAGGAGATTTCAAAGATCTAAGCCAAAGATCAAGATGTCTTACAAGAGGGAAATCCCAAGGCTTAACCGAAACAACTTCTCAGCATGACAGGGATTAATGAGACTTCATCTAGCTTCCATTGGTGAGACTGGTCTGAAATATCTTGATGAGGAATATGTAGAACCATCAGGTACATTATCAGTCAATGACATTGCTATAAAGAAGACTCATAACATTATGATGATTGATATTGCATCTGCCTTGAGTTATGAAGAGTCTGATGATGTCAAGAACTGCACTACTGCCTATGAAATGTGGGAAAGACTGAAAGAGATCTATGGTGGAGATTACAATGTTAGAAGAGCCAAAGCTAAAAGTCTGAGAGGATAGTTCGATCAGATGAAAATGAAAGAAGATGAAAACATTGCCAAATATGTTGAAAGAATTAAAGCATGTGTCAGTGCTATCAAAGCTTCTAGAGGAAGTATCAGTGAAGAGACAGTCATAAGTAAAGTTCTTAGAACTCTACTTCCAGTTTATGCCATCAGGGTATCAGCCATTCAAGAAAGAAGGTGTGACGCCAATCACAAGATAAACCTAGAGGCCATAGTTGGAAGATTGACAGCATTTGAACTAGATAATTTTGATAATTATGTTCCAGCTGGCAAGAACATTGAGTCTGCATTTGAAGCCAAGCTTTCACTCAAGGACAAAGGCAAGAAGAAGAAGGAATCTCAGTCAGAGAGTGAAGATCAATCATATCAGAGTTCTGACAGTGACCTTGAAGTAATTGAAGCTCTACTTGCAAGGAAATATTCAAGAGGAAGAGGTAAATACAAAGGTAAAGTACCCCTAATCTGCTTTTCATGTGAAGAAGTCAGTCATATTGCTGCAAGGTGTCCAAACAAGAAAGATAAATATGAAAACAAAGATAATAAATGGAACAGTAAGAAAGATCTCAAATCATTTAAGGATAAAAGTAAGAAATCATGTTTTATGGCTAAAGATTCTAATGATTCTAATGATGAAGAAGAGGATGAGATTGTTTACATTGCTGTAAAAGATGAATCTGATAATGAAGAAATGACACTCATCTCTCACATAAGTAAGAATGATAGATGGATCATTGATAGTGGCTGCTCACATCATATGACTAGAGATAAAACAAAGTTTGATCAATTTGAAGAGTATGATGGTGGCAGTGTAAGATTTGGAAACAATGAACCTTGTTGCATCAAAAGAAAAGGAAGAATCACTCTAACCTAGGAACTTGTATGTGATAATTCTTATTGGGTAGAAGGCCTAAAGCACAATTTGTTGAGTGTGGCACAGTTACTCAACAATGGACTCAAAGAAGAATTCATCCAAGGCAAAGCAAGACTGCTGAACGGTAAAGGAAAGCTGATTGGATCTGGTACTCAAACTAAAGGTAACTTGTTCTATCTTGAACTTGGTGAACATTCATGTTTTATTGCTCAAGTAGAAGAGATTTGGTTATAGCATAAAAGGTTATGTCATGTGAATTTTGACAATCTGGTAAAGATAAGCAAATTCAAGAAAGTGAGAGGCATTCCTGATTTAAAGAAACCAGAGGTTGGTTTATGCAAGAATTGTCAAATTGGAAAGATGGGTAAGTCTAGTTTCAAAAGCAAAAATTACCAGTTTGAAGATTTATTAGAAATTGTGCATACTGACTTATGTGGACCTATTGGAACTGAAAGTTATACTAGTGAAAAATATTTTATTCTTTTTGTTGATGATTATTCAAGAATGATGACCATCATGTACCTAAGGAACAAATCAGAAGCATTTGAAAAGTTCAAATGGTATTTGGCAAGAGTAGAAAAAGAAACAGGGAAAAGATTGAAATGCCTAAGGTCAGACAGAGGTGGTGAATTTATTTCACATGAATTCAATAACTTTTGTATTGAAAGAGGAATCAAAAGACAGGTTTCAGCACCAGGTACTCCTGAACAAAATGGCATAGCTGAAAGAAGGAACAAATCCATCATGGATTGTGCAAGAACCTTGATGATAGAAAAGAATGTTGCTATCAAATACTGGAAGGAGGCTATCAGTACAGCAGTTCATACCTTAAACTGAGTACAGTTGAAAAAAGACTCATTCAAAACTCCCTATGAATTATGGTATGGCTATAAACCCAATGTAAGTTATCTGAAAGTATTTGGAAGCAAATGTTATATCTTGAAAGAATCTAGAAAAGGTAAATTTGATGTAAAAGGTGATGAAGTTATATTTCTTGGATACTCATGCAAGAGTAAAGCATATAGATGCTTGAACTTATCTACTCACAAAGTCATAGAAAGTATACATGTGAAAGTTGATAAGTTTGCAAAAAAGACTGAAGAAGAAAGCAGAAGAGAACCAGAAGATTACAAAAGATTCGTCTTCAGTGAACCAGATATAATATCAACTGCATCTGAGAATCAGAAACCTTCTTCTACTGAGTCATCACTAACCGAGTTGTAGGAAACATCTACTGAGCCAACATCTACCGAGACAACGTCTACCGAGCCAGAGGTAACCAAGCATGTGCATACCGAGCTAGTTGATACTGAGCTAGACCAAACCGAGCATGAAGGAGAAATGCAAGAAGATAACGACAAGATTCATCCAAAAGGAAAAGAACCTGTTCTAGCCAAGTATGTCAGGAGACATCATTCAGCAGATCAGATCATTGAAAATAAATTTGAAGGAACCATCACAAGAAGTAAGTTGAAAGGTACTTGTTTACTTGCTGATTTTGAACCTAGAACTGTCAAAGATGCATTAGAAAATGATAATTGGATTGAAGCAATGAATGAAGAAATAGAGCAAATAGAGAAAAATAAGACATGGACTCTTGTACCTAGGCCTAAAGACAAAAATGTAATCGGTACAAAGTGGGTTTTCAGAAATAAGTTGGATGAAAATGGTAAAGTATCAAGAAACAAAGCTAGATTAGTGTGCAAAGGATATTCTCAAGAGGAAGGCATAGATTATGGAGAAACTTTTACTCCCGTTGCTAGATTGGAAGGTGTTAGAACCTTATTAGCATATGCTGCTTACAAAGGATTTAAAGTTTATCAGATGGATGTCAATTCAGCATTTCTAAATGGTATACTAGATGAAGAGGTCTACATTGAACAACCTGAAAGTTTTATAGATCTAGATAAAAAGAACATGGTTTGCAAATTGCACAAGGCACTGTATGGTCTGAAACAAGCCCCTAGAGCATGGTATGAAAGATTGCATAGCTATCTTATTCAAATTGGATTTCAAAGAAATAATGATAACAGTAGTTTGTATATCAAGGAAGGACTAGAAAATAAGATTGTCCTGGCAGAAATATTTGTAGATGATACTGTTTTCACAAGGAATGATGATCTTTGCAAAGAATTTTCAGAACAAATGAGCAAGGAATTTGAAATGTCAATGTTCAGTGAAATCAAATTCTTTTTTGGACTTCAAATTCAGCAGAACAAGAATGGCATCTACATCACTCAAGCAAAATACATCAAAGAGATATTGAAAAAGTTTGGTATGGAAGACTGTAAACCAGTTGGAACTCCCATGTGTACTGGACTAAAACTTACCAAAGAAGATGATTCAAAAGAAATAGATCAGACATTGTACAGATCTATGATTGGAAAGTTGCAATATGTATTTCATACTAGGCCAGATATTGCTCTTACAGTTGGAATTGTGGCAAGATTTTCAGCCAAACCAAGAGAAAATCACATGATGGCAATCAAGAGGATAATGAGATATTTGAAAGGAACTGAAGATTATGGATTATGGTATAAATTTGGAGGAAACCTAGACTTAAAAGTGTTTACTGATGCTGATTGGGCAGGAAACCTTAACGACAGAAAAAGAACAAGTGGAGGTGCATTCTTTCTTGGAAAGAGGTTGGTTTCTTGGACAAGCAAAAAGCAAAATTGTACATCTCAATCAACAGCAGAGGCAGAGTGTGTTGCTGCAACAGTAAACTGTTCTAATATTGTTTGGTTCAAGCAATTGCTACAAGGCATGAAGATGGAAATCAAGGAACCAGTTGTCATGTTTTGTGATAATACAAGTGCAATCAACATATCTAAGAATCCAGTAATGCATTCTAAGACTAAGCACATTGCAATCAAGTATCACTTTGTCAGAGAATTGGTGCAGGACAAGGAAATCAGATTGGAATATGTCCATACAAAGGAACAAATTGCTGACATATTCACAAAGCCTTTACCTAAGGATGCATTTTTGTATCTCAGAGGTAAGTTAGGGGTCATTCCCCTATCTGAAGTTCACTAAAAATAAGTTTTAGTGATGCATCAGCTCTTACAAAATTGAACAATCATCAGTTGATGCAGCAAATCAAGGAAATATTGCATATGAATCAGTACTAAAGGTACAATGAAATTCATTAAAATTGGATTGTCTTTGGCATGTGTTGTCAAAGAGGGAGAGTTTTACTATCATATCTTTCTGAAATTTGATTATGTAATTCCTTCACAGAGGGAGATTACTGTAAGAGGGAGAATTGTTAATTGTGTTGTGTTGCTGTAGACTTGCTTTCAAATTTCATTTCTACTATGACATGTTGTGTTGCCATCAATGCCAAAGAGGGAGATTGTTGGATATAATTAAGTAATTGTGTATTGTCTTTGATGGTACACAAATGCCATATCAGTTATCAGATAGAGTCTACCGAGTTCTGTCAGTCAGGAAAACAGTTTATAGAGTCTACCGAGCTCAGTCGGCCAGTAAAGCCTTTTCCAGTGTATACCAAGCGTTCCTGTATGTCACACGGTGAGTTAGTGTTAACCGAGTTCGCACGGTAAGCTAAGGAAAGTTTAGTTCTTACCGAGATCACTCGGGTATCAAAGGATTTTGTAACGGACAGTTAGTGTTAACCGAGTTCGCACGGTAAGCTAAGGAAAGCTTAGTTTTCACCGAGCTCACTCGGTAGTCGAAGACAGCTTTTACCGAGTCTAGTTGTTTTCCAAATTAAGTGGCAGGTTTACCAAATTCTCTGGCAATTGTAGTTTTTACCGAGTTCTGCCGGTTAACACAGGAAGTGGTTTTTTTGGTTCTGTATTGACCGAGCAGCGTTGGCTAGTGAAGAATTTTGTTTTGATTGTTAATTCAAGCCGACTTTGGAATATGTTTTGTCAAGTTGGTTGGGGCGACCTGGTATTATGTATAGTATATAAAGAGGTGCTCAAGATGCGAAAAAGTGTGGAATAGAGAGTGTATACGGATAGTACAAGGAAGTGCAAGGAAGAGACTTGTGTGTGCCTAAGCAGAGTTGAGCAGAGGGAAATCTTGGAGCTGCAAAGATATATTTAATTAGTAAGGATCTTGTGTAGCTAAAATGAGATCTGTATTCAGCAAGATAAGTTGCATGTATTTTCAGATCATTCATTGTTGCTTTCTAACCATTGTAACAGTGATTCCAAAATCTCCTAACAGAGTTGGTTTAACAGCCATTCCATAAATCCTTTAATAGGGTGGCAATTCATTTGAATTGTTCTAAAGACCTCTTACAAGGCCACTCCTAATAGGGTGATTAAATCCTCTAACAGGGTCACACCTAACAGTGTGTTTTGTAACCTTTAACAGGGTTGGCTCCTAACAGGGCTCACTTTAGAAGAGTGAAAATTGGTGACTAGTTGCTGGTGGTTTTTTCCCATATTGGGTTTCCACGTAAATCTGGTGTCTATTGTGTTCATGATTACTTTCTTTTGCATGGTCGCTTATTTCAGTAAATGCTTAATAAATTAACTAAACATCTATCAAGTTTTAAGCAGTAATTTATGTGTTTACCGAGTAGCAGTAGCAACTAAGTTTAAGGCATCTTTGGGACTGTTGAATTTGTTTTTGTGGTAACTGATTCACCCCTCCCCTCTCAGTTACCCCATCTTCATTTTCCAACAATGATTATATTCTTTATTGCCAAGTTTCCTTACAGAATGATATGGACATACATCTTCTTTACTAAGATTGCCAATTTTTATCTGATCTTATATACAGAGTTCATGAGTAGACATCTCAACCACGGGATTGCCCAACTCCTATAGAGTTCATGGGAATACATATCATTCATGGGATAGCCCAACTTTTATGAGCTCCAACACACAAATCCTCCATGGGTTTGTCCAAATTTTCTTGATTTGTAGGCATACATCTCACTTACAAGATTGTCCATAATTGTACGAAATTCTATTTAATATTATGAGTAAATTTAATTCATGATATTGTTTATTATGTGTTTACAATACCATTATTTCTTCTTTTGGTATTGTCCTCTAAATTGACAAAATGATTTAGATTAGTGGTATTAGAGCCTAGTTTGATCATTTTCATCTAAATCTTGTTACAATTGTCGATTAGAAGAAAATAATAGACTAGTTATGACATTCCAATTGTGAAGAATGTCTTGTTTAGCAATTTCCATCAAAGAAGAAGTATTTACTCAAAAGAAGATCGAATATGCAATTAAAATGTAAGATATTATGGAAGAGGAAGATCAATAGTCAAATATTATGATTAAAGAAAAATATCATTCAATCACCATGCATAGTCATTGTTGAAGATGTCAATTAGATTGGAGGAGAAAAGTATTATATATTGTATTCATGAAATTTGAATGTGCAACAACAATTTCAAAGAAATTTGTCAATTCCTTTGAGATGCAAATTTTTTATAGGGACTATATTTGATGATCTTCATAGTATATATGAGTGGATTATTAAGAAAATCACTTTCTTTCATATAGGACCAATTGCCAAATTATGATCCTTGACAGAGGAGGTGTCAATTCGATGTAGTGGTTATATTCCAAGGACTGCATTAACTTTGGTAGCTACACTTGAAATTCAAAGATTTCACAGAGTGGTAATAAAATTCACAAAGATATCATCCATGGAAATGGATTTTTTTATATTGTCATCATATTGTTTATTGTTTATATCAAGAAGATGCAGAAATTATGCCTTCGTCAGAAGACACATAGATAGATTGTAATCCTGCATCAATTAAATAAGAGTAGGAACATGAATGAACTACAATTATGAAAGAAGATGATTCATGAGGAAGCATTACCAGCTCTATTAAGTGTGAGCCCATGAGATTTATGGAGCCAATAGCCATGGAGAAAATGTCAAATGACAAGAAGGAAAATGGTGGAGTTGTGCCAAGCACTATCAAAGCCTTGATATATTTGAAATAAATAAATAAATAAATAATGGTACTAATTCTATTACCATTCTGAACCTTGTAAGGAGGTTAGCATCTTCGCATGCTATTGTATTCAGAGTACCTCTCAATGATAATATTGTTGATCCCACAACTCCAATATTTAACTATGTCCAAAAACCCATTAATTTTGCAATTATTTGAGCATTCATTAACACTATTGAATTATAACATCCTGTTAGCTTTGTGATATTATTCTCCAATGCCATTGTTTTGAGTTAAATGGTTGCATCCAATGACTACATTTTCAAAGGAACACATGGCCCCTCTCGTATCTACCATGGTGAACTTTTTATATATCAAGTTTCCCTGTGCCCTCAAGTTTTTTCTATATATCTAAGAATATTGGCAGTCTAGAGAACATGTTGAATTTCCAAGAATAGAGCAAAGGGAAGAAGATTAGGGGACCCATCTGTATGGTGTTGGGCACATCGTTACTTCATTTGGAAGATGATAGGGTAATGGGGCCCATTGCCTCATAAGAAAGGATGAATGATCATAAATTATTCAACATTTAAATAAATCAGTTTTTAATTATTACTTAATCAACTTCAATGACCTTTAAATTTTTGGTTGTCCATTTAGCTTCTAATAGGAAGGTAAATCCAATAACTTTTCAGCTTCTTGAAGATGTTTAAAGAGTCTCAAGATGAAATGAACAAGGGAAAAAGAATGATATGGACATACATATCATTTTTTGAGATTGCCAATTTTTATTAGATCTTATATATAGAGTTCATGGGTAGACATCTCAACCACGAGATTGCCTAACTCCTATAGAGTTCATGGGAATACATCTCATTCTTGGGATAGCCCAACTTTAATGAGCTTGGACAAATAAATCCTGCATGGGTTTGTCCAAATTTGATTGATTTGCAAACATACATCTCACTTACGAGATTGTCCACAATTGTATGAAATTCTATTTAATATTATGAGTAAATTGGATTCTTGATATTGTTTATTATGTGTTTACAATACCATTATTTCTTCTATTAGTATTGTCTTCTAAATTGACAAGATGATTTAAATCATCAAGGGTCTTGATCCCATCGTTATGGGCATGTAGGCATTTTGGTAGGAAAAGTATGCCTCCAGTGTGCAGATGCCTTGGACATAGTTAGGTAGAACTTAACTATTTTGAGACATTATATGTTAACTCATGAGGCTCATTCCCTCACCAAAGCCTCTGCCACAATGATATTACCTATAAACCATGCAAAGGATGTTGAAGTGGTTCTCAACCTTCAAACACTCTTATAAGAAAAGGAAAAGAAAATGTAGATACAATATATATATTACTATTATTTATGTATATGTATGTATGTAAGTATGTATGTATACATATACATGTGTGTGTGTGTGTGTGCAGAGAGATCTTGGCACAACAGAAAAATTGATCTAGCTACATACATATTCCAAATTCCAGACAATAAAACATTCTTAAGTAGACATTTGTGAGCACTAGGTGTGTGAAGGCTCCATTTAAAAACATGTAGAAGCAAAAAAGGTCATGAACATTTTTGATGACATGTTTGCCAAGAGCATACACAAGTTCCTCAAGGTGACTTCCATTATTAAATTTTCATATGCATTTTGCTTTTTACCATTCATTTCTTTATTAATTTTATTATAAGAATCCATTGCATTTTATATTAGGTGATGAAACCTATGGGTACAGTTATATGTTTAGAAAATGAGAGTATTATCATTTGGTGTTGTTGGTTATAAACAAAAATATCTTTATTGTCTAACTATGGATCTAATTTTGAATTGGTGGGTATATTGTATTTCAATTGTAGATTCAATAGAGCTTTTGGTAGTGTGGGTTGTAAAGTGATTTCATATTGATGATCTGTTAATGGAGATGAGTTTCTTAATTTTAACTTTAATTGGTACATATGTGTGCAGGCTATGAAAGGATTAGAAGTTCTTGATCATCTAACAATGGAGATGAGTTTCATACAAGTTGAAATGGTTCATATGTAAATTATAAATATTTTGGTATGATGAATTAGATAGAGATTTTATTTTATGATTTGATGTGTATGTTGTAAATCATCTTGTAGTTTTTGTTTTTGCAGTCTCATTATGGGTCTAATTTTCATATATGCTGGATTGCTACTAGAAATCATCTATAGAATTAAATATAGATCTTTTGGTATTATTTCTATGAACTACCTCTAGTAATAACCTTAATTATTACAGGTCCTCACCCATAGTTTGCATCCTGCAAGGGAATATGGCTTGTCTCCTGCCATGGGATTCTCCCTTCTTCAACTGACCAAAAAGTGGATAGAAATGCACTAGAACTAATGAGAGGCTTCTTTTCATGCACTCTACAAATGAAGAGTATTTAGTGAGAGGATTTTATCTATCCACTAATGGAAAATGATTAAAATTTTTATTTTAAGCTTTCATTTCAGCATTTTAGCATTCAAGTTTTCAAGTTTTCTCTTTATTATATGTTTGGTTTATCATTGCTTTCCTCTAGTTTTATTACAGTGCATCTCAACTACTTGCTCCAATGACACAATCACACATCTATCTCCAAATTGTGCAAACACTTGTTGTTTTATAGAATTTTCTACCACTTTGGAAAATAATTGCCTCCAACATTGAAACCATATGATAAATGGGCATAACAAATGCCCAAGCTAGAACCTAGTTAAATTGGTATACTTGCTAATTAGTTGGGTTGATTTTTAAATTATTTTAGAACTATCATCATATTAGGTACAATAAAAAGAACAATCAACTATACCCAACTAGCAGGATCAAATACAATTTTCCAAGGTGATAAAATTGCATATGTAGATGCATCTTTTGAATGCCATACATGAAGCACATTCCCCAATTTATAAAGAATGGTTGGATATAACGGCTCCATATGTTGGACCAATAATGGAAGCCAAGGATATGACCATCCATGTATTGGCACACTCTCCCTACAAGAATCCCAAGTATCCACTACTACTATTGATTTGGGTATCACTATATGATCCATAATGTTATGAAGTACTGAAGCTTGTAATAACTTCTCCCATGCCTCTAGAAAAAATGGCATAGGTTCAGGGTCCCTTGGCTCCCAGGAATTTGTAGCAGCTATTCTCACTACTAGAAGAATAACTTCAATGAAGAGTTGAGTGTAAGGAATTGAAGAAGAAAGCTCTACTTCTACATAAATTCCATAATCACAAGGCTCATTCCCTTATAGAAGCCATAACCCAGTTAAACAACCTAGTTAATCAGTAACTGGACCCATTTAACTAGGTTATGGCTTGTTTCTTTCTAAAAATATTTGCTATGATATGGTTTTGTAGAATTTCCTGTGAAATCTACCCATTTTTGTTTGTCTACATTATTTTTGTGGAGGATCTTGAGGTAAGTCACCTAGTACTTGAAAAAATATATATATATCTCTCTCTCTATACATATATGTATGCATCTATGTATGTATGTATATATATATATATGTATGTATATATGTATATATGTATGTATGCATGTATGCATGTATGTATATATGTATGTATATATGTATGTATATATGCATGTATATATGTATATATGCATGTATATATGTATGTATATGTATGTATGTATGTATGTGCCCTTGTGATCTTTGCATCTTGTTGTTATGTCCTTGTGATCTTTGTATATGTATGTAGTAGAATTTCTTGAACTTATCAACACACTACTAAGTGAAATTTGAAAAAATGCATTTTAATTCTTCATTGGGGACATAATCATATTTTATTCCTTAATTTTGGATGTAGTAATGAGGGTTTTAGCTCGGACCATGAGAGGGAATTTGAGTTGCAAATATAAATTGGGAATTATTTATGTCATTTTTTTTAAATATCTAAAATTAACATTACATTGTGTTTTGACTTTGGCATAGGTTTCTAATCCTTGATAGCTTTCATTTCAGCATTTCAACATTTAGGTTTTCAAGGTTCCTCTTCATTATATGTTTGGTTTACTAATGATTTCCTCTAGTTTAGTTACAATGCATCTAAACTAGCTGCTCCAATGATACAATCACCCATCTATCTCCACATTATACAAGTACTTGTTGATTTACATAATCAAGACAAATATTAAGAGTTCCAAAGCCATAAACCCAAAGATCATGATGTGTTCATCCCACTGTAGGGAAAAATTGGATGTCATGTTCTTGTGCATATATTACAATCAGTTCCTTCAAACTCACCTGAGGTGTACCCATGGAATTATTTAGGTGAATCCCACTACCCATGGAAGCTAAGGCTTGTTGTTGAGCATATGCTACTACTATTTTTTGATGCTAAAGTGCCTCAAATTGGTGTTGCTCCATCACCCTAAGATAGATTACATTCTCTGTAGCCCCAAGTTGGTCCATAATTATACCCTCTACAACTTGATTTATCATTTCAAGGGATACATTTAGCTAACTTCTTATCCTCTCATTAGTAAGAAGCTTAGGGTGAAATAGTCCTTTCCACCCTAAAAATCACTTTATTACTTCATTAAATTAAAGACTTGAACAAAGAAAATGATACAAAACCTTCTGCCAGTTTCAAAAAAATGTTCCCTCCAACATTGCAAGTATATGATAAATGGGAATAACACATGCTTGAGCCATAACCCAATTAAATTGGTCTATTTGTTGATTAGCTAGATATTGAAGTTAATTTGGGCACACTATAGAGATCTTGTGGATTATGGATTATAAGAAAAAACAAAAGAAAAAAAAACATTAATCATTCCCCATTTGTATGTATATAAACAAAGAGATCTTGGTGCAACATAAAAAAAAATAAAACTCACTCAACAGGTAGCATGGCCATAGATGTGATGGCAAGGCCTATTGGCAAGTGGATTTCTCTTTTTGTCTCTCCATTTTCATGTGTTTATTTCACTTGAACTATTATTTATTAGGAGTCATTTTTTAATATTGGATTCATTTTATGTAGGAGGCGATGAGGACATTCTTGTATATACCTATGTGATGAATTTCTCATGAGCAATGAAGATGGACTTCTCTTGAGAGTAGTAGGAGGTGATGAGGACATTCTAGGTACTTTAAATATTGATCCTTTCTTAAAGATTTTAGATGACTACAGGGAATTTAGAGGGAGGGGGGAAATGAGCTTCAACCTTCACATGGTTGGCCATGATTAGTAGAGAATATTAAACTATTCTTGAAACCAAGTGAAGGTCAACATTAACCTATGATTGTATGAAAAAAAAAGTATGAATCTATTGGTTCTAGGAAATGAAAAGGGATGCCATAGTTTAATATGCAATGTCAATTCATATGCATACACCACCAAGATGAGTTGAAAAACACAACAGGTTTGCATTTTTGTTAGAGGTCTTTAATTAGGTATTTTAAGTTATAAATCATCATGAATATTGTTAATGATGATCTATGATTTTAAAAACTTAATGAATCTTTTAAATAAATGTAATCATGTTGTGTTTTATTAGCTCTGCCTGCTGTCCATGCATTTGAATGTAGATGCACATGCATTCTCGATTCAGAGTGGAAGAATCTTATTTTGGATGTGATGGAAAAATGACATGCACTAGAAGATGGGAAAATGATGTCATTTTTGTAGGCCTAGAACCTTTTATGGTACTTTAAAGATTGATCATTTCTTAAATATTTTAGATGTTAATGGGGAATTTAGATGAGCTTCCACCTTTATGTGGTTGTCCTTGCTTAGTAGAGAATATTAAACTATTCTTGAAACCAAGTGAAACTCAACATTAACCTATGATCAAGTATGACAACTAACTATGTGAATCTATTGGTTTTAGGTAATGTAGAGGGACACCATAGTTCAATATGCAATCTCAATTCATATGCATAAGATATCAGGTGGAGCTAAAAAAATTCAAAAATGTTGTAATTTTTGTTAGAGGTTTGAATAGATCTAATAAATAAATGTAAAAGTGATAGGTTTTTTCAGGCCCTTCTATTGTCCATGCATACAAAATGAAGCTACACTTGCATTCTCGATTAAGAGTGGCAAAATCTTATTTTGGATGTGGCAAAAAAATGACATGCACGAGGAGATGGAAAAATGATGTCACTTTTGTTGGTTTGGAACCTTTTTGTGCTTTAAATATTGTTCCTTTCTTAAATATTTTAGATGTTAATGAGGAATTTAGATGTTAGTGGGGGAGTGGGGCCAATTGAGCTGCCACCTTCACATGGTTGGCCTTGATTAGTAGAGAATATTAAACTATTATTGAAACCAAAATAAGCTCAATATTAACCTATTATTGCATTACAACTAGCTATGTGAATCTACTATGAGCTATGACAACATCATAGTTATTCAATGCTTGTCGCCAATTCTTTTTAATTAATAAAACACATTGTTGCAATTGGGAGAAAAACTTTTGTTGGCTAGCCATTGGCCACACAACATTCCTGCCACATACCTATCACTATTGGGATGAACATTTCTAATGGCTTGCTATGGGTTCCACAAAATTTCTATCACAAACATATCACCATTATGATAGTGTCTTTGATAACTTTCCATCATAATTGGAATGATAAAAATAATTCTTTGCTAGTGACTTGGCCCAATTTATGATAGTTGTGTTCATCGCATTTGCTACAATCACCCTTGCCATGAAAAATTATGACAGAAAAAGTCTGATGCCCATTTGATAGGAGTCAATTCCTCTTTCTGTCAGTTGGGCAACATGTATCTGTTGTAATTGTGATGGTTTGCCATTGCAATTTGGGACCAAATGTAGTAGTGATTTATTATATATGAGAGTTAATATTGTGTGTCATTTAAATTCAAATGAATAATGTAGATGTTCATTTGAGCCTTGTGGAAGAAGATGAGCATTGACTAATAGTTCATACCAAATGTATAAGCTATTAAATAAGTTGAAAACCCAATTTCTTGAATTAGTAGGAAGATCAATGAAAAAAATCAATGAAATGCTTATTTCTACAATGTTGAGCATTAAATAGGTGCCAATAAACCAAATTAAAAATTCTTCTTTTCTGCATATTTCATGGAAAATTGTGTTCACTTTTATCTTCAAAAAATTGTAGCTTTTCAATGCTATCTTCTCTCATGAAAAATACTATAATTGAGAAGATTGTTTATGTCTTACAAGAATCTTGTATTTTCAAGCCTAGAAACTATGTATAAGCTAACCAAATTGCAAATGATGTCTATGATATTGAATCAGGTGGATGACTTGACATTGTGAATATAGAGGAGATTACTTTGCACTTATTTCTCTTATCACATTATATTCAATTAGTGCACTAATACAACAAGAATTAAAGATCATGATTCATCTACAAGTAGATGTGTAAAGATTACCCCTACAAAACCGATGCCACAACAATAATCTCCATAAAATGTGGAAGTCAAAGAAAGTCAAAGTCCTTTGAATATATACTAGTCAACATTAATTTTCATTTATTATTAAATTCAAAAGAAATAAATATACCATATACTAGTTACTAGAATACCAAGATGGTATGAATAGGATAATCAATCTGAAAGGAACTCCAAAACCCACTTAGGAAACATAAGGTGAGAATATTGTAGGAGTGCTTTACCACAATACCACAAAGTTGTTAAGCTTCCCCATAATCTTTCCTAACATGAAAGATACCCAACTTGAGATCAAGGAAGACTAACCAAGAAAAAATATGAGTAGTAATGGAACTATGTAACACATTATTTAATATATGATTAGAAATTTACAATCCAAGCCATATGGTAATGTAAGGAACTCATATAAGGAAAACTAAATGACTAGTAAAAACTTTAGAAATGAAAAAATATCATTAATGCATCATCAGTTCATAGGCATGATAGAAGATGCAATGTTTACACATAGGAACATAGTCATAGACCTTATAAAAAGATATTTCCAATGAAAACATCTTAGTCTTTTCCATTATGCACGGTGGTCTTATCATGACTAGTCCAACAAGATTAACATTAGTACATCAATTTTCAAATCTAAACATGATCTCTTATGAATTATAGAAAATTACATTATACATCTTTAGTTCGTATGCACCATAATGAATTGTATGTTCAATGCTTTAGATACAGAGAAGTAAACCAAACAAAATATATTGCAAAGATTCTCACTCAATTCATAGCTCATCATGATCCACAATTGCATTCTACACATATTCAAAATCAAACAAGATTCCTTATGCTTTATCTACACCTAGGAATATAATTTATTACATATTTACTAAAAATATGAACATTTTTTAGATACCATTGAATGTATTCAAGAAATGTGCATTATTATGTACAAGCTTACACATGGGCTTACACATTATGACTTGACTGTTAAGAAAAAATGTTCAATTTCATCTATGCCATGCTAATATCATATCTCATATCTTATTTTTTCACTAGGTTGAACAGTCATTATGAATTTGAAAACAACCTGATTAGTAGTTTAATACCAACACTTAATCAAAACACCACTCAATATCTTGCAACATAGTTAATGAGAGTAAGAACTTGACATCACTTACAAAAAGATGGTTCTTTTTATAATGGATGAGTAACGAAGTCTTAAAGGTAATCTACCCTATTAGGCTTAAAATCTAACACTTAATATTTATTTCCATCATGTTTACACCTTTAGTCATTAATAGAAATTCTAAGAATCTATGTTTGAGTAGTAGAAGAACAATAATAATTTTTTATACATAATTCTTTTAATTTCCATAATTTTTCTTTCAAAACCTATTCTTTCTTAGCCACTTTTAACACTAGTGTGGAACCACTTTAGCTTTGTGTTTCCCAAATTTTAGTTCATATATTTTTGCTCTAGGGTTTTGAGTGAAGTCAAATATCAATGTCTTGAGTCTAAGTCTAGATTTCCTAGAGGATGGCCTTTCTTCTCATCATTCCTTTGAGCTAACCTAATGTGAGAAATCATATGAGCAATGCATCAGTCCAAAGCTAGGTGATTAGGGTTTAGAGGGTTTGTTATGTGTCATCTCAATGAGAAGAACGTTTAGATATTCTATTGATTAATATTTCTTTGTTCCTAATCATGTTGAAGACAACGATTCATGTTGTGTAATAGTCTTTAATGAAAGATATTGCAAATGATCAAGATCAAATGCAAGAGAAGCAAATAAATCATTAGAAATGGTGAAAGAGCCCAATCAAAGGTGGTATAACTCTTGTTATAATAAAATTGATAGCTTATATTTAATCTACATGTTTACGTTGCAAAGTTGACAAGTCAAATAGATGAAAGAATGTATGACATTGGCCATTTGAAAGTAAAATGCTTATTTATTAGATTGGGTCCCATTCAAATATTAAATGAAAAAGGAGAATGCACTTACCTATTAGATCTTACAAGATACATGCTTGTCATTATGTGATGCAAGAATATCCTAGGTGTAAGAAAAATCTTGCATCACCCCAAAATATTTTTTATTTTCAGTCTTTTCTATTTTAATAATGACTAGTAGATAGGGTGGTTACTATTTATGGGAGCTTACTATTTTTAGTATGTTTGTCATACTACCTCAGAATGTTCTCATTTTTTATATGAAGGTTCATTTCAAAATTATAAGCCTTCCATAAAAATCTCATTGTTCCAGCTTAAGTTTTAAAGAGGTTATTATAGATTTTTGGTGGAAAAAATTGTAGAAAAATCTTCAGACTCACTGTTAGAGGCCTTAGAGTACCCAGATGAGGTCTGAAAACTCAATAGAGGGGAACTTGTACCATTTTGAGTCTATAGATCAGGAGCTAGCATTTCTAAAAAGTGATTATAATAGCCAATGAGAGCAACAGTGCAAGAGTTATGTCCTTCTAAAGTTGGTCTACTCAAAATTCCTAAAATAAATGTCAAAAATATAATTAGCCAACTCTATATGCCTTTTTAGGGTCTGTCAGCCCTAGGTATTAAGTTTGAGCATCTAGAACCTTTCTGGGTAGCATAAAATTGCCTATTTAAGAAAGGCTCAAACATTGTCTAGAATAGCTCTAGGTGATAGTTCACAACATTGTCTAATAGATTACTATAATGAAGGTGACCATTTGAGTAAGCATATTGTATTTGTGAATTTTGTAATTCCACATTTGTGGCAATAATAAGAAGTCCATATTTTGTTCTTGCATTTGTTGTTATTTCTTTGTTTCTATTATGAGGTATTAAGGGGAGCACCCTTCATCAAGTGGTATCAGAGCTATAGTTCTTGAGTGTGTGGATAGATTGTTGACTCTGAGGTAACTCACACCAGGACTATGGTTTGGGCTGAGCATTTAGAAAAATTATTGATTGTGAGGTAGTTTGCACTAGGGTTTTAGCATAAGCACAAAAAATGCCTCCACGAAGAGAGCATGGCGGAAGAGTTGTAGTTGTTACACCTAAGGGTTTTAGAGCCCTCCAAAGAAAAATGCAAGCATTGAAAGAACAAATACATAGAGGAATAAATCTTCCCATAAGAGATAAAAGTGAGGATGAGGATGAAGCAGAAGAACATACCGAAGCAAAAGCAGTTCTAAACCTAGAGGAAGAGAGGCTTTTTAAGGCCATCTCAAAGATTGGAAAAAGACCTAAGTTTGAGGTTCCCACATTTTTAGGAAATTTTAACTTAGAGGAGTTGATCGATTGGATCAATGAACTAGAGAAGTACTTTGAATATGAAGATATTGAGGATCTTGATAGAGTGAAGTTTGTGAAGGTGAAATTGAAGGGACATGCAAAGATCTGGTAGTAGGAGGTTTAGTTGGAGAAAAATAGAAAGGGAAAGGAAAAAATCACCAAATGGGATCAAATGATAGCTAAAATAAAGCAACAATGGATTATGATCTTGATCTGTTAAAGAAAATGCAAGGGTTGAAGAAAGTGGGAAAATCTATTCAAGACTATATCAAAGAGTTCTACTGAGTTCTCATTAGAACTAGCCATGTAGAAGCTAATAAGGAGAAAGTGGCTCGTTATCTTAATGGGTTAAGGCCAAGTATTTAGGAAAAGCTGAGTCTAGTTTGAATGAAAAATATTGAAGAGACATACCAATTTTCCCTAAGAGTCAAGGAGAAATTGAGAAAGAAGTTTGACAACAAGAATAGTGGAAGAGGTCATTGTGGAAGATCTAGCATATGATCTTATAGAGGTTGTAATGATGATCAAAAGAACAAGGATGAGACTAGAAGTAGCAATCAGAAAAAGAGGGGAAATAATTCCAATCATTTCCATGATCAGAATAATAGAGATAAGAGAGGAAGAGGCAGAGGATAAGGATCTAGAAGAGGAGGCTTTCGTAGAAAATATTTTCACTATGGAGAAGAAGGGCATAGAGAAATTTAATGTTCCCCATGCCAAGGTAGGACTGATTAAAGAATATAAGGCTAGGATAGAGTTGTACATGTTGATGAAGATGCCAAATCATCACATTCTAAAGATGATAAAAGAGGAGAAATCCTAGTTAATAGAAGAGTCCCATTGAGTGGTGAGAATGGACCTAATTAAAGAAGGATCTTGTTTCACACAAAGTGTAGATGCGAGGATAAGTTTTATGATGTGATTATTAATGGTGGAATTACTAAAAATCTAGTGTTAGAAATGATGGTCACAAAGTTGAAGCTAATGAGACAAAAAAACTTGTGCCCATACCGTATTGCTTGGGTGCAAGATGACCACAAGGTGAAGGTCAATGAGAAATGCTCAGTGAAGTTCAAGATTGGAAGCTACCGAGATGAGGTAATTTGTGATATCATACATATGGACATATGTCATATGTTGTTGGGTAAACCATGGGAGTTTGACAAGCATGTTGTACACAATGGGTGAGCAAATACCTACACTCTAACCAAGGATGGAGTGAAGGATAAGTTGAAGCCTTTGAAGGAGAAAGAACAAAAGATATGTAGTGCTGCTAGAATATGTCTTGTTGATGGAAAAGAGTTTCTCAAAGGTATGAAGTGTGAGCATATGTGTGTTTCTATAATTCCCAAAGATAGTAAAGAAGAAGTAGAGGAAGTACCTGCAAAAGTTGCAGATATGTTGGGAGATTTTTTTGATATTATGTCATATACTAATGGATTTCCCACAATGAGGAAGATCAATCACCAAATGGATTTGATTCTAGGAGCCAATTTTCAAAACAAGGTAGTGCAAAAAATTCACCAACAAAAAGTGAAGAGTTGAAAAAATAAGTTCATGAGTTGTTGTAGAAGGGATTGATTCAAGAGAGTCTGAGTCCATGTGTTGTACTAGTTGTATTAGTAGCAAAGAAGAATTGAGAATGGAGGATGTGCATAGATTCTTGTGCTATTAACAAAATCATAATCAAGTATAGATTTCCATTACCAAGGATCGATAATATTATGGACTATTTGAGTGGCACTTAGTATTTCAAAAAGATAGAACTATAGATTGTGTACCATCAAATTTTTATTAGAGAAGATGAGTGGAAGAATTCTTTCAAGAAAAGGGAATGACTATATGAGTGGTTAGTCATGCCTTTTGGGATAACCAATGTACTAAGAACTTTCATGAAGCTCATGAATGAGGTACTGAAGGAGAGTCTGGGTAAGTTTCTCACTGTTTACTTAGATGATATTTTGATCTTAAGTAAGACATTGGAGGAGAATTTGATTCATATTTAGAAGGTGTTTGATAGGTTGAGGGAAAAAAACTTGTTGATAAACATGAAGAAGTGCAGTTTTGTAAAGAATGAGTTGGTGTACCTAGAATTTGTAGTCTTAGTAGAAGGTCTAAAAATGGACCCAGAGAAAGTGAAGGCTATCCCTGAATAGTCTACTCCAAGGAGTGTGATAGAGGTAAGATCTTGGATATCCTTGAATGGCCTACCCTTAATTGAAACAATGAGAGGGGATAGGAAATTATTTAAGTGGATTGTAGGAGCAGATAAGAGTTTTAATCTATTAAAATAGAATGTTACAGAGTAGCCTATTTTAGCACTTTAGATTTTAACAAGGTGTTTCAAGTAGATTTTGATGCTAGTGGTACTACAATAGGAGCTATTTTGAGCCAAGAAGGTAGAACTCTTGCTTATTTCAGTGAGAAATTGAATGATGCAAAAATAAAATATTCTATTTATGATTAGGAATTTTATTCTATAGTTCAAACATTGAAGGAGTGGAGACACTATCTTCTTCCTAAGGGATTTTTTTTGTATACTGATCATCAAGCTTTGCAACATTTGAATAGTCAAGAAAAATTAAACTAAAGGCATTTGAAGTGGGTTGAGATTTTGCAAAGTTATACATTTGTTTTGAAACACAAGAGTGGGAAGTCTAATAGAATTGTAGATGCTCTTAGTAGAAGACAACTTTTTATGATAGAAATACAGATAGAGGTGGTTGGGTTCAAGGAACTTAGTACATTATATCTAGATGATCTTGATTTTGGTGAAGCATAGGCTTGTACAAATCCTATTACACTTGATAGAACAAAGTGGTTGGATTTCACGATCTAGGATAGTATGTTGTTCAAAGGAAGTTAGTTTTATATTATTAAAAGTTCAATGAGAGAGAATCTCATCAAGGAGAAGCATAGTGGAGGATTGGCTAAACATTTTGGTAGAGCTAAAACCATAGCTTTGGTTGCTAAGAATTATTACTAACCACAGTTGTAGCAAGATGTGAAGAATTTTGTATAGATTTGTAGAGTATGTTAGATGGAAAAAGGAGTAAAGTAGAATATAGGGTTGTATCAACCATTACTTGTACCAGAGAAGCCAGGGGAGGATGTCAGCATGAATTTTGTTGTTGGATTACCAAGGAAACAATGTGGGCATGATTCTATTTTTGTGGTGGTTTATAGGTTTCCAAAGTTGGCACATTTCATTCCTTTCAAGAAGACTAGTGATGTTGTTCATGTAGTAGAGTTGTTTTTTAGAGAAGTGATGAAACTACATGGTATGCCAAAGAGTATAATTTCAGATCGAGATACCAAATTTGTGGGGTATTTATAGCATACATTTTGGAAGAAGTTGAAGATATATTTGAAGTTTAGTTCATCACTTCATCCATAGACTGATGGATATACATAAGTGGTAAATAGGAGTTTGGGAAATTTACTAAGATTTTTGATTGGAGACAAGCCAAAACTATGAGATCTAATTTTACCATAGGTAGAGTTTTCATATAATAATTCTATAAATAGGAGTACTAGTAAATCACCATTCAAGATTATATACAGGAGTAGTCCCAGAAATACTTCTGAATTGAGGTAGTTGGATAAATGAGAGATAAGTAGTGCTGAAGCTGAAGAATTTGTTGAACATTTGAAGAACGTCCATGAGGAGGTGAGGAAGCACATAATAAAGATGAATACATAGTACAAGGCTAAGGAATATGTAAAAAGGAGGTATAAGAAATTTTAGATTGGAGTTGAAGTCATAGTTCATTTATGAAAGGAGCATTTTCTAGTGGGTACATATAATGAGCTGAAGATGAAGACATTTGGATCTATGCAAGATAGTGAAAAGACATGATTTTGGAAATGCCTATGAAGTGGAGTTTCCTTCTAAATTGAATATTTTTCCAGTATTTAATATTTTAGATTTGATAGAGTATTATGAAGGAGGTGATGGAAATGAAGTTGTAGAAGTGTAATGGCATATTCCAACAGCTAGTTTGACTACAAAGGAGATTGAGAAGATTTTGGACAGTCGTGTTGGCAAATGTACAAGGAAAAAAACTTATGACGAATACCTAGTCAAATGGAAAGGGAGACCAGTAGAGGATTCATCATGGCTAGCAAGGGAGGAGGTTAATCTTCTTGGTTTTCCTCTTAACACCTAAGAAATGATAGGGTCACTTCTCAAATTACCCTAGGTGTGTAATGCAGGAGCATCCTGGGTGTAAGAGCAATCTTGCATCACCCAAAAATATTTTTATTTTCAATCTTTTCTATTTTAATAATGAGTAGTAGACAGGGTGGTTACTATTTATGGGAGCTTAATATTTTTAGTAAGTTTGTCATATGAGCTCAAAATGTTATCATTTTATATATGAAGGTTAATTTAAGAATTATAAGCCTACCATAAAAATCTCATTACTCTAGCTTAAGTATCGAAGAAGTTATTGTGGATTTTTGGTGGAAAAATTTGTAGAAAAATCTTTAGGCTCACCGTTGGAGGTCTTAGAGTGTTTGAATGAGGTCCAAAAACTCGATGGAAGGACACTTTATTTTGAACATATCAATAAGGAGATGTCATTTTGAAAAAGTTGGAAGGAAAAGATGAAGACTCATTTCCTATGCATGGGTCAAGGATATTGTCTTTTGACAAAAGGTAAGAAGATAATTGTTGAGGAATCAAAGCTAGAGGAATGTAATGAGGGAGAAAGACATCTATTCATGTGTAACATGAGACCCATAGAAGCCCTACTATCAACTCTTCCAGAGAATGAATACAATTAAGTAAAGACATTTCAAACTTCTTATGAAATATGAAAAGCATTAGAAGTTAATTTTGAAAGTGATGATCATGTAAAAGGAATGAGATTGTAAAATTGAGTTTGCACATTTCAAGATGCCAAAATGATGGAAGATGAATCTATAAGAAGTTATGTTGGTAAAATATCATAAATTATTGCAAAATCTGGTCTCTTGGTGGAACTAAATATGATGATGAGGTTATATAGAAGATCTTGAAAATTTTAACACCACCATTCAAGAAAACAACTTAGATGATTCAGCTAATTATGCCCTCCACCAAGGATTTCACAAAGGAAACATTGCTTGGAAGATTAGAATTTGTACAAGCAAAAATGAGATAGTCTTGAGAATTAGCTAGAGTTGAGACAACTTTTAGTTCTCTAAACATTTGACCTGATCTATTAAGAAGTACAATCACAAGAGGTGACTTTTACACTAGTACTAGATAAGAAGATTGAAGAAGGAATAGCCCTTCTAGTAAGAAGAGATAAATATGGTAAAAAAATATTTAAATGTTGGATTTGCAATGAATATGGTCATTATGCATCTAAATGTCCTAAAAGAGAGAAATAGTTTAGAGGAAAATTTAAGCTTAGAAGAGATAAAGATAAAGATTATTTGTATGCTAATGAGAATGAAGAGTTTGATGAAAGAGATTAGAGTGAAAGTGATGATGAATTAGGATTTGTGGCTATCAAGGAAGATGATCTCAATAGAGAAATTAGAGAAGAGAGAACTCTAGTTACCCAAGTTGAGAAGAAATCAGATTGGATAATTGATAGTGGATGTTCCCATCACATGACTGGTGATATGAAAAAAATTGCTACGTTTAGAAATCATGATGGAGGTATTGTTAGATTTGGTAACAATGCAACCTTTCATATTATAGGAATTAGATCTATAACTCTTGATGGTAAAACTAACACTAATGATGTTTACTTTGTTGATGGTTTCAAACATAATTTGTTAAGTGTTGCACAATTAGTAGACAAGGGATATCTATTGTAGTTCATAGAGAAGACTTGCATTATCAAAGACAAAGATGGTAAGATGACTGGTATTTGAACCAGATCTAGAGGTAATGTATTTTAGTTTAATCCTACTAAAATAACATGTTTGGTTGCAAAAGGTGATAATAGTTGGTTGTGGAATAGAAGGTTCTATCATATAAAGTTTGATAATATTGTGAAGGTTAGCAATACATTTTTAGTAAAAGATATGTCCAAGATTATTAAGCCTACTAATGTTATTTGCAAGGAATGTGTTTTCGCTAAGCAAAGGAAAGTGTCTTTTCCTAGCCAAAAGTTCTCTACAACAAAGAAATTGGAGATTGTTCACACAGACTCTAGTAGTCCTACAAGAACCAGAGGATTCTATCATGAAAGGTGCTTTATGATTTTTGTTGATGACTTCACTAGGATGATGTGGGTAGCATTTCTTAAAGAAAATTTAGAAGCTTTTGAGAAATTTAAGATATTTAAGAATAGAGTTGAAAATGAATTTGGTGTCAAGATTAAATGTTTGAGATTAGATGGAGGAGGTGAATTCACCTCTAGAGAGTTTAACATGTTCTATGAAGATAATGGAACCAAAAGACAATTGTCTTCACTTAGAACACCTAAATGGAATGAGATTGTTGAAAGAAGGAACAAGTTAGTAGTAGAAGTAACAAGAGTGATGCTATTTGAGAATGATGTCTCAAAGACATTTTGGAGAGAAGTAGTTAATATTGTAGTATATACTCTGAACATAGTATAGATCAGAATAGGTATGAACAAGATACCATATGAGCTATGATTTGAAAATTCACCATCAGTCAAGTATTTTATAATATTTGGAAGTAAGTGTTACGTAAAGAGAGATGATGACATTGGTAAGTTTTATCCCAGAAGCAATGAAGGTATGTTTCTTGTTTACTCATTGAAAATTAAAGTGTATAGATGTTTCAACTATAGAACTATGACAATAGTTGAGTGCACAAATGTAAGGATTGATGAAAATTTTGATACTAGTAAAATATGATAGATTATAATTTTGATGAAGAAGAGGACAATTTTGGAATTGCTAGATAGAATGCTAAAGTTCTTTTTGAGACTAACAATAATGATGTATCTATTGAGCATAGAGGAGGACAAAGATTTGAACCTAGAGATGAGATAAGAGTTGAGATATCAAATCCTACCTCCAATAGAAACATGACAAAGCATCACCCTCTAGAAAAAATAATTGGAAGAAAGGATAAAGGTGTGATGACAAGGAATAAAGTGAATGAGGAATTATGTCTAATTTCTCAAGTGGAACCAAAGAGTACAGATGAAGCATGCAAAGATGATCACTAGATGCAAGAAATGAAAGAAGAATCAGATAAGATTGTGAAGAATGAGACATGGGAATTAATTCCTATACCTAAAGAAAAAAATGTTATAAGAATCAAGTGGGTATTTAGAAATAAGATAAATGAGCAAGGAGAAGTTGTGAGAAACAAGGCCAGACTTGTTTGCAAAAGTTACTCATGGAAAGAAGGCATAGATTATGAAGAAACATATGCACCTATGGAAAGAATGGAAGTAGTAAGGATGTTCTTGGTTTATGCAAAAAGTAAGAATTTTAAGGCTTATTAGATGGATGTCAAGTCAGATTTTCTGAATGGAGAACTTGAAGAAGAAGTTTACATTGAGAAACCTAATGGATTCCCTCTGACAAAACATAAATAATTTCTATGTAGACTAAAGAAAGCATTGTATGGTCTAAAGCAAGCACCTAGAACCTTGTATGAAAGGTTGGATAAGTATTTGTCTAAGCTTGGATTTATCAAAGGTACAAAAAATGGTAATCTATGTTTTAGGAAAATTGATGATGGTTCGTTCATCATTGTAATATTTGTGGATGATATAATATTTGGAGGTTATAAAAAAGAAAGTGATAAGTTTTGCTAAAGAAATGAAAAATTAATTTGAAATGAGCATGATAGGAGAAATGAAGTTTTTCCTAGGATTACAGATTGTGTAAAGTAGAGATGGGATATTTATTTCACAAACCCAGTATGTGAAAGACATGTTGAAAATATTTGGTTTAGAAAGTTGCAAACTTGTTGGTACACCCATGATAATTGGTCACAAGTTATCTAGTAAAGATGAGACACCTATAGATGACCAAAAGAAGTAAAGATCTATGATTGGAGGATTGTAATATCTAACTCACACCAGATCAAATATAGAAAATGCAGTTGAGATTATAGAAATATTCCAACCTAATCCAAAGGAGTATCATGATGCAACAATAAAGAGGATATTCAAATATTTGAAGGGTACATCTGATTATGGAATTTGGTATGACAAATCAAGTGATTTTACCTTGTGCACATATACTGATGCAGATTGGATAGGCAGTATGGATGATAGAAAGAGCACCAGTGGTGGAGCATTATTTCTTGGAGAAAGATTGGTTTTTTTGTTGGGAAAGAAGAAAGTTTGTATTTCTCAAAGTACAGCTGAGGTAGAGTATGTTTCAACAGCAAATAACTGTAATCAAGTTATGTGGATGAAGAAAATGTTGAAGGATATTGGGATTGAGTTTATAGATCATATTATCATTTACTCTGATAACACAACTACAATAAGTATGTCTAAGAATCCAATATTGCATTCCAAGACAAAGCACATATCTATTAAGTATCAAGTTTTGAGAGAAAAGGTAGTAGAAAAGAAAATAAGGTTGGAATATCTAAGTACTAAAGATTAGATTGTAAATATATTTATGAAGCCTTTTCTTAAGGACACTTTTGAGTACCTAAGAGGTATGCTAGGCGTAGACACCTAAATTTTATTACACTATTTTAGTAATCCTATTTAGTTATCTAAAAAGGCATTATTAATTAAATTTCTATTTAATTAATCCTTTGTCATCCCCTAGTTGATTAATTTAATTAATCATCTATAGTCCTAATTGATAAATCAAATAATCTATTATTTATCAATTAAATCCTATTCTCCTATCTAATTCCAAAAATCCCCATTTATTAAATAAATCTATTTGATAAATGAAATCCTCAAATTCAAAAACCCCTAACCTATCTCTAATCCTCCATTTAGCCTAATCCACCCCATCCACCCATACTAAACAAGATTAGCCACTAACTCACCCACCCTCATTAATGCCATCCACTTGCACATCTCTAACATCCCTAATCTAATCCTAAACCCAAGCCTAATCCACCCCCTAATGTTGTCACATTCCTTAAACAAGTTTAAGACTTTCCTAATCAAAACCAAAGTCTCCCCTCAAAAAAACCCAACCACTAAGTCATGAGTGCTCTTACAAAACATAAAGACTCTTACAAGCCCACTCATGACTCTTACACCCATCTTCCACACTCTTCCCTCTTCCACACTCATTCCTCTTACATCCCTCTTACATACTCAACCCCACTCATCATGACTTTAACCAACCCTTTACCCTACCCTCTCACACTCATCCTCCTTGTGACAAGTGTCACCTTCCCATTGGTGCTAAACAAGCACAATCCATGTGCTCCCCTTTGAGTGCATCTTAGCCCTCCTTAAGCCTTCATCCATCCTTGCATCTAAGCCCTCCATCTCTCTACCCCTTAGCCTATAAATTGAATCCCATCCCAAGCCATTTCATCAACAATCTTTGAGCTAAAGTTACCATGCTATTTTGAGAACCAAAGCCATCAACCATACCCTTATAATGCCAAATTGAGAGCTCACAAAGCTACCAATTTTCCATTACCCATCTCCATTGAAGCAACTTTTGAGCATCTTGAGCATACATCCACAAAAAAAGGACACATCTACAGAATCAAGAAAGCATGGAGTGTTTTCTCTTGTGAGGTTTGCACTTCTTGTTCTCTTTCTTTCTCTAAGCATATATGTGAATTTAGTTTTTGGTTTGTGAATGTTTACTTTATTTGTTAATGTTCTTTGCATACTGATTCTGGTTCTACACTAGGGGTTATCCCTCTACCTACTTTAGAGTAGATGATGCAAGGAGTGCATTAATCTAGTGGTATAGAGCACTATGGTTAGACTAGAATGAATGTTGATGATTCATGTATGTGGGAGTATCTATTATGTACTAATTCATGAAGGATTCTTGGTATTTGGTATTGAACAATTTCTTTGGATAGTCAATTTATGTAGCTGATTAGCAATTGATATGTAACAATTGATATTGTGATTAACATGTTTGACATTGATGTCAATGGGGGAGAAAATGATCATGAAAAACATATTGATAAAATGAAGACAAGCACCTATTGAGATGGAAATGGGGAGAGTTATCTCTTTAGAGAGATTTAGAAAGATTCATGTAAGTGCGCAAGAGGAAATGTAAGTGCACAAAAAGAAATGAAAGTGCACAGTCAAAAATGTAAGTGCACAGATGTAGTTAGATAGTATTGTAAGTTTTTTTCTAAGAAAAACTATTGCCAATCCTAAAGAAGAAGAAGAATAGTACAATGTTCCAGAGGATCTTAGATTTCATATTGATGAAGAGGATTTAAGAAGATGACAACAATAGCAGCAATAGAGTTCAGTTTAGTATTCTTGGAACTTGGATGTTTTTCATCTATATTATCATCAATGCCAAAGGGGGAGATTTTTAGCATGAGTACTAATGATACTACATTGGGGAATTATCCTAAGCATTAGAGAGTATTGACGTGTTGCATTCATGACTATATTTTTCATTGATGTCAACATAGCAATAATTCTATAAAAAATAAAAGAAAAACAATTAGTAATCTTAGCATGTACAAAAGCTGAGGAAGTTTTAGATGATTCATAGTGGAGGATATGTTCTTGAGGTTGTCCTAATGATTTATTTAAAAGAAATAAGTCTGATATGATGGTGTACAAAAGTTATACTTGATTTACTAAAATTAGTGCAGAAACAAAGCATTGAAAAACAAAGTTCTGATGATCTATCATATGAGATGTAATGGAGGAGATGTGTAGTTACATGAGTTAGAAGATACTTGTGTGGTGATACTAGCATGTGTGTAAGATGTGGTTCCACATGTATGAAGTTTGATATAGACTGTGAGATGACAATGCTATTTTAATTAGTTAACTATCTTATTTTAATTAACTGGGAAAGCATCAAGGCCAACTCAAGGAATTATTATGAAGATACAGTATAAAAGAAAGTTTTTTTCCTTGTTAGTAAGTAATCTTGGTGAAGAGGACCAAGTGGGATGCAAAGTATTAGTGCATAGTGTGAGGAGTAGAATACTTACTGAATGTTTGTAAACAATCCAATAGATCATTGGATGCACAGTATGAGATCTGGTTACAATATCTGAAGAACTAGAAGTATAGTTGACAGGATAGAGAAAGAGGAAAGAAGAAAATTTCAATTCTATTATTCTATAAGTAATAATACATAGATCATTTGGATAGTGGGTTCACTGATCTTAACCTTGAAGCTGTTTGGGTAGTGAGCCTAGCTATTTTCCACAATTGCTAATAGGGTTGGCACAACTCCTAATAGGGTTGGCACAACTCCTAACAGGGTTGGAATCTCCTAAAATGGATTCAAAGTCTTCTAATAGGGACTCATAAGTATTGAATGTTGTATCATACTCCTAACAGTGTCTATCATCTAATCAGGAATATTTATATTAGTACATCATCTTGTGTGTACCATCCTCACTTGGGTTTTGCCTTTGATCAAGGGTTTACCTAGTTAACATATCAAGTGTTAAGTGTGCATGAGTATCTTGTTGTGGTTTTAATTTATATTACTCACATAGTTAAGTTTGTTTAAGGTTAATGATTGTGATAATAGTTAGATAATTGATTAACCCCCCTCTTAGTTATATCAGTGGCCTATATATTCTAACAATAGCATCTTCTCCATTGATAATTATGAACCCATGGAACTTCTGAAACACACAATGACTATTTAGCTTCATGCGATCTTAGGAATCCTATAGAAAATCATTATTTTCTTCATATTCTACTATTTCATGCCAAATCTATATAATTCATATTATAAAGATCACTGGAAATTTGAATTTCCATTGTTGATCTAAGATCAATGGTCAAGATTAAATTATCATAAACCTTCTTCATCTTTTCCTTTACAATATCCTCCATGGTTCCACCAAGTACACATGTTGTATTGTTACTTTCTCACTTTGTTTATCCTTGCTCATATTTAAAAAGCAAGCAAGGCATGGACATCCATCTTCTAAGATTCGATGATTGCAAAAAGGATTGTAGCTCCAAGTTTAAACTATGGTGTAGGTCCACCTTCCAATTATGAACAATGTGGAAGACATGTGGCAATACTTCATTTCTTGGAGAAACTAACATTGGAATTGTTTTCCTCATGGAACTTCATGGAATATAATGGGCCTTTAGGACACATGTTGAATCATTATTTTGTTGCATAAATTATCAACCGAGCATCTTTCCATAATGACACAATTTCATCTGTAGATCTTTCCTAAGATCAACAATCCACATTATGTTATTTAATTACTACACTTGATTCAAAGAAGGTCCCACCTCAATTGGGTCCCACAAAGAGGTGTCAGCTTGTCTCTATCTCACATAAATTATCAATTGAGCAACTTCCAAAAAAGACATAATGATAATCATAGATCTTGTTTGATCTGACATTTGAATGCATTCTCCTTTTATTTAATATTTGAATGGGATGCAATATGATAGGTAAGCATTTGACTTTCAACTAGCCAATAACATGCATTCTTTTATTCATTTGACTTTTCTAATTTGCAATATATAAATTTAACAAGAGTCATACCACCTTTGATTGGGTTCTTTCATCATTTTTGATGATTTATTTTCTTCTCTTGCATTCAATTCTTCAACTAATATTGTTTCTGGTATGTTCTTATGAACTGCATATCATCTTTTAGCCTCAGTCTTCGATGTTCTCCACTACTATTTTCTTTGAGTATGCCTATGATCTCTTTAAATTTATCCTTCCTTTAGATAGAGACCTTTGACCAAGAAGTTAGAAATTCTCAGAGAATTAGAACTACTTCTATGAATAATTTTTTCACCGCATGAATCCTTTTCTTAACATGATTAGGGACAAATCAATAGAAGATCTAGACCTTCTCATTGGGATGACACATAAAAAACACTCCAAACCCTAATTACCTAGCTTTGGATTGATGCATTGCTCATATGATTTCCTGCATTAGGTTAACTCAATAGAATGATTTGAAGAAAGGCCATCCTATAGGTAGTCTAGACTCATACTTAAGACACTTACACTTCACTTGACTCAAAAACCTAGGGAAAAATATACAAACTGAAAAATGGGCAATAACTACCTCTGTCTAGGGATTTAAGCATGATAATTCTTGAAAAAACTCTAGCAATCTCTAGTTCCTCACAAAAGGTGACAACTTAGAAATAAAAAGAATAGGCTAAACTAGAAAAACAATAACTACTACCTAGGAAAGAAAATAACCAAGCTAAAGCAATCTACATCAATGGGCACCTACATATCTAGGTCCTATGCAGGGGTTACTATTTTCACAAAATTTTGCACACTTTTCCAAAGTTTTTACCTAAGGAAAACCTTGTGAAACATGGAAATAACCTCCAAGCTATGGGACTTGAACTATCAGGTTAAAACTTCAAAGAAGGTCAGCTTCCTTTACTATCAAGATGCACCTAACTACTCTTGGAGAGGAAAAGGGAGAAGAAATTCATGAAAGAAAATCTACCTATTCTAAGCTAAGGGGGTGATGCACCAAAATAGAGTGTCGAAACCAATCTCTACCCATATATGCACTATTGAACCATCATAACACCATAGCATATACACATCTAGATTTTTTTTAATCTAACAACCACATGCATATCAGAAAACCCAAATAAATGACACAAAGAAGAAGGAAATTCACTTATATATCATTCATAGGCCAAAAGAGATATTGTCATACAAGATTCTAGATATCCACAATACACCAATGAGAGGCAAATAGGTCTTGCACTACATATTAATGGCTGAAGGAGATAAGTTAGAATGTCATACAGTTCAAAGGCAAAGGGGATTTATAATAGCAAGCCAGAGCAATGCCAAAGAAATAGAGAGGGTCTGACCTAAAAAAAATCTACAAAATTTTCCTTTATATTGAGGCACAATGGAGATATTTCTCCTTGGAGTTACTCTACAACCATTTCCATTAAGTCTTAGAGAGAACAATCATGCTGATTTAGAGAAAATCTAATCTTGGTATAAATTCATATGCAATAAAATCCAACATTTTCCCAAAATAAAGTTCTGAGAAGATAGAATGACACCATTAAATCACTCTGACCAAGTAGATGGATAGAACCAAAGATGGTGGAGTGTTTTCTTTATTCACTGGGTACAACATTCATTGGAGAGTGGTTGGAACCAATCAAGAAGATTAGATTGTACAAGAAAACTTGATTCCCTTTATTTTTTGGCTTATGAATCAGAAAATTTAGTAGGTCAACTAAATCTTGCAACCAAGATGGGCCATTTCAACCAATCATTCTATTTTATTCTACCACCTTGCGAGGTCTCCACACAATTTGACCATATTACTTATCAACCACAATACCTTTCCAACTTAACTACAATGTTAAATAACTGTCAACCCTAACTACCAATGCTAATTGTAGAATTATCTCCTTGGGCCTATAAGGACACATTTCCTTCAAGTGCTTCCCCACATTCATTAATATCCTCACATCTCCATAAAGTGGGGAAGCACCCACCATAGATAATCTTTGATCTAATGGTCGATGAAATAGGAACCACCCTTTATGCATGTTGTCAGAGCTTGACGAATGAAGTGATCTTTGTATGCTAGCTCATCGGGTACATCAACACAATCACATCACAACCCATAGAATAAAATCTAACCCCACCAATCCATATGCCATGATGATGCTTGCATGCATTGTTAGAGGGTGTGACAAAATACAAAATGGAAGAAAGTTTCAGCCAATGAAATTTCCAACTTGACTAATAGCTCCCTATTTGTGGCTCACAAGAGAAAATGGACCCACATACCACATGGAAGTGATGCACTTTCCCACATTATGTAAAGGCCTTACACTTTGAAGAAGTGAAAAAGTTCCCATCGTAGATGATCTAGGATCTAACAGTGAGGAAGTTGTGGGTCTATGAAAACACTAAAGTGTGTATTCACTTAGGAATAAGGAAATACATTAAAGTTTTATTTCATTTATTTTTGTATTTTCATGCAATTTAAATAATTAAAGGTGGGAAGTGACCTTTGGATGGGCCTAGAAATTTGAATTCAAATATTTGGCAAGGAGGCAAATATGGTTAACATTTCTAGTGACTCAAAGGGGATGCAAGCCCACTATGTGGAAGACTAGTGGCTTGAAGCATCCATTAGGCTATAAAGTCATAAAAATGAAGATCTAAACACAATAAAACACCATAACCCTACCCTTGTTTATCTGCAACCTTCAAAACTTTAAGACTTTCTATCCTCTAGAGTGACAACTTGTACTCATGCACTTATTGAAAAGAAAGAAAACTATTCTAATATGTACAAAGAAACTTTAACCTCCTCTAAAAGAAAGGTTTAAGGTGAATCCTATTGATTGAGATTGGGATAACTTCACCATCAAGCCTAGACAACTAAAAAGCATTGGGCCCTTTGTAGTTGGTGATAATATATGCATAGCTTAGTCCTATCAATATCCCATTTAAGAACAAGGTCTCCTTCTTTGAAGATTATAGCCATAGCCTTCTTGTCAAAAATTCTTTTGACCTATTGCTGATGTACCTCAAGTGTATTCAGAGCTTGTTGTCTTTTTTTTCTCTAATTCCATTATTTTAGCCATCCTAACTGTCATAGCATCACCTTCAACTAGCTCCAATTGATGCACTAGTCCAAGAGAAGGAAATTAAAGTGAAATAGGAAGCCTTTCTTCCCTTCCATATACTAGCATAAAGGGTGAGTTCTTAATTTCTCTCTTGGGTGTGATTCTATCAGCACAAAGGGTAGTTTTCAATTTAACATGCCAACACCTCTAATTGTGTTCAATTATCCTCTTCATTATTCTGATGAGCTTCTTATTAGAGGATTTTTCTAAGCCATTCCCCTAGTGATAATAATTTGATGAAGTGCTCAAATATATCCCATATTCTAGAGCCCATGAGCATATGTGATTTCTAGTAAAATATTTTGTGTTATCTAATATGATGGTTTATGGAATGCAAAAGTTGGTTACTATTCCATCAAGGAAATCAACCACTGAAGCTTCTTTTGCATCTCTCAGAGTCACTACCTTTGCCTATTGTAGTTTATCCCTTATGTCTTTAGTATCCCATCCACCAAGACATAAGGGATAGACTACAATCTAAATTGTCTTCTCTTATCTCTATTTAGGCCACATGGATATCTTCTCTCTACCAAGAAAGTAGTCATATTATACAACGAATCTTTCTAATCTTTATTCCCCACTGGTTGCTCATTTTGTATTAAGAGGGTAGCTCCCTCTGGTGTACCGAAAGAAGAGAGAATTTTCTCACATAATCCCCTACCTCTCACAAGTTTGGTGATCGTAATATCAATGTCATATTCCATGACTTTCATGATCCATCCAGCTCTCTTTATATTGATATCCTTGTTCAGTAGGAACTCCTTCACACTGGCATGGGATACTAACAAATGGATCTTGTTATGAGATAGAAGGTGCCTAAATTTCTTCAAGGTTTTGATGATTGCAAGGGCTTGCTTCTCTACATAACTATATTTGTCCTCATATTCCTTAAACCCTTCACTTAAGAAGGCAATGGGCTACTCCAAATCCTCATCATTTAGCTATGTTAGAATAGCTAATATACTTGATTCTCCTCCAAGGGAGTAAAGGAAAAAGTATTTATGAAACTTGGGCTTGACAAGAGTGGGAGCTGATGCAATCAATTTCTTGATCTCTTCAAAACTAGCTTTCCCCTCTTTGGTCCAAGCAAACACCATATGCTTCTTCAACATAGTTGTGAGAGGCTTCACCATGGAGGCAAGGTTATTAATGGACATTCTTACAAAATTGATCCTACCAAGAAAGATCTGTAACCCTTTCATATAACTTGGAAGTGGGAGAGAGAGAATTACTTCAACTCTCTTTAGATCTATCATTATTCCATCTCTTGACACAATATGTCCTAGGAGCTTTCCTTGGTCAATGGAAAATACCCACTTCTTGGGATTGAAGGATGCACCATACTCTTTGCATCTTTCAAATATCTACCTCAAATGATCAAAATGATCTACTAGATGTTTTGGAAAAATAGTTATATCATCAACATAGACTAATAAAAAAATTTCCAGCACACTCTTGAAGGCCATTTCCATTTCCTTCTAAAATGTGGCACCTGCATTGGTTAGTCCAAATGGCATCTTACAATAAGCATAGGTACCCCATTTAGTGGTGAATGTTGTTTTACCTTCGTTTGACTCTTGGACTAGCACCTGATTATAGCCTTAAAAACCATCTAAGAAAGAAAAAAATTCCAAGCCACTAACGTTGGATAGAATTTGTTCCATAGAAGAAAGGGGATGGTGATCTTTAAGAGAAGCCTTATTAAGATCCCTAAAATCTACACACAATATGATTTCTCCATTTTCTTTCTAATAGGAACAAGATTGGCCTATATAAGTTTGGATAGTCAATTTCTCATTAAAGGTTCAATCTTTGGATTGATTGGCCTTTGCTTTTGTCTAATAGGCTAAACATCATGGTTTAAATCTATGGTATGCTAAAATAAACTTGGGTCAAAAACCTTTAAGTCTTTATATCTCCAAGCAGTAACATCCTTGAATTCTTGACATAAATTAATGAAAAATTCTTGTTCAACATTAGTGCATACCTTTCCCAAGTTAAGAGTCTTTCCATCAGTAATAGTGATAGGTGTGTAGTCATCTTTCTTTGCAGTCAAGTTTGAACCTTTTCCTTTTGCTTGATCATTAGAGTTGAAAATGTCCTCTAAGGTTACTAGACCTTTAGGTAATTTGTTGGAGTTTAGGTTCATAATTTGGTCCCCATACTGACTTTGTAGTTTGGATTGATTTCTAGTAGAGAACTTTACTTCATTTTGCAATAAATTAACAATATGTAACTTAGAATCAAACACTTGTGAATTTGTGCAATTATCTAGGATGGTAGGCCCCACAAAAATTCTAATTTGTTGCTTCTTTTCATTAGTAACATGCTTTGGTATATCATAATGAGCACCAATGGTTGCAAGCCTATCAACATGCTTTTTTTTCTTTCTTGGGACACTCTAAATATTGATAGCCTAAAAGCCTTTAAGTAGATCCCAAACTCAATGTTTGTATGATTTGAGATGATTGTTCTTTGTGATATTCTAATTTCTAACTTGATTAACAACCAACTCACTATCCCCATATACATTTAAGAGTTTGATGTCTCTCCTATGTGACTATTGGAGACCTTGGATCAGAGCTTTGTATTCTACCACATTATTGGTACAACTAAATTGGAGTCTAAAGGAGAAGCAGTGCCTTACTTGTGTAGGAGAAATCAACATCACACCAACCCCTGATCCATTCTTATTTCTTCATCCATCAAAGTACATACTCCATATCCCACTCATATCATCTTTGGTTTTCATTAGATTGGGAACTAGAGCATCTTTCTCTAATATATAATATGTATTGAGGCCTATCTCAAGGGTTTCTAACATAGGATCAAATAGGTATGCATTAGCCCATTCATCTAAGAGAAAATCAGGTATCTCTACTAGAGAAGTGGTAGGCTCATTCACTATTTCATTCTCATCCACTTATAGGATAGTGCAATTCATATTAATGAGATTAGGGGTGTAGGGTTTAGTAGGATGGAGGGCTAGAGGTTCTTCTCTAATTGAAGCTTTGGTCCCACATCTTGTTCTAAAGAGCATATATGACCAATCAAAAGATATGTAAACACCTATTTTTGCATTGAAGTTTGTTGAAAGATAAATGAAAAAGTGTGGTTTGACTTCAGTGATTGATATATCTTGAGTTATAGTACAACTAGGGCATGCATGTAGGGCCATTTCCACATTCCTAAGGATACGTATAGTCATGATAGTACTACCATCCAACTATAATGCATCCCTAACAATGGGTTCATATTCTAGTTCTAAAGCATCAACAACACACCTAGGCATCACTCAACTACTAGCCCCTAAATCAATCATGCAATTGTGGAATAGTTTATTCCCTATAATTAGAGAAACATAAAATGGAGGGGGTCTAACCATTTTACTTTTTTCCACCTCCCTTGATGGTTGTATCAGACTTGTGGCACTTTCTTCTCTTGATGGCTGATTCTTTGGTTCAATGCTCTCTAATTCCTACTACATCAACTTCTTTTGTGTGGGTATAGCAGCAACAAAATCCCACCTGGAAATATCTACATTTATCTTTTTCATCTAATCTACTACATTGAATGATGCATTATGTGCTTTGGTAGAAGCCTTGGGAGTTTTATATGCAGGAGGTTGAGATGGGACAACTTGGGGACTATTCACATATTGTTTAGAATTATATTGTTTTTGTTGCTAAAGAATACTTGATCTATCATTTACTACTTGTACATGAGGTATCACTTTTGAAGTTGAGGCCTGATTAGGAGGAGGAGGGGTAGCATCTTTGATACCTCTTGTTTTGCTTCTAGTGTTGTGAGCAATGGAATCCTATTTTACATTAAAATGTTCCTCCACCTGATGATTCATAAAGGAGAAATCACCCTATCCTTGCATATAAAAAGTATCTTTGGATTAGTCCTCCTTGTATGATTGTCCTGCTATGGTCTCTTGAGTGGTCAAAGCCAAATAAGATTCAACCTTTTGACACATGCAATAGGCATAGGAGTAGTTACAGGATGGATAAAAATATTGATCTGGAGCCATTTTTTTTGAGGAACTAAAACCCTACTTTCATTTGTATTTGAAGTAGAGGCATGTATATTCTTCTTACTCTGATCAAAAGAGTTGTTTCCATAATTATAATTTGGAGGCCTACCGTTGTTCAAAGTTTTGTATTGAAATTTATGAGCCTTACTACCTTGAGCTTGCTACCTTTCCAAAGCCACCACTTTTTTTCTCAGCTTCTGCATCATAGAGAAGCTATCTCCTAATTTTTTCTCTTGGCCTTGCAATATTTTATCTATGTTCAACATTATAGACTGCATCATTTCCTTGATTTCATCTATTCCATTTGAAGATGTGGAAGGTTGAGGGACTAGAGCAAGGGATTGTGATGTGGAAGTTATTAGAATAGTGGCCATTGTTGGTTGATGATTTGGGACATCAAGGAAGAAGGGCATAGGAGGCCTTGGAGCTAACTTACCTTCTTGTATTATGATATTTTCTGCTTTTATTTCTATGTCATAAGCATTAGGCAAAGTGTCTCCTCCCATAGTCTGAATTATGGTGGCAATGTCATTGTTAAAATCTCTGAGGTAATGCAAGAAGGGATTACTAGGGGTAGGCTTCACTGAAGTAGGTATTCTATCCCATGTTTTTTGAAATCTATAGTTGAAATCAGTCATACATTCATGGGGGGCTCTTTTTATAGTAGTCAACTATTCTAAAAGTGAAAAATGATCACTTTTGTCCTCAAAGTGTTTACATAGTCCTGCTCCTAATCCATCCAAATCTATTATAGAACCATGAGCCAAATCTCTATACCATTTTAGTTCCTTTCCTTTCAAGGATGAGGCTTGAAGCTTAACTATAACATCATCTTCTATAATACCATGGATATTGAAGACATTTGCGACTTCTTGATTGTGTTCTAAGGGAGACATAGAAGTTTCACCAACAAATTTAGGTATACTTTTAAGTGTAGCTATTGCTATGTCATGTCTTTGAGCTAATAAAAGAGGACTTCCTCTATTAAAGGTGGAAAAAGCATGAGCTTTGGCCATATAAGGAAGTGATCTATTGATATGAGCTAATGGTATTCTATATTGAGACCTAACAATAGGGGTGGAAATGGATCTTGCAGGTGTATTTGTTACTGCTATACTCCTAACTAGTGATAAAGATACTCTAGTCTTTCTTCTTCTAGGATTTGAAAATGAAAGCTCCTAGTACTAAAATTTACCTCTAGAAGATGCCCTTGTTTTAGCTTTTGGCATGAATCACTACAAATAAATCTGAATAAGATGTAAAGGGTGTAGATTCACCAAGTGATTATAGAAAATGAGCCTCTTGAAGGCCTACAACACTAAGAGAAATGCTATCTTCTTAGCATTAATCTTAAAACCTTCCTTTTGACACCAGTATACTTGAAATTTTTTGAATATAGTCCCATAAGGCATGCCATAAACTATTGTCACAAAATTTTGCACTCTTGTCCAAAGTTTTTACCTAAGGAAAACCTTGTCAAACATGGAAACAACCTCCAAGCTATGGAACTTGAACTAAGCTATGGAACTTGAACTATGAGGTTGAATCTCTGGAGAAGACCAGCTTCCTTTACTATCAAGATACACCTAACTACTCTTGGAGAGGAAATGGGAGAAGGAATACGTGAAAGCAAATCTAGCTATTCTAACCTAAAGGGGTGATGCATCAAAATAGAGTGTTCAAACCAATCTCTACCCATATATGCACTATTGAACCATCATAACACTAGAAGATATACATATCTAGACTTTCTTTAATCTAACAACCACATGCAGATTAGAAAACCAAAATAAATTACACAAGGAAGAAGGGAATTCACTTATATATCATTCATAAGCCAAAACATATATAGTCATACAATATTATAGATATCCACAATACACCAATGAGAGGCAAATAGGTCTTGCATTACACATCAATGGCTTAAGGAGATTAGGAAAAATTTCATATAGTTTAGAGGCAAAGGGGATTTACAATAGAAAGCTAGAGAAATAGAGAGAGTCTAACCTTAACAAAATCCACAAAATCTATCTTTATAGCTCAGGCATAACTGAGTTATTTCTCTCTAGAGTTACTCTGCAACAATTGCCATTAAGTCTTATAGAGAACAATCATGTAGATCTAGAGAAAATCTGATCTTGGTATAGATTCATATGTAATAAAATCTAATATTTTCCAAAAATGGAGTTTTGAGAGGATAGAATGATTGCATTAAATCACTCTGACCAAGTAGATGGACAGAACTAGAGATGGTGGAGTGTTTTCTTCATTTATTGGGTGCAACATTCATGAGAGAGTGGTTGGAATCAATCAAGAAGATTAGATTGTACAAGAAAACTTGATTCCCTTTTTTTTTGGCTCATGAATTAGCAAAGTTAGTAGCTCAACTAAATCCTACAATGAATATGGGCCATGTGGACCAACCATTCTATTTCATTCCACCACCTTGTGAGGTCTCCATGTGATCTAACCATATTACTTACCAACTGTGCCACCTTTTCAACTTAACCGTAATGTCACATAACTATCACCCATAATTACCAATGCTAACTATAGTTTTATCTCCTTAGGTCTATAAGGACACATGTCCTTTGGGTGCTTCCCTGTATTCATTAATATCCTTGCATCTTCAAAAATTAGGGATGCACTCACCATAGATCATCTTCGATCTAACAACTAATGAAACATGGATCAACCTTTGTGCATGTTGTCAGAGCTTGGCCAATGAAGCACCCTCCCTATGCTAGCTCAATAGGTACATCAGCACAATCACATCATAGCCCATAGAATAAAGTCTGACCCCACCAATCCACATGGTATGACGACACTTGCCTGCATTGTTAGAGGATTTGACAAAACACAGAATGTAGGAAAAGCACCAGCCAATAAAATTTCCAACTTGAATGATGGCTCCCTATTTGTGGCTCACAAGAGAAAATAGACCCACATGCCACATGGTAGCAAGGTGCTTGACCACATTATGTAAAGGTCATGCACTTTGAAGAAGTGGGAAAGTGCTTGTTGTAGATCATCTAGGATCTAATAGTGAGGAAGTTACAAGTTCGTGGAAACATTAAAGCGTGTTGTCACTTAGGAATAAGGAAATACATTAAAGTTTGATTTCATTTATTTTATATTTTCATGAAATTTAAATAGTTGAAGGTGGGAAGTGATCATTGGGTGGGCCTAGACATTTGAATTCAAATATTTGGCGGGGAGGCAAATATTGTTAATAGTTACCTACTTTCAATTTTGCATTTGATACAACTTCAAATCCTACCCATTATAAGAACATGATAGGGTTTCTCCAATAGAATATGCCAATTTGGAAGAATTATTTTGATTTTCTTGTATGATCTGAAATGATCCTTTCCACAAAGATTGAAATTTGGAATGCATACCTCTTGGTTTATGTCTCTTATCCTATAGCAATACCAAATCACCTTCCATGAATTTTCTAGGCCTTGCCCTTTTATCAAACAACTTGTTTTCCCTTCCTTGGTGTTCAGTAATTTTTTCAACCATCTCTTGCCTTTCTTCTTGCAACTTGGTGAGATACATGATTCTCTTCTCTAGTCCATCTTAAAAAATATCTTCTTTAATCATAGTCTTTAGTTTACAAGAAACAAGCTCTAGAGGTAATGAAAAATTAGCTTCCACTCCATAGACTAATTCAAAAGGTGAAATACCTATGAATCTTTTAGGTGTGGTTCTATCAAACCCATAAAGCAGCATGAATCTTCTTGTGCCAACTTTTCTGATTATGTGAGACCAATTTCTTCAAAATATTAAGCAGATTCTTATTACTAGATTCAACTTGCCCATTTCCTTAAGGGAAATAATAAGAGGAATGCCCAACTTGGATACCATGATCATAAAAAAATTCAATAATTTCTGAGGAAGAAAAGTATGATGCATTGTCCATTATCACTTTCGTAGGAATTCCAAACCTAACTAGAATATGTTCTTTGAGAAGTTCACATACCACTTCTGATGAAGTTTTCTTCATTGGCTTTTCTTCAACCCATTTACTGAAATAATCTATTGTAGTTAGTATATATGAATATCCTTGAGTAGAAGGAAGATTGATTGGGCCTATAAAATCTAAACTCCATTGACAAAAATGAGGTTCAATTACCACTAGTCTAAGGGGTAAAGCATCTAGTTGAGGTTTACCAATAAATATTCTCATTTCTCATAATTAGCAACCTAGTTATATGCATCTTTAAACATAATAGGCCTATAATAGCATTTTATCAAAATTTTAAATGTAGTGACTGTAGAAGAGAAGTGTCCTCTACATGCCTCATTATGAAAAGATTTCAACAACTTTACCCATTGCTCCTTATCCATACATCTTTAAAATGTTCCATCAATTTCTCTCTTGTACACGAGATCATCATGAATCACATACTTCAAGGTGTTTGTTTTTAGATCCCTTCTTTTCTTCTAGCATAATCTCTAGTAGTGCTTGCACTCTTTATCAATATAGGTATAACACTCAATGAAGTAAATGGTGTCTCAATTATAGGCAAGTCTCCACTCTATTTTAGAATTATCTCTACTAATTCCAATCTTACATGAAGTATTTTTCTTGTGAACTTATCTTAGCATGGTATAACTTGTTCTATCATTTGCGCTATCTTCTTATATGCAGGTGTCAAAATTTTCAAAATATTCCATACAATTTCATCTTCATCCTTCTTCCCATCACAATCCTTAATTCCTACAACAATATCTGATATCCTACCAATATAGCTTCTTATAGATTCATCTTCCATCATTTTAGCTTCTTGAAAAAAATATATCCAATTCTATAATCTAATATTCTTTGCATGGTTATCACATTCATAAGTACATTCTAAAACTTTCCAAATTTTATTTGATAATTTAAAATATTTTACCTAACTAGATTTTTGAACCTAACTTAAATATAATTTTACCTAGTAAACATATTACACATGAATAACTCACTCTATCTTTCAATACAATCTTCAAGATTTTCTTCATGAATCACTTCTTTCTTTCCCTTAGCAATCAACCAATATCCTAAACCCATGCATAAAAAATGTGTCTTCGTCTTCTCTTTCCAACTGTCATAATTGGTTCCATCAAACTTTAGAATATCCTTACTAAAATGACTCACAATTGATCTTCTCAAGTTGTTAAGATTTTCCTTCAAGGACTTGATGCTTTGATACAAAATTTTAGAAAGTAAAGTCCACCAAGATAACTAAAGGTGGGGGGTGGGGGAGGTGAATCAGTTATGCAATCAAAACAATATTTTTATCCTTACTAAATCTGAAACATGTAATCAAAAAGTGTAATAACAGTTAGGATTAAGGTGTCTCAACCTTGTATAATTCCTATTCTTATTATTATTTGTTTTGTAAAATGTATTTTTGCAAATAATATGTAAATGTGAGTGTACATGTCTAGTTGGCATGTTGATCACTTACATGTGTTGGCATCTTGAAGTGTGTGAAGGAGATCATGGCTGAAATGGTTATGATGGATTCCTATGATGCGTAAGAGTATTTAAGGAATAAGCTATGACAAGTGTAAGAGCATCTTATGACATGAGGCCTATTTGGGCACCCAAGAATAAGTGGTTGGTGTGTGTAAGAGAATATGCCAAAAATAGGTTGGTATGACATATTCCCTTACACTTCTCTTGTGATCGCTATTTTTGGCAGATTCTATGACAAGCTATCAGTGCCTATTCAAGGGATGGATGCCCTTTTCTTGGTATTGGATGTACATGTGGCATCGTGCATGTTTCTTGGTGGTTGAGCCATGAAAAATGCCCAACTCCTTTGTGGGCACTTTGTTGGGTCTTAAGATGTTCATAAAATGAGTATTGCATGTTGTAATGCAATAGTGTGATAGATGAAAGTTTGCAGGTACTGACGTGCTGCTAGAGTCTTGTATCATTGATGTTGAACTTGCATTGCAAGTGTATTGTAATCTTGTGTTGAAGATAATACATTGTCAAGGTTCTAGAGGGGTGGGGTTGTTTTACAGAAAGGTTTTTCCCCACTGGCAAATCTTTGTGTTATGTGTTTCTTTCTCTGTCTATTTTCTATATGCATGGTTGGTTGCTATATTGTTGTTTACATGATATTGAATCTATAAGTGTACAAGATTTTAAAAGGATTTGCACCATACTTTGCTTATGAGATTAGTGTAGCAAGCTATTTCTACACCTGAGTTTCCTTACAAGTGGTATCAGAGCTTGATCATCTTTTGATCCTAGTTGTTGGGTAGAGTTTTTTGAGCTAATCTCAAGTTCAGTGGGAATCTTATGCAGAGCATCCTAAATCTTATTTACAGATTGAGATGGCAAGTTCATCATATGGAAGAATGGAGGTGGAGAAATTTAATGGCACTAATTTTGAGTTGTGGAAACTCAAGATGGAAGACATGCTGGAAGACCGTGACCTATGGGAAGCGACAACAAGTGCTACTAGACCAGCAACTATAACTCAAGCAGATTGGGATATCAAAGACCGTAAAGCTAAGGGTCTCATAAGACTTTGTTTAACCGATGCAGTCCTTCTGAATGTTCTAGATGAGAAAACTGCATATAGTTTGTGGGAAAGACTTGGGGCCATGTATAAGGCCAAATCTCTGGTCAACAAGTTGTTCCTAAGGAAGAAGTTGTATTCTCTAGGAATGGAGGAAGGTGGATCCTTAATAGATCATTTAAATGCATTTAATCTACTGGCTACACAGTTGACATCTGCTGGTGTCAAGTTAGAGGAGGAGGATTGTTGCTACACAATTTTTTGTTCTTTACTGGAATCATGGGACCATCTTGTGATGGCTCTCATAAGCACATTAGTCACCTTAAAAATGGATGATGTGGTGTCTTCACTACTATGAGGGGAGATGCAGAGAAAGGCTTCTGTTTCGAAAAAAGAAGCCCTTGCTATTCGTGGGAGATCCATGAAAAGAGGAAAGAAAAATGACAATAAGTCTGACAATAAGGGTAGATCCAAATCTCATGGGAAGTCAAAGAATTCCAATAAGTCCAAGGCAAAATGTTGGAAATGTGATAAGACTGGGCACTTCCATAAAGACTGTAAAGAGTCTAACAAGAAGAAGAAAGCTTCAGATTCTGGTTTTGAAAAATATCAAGAAGATGGCTATGCATTCATCGTAGCTTTGGTAGCCCATGCATCTAATGATGTGTGGTTGGTTGACTTGGGTGCATCTTTTCACATGACCTCTCATCGAAACTGGTTCTCAACATATGAAGAGTTCGATGGTGGAAAGGTGTACTTGGGTGATGATTCTCACCTAAAGATGGTTGGATGTGGAAGGGTCACTATCAAATTTCCTGATGGATGAGTAAAGGGAATCAATGGAGTTATGCACATTCCAGGTCTAGCACGAAACCTATTATCTATAAGTATGTTGAAAGATGTAGGTGTGCAAGTTGTTTTTTCGAAAGAAGGATGTAAGATGATTAGAGGATCAATGGTGCTTGCTAAGGGTACTAGGAGAGGTACTTTGTTTTAGCTAGATGCATGTATTCTTCTATGTAACAGTTCTTCATCCTCACCATCTAAACGATAAGTGAAGAATTCTATGGTTATTGGTTCTGATGGCAATGCAAACACTTTGGAAGGAAAGCTTCCTGCAGAAAAGAAAATGTTGTGGCATATGAGACTTGGCAGCATTGGTGAGAAGGGTCTTAGAACACTAAAAAACAAAAATCTTGTTGAGGGGTTAAATGATTGCAATCTCAATTTTGACTTCTGTGAACACTGTATATATGGTAAACAAAATCATGTTTAGTTTTACTCTAGTTCTCACAAATCTTCTGCTATTTTGGATCTTATTCATTCTGATGTATTTGGTCCTGTAAAAGTTCCTTCGATCTCCAAGCCTATATTTTTTGTATCTTTCATAGATGATTACAGTAGAAGGACATGGATTTATTTCCTTAAAATTAAGACACAAGTCTTTAGTCAATTCAAGGAATTTAAAGCCCTTGTAGAGAATTAGACTAGTAAGAAGGTTAAGTGTGTGAGAACTGACAATGGTGGTGAGTTTTGCTCAGTAGAGTTTGAATAGTTCTCTAAAGAACAAGGTATCAAGAAGCATAAGAAAACTCCTTATACCCCAGAGCAAAATGGAGTTTTAGAGAGAATGAACTATACACTGATGGAGAAGGCTAGGAGTATGCTTAGTGGAGCTGGTTTAGAACAAAGGTTTTGGGCCAAAGCTGTGGCCACTGCTTGCTATCTGGTTAACAGATCTCCTACATCAGACCTTTTTGGTAAGACACCCATGGAGGTGTGGTCTGCTAAGAAGCCTTCAATTAGACATCTTCATGTTTTTGGTTGTGAAGCTTATGCATATGTTCCAAAGGAGAAAAGATCTAAGTTGGAAAACAAAGTTGTTAAATGTATTTTCATCGGGTATAGTGCTGGTGTGAAAGGATACAAGCTTTGGGATCTTGTGACTAGTAAGGTGTTGTATAGCAGAAATGTTATTTTTAGAGAGCTAAAACCTTCTCCTATTGTGCTACAACCAGATGAAAAAGAAAAGGAAAAAGATGTTGTTTAGTTGCCTCCTACCCTTGAGAAGACTGAATAGAGATACCATGTTGGGTCTAATGATGAGGAGAGCTCTAGCAACTCTGAAAGTTCAGGAGAAGAGGAAGAACAACCTCAACCTCAGCCCTTAAGGAGATCCATGAGAGAAAGAAAGAAACCAGAAAGGTTTGGTTATTCTATGGTAGATTCTAGTTGTGCTTTTTCTTTGATTACTAACACTGATGAGCCTAGATCTGTGAAAGAGGCTTTGGGCATGGAAGATGCAGGTTCCTGGATTGAGGCTATGGATGATGAGATGGCTTCATTAGACAAAAAAAAACTTGGGACATTGTACCTTTTCCTAAAGGGAGAAAATCAGTTGGCTATAAATGGGTGTTCAAGAAGAAATTCTATGCAGATGGTAGTGTTGAAAGGTACAAAGCTAGATTGGTTGCAAAGGGGTATTCACAGGTAGAGAGAATAGATTATGGTGAAATATTATCTCCTGTTGCAAAGTTTACATCCATTAGATTTCTATTATCTCTTGCTGCATCATATGATTTAGAGATAGAATAGATGGATGTGAAGACAACTTTCCTTCATGGGGATTTGGAGGAAGAGATTTATATGTCACAGCCTGAGCACTACATTGTTAAACATAAAGAATCCTTTGTTTGCAAATTGAAGAAATCTCTATATGGTTTGAAGCACTCTCCTAGGATGTGGTACCTTAAGTTTGATGCCTTTGTGTTGTCAATTGGATTTGTAAGATCGAAATCAGATCATTGTGTTTATTTCAAAGTTGAAAATGATCGCCTTCTTATTGTTGCATTATATGTTGATGATATGTTGTTGTTTGGGAAGGGTAAGGGTATAATTTCTGATTTTAAATCTCAGTTGTCAGCACAGTTTGAGATGAAAGATCATGGGGAAGCTAGGTACATCTTGGATATGCAAATCAGTAGAGATAGGTCTAACAGAAAACTTTGGTTGAGTTAGAGTAAGTATGTGAAGTCTGTGTTGGACAGGTTCAACATGGTAGATTGTAGACCACTATGTGTTCCTATTTCTATGGGAACAAAGTTATCTATAGATGATTGTCCAAAATCTCCTAGTGAGGTGGAGGACATGAGTAGAGTACCTTATGCTAGTGCAGTTGGAAATCTTATTTATGCTATGGTCTGTACTAGACCAGACATTGCCCAAGTAGTGGGAGTCCTGAGTCAATTTATGGCTAATCCTGGATAGATACATTTGGATGCAGTTAAGAAAGTATTCAGATATTTGAGGGGTACATCAGATTACTTCATATGTTATCATGGTAACTCTTCTAGATCTCCGCATTTAGTTTGTATTCATGGGTTTTTGGATTCAGATTGGGTAGGTGATATTGATCGCAGGAGATCCACCAATGGTTATGTGTTCACTATGTTTGGTGGTGCCATCAGTTGGATAAGTAAGCGACAACTTATGGTTGCTTTGTCCAGTACAGAAGCTGAGTACATGGCTACTACTCATGCTTGAAAGGAAGCCATTTGACTTAAGAGATTGTGTTCTGATGTTGGTGTTGATGCAAAACATATTACTATTTGGTGTGACAGTCAGAGTGCTATTTGCCTTGCGAAGAATCCAACTTTCCATGGTAGAACGAAGCACATTGATGTGCAATTTCACTTTGTGAGAGATATGGTGGAAGATGGAAAGGTAAATTTGGAGAAGGTAGATATTTTGAAAAATGTTGTAGATTCATTAACGAAACCAATGGGCACTGAGAATTTCAGATGGTGTTTCGAGTCTATGGCCCATTCGGCCTATAGCGGTTAGTTCTTGTTATGTTCCTGTTGCTCTTACAAGGTGTTCGACAAGAGGGAGAATGTTAGGAATAAGGTCTCTCAACCTTGTATAATTCCTATTCTTATTATTATTTGTTTTTTAAAATGCACTTTTGCAAATAATATGTAAATGTGAGTGTACATGTCTAGTTGGCATGTTGATCACTTACATGTGTCGGCATCTTGAAGTGTGCAAAGGAGATCATGGCTGAAATGGTTATAATTGATTCCTATGATGCATAAGAGCTATTTAAGGAATAAGCTATGATAGGTGTAAGAGAATCTTATGACATGAGGCCTATTTGGGCGCCCAAGAATAAGTGGTTGGTGTGTGTAAGAGAATATGCCAAAAATAGGTTGGTATGACAGATTCCCTTACACTTCTCTTGTGACCGCTATTATTGGCAGATTCTATGACAAGTTGTCAGTGCCTATTCAAGGGATGGATGCCCTTTTCTTGGTATTGGATGTACATGTGGCATTGTGCATGTTTCTTGGAGGTTGAACCATGAAATGTGCCCAACTCCTTTGTGGGCACTTTGTTGGGTCTTAAGATGTTCATAAAATGAGTATTGCATGTTGTAATGTAATAGTGTGATAGATGAAAGTTTGCAGGTACTGAGGTGCTACTGGAGTCTTCTATCATTGATGCTGAACTTGCATTGCAAGTGTATTGTAATCTTGTGTTGAAGATAATACATTGTGCAGTTTCTGGAGGGGTGGGGTTGTTTTACCGAAAGGTTTTTGCCCACTGGAAAATCTTTGTGTTATGTGTTTCTTTCTCTGTCTATTTTTTTTATGCATGGTTGGTTGCTATATTGTTGTTTACATGATATTGAATCTGTAAGTGTAGAATATTTTAAAAGGATTTGCACCATACTTTCCTTATGAGATTAGTGTAGGAAGCTATTTCCGCACCTGAGTTTCCTTACAAGTGGTATTAGAACTTGATCAAATTTTGATCCTAGTTGTTGGGTAGGGTTTTCTGAGCTAATCTCAAGTTGAGTGGGAGTCTTGTGCAGAGCATCTTGAATCTTATTTGCAGATTGAGATGGCAAGTTCATCATATGGAAGAATGGAGGTGGAGAAATTTAATGGCACTAACTTTGAGTTGTGGAAACTCAAGATGGAAGACATGCTGGAAGATCATGATGTATGAGAAGTGACTACAAGTGGTACTAGACTAGAAACTATAACTCAAGTAGATTGGGATATCAAAGACCATAAAGGTAAGGGTCTCATAAGACTCTATTTAACCGAAGCAATCCTTCTGAATTTTCTAGATGAGAAAATTGCATATAGTTTGTGGGAAATACTTGAGGCCATGTATCAAGCCAAATCTCTGGTGAACAAGTTGTTCCTAAGGAAGAAGTTTTATTCTCTACGAATGGAGGAAGGTGGATCCTTAATAGATCATTTAAATGTATTTAATCTACTAGCTGCACAGTTGACATCTGCTAGTGTGAAGTTAGAGGACGAGGATCGTTGCTACATACTTTTGTGTTCTTTACTAGATTCATGGGACCATCTTGTGATGGCTTTTGGAAGCACATTAGTCACCTTCAATGTGGATGATGTGGTGTCTTCGCTGCTATGAGAGGAGATGTGGAGAAAGGCTTCTGTTTTTAAAAAAGAAGCCCTTGCTGTTCGTGGAAGATCCACAGAAAGAGGAAAGAAAAATGACAATAAGTCCGACAATAAGGGTAGATTCAAATCCTATGGGAAGTCAAAGACTTCCAATAAGTCCAAGGAAAAATGTTGGAACTGTGATAAGACTGGGCACTTTCGTAAAGATTGTAAAGAGCCTAAGAAGAAGAAGAAAGCCTCAAATTCTAGTTTTGAAAAATCTCAAGAAGATGGCGATGCATTCATCATAGCTTTGGCAGCCCATGCATCTGATGATGTGTGGTTGGTTGACTCGGGTGTATCTTTTCACATGACCTCTCATTGAAACTGGTTCTCAAGAAATGAAGAGTTTGATGGTGGAAAGGTGTACTTGGGTGATGATTCTCACCTAAAGATAGTTGGACGCGGAAGGGTCAATATAAAATTTCTTGATGGATGAGTAAAGGGAATCAATGGAGTTATGCACATTCCAGGTCTAGCATGAAACCTATTATCTATAAGTATGCTGAATGATGTAGGTGTGCAAGTTGTTTTTTCGAAAGAAGGATGTAATATGATTAGAGGATCGATGGTGCTTGCTAAGGGTACTAGGAGAGGGACTTTGTTTCAGCTAGATGCATGTATTCCTCTATGTAATAGTTCTTCATCCTCACCATCTGAATGAGCAGTGAAGAATTCTGTGGTTATTGGTTCTGATGGCAATGCAAACACTTTGGAAGGAAAGCTTCCTATAGAAAAGACAATGTTGTGGCATATGAGGCTTGGCCACATTGGTGAGAAGGGTCTTAGAACCCTGAAAAACAAAAATCTTTTTGAGGGTTTAAATGATTGCAATCTCAAGTTTGACTTTTGTGAACACTGTGTATATGGTAAAAAAAATCATGTTCAGTTTTACTCTAGTTCTCACAAATCTTCTGCTATTTTGGATCTTATTCATTCTGATGTATTTCGTCCTATAAAAGTTCCTTCAATCTCTAAGTCTGTATTTTTTGTATCTTTCATAGATGATTATAGTAGAAGGACATGGATTTATTTCCTTAAAAGTAAGGCACAAGGCTTTAGTCGATTCAAGGAATTTAAAGCCCTTGTAGGGAATTAGACTAGTAAGAAGATTAAGTGTGTGAGAACTGATAATGGTGGTGAGTTTTGCTCAGCAGAGTTTGAACAATTCTATAAAGAACAAGGTATCAAGAGGCATAAGACAACTCCTTATACCCTAGAGGAAAATGGAGTTTTAGAGAGAATGAATAGGACACTGATGGAGAAGGCTAGGAGTATGCTTAGTGGAGCTGGTTTAGAACAAAGGTTTTGGGACAAAGTTTTGGCCATTTCTTGCTATATGGTGAACAGATCTCCTACATCAACCCTTGTTGGTAAGACACCCATGGAGGTGTAGTCTAGTAAGAAGCCTTCAATTAGACATCTTCATGTTTTTGGTTGTGAAGCTTATGCATATGTTCCAAAGGAGAAAAGATCTAAGTTGGAAAACAAAGCTGTTAAATGTATTTTCATCAGCTACAGTGCTGGTGTGAAAGGATACAAGCTTTGGTATCCTATGACTAGTAAGGTGTTGTATAGTAGAAATGTTATTTTTAGAGAGCTAACATATTCTCCTATTGTGCTACAACCAGATGAAAAAGAAAAGGAAAAAGATGTTGTTTAGTTGCCTCCTACCCCTGAGAAGACTGAATAGAGAGACCATGTTGGGTCTAATGATGAGGAGAGCTCTAGCAGCTCTGAAAGTTCAGAAGAAGAGGAAGAACAACCTCAACCTCAGCTCTTGAGGAGATCCACAAGAGTAAGAAAGCAACCAAAAATGTTTGGTTATTCTATGTTAGATTCCAATTGTGCTTTTGCTTTGATTACTAACATTGATGAGCCTAGATCTGTGAAAGAGGCTTTGGGCATGGAAGATGTAGGTTCCTAGATTGAGGCTAGGGATGATGAGATGGCTTCATTAGAGAAAAACAAAACTTGGGACCTTGTACCTTTTCCTAAAGGGAGAAAATATATTGGCTGTAAATGGGTGTTCAAGAAGAAATTCCGTGCAAATGGTAGTGTTGAAAGATATAAATCTAGATTGGTTGCAAAGGGGTATTCACAGGTAGAGGGAATAGATTATGGTGAAATATTCTTTCCTATTGCAAAGTTGACATTCATTAGATTTCTATTATCTCTTGCTGCATCATATGATTTAGAGATAGAACAGATGGATGTGAAGACAACTTTCCTTCATGGTGATTTAGAGGAAGAGATTTATATGTCACAGCCTGAGCACTACATTGTTAAAGGTAAAGAATCCTTTGTTTGCAGTTTGAAGAAATCTCTATATGGTTTGAAGCAATCTCCTAGGATGTGGTACCTTAAGTTTGATGCCTTTGTGTTGTCAATTGGATTTGTAAGATTGAAATCAGATCATTGTGTTTATTTCAGAGTTGAAAATGATCACCTTCTTATTGTTGCATTGTATGTTGATGATATGTTGCTATTTGGGAAGGGTAAGGGTATGATTTCTGATTTTAAATCTTAGTTGTCAGCATAGTTTGAGATGAAAGATCTTGGGGCAGCTAGATACATCTTGGTTATGGAAATCAGTAGAGACAGGTCTAACAAAAAACTTTGGTTGAGTCAGAGTAAGTATGTGAAGTCTGTTTTGGACAGGTTCAGCATGGTAGATTGTAGACCACTATGTGTTCCTATTTTTGTGGGAACAAAGTTATCTGTAGATGATTGTCCAAAATATCCTAGTGAGGTGGAGGACATGAGTAGAGTACCTTATGCTATGTACAGTTGGCAGTCTTATGTATGCTATGATCTATACTAGACCAGACATTTCCCAATCAGTGGGAGTCCTGATGCAATTTATGGCTAATCCTAGATGGATACATTGGGATGCAGTTAAACGAGTATTCAAATATTTGAGGCGTACATCAGATTACTCCATATGTTATCATGGTAACTCTTCTAGATCTCCATATTTAGATTGTAGTCATGGGTTTGTGGATTCAGATTGGGCAGGTGATATTGATCACAGGAGATCCACTAGTGGTTATGTGTTCACTATGTTTGGTGGTGCCATCAGTTGGATGAGTAAGTGACAACCTGTGGTTGCTTTGTCCACTACAGAAGCTGAGTACATGCCTGCTACTCATGCTTGTAAGGAAGCCATTTGGCTTAAGAGATTGTGTTCTGATGTTGGTGTTGATGTAAAACAGATTAATATTTGGTGTGACAGTCAGAGTACTATTTGCCTTGCGAAGAATCCAACTTTCCATGCTAGAACGAAGCACATTGATGTGCAGTTTCACTTTGTGAGAGATATGGTGGAAGATGAAAAGGTAAATTTGGAGAAGGTAGATATTGTGAAAAATGTTGCAGATGCATTAATGAAACTAGTGGGCACTGAGAAGTTCAGAAGGTGTTCGGAGTCTATGGGCCTTTCGGCCTATAGCAGTTAGTTCCTGTTATGTTCATGTTGCTCTTACAAGGTGTTCAACAAGTGGGAGAATGTTAGGAATAAGGTGTCTCAACCTTGTATAATTCCTATTCTTAATATTATTTGTTTTGTAAAATGTATTTTTGAAAATAATATGTAAATGTGAGTGTACATGTCTAGTTGGCATGTTGATCACTTACATGTGTTGGCATCTTGAAGTGTGTGAAGGAGATCATGGCTGAAATGGTTATGACGGATTCCTATGATGCGTAAGAGTATTTAAGGAATAAGCTATGACAGGTGTAAGAGCATCTTATGACATGAGGCCTATTTGGGCACCCAAGAATAAGTGGTTGGTGTGTGTAAGAGAATATGCCAAAAATAGGTTGGTATGACATATTCCCTTACACTTCTCTTGTGACCACTATTTTTGGTAGATTCTATGACAAGCTATCAGTGCCTATTCAAGGGATGGATGCCCTTTTCTTGGTATTGGATGTACATGTGGCATTGTGCATGTTTCTTGGTGGTTGAGCCATGAAAAATGCCCAACTCCGTTGTGGGCACTTTGTTGGGTCTTAAGATGTTCATAAAATGAGTATTGCATGTTGTAATGCAATAGTGTGATAGATGAAAGTTTGTAGGTACTGAGGTGCTGCTAGAGTCTTGTATCATTGATGTTGAACTTGCATTACAAGTGTATTGTAATCTTGTGTTGAAGATAATACATTGTGCAGGTTCTGGAGGGGTGGGGTTGTTTTACCGAAAGGTTTTTCCCCACCGGCAAATCTTTGTGTTATGTGTTTCTTTCTCTGTCTATTTTTTGTATGCATGGTTGGCTTCTATATTGTTGTTTACATGATATTGAATCTATAAGTGTAGAAGATTTTAAAAGGATTTGCACCATACTTTCCTTATGAGATTAGTGTAGGAATCTATTTTCACACTTGAGTTTCCTTACAATAACCACAATAAGATAACCATAAAATAACACCATATTTGTTAACTAGAAAAACCCTTGATTAGAGAGAAAAACCCAATGGGGATGGTACCAAAAAAATGAAGTACTAATTGATAAGTTTCTTGTAAGATGATGGACTTTATGAGGAGCCAATGAAATAAATTTTGTATCTAATAGTCTCTATTAAGAGACTTTGAATCCCTATGAGGAGATTCCAACCCTATTAGGAGTTGTGCCAACCTTGTTAGGAGTTTGTGAAGGTAGAAGGACCCACAATCCAAATAGCTTCAAGGGAAAGACTACTGAACTCACTTTCCAACATACCTCTGTATTATTCTTTTTAGAATAATACCAAAATATTAACTTTCCACTAGTACTCTCTTCCAAGTATAATCATTGCACTCATTCACTATGGCTCTACTTCACAAAATAATTATCAAATCTCAATACTAGATCTACAAACTCACATCACATAAATCTCTTAGATTGCTTACTTGCATGTAAATAGTATAGATAATTCACTTTCTTATTTCAACACAATTCTTACTTCACTAATCATAAGGAAATAAAATTTCCTTTATACCAATTCCTCAAATTAATTTATTGAATTTTCCTTGAGGCTATCCCAATTCAGAATTAAAATAGGACCTCATAAAGAAAAAAAAAACAAAACAAGTTACATTACATATTTTTATAATTACATAACAATGTCATCCTACAATCTCTACAAATCTTTCACACATGCAACCTCAAACCTCCCACACTCATTGAAGTCATTATCAAAATTTATTATATCTCTTTACAAATGCACATAACTAGATTCTATTCTTGTTATGACATATAATCTAATTACCAGAAACCACTTCTCAGGAATTTTTTCTTTATACTATCTTATGTAAATTTTGAATATTTTTCACTAGTCTTCAACATTTTGCATGTGCTCTTAACCATAGCATCATGCAACTCTATAGAAAATGTCAACTACACTTGATCTCATCTTTAATCCTCAAACTATACAATCTCAATCTTTGTCTACTACTTTATGAGTGTTCAGTATGTTTATATCAATGACAAATACTACTATGAATAAAAAATATGATCACACTAACAATCTCCCACATGATTAGCAATGCTAGGATGCTTTCCTATAGGAATATCATCAATATTCATGGTAGAAAGGCATCCATTTGCAAATCCAAAAAAGAATGATCCAATAAAGAATATATGATATGCATGTATAGATGAAGACTAGTAAGGTCCAATTCCCCCACCAGATCTTTCTACACACTTAGCAACTAGATTAAGTTTGTAACAACATTTTTTGATAAAGACATGTGGATGGAGGAGAAGAGAAGATTTGAGAAAATCATTAACAATTAGCAATGAGCATTATTTGATAAAGAGGATGAGAACACCATACTATAGGATAAAGTAACTCAAATTACTAATTCAATACCTCAGTTACTTTAATGGAGGCCTCTTGCATAGGTATACAATTTGTTTCTTAGAGGGCATATGTTGAATTTTAAATTAAAAAGAATTATTCAAGGTCTCAATTTATCTTTAGCAACACCTCATGAATTCTATCATTTAGTTCAACATTCTCTGGAAATAGCTCAAAATATTTTGTATGAATTGTATTTACATAATATAGTTATTCCTTATGATAGAGAATGGAATCCACTAATGTTTGTGGGTGGCATTAATTTGAGGGCCTTTATGTCCTAGATTTTGAATAAAATTAGTAGAAATAACTAGGCAACACCTTACAAAAAAGAAGAGATGAACTCTCCATTATTTTTAAGGCTTGAAGCTAAGGATCCACATACATATTACTATGACTAGTTGAAAGTGGAAGACAATAAGGAAAGAGAAGAAAAAACTAAGAAACTTTAAAGGGAAACTTCTTGTTTATAGTATGAACAATTGAGGGAAAGAGAACTAAAAGCAAGTGAAAGGAAAATTGTGGGCAAAGATTGAGTAGGATACCCCATGACTTCAAGTACGGGAGCCAAATTCACCCCAAAATTTTATTAGAGAAATTAGGGGTGCTCCTTGGTATGTAATGTTGGGTAGATCTAGACAAAGCTTCTGGATACCACTTATATTCAGCCTCCTATAATTATTCATCCACTCTTAGGTATCAATCAAGATGTAGATGATCATGATATGGTAATAGAATTTAGACTATGGGAATGGCTAAGGGAATCTAAAGGGTTTTTTTGGAGCTATGACAAAAGAGAATTGGGACAAAGTAGTGCAACTAAATTTAGGATGAGATCTAGAGTTAGAAATTACATTATTGATGGAGGAATAAAAATGATTTAAGTTGGGGACAAAAATGATACCAGTAGTTTTGATAGGTTTAATGGTTATTTGGAGAATTTTTCACCCTTAAATTCAAAGTTCTTTTATCATATATTCTATAATCAATTATAACTACTATTCTTTTCTATGGCTTCTGAAGACACATTATGGTTTTATAATTATAACACTATAGTTAGAAATAATTCTTGACAAATGAATCATGTGTCCATGTAATAATGGAAATGTTTCTTTCTTCCTTTAAAATATTTTATGTGGTAGGTTCTTGTAGCCATATGTTGCAAGAAAATATTAGTTGTCTATACATTTAATGCTTTCCATGAGTTATTTAAGTGGATATATGTTTCAAAATGTGATATGCGCACTAACCTTTTGCGGGAATAAGTCAATAAGGAACTAGGCAAGCACAATTAAAGGATTTATGATAGATTCATGATATGACATCTATTTTCAAATAGTTCAACAAGAGATTAGGTCAATGCAATTGAAAACCATCAATGCACAAATACATAATCATGGAATGCTATTTTCTTTGAAGACTTGCTCAATGAGTGTATCCTGAATTAATGTACTTCACTTAAATCTCTCCTAAGTATTCATTGTTGAAGGATCTTAGATGTAGGGATTTTATTTTGGTGTAAATGTTATAAAGAATTTGTTCATCAAACTTAAATAGTTATTAGTAAAGTGAATTGAAATCCCACACTAGTGATTAATATAATTATATTTTCAATATCATAAGTTTGATGGTTCAAATATCAATAAGATGACATTGTTAGCCTTCAACACTTGATCTTGATTTTTTATTCATTCTCTCATCCAAGGGGATGCATTTGGTAAGTGAATCTAGTTAGTAGAAGTAGTTTTCACTACACTAAGATTAAAAAAAACTCTAACTATTGGTTTTTCTAACAATATAAGAAAACATAGTAGTATCCTATTTGTACTTTAATTCTTATGTAATTGATGAGCTATTCAATTCTATACTTAAGTTAGACATCTTCATTTCCAATAGCTTGGTATTGCCATCTTCATATTAGTAATGACAACTAGGAAGGTTTAGAGCATGTAATTTGTAGATACCATTTCAAGTATACTTCCTTGAATGATAAATTAAATGAATTATATGGGTTATTTATTTAATTCTTAAGGATATACATTACATAACCAATGGGTTTAAGCTCTAGTTTCCAAGCCAATTAATTGGCCAAGAGCTATTCTATCCATATTTCTTAATATATTGAGTATCAAAGTAATCATCCAGCTTATAGAATACTGAAGCATTAAAAAATTAACATGAAATAAACTTTGCAACACAATAAAAAATCACATATTTAACACAAGTATTTGACATGGAAACCCTACAAAGGGAAAAAGCAAGTGGGAATTGACAACCCAAATATTTTTACACTTTTGAAGTGAGATCTATTAGGAGAAAACTTTGTTAAAGGTTACATGCATTATTTTGTCTAACCCTATGAGAGGGTTTTCACAAAAGATCATCTAAACCTTATCACTCATTCACATATCTAAAGATTGTTCTACTCTAAAGGATATGCACAAATTACTATTCAATTTTACCATAATATTTCAAGACTCAATAGGTTCACTCAGTTAAGACATTTTTCCTCTATAATGGTAAGAAAGTAGCACTCAAGTGATTTTTCCTCTATACATAGTGAGCAGCTTGGAGAGGGAGAACTAAAGATTGGAGTGTTGAATCTCATATTGGTTTTGATAATTGAGTGTCAACACACTTAAGAAATTTTCTAAGTTGATGCTGAGTATAATATAGATGCCAAGCTAAAATGAGAGCTGAGTCACTCATGTATCGAGCTGCAATATGTGCCAAGCAAATAGACAGTGCTAAGAAAATAGATAGTACTAAGTAGATAGACAAAACTAAGCAAGTATATGTGTTGAGTGAGCAAGAGGTTCTGAGCATTTTCAAATGCTAAGAAAGACCGAATTCTAGTTAGTGCTAAGCATAAGTAGTCAACAAATGTTGAGAAACACAGAATTGACATATGAGTTTATGCCATCACAAATTAAGATGTAAACCATTTTTGGAGCTGACATATGGATAGATCTCAAAGCTTAGAGATAAGATCAAATCTATTCGGACACCCTATGAAATCTACATGCAATCGATGAGAAAAATAGAATGAATTGAGCAGGAAAGTTGGATGAATCTCCATCATAGATTCATACCTAACCCTAAGTCATGAAATCCTTTTTAAGGAGACGAAGCCCTATAACTTATAGTAAGAGAGAGAATGCATGTGAGAAAGTGATGATAGCAGTGAAAGTGGTGAATTGATCAGGTTGAAGGTGACTTAGAAAGAAGGACAACAATGCAAAATTAGTTTGCAGAATAGAGAGTCAAGGTTACAACATTTTCATATTAGATTAGAGAGGATTGAGATGAATTGAATTGGGATCTAAAATTAGCAATATTAGGTTGTAAGTGTATCATATCAAACATTCTACTATACTCTCTAACAATTGTATTAGCTAAATGAAATCATATGGACATAGGTTGGTTTACCAACCATTGTATAAATCCTTTAACAAGGTGAGATCCCAAGTGAGTGTTCTAAAGTCCTTTAGCTAGGCACACTTCTAATAGGGTGTTAAAATCCTTTAATAGGGTAGGATTTAACAATCCTTTGTAAGCCTTTAATAGGATAGGCCTTTCATAGGGAAAATCATGGGAATGCTCAAAATATGTAACCCCAACAAGTAAACTTTATTGCTGTAGTAGTGAAGGGTTGTGGGTGTCATCGCCACCCCAATTTTACCTTCTCATTGGAGGATTGCTGGAAAATCCTATCTAGTGTCAAGTGTTTATGTGGATGCATTTACTTTACATATTATTTCCATATGTTTATGCATGCAATTTTTTAATAGTTAAAAGTTTTATTGGTTAAAGTCTAGTACTTCTGATTCACCTCCCACCTCCCCCTGCCCACCTCTCAGAAGTATACTTCCCACATGCAAATTCCAATGATTGGTATCAGAGTCAAGTTCTCATCAAGAGAAGCCTTAAAACTTGGAGAGAAGGTCTTGAGATGGAAGTCTACAAGTTGGGAAAGACCATTGAGAATTAGGAGATTGAGATACATCTCTTACTGCAACAATTGAATGAAGCCAAAGATTCCTTGAGGAGTTTGCTAAAGAGAAGGAAAAAAATTTCCATAGCTAAGAATGATATCCAATACAAAGAGATTGACACCAAAAAGTTATTTGTAGATGGTAACTCCTGTGAATTTGATGCAAAAATTGTAGATCTCATGGACAAGAACAAAGCACAAGCTGAGGAGATCAAAAATCTCAAATTGGAACAATAATCACAAGCTATATTGCTATGTGAGGTGACTGAAAAAAAGAAGAAAGCTATAGAAGACAAGGCCATAATTGAAGAAGAAAAGAGAAGTTTGTCAAATAGATTGGAGGAAAAATCAGCAGAACTATCCAAGATCTCAAACATGCAGTTGGATACCCTAAGTCAAATGATGAATGCTCATCATGAGTTGAATGTTAAGGACATTGAGATAACTACATTGAAGTTATAGAATGAGCAACTGTAGAATGACCTAAAAAGAGAGAAAGAGATTACTAAAAGCTTCAACAAGTCAAATGAAGCCATCAAGTACTTTGAGAAACTATTAAAATCCCCTAGATCCAACAAAGACACATCAAGATTGGGCTATACAAGCACTAAAGAAGGAGAACCATCCAAAGCTATTGAGGAAAGAAACAATAAAGGTAAGAACTCTAAATCCACTTGTCATCATTATGGAAAGAAAGGACAAACAACTAATGTTTGCAAGAGCAAGAATACTAGTCAAAATGCCAAGTCAAAGAACATGACACATTGTTACAAGTGCAATAAACAAGGTCATCATGCACATGAATGTAGAACAAGAACCATGTATGCACCAAGATTTGAAGGATGCTACTACAATTGTCAGAAGTTTGGACACAAAGCTTTTGAATGCATATCCAAGTCCACATGGCCTTCAAACAAGGGAAAAAGTCATGAAAATTCCTATAATTGGGATTGCAATACAAGATATAGTTGTCACTACTATCAAGAGTATGGACGCATTCCTGAGAATTGCATAAGAACACATTTTAGTGGAAGCTATAATAGATGGTTAAGTCAAATAACATGTTTTAGTTGTTTAAAGACTAGTCACATTAGCAAGAACTGCCCAACAAGGACAAAGGCACCTAACTCAGAGTCAAACAAAGGAAAAGACAAGGTAGACATTGAGCACATTAAAGGAGAGATGAATAAGACATGGAAAAAGAAAGATAGATGTAGTACATCAAATGAAGGGATCACTTCACTTAAAGGGTCAAGTGGTCATACTTCATCAAACTAAGCAAGAGAAGGCATATGGGACTAATATTTAAATACTTTATCATACATCAGTTCTTGAATAAGTTAGTACTAAAAAGGATAGATCAGCATGAATAAAAGAAGCAAGATTAAAACTTCACATTGTTGATGAGTAAAGAAAGTTACCTTAAAATGCCAAGTAAAATCCAAGTATATACTGAGTTGTTTGCCAAAGTTAGTTGGAGCTGAGTGTGTAGTGGTTTTTGAGTAAAACAAAAACTCCTATTAAAGTTGAGTAAGGGAAACACTAATGGATGCTAAGTAATAGAAAAATAATGGAAGACAAGTGAAATAAAAATTACATAAGGAGCCAAGTAGACAGCTATATACGCACTAAGCATTAAATGCTATATATTTAAGGGTATAAGGTCAATTTTTGATCATTTTTCATCATTATGAACTTAGAGCTTGAGCAAGAATATTAAAAAAGTGATTGGAAACTAGAGATTGAAGCTTTAGCATAGATTTCAACAAAGATTCAGCATCATTCATCGATCTAAGGTATTTCTCAAGTGTCAAGTTATGTAGTTTCAAAGTTTAAACCCTAGTTTTTCAAAGATGGCCTCTAGCTCTAGGAATCCCAAAGACAAGGAACTGTTTGAGGTTTAGTCGGTTAGCAATGAAGTTAAACAATTGGATTTTAGGCCAATACTTGAAGTTTCATACAAAAATGACCCTACTAGTGCATTATCCATCATTCCACCTAAATTTGTAATGGTGCAAGACATTAGAAAATGCTATAATTGTAAAGTTAGAGAAATTGGTGACATGGATATTCAGAAAGCATATGAAAAACTATGTGAGAATGGAGTTTTGAAGGAAGAATTTCAAATAATTGAGAGAAATGGCTTAACCCATGCCCTAGATTTCCCTAGAGTTTTCAAGACATAATGGATAACAATAGTTTTGAGCAGGATTCATGATGGATGCCTATGTTTAGAAGGAGGACCCATCAAGTTGAAAAAGAGAATCATACATAGGGTGATAGGATACCCAACCCTAGAATGACAAAAGAGCCTGAGAAGTGATTCAAAAGAAGTCATTGAGAAGAACACTGAGGCAAAGTGGAACAAAAGGGGCATGACCATTGACACAATCAAAGATCCACTTCTAGAATTTGTAGTGAGGGTCATATCTCACAAATTCTACTAGTCAAGCCAAATAAATAGTGTACCATGCATTGCAATTGATGTGGGATACAAACTTGTAAAGAAGGATCATACATATGATCTAGCAGAACTATAACTGCAATAGATTATGGAGAACCTAGGAGCAATAAGAAGATCAAAGAGTGCTCAGTGTAAGTTTGGATCAATTTTGATATGTATATTTTTCTATGTTCAAAATGAATTTTCCTCTTTTGAAAAGATAAGTTGGAAGACCAATAGGTCAATAGTAGTACAAGTAAATGAGTACAGAGTAGATGGGAGCTAATTTTGAAGCCCTAATGACAAGCTATTTTGAGAACTTAAAGAAGTCCATGAAACAAAGGCTTAGGAGTCCGATTTCCCTTGTAGAACAACACATAAATGATATTTTTTTCTTAATTGACATTGATTACACTTATATCCAAACAATAGTACCTAGAGTGAGATGGCTAAGGACATTAGGTTATGAGCTAAACATTGATGAGGCATTAGCAATAATCACGTCATTTCTTGCAAAAGAAATTGACAAAGAAGCAACACCTTTTGGAATTTATGATGTTGTAAAATCTAAAGTGAAAATGGAGTTGAGAACTACTTCAACTCTAAAGAAAAGGGACAAATTGGTCAAGAAGCTTAAGGCCAAACTTGGTGAACGGACAACAGGAGAAGAAGATGATGATGAAGATGAAGAAGAAGAAGAATAGGGCCAAGGGCCACTTGCCTTGATGCAAGGCATGGGAGAAGATGCTAAAGAAGAAGAAGGTGTTGAGGAGGAAGAGCAAACCAAGGAAGCACCTACTAAGGTAGAGCGCAAGAAAAGAAAAGCTCAAAAATAGCCTCCAGCTCAGCCCAAATGCAAGAAGGCTACCAAGCCAAGCCCACCTAAGCCTACTAAAAGAACAACCACAAGAGCTATAACCAAAGAGGCTAAGGAGAAAGAAAAGAAAAAGGCTACAGAGTAGCAAGGTCCAGCTAAGAAGAAATTAAGAAGGAAATATATTGCTCAACCTGACTTAGATGAAGAGAGAATAGAGTTAGAAGACACAAGCCAATTTAGAGTGGTAAGTCATGCATCAAGATCTAATTTAGAAAACATTTGTGACAATGTTAAAGATAATGTTGACTTCATTGGCTTGAAGAATATTGAATTCAATAAGTTAAGTAGGGAAGAACAAATCATGGTTAAAGAATCAATTTATACCATGATGGCCAAGTTCAAGACCACTCCACTTGAACTTGACAATTCAATGCCCAAGGATTTATATTCTATTAATAAAAATAAATAGCATTATTGCTTCAATATGGAGAAAGAAATAAGAGAGTCTACATTGGCTTGAGTAATGCCTGAGCTCACTAAAGGACAAATCACTAATGCTAGCAAGAAGCATGGGAGAACATTTGCACCCAAATACAGAGCCTTTAGCATTCTCCAAAACAACATTAAATATGTTGTTAATAAATCTACTACAATATGGAAGTTAATTTATGGGCTAAAAATAGTTAAGGAAGGAGAAGAAGATCCTTTTGAAGGAAAGAATGATGAGGAGGAGAATGAAAAAGAAGAAGAAACTAAGAAAGAAAAAGAAGATAACACAGTGGAGAAGGAAACTCAAAAAGATGATATGGCAACTACTAAAGAGTAGCAAATAGAATAGACTATGCAAGACACAAAATTGCATACATGGCAAGTCCTCCACATGTCACCTCTACACCTATACACACAATCAAAGTAAAGGATTTTCCTAACAATTCTGGCTAGAACTTCAATCCATTGACTATAGAGGATCTTAAAAGGATCCTTGACCAACCAACTCTACAAGCTCAATTATGCAGTAATCCTTTATTGGTTAGTGTAGATGAGTTGCAAAATGTTGTAGCTGACCTAACTAGGGATAAGATGGAAACATAGAAAACATATTCTATCATCCCTATAGCTACAAGTGGACAACCTAAAGAGAAAACTACATAAGATACATTAGCTAAGGTTGAATCCATAGATAAAGTCACTACAACTATTGAGGAGCCAACAAAGGACCAAATAGGATAGATGGATACACCTGTTCCTATTGCACAAGTACAAGGTACATCACCACAGATAATAATAATTGACCAAGATAGATTAGAGGAGAAGGAGACTCCAAAATAAAAGGAGCAAGAAGCAATTCAAACTTTGGTTAACCTACCAAAAATTGGGACTCCTACATCAATGCCTCAAAAGTCAAGTACTGAAGTAGTACCACTTCAAATTTTAGCATCGGGCTCGAGCTCTACAAAGGTTACAAGGGTACTTATCTATGGAGACCCTACACTAGATGAAGAGATATTCATTCCTAAGTATGACTTTGCAACCATGAACATTGATTAGATTAATTAAGTGCAAGAGGCACTAGAGAGGAAAAAGAAGTAGGAGATACTTAGAAATGAGTATAAACAAAGGAAAGAACTAGTTGAAATGAAAGACATCTTTCTAGATGCATTCAACTTGCAAGAACCCGATGAAACAAAGCCAATATTAGAACAACTATCAAACATTGTTGAATAGGTGCAAAGTGAAAACTAGGAGACAAATGTAAAACTCATGGAATAGTCTAAGAAATTTAAAGAAAAGTTAAATGAAAGAATATCTAGTGAGATAGCACTTTCATAGGTAGAGCTAGCTAAGAAAATTGAGAAGGAAAAGACAATACTTGGGAATATATTCTCACGATACTCAAAATTGTGTGATCCTTCAATCTTTACACAAGATACTAACCACAAAATTATGAGCTTGGAAAGAAATTTGAAAATATCAAGCATGCAACTACCCAAAGATCCAACTCAAAGTGAGAAGAACTTTAACAAAATTCTTCACACCCAGAAGGAACTAGCTGTATTAACAATAGAAGAGGCTAACACTAGAACCAAATTAGTTCAAATCCAAGCTGCCCTAAGCCCTCACATGGAAATTCTCCAAAAGTAACTAGCTTATGCAAAATCTATATTGAAGAAAGATCCCAATCATTCAACATTAGATGGCTTAGTTCACCTTGCAATAGAGACATTAATAGAAATCAAATCCCTAGAAGTTGCAATACAAAAATAGGATGCTACTCTAAGAATGGTAATGGATGTGAAAAAAACCTTCTTGGAAAAATATTCAATCAGTGTATAGACCCTTTGACATAAGTGTCTGTTGGAGTTTGAAAACGTTACCCATTTCCAATTACCCTGATGAGAATATGACACATCTTGGGGTAGCTAACTCCCATGATCAACACATTCATTTAGACACCAGGCCAACTATAAGGCATGACCCTTCTTCTTCTTCAGGCTCTGCAAAACCTAGGTGGGTGGACCTACAAATTCTTTATATGGTACCAGTTGTCAAAGCATACACTGAATCTAATATGAAGTAGATAAAACCCTTATTTCTCCTGATAACTCATGAAATGACATCCATCTACAGTAGCTAAATGTAGATCTAGGAATCTCATGAGTTGAGTGAGGGAATTCTATTATAGCTCTTCAACATGAAAGGGGAAAAGCATTTGATTATTGATGTTGATCTCAGCAAAACCTCAAATATGAAGCAGTATAACAGGTGATCCTATAAGTGATCAGTGCCTTATCTATTGGGAAATTCATACAAAAACCTAACACACATCGCTGAAAATCACTAATATGTGCCATACATCAGGACTTCCTGATCTATCTAACCACTTTGTGAACTAGACATCTGCATCCTTCTGAACCTCATACTCAACTTATCCCTTCATGAAATCTGCAATCCTATGATGAGGAATCAAGCATTTACATAACTGTTTGAGTCATAAGCAAAATAAATCAACACATACAACCAATAAGTTGCAACTGAGTTTCATATTCTTTGTTTACAAAACACAAAAGATCACAAACAACATGAATGGGAGACAAGATATCAGAATGAAGATTGACTTACTGCTGCCTTATCATTCATTTCCTTGAAACAAATTACAATAAGATGCATGAAATTTAAATGCAAAGCTACCTAACAGATCAGACTATCTGTATTCTTATTTCTACTGCTGTTCACATGAGAGAAATTGCTGATGAAATATGTGGTATCACAGTATGGGAACATATCAAAACTGGATCCAAAATTTGGTATCTCAGTAGTGACTGGTTTTTCTCCAAAGACTGGAACCCATCAAACAATGAAAGATAGAAAGATATAGCAAAGGAAAGAATCTCGGATCTGATCTTCACCTGACAAGTGTCCATTTGAAAAGCAATCCTCTGTAACTGAAAAACTTCTTTCTTCCATCTCTCATTCTAATCTGATCTTGTTTCATCATTTCTGTTACTAACTTGCACAATATCTCTGTTGAAATGATGCAACATTGCTGAGTCACCACAATATCTGATTTACCCATTGAAATGCTTGGCAAAAATCAAGTTAAATTGAGTGAATGTGAGAGACATGAACTCCAACTGCATTCTTACTAAGTTTTACTGATCCCCTAATTGGATTTTTAGTTTTTTATCCGTTCCATTGAGAAAAACCCCAAAATTTACATTTTTGGCTATAACTCAAGCCAGGAGGCACCTGTGCAAGAACCAACCTCAAAATCAGAAAATTCAGCTCTTTCTGGTTCCGGTGGTATATTGGAGCATCTGTTTTGGGAAAAATTTGACCCAAATATAGCCCTATGAAGTTCAAGCCTCTGCTCATGTCTCTATGACAATATTTCACAAATATATGAACTTTCAAAAGTTAAAACTATATCAGAAGTTCAAACTTTATTTTTAAAAAAAAGACCATGTCAGTTTCTTAGCAAAATAAAAAATTTAAAATCATTTTATTTTTCCTAGCCTCTTTAATTTCGGGTCAACTCTAGGTTTGACCAATGCCACGTGTCACTTTCTGATTGGATGTTGACTCTTGCCGGATTCCTGAGTTTTCTAATGACCTCGCTATGTCGCTAGCTAGATTTTTCAAGATTTTTCGGCAAACGACATAGTGACCTGCCAGATTTTTGACTTTTTCGGCTGCCTATAAGCTGCTGATGTCATCATTTGGGCATGCATTTTCTTTCAAAATTTACTTCATTCCTTCTAGCCGACTGGGACCCACGTGCACCTACCTTGCCTTTTCAAAATGCTTTGTCTTGTTGACACTATATGTTTGAGTGCAAAAGCATATAAAGATTAAAAATACTTCCCACCTGCTCAATGTGGGATAATGTTCCTCAATGGTTCTTGCTCTTTGTGTTTTCTGTGATTGCTAAATGCATGAGTTTTCTTTTGCTGCATATGTGTGAGTTGTTCCAGCTCCTTTGGCATGAGTTTCTTATTCCAAACGTGAGGCTCCATCCTGCTGGTCATTTTTGCTATGAATCTACAGACTTTTCATTGTAATGGTCATTTCTTATGCACATGGTCATTTAAAATGAGCTCCCCCCTTCTAAAAAACATGATACTGTTGTTGGAGGAAGCCATGGGCTTCAAAAACATGGATACATGCTTCCTTGAGCTTTGTTTCAGCATCAAATTTGTTCATTTCTCTAAAAAACGTAGATGCTTCTTCCTCTGTGGATGTTTGCTGATGTCCTCTTTATTTTCTCTAGACATGGAGCACATCTTCTATGTTGAAAACTACCTCTCAGCTGCAACTTTCAAATTGAGACTACAATGTGGGAGAGAGCAACCTTTATGCAATCTTTTCCTTAATTCAATGTGCAAACTCACAACTAAAGCTTCATTGTGCTTGTGGATTTTAATTGATGTGGAAATTTCTTGATTAATACTATCTTTTGAATTTGCCGGCAAATCAACATCATATTGTGATCCTCTAAACCTCTTTAATGGAACACTTTCCAAATTCTCTCTTTCTTGAATCTTCACATGCTCCTTGTATTTTGCTTTTAAGAAACCATTTCCACCATTTACTTTGTCATAAGATTGAATCATATGCATAATGATCATCAATTCATTATTTTAAACTCACTTTTAATCAATTATACAAATTGTGAATTAGTGTCTGGAGGCCTGTCGGTTGTAATTAAAACTTGATCCAATCAAGTTACCAAGCCACGAAAACTGGCATGAGTGTTCAATCCTGCATACTCTATTACACAGCAAATTTTCAACCCATGATGGATTCCCAGTCAAGATATTTTAATTGCCGAACATCCATACTTAAATTACCCTGCAGGCAAAAAACACATAAACTGGGCTCGGGTTCGGCATTATAAACTGGGTTATTAATCACTTGGGGTTTTGAAAACTAGGATATAAGTTCTTTGCCATGAAGAGAATATAATTCCATGTTTTGGGCTCATGACGAATCACAGGGCACGTTTGGCGAATTTTCGAAAATAGGCAGTTGGAAATTTTAACTGGCAAATGTGTCAAAAAGTGATTTTTGGCAAATGTACGGACATAAGAAAGTATGCAAATGGATTCATCATGACTTAAGAAATGGCATACTTCAAGGATTTATAGGACACAAAAAAATGGTACAATCCATTTAGGCTATCCAATTACAGGATCAAAGTTATAACATGCCGAACAGGGGTACGGATCAATCTGGATACCTTAGCCGTAAGAAAACAATGCAAACTCGGTTTTTGATCATGTTAGAAAACTGATCAAATGGATTCGACATGATCTCAAAATTAGAACATATGAAGTTTCATACCCCTAGAACACAATAAAAAAAGAATATTTTCATTTGGGTCAACTGGGTCAAAGATATGATTGGTCGAACAGGGCTTCCCAGAATTGTGAACAACTAGTTAAATGCACAAAATAGTAAATGACCAACTTTGCGGGGTGCAAAACCTAGTCAAACGGATTCAAAATAACTTAAAAATTGAAACATAGGTTCTCTATTATGGACACTAAACATCCCCAAAGTGACTAGTCATGAAACAGTCCTAGGTAAAAGATATTCAGATGCAAATTGGGCCTCTGATTGCTATTTGACACTTGGTAGAATTGCAAATTTTGACACTAGCTCAAAATGGGACTTCACAGAATGATTTGGGATGGCAAAATAACATTGTGGATCATATGCATATGTCAAATGAAAGGTGTTAAGCCACTCAAACACCATCTAGGCCTCAAGCTACCAACTGACCACATGCATAAAAGGCACTTTAGGACATGATTTTCCAAAATTTTCAAAATGTGACTAAAAATGAAGCATGCAATTTTCAGTCCCAACAGTTTCAAAAAGGGGGAGAAATTGTAAAAAAGGGGGAGATAAATCAAATGGCTAGAAGGATACTTAATCTGCAAGGGGAGACATGTGAAAGGGGGAGCCAAGATAAACTATGTAGAGCAAACAAAGGGGGAGTACAAAACAAAATAGTACAAAATGGGACATAACAAAACACATCAGATAAAGAGTATCAAATTTAGAATAAAGACAAGGAGTATCAGTAGAAGCAAATCACTTTACTAAGAGAAAATGGTACACCACCTCAAGGGGAGATACACAATTTTGAGGTATATAGTCCTTCACAAAATTTTGAATTTTTTTGAAGTTTTGTATAGATGTCGAATAAAATGTATGTTATACTCAAGGAGATTAGTTTCATCATGTATAATTAAGTGTTTTTAACACTCATGTGAAAGGGGAAGATTATTGAATCTCATATTGCTTTTGACAATTGAGTGTCAAAACACTTTAGAAATTTTCTAAGTTGAAGCTCAGTATAATATAGATGCCAAGTTAAAATGAGTGTCAAGTTGCAATATGTGTTGATCAAATAGACAGTGCTGAGAAAATAGACAGTACTGAGAAAATAGATAGAATCAAGCAAGTATATGTGCCAAGTGAGAAATAGGTGCTGAGTATCTTCAAATGCCAAGAAAGACTGAATTCCAACTAGTGTTGAGCATTAGTAGTCAACAAGTGCCAAGCAACATAGAATTGACATATGAGTTTGTGCCTTCACAAACTAAGATGTAAACCATTTTTGGAGATGACATATGGATAGATCTCAAAGATAATAGATAAGATCAAATGTATTTGGACTCTGTATGCAATCTACATGTAACCAATGAGAAAAATGGAATGAATTGAGTGGGAAATTTGGATGAATCTCCATCATAGATTCATACCTAACCCTAACTTATGAAATCCTTTTTAAGGACATGAAGCCCCATACCTTATAGTAATAAAAGAGAGAATAAAAGAGAGAATGCATGTGAGAAAGTGATGATTGCAATAAAAGGGGTGAATTGATTAGGTTGAAGGTGACTTAGAAATAAGGATAGCATTGCAAAATTAATTAGTAGAATAGAGAATCTAGGTTACATCATTTTCATATCAGATCAAAAAGGATTTACATAAACTAAATTGGGATTTGAAATCAACAATATCAGATTGTAAGTGTATAAGATCAAACATTCTACTATACTCTCTAATAATTGTGTTAGCTGAATGAAATCCAATGGACTTAGGTTGGTTTGACAACCATTGTATAGATCCTTTAACAAGGTGACATTCCAAGTGAGTGGTCTAAAGTCCTTTAGCTAGGCACACTTCTAACAGGGTTTCAAAATCCTTTAACAAGGTAGGATCTAACAATCCTTTGTAAGCCTTTAATTGGGTAGGCCTTTTACAAGGAAGATAATGAGAATGGTCAAAATATGTAACCCTAATAGGTGAACTTTATTCCTATAGTAGTGAAGAGTTGTGGGTGTCATCCCCACCTGAGTTTTACCTTCTCATTGGAGGGTTTCTGGCTAATCATATCTGCTATCAAGTTTTTATGTGGATGCATTTACTTTACATGTTATTTCCATATGTTTATGCATGCAATGTTTGATAGTTAAAATTTTTATTGGTTAAACTTTAGTACTTCTGATTCACCAACACCCCCCCCCTCAAAATTATACTTCCCACTTGTAAATTCCAACATGAAGAATAAAAAAATGGAGGAAGAAAAGAACATGGATAATAGAGTGGAGGAAATGAAGAACAAGGTCAAAACTATGGAGAGCTTGATGCAGGTTATAGCTAAACAAAGCTATAACATTCTCAAAGAGGCTATTGAGAACATAAAGGTGCTCATTAATAAAGTGGAAGAACATAGGGCCAGCAAGGAGGAGGATTCTTCTCCCAAAAATGCTAAGGACAGGTCTCATGAAGATAGTTTGAGGAAGTGAACTAGGTCCAACATGAAGAAGAAGGATATCTAGGAACCTAAAAAAGATCTCTCTGACATGAAGGAGGTGGCTGGAAGAATATCAGAACTAAAAATCTATGTAGCAAAAATTCTTAGAGAAATCACTTGAGCTACCTTCCTAGCTTTTTTGTTGTTCTTGTTTTTTTTGCCCTGCCCTCCCTGGTTTTTTCAAGTTTCTTTCTTTTATTTGTGGGAGGTTGTTTCAATTGGTTTCCTTTAGTTAAACTATTACTTTAAGCATTCTTTTTAAGTCTGACTTTCATTGTGTAAGGGTTTTAGGGCCCATTTAAACCTTTTTTCCTTATTAAAAAATACTTAATTGATTTGTTAGACTAAAGTACTACTTTTCTTGTTTAGATCTGTACTTTTGTCTATCTCTTCCTTTTGATCTCTTTCTATTTGATTCATACACTCACACTTTTAGTTAGAATTTCCTTGGATTTTTTATCACCAACATTATGATTGCTCAGTTGGGGTTCAATATTCTACTTCAGTTATTTTGTTTGTGACTTAGGTAATGCAAAATGACACTTACTATCTCTTTGTTATTACTTAGCAGTAGTATTAGGTGCATCTTCATATATGTAAACAAACTTGTTATAATCCTTAGGTTCCTTCATTCTTTTTTCATCATTCTTATTTGCAAACTCATTAATTCTCATGCAATCTCAATCATAGTGCAAATTGAATAATACAAACACTTGTAAGCCTTTCTCCTAGTAGATTAACCTAGGAATATACCTTTATCATATTTAGAATGAAATTTTCTATTCCTTACATCTTTATGTTGTAACACTTACAAGTATTTGTAAGTAACTTACATTCAATGTATGACCATACCAAAGTTGATATGGCTTCCTACTTGTTCCTTTCTTTAACTAAACACAGTTGAGAGTGTATAGTGTTTCTTTTATGGCTTCTCTCTAGAACATTTGTGCGACACCTTTTCCAATCACAAATATTCTAGTATAATACACAATTGATCTATTTCTCCTTTCACAAATCCTATTTTGTTGTGGAGTCCTTGATGTAGATAATTTTCTCTTTATTCCATTCTCAATACAAAAGTTAGTGAATTCATAAAAATTAACTCACCACCTCTATATCAAATGTCATGCATTTCAATTTTTTACCAATTTATTTTTGAACTCTAGCTTTATACCATTTGAACATTTGAAAAGAGTCAAATTTCAACTTCAAAAATATTATCTTAATCATTCTTGAATAGTCATCAACAAAAAATATGAAATATCTATTTCCATAATAGCTCGCAAATCTCATTGGTTCACAAAGGTCTATATTAATTAGCTCCAAAATATCATTTGTTGATTTTTTTTCTAGAAAAAATGGATTTAGACATCTTATCGAGTTGACATTATTTGGACATAGCATTCTTAGGTTTATGTAGATTTAGTAAGCCTCTCACTTTCTTCTTTCTAATAACTTTGAGAAGGGAAAAGAATCAAAGGTTAGTAATGTACTATTGATTTGTAATGAAGTTGTTAAACCCTTAAAGATTAAGGTGTACCCAAAGTTTTCAATGAAACAAGATGTGTATATTAGAAATAGATAATACTAAGAGGGGGGGGGGTGTAGGGGTAGGGGGTGAATTAGTATTCTACAAACTTTTTACCACAAATAGATATTATTAATTACTTTAGAACATGGATATGAAAGTAAACAACCAATGTTAAATAGTAGATAAATTCAAACACAAAAATAAATCATAACACCATATTTTGTTAACTAGGGAAACCCTAGCCAAGGGAAAACCCTAGTGGGGATGGTACCCACAAAATTATCCACTAAAAAAAAGAATTATGTTACGAATATTGACCTTGTCAGGAGTCTATGAATTACATATAGTGGCTCAGTCCTTATTAGAGGACTAGGCCATGTTAAAAGCCTCAACTCTTTTAGGAGTTGCTTCAACCCTATTAGAAGTTTGTAGTACAATTACAACTATATGCAAGAAGAGCTCACTTCCCTAACATGAAATTATACAATGTGGCTCCTTCATACAAAATAGAGATAGATACAAAAACCTCTTACTATTCTACTTCACATTCCTTCTGATCATTCATTAGACTTCACATCATATAAATTCTACATATCATACATATAATCCTTGCATAAGTTTGCATATCTCTTTCATATTATTGTTACATCCACATAACTCTGCAAGTTATGATTCCTTACTTATACCTTTACTTTTACAAAATTATTGGTCAGTCAACTTTGATGCTTCCACACATTTGAAAAAATGGAACATTAAGACTTTCTCTCTTAGGGTTAACATCCAGCATGTCATCCCAATTTTAGTTAAGTAATTATTTTGTAAACAAAAAAGTTCCTTAACCATATATTCCTTTGTTTCTATTGTGCTCTAGTTTGCTTTATTTGTTGCCTTTACTAGTGTTTGACCTATAACTTGTTCCATACTATCTATACTAATCTGTGAACTTAGGTATGTCATTAGGATACTCTATTCTACCTATCCTTAAATAAGCATATGTTAATTGTCATTGTAGACTTTGCACTATCAAAATCAGATCTTTGCTATGATAATGCCATTAGGATTTAACTGTGTGATTTTTGAGCCAAACTCATTGACCCATGTTTCATGAGTAGTGATTCAACATGAATCCATCTCTCATGAGAATAAATGGAACACTTAGAACTCATGAAACATGGGTCAATGAGTTTGACTCAAAAATCACACAGTTAAATCCTAATAGCATTATCACAATTTGACTTGCTGTGGAAATTATCTACTACATATCTTTACTGACATTAAAATTGTCTAACACTTAGACAATTTTATGACTCTAATCATGGAATCTTCAACCATACAATCTGTCATCTCTTCAGAGATATATGTTTCCATAGATGAAAACCCTTTACAAAAATTTCTTATCCATATTTCCAAAAATATCACCCTTTGGCATTGATGGCAAAGAATTGGCTAAGTCCCAAAATGTTACTACAAAAATTTCCTCAAAATTGGGCTTTTCAAAATTTCAAAATTTGTGGATCATTACATATAACTATATTTTCCTCATATATCCTAAGACTACTACTCCCCCTTTCTTCATATATCTATGCAATCATTTTTTTACTACCCCTTTCATTATAGTTTATATTTTACACTAATACTTCTCTCACAATTTTCCTATTTCTCCCCATTTGACATCAATGGAAAAGGTTTAAAAACTTATTTTCCTATTAAAATTTGATTTCATTACCTCCTCACTAGGCTGATAGGCAAGAACTATTGTCTCCAAAGCTGACTGTTGGACTCTTTATGTTCTTTTCCCATGAATCCTTTACTCCTTTTGAGATGCTAAGGAGAACACATAATCCATAAGATGCAATATCCACTGCATCCAAGTTTGAGTAGATAAAATTGTCAAAAGGTGTCTTGGCTGAAAGACATTCTTCCAACTAACACTCAAATGGTGCTCAACTCCACATATAGGTTTTCTCTCAAAAGTGAGAAACAATTTTTGATACTTTTCTTTCTCTCTTCCAATAGACTTATCTTAAGATAAGTCTTACTAACTTGTGCTTCAATTGCTTCAATATTTACACTAGGTTAACTTACCTAATCTACCAATTCTTTCACTTCTACACACTTGTTCTTAAGCTCACCATCAATGTCTTTTGTAAAAATGAAAGACATTTCACACTTTTCATAAAAGGTTTTACCATAAATATTGCATTTTCTCAATGCCTTAATACAAGGTCTGACATAAAGATAGTGTCAAATATCTAGTCATCATGTTTTTGTTAAGCTTGTTCTACTATAACTTCTGACAAACTAGTGAATTCAACATCAAATACTCGAATCACAACTTTGGTCATATCTTCAGCATCTCAATGAAGGGATTTTAAAGTCAATGTTTCTTGTAACTTCTTAGTTACCTCCATGAGAGGTTTTTGCAAAATATTTACCTTTCTATTCTTTCTGATGATCTTTCTAAGTTATGATATCAATTCTGATTGATCATCATCATCTAAGCCTATGATTGCTACAAGGGTAAGAGAACTTCTTGGTGCACTTGATTCTACCTTCTTTCTTTGTTCCTCTTATCTTTCCTTCTTCTCATCTTCTATCTTCTTTTCTTCATCCTCTTTTCTCTTCTTCTTTTCTTCTTCCTTCTTTCTCTTCTCTTCCTCTTCTCTCATCTTCTCTTCTTCTTCCGTCTTTCTTTTCTTCTCTTCATATTCTTTGCTCTTCTTTTCTTCTTCTTTCTTCTTCATTTTTGCCTCTTTCTTTTGCTTCTTTTCTACCTCCTCCTTCATCTTCTTTTCTTCCTCTTCTCTTCTCATTTTTTGTTCATCTTCTTTATGGTTCCTCTATTTTTCTTTTCTCTTCTTATCTTCTTCATCCTTCTTCTTCTTTCCTTCTTTTTTTTCACTCTCTCCTTTCTTCTCTTCATCAATAGAGATATTGCCAAAAATGCAGGGTTCAAGATCCTTAAAAGGATGTTAGCATGAATACTAATGATATTACTTTGGGGAGTATCCTAAGGATTGGAGAGCATGTGGCAATATTGACATGTTTCACTCATGACTATGTTTTTCATTGATGTCAACATAGAAGTTATTATGTGAAGACAAGAAGAGTAGTAAACATAGATTGTGATCATATGGATAATGTTTTGATGGTTAGTTAATACACGGTTAAGAAAATACTCCACACTATGTCTAGATGACAAGGTTAAGTGCATGTAACATAATTCAAAGAGATACATAAGAGATACATGATTTATAGAGAGAAATTAAAAAATAGAGTACTAATGAAGTAGTTTTTGATGATTATATCTTATATCTTAAAAGAGATATAATGAACGTACCCAAAGTTATACAATGATAGAGGAAGTCTAATAATGACATTAGTGGGTGTACAAGTCTTGAATTCACACATGTGAGAAGTTGTATGGAATATGAGCTGAAAATGCTGTTATAATTATGGAATAATTAATTATCTTATTATGTTCCTATTATAATTAATTGGGAAATCCTCAAGGCTTACTCAAGGAATTGTTTTAAAGATTTGGTATAAAGGAAAGTATTCTCCTTGTTTGAGAAGTGTGAATTGTTAATTGGATGCGAAGAGTTCAAGGAAGTGTGAACAATAATAGAGTGTTTGGTAAATGCAAGTAAGAGATCCAAGGAATTATTGAATGTGAAGTTTTTGATCTTGTATCGACATCAGAAGGAGAAGAAGTCTAGTTAATAGGATAGAGAAAGAGAAAGGAGAAGTGTTATTCAATCCTATTATTCTCAATGGAATAATATAGAGATCATTTGGATAGTGGTTCATTTTTCTTGCCCCTAAAGATTTTTGGATAGTGGGTCCATTTTCTTTCTTCAACTCCTAATAGGGTTGGCACAACTCCTAATAGGGATTGATATGTACTAAATGTTTTTATAAAATCCTAATAGGATTCATTGTCTAATTTTTTTTTCAATATTAGTACATCATCTTGTGGGTACCATAAATATCATGCATTGAATCATTCACATGAATCAAACAAAAGCATAAATAAGATATCCTATCGTATAAATAAATGGGAGTTGTTGAAATGTGTTTTAGACAAGGAATTGAAATAGGTTTAATAGAAAATATGTATGTGGAAGGAAAAGATTATCATGTCTTAGAGAAGAATCAAGAAATCAATAATAATGAATCAAGGAAAATTTAGAAAGAAGGTCTTCATTATGATATTTCTTCTTGTATACATAAACTATTGGATAAATATTCTTTATATTTGGTTTAGAATTTTTCCCATAACCAACGATTTCCCTAGTTAACATATTTGGTGTTATTATGCATGAGTATCTTGTTGTAGTATCTAATTATATTACTCATATGGTTAAGGTTTAATAAGGGTGAAATTTTTTTTAATGGTTGGATAACTAATTCCACCCCCCCACCCCCACCCTCTTAGTTACATTGGTGGACTATATTTTCAAACCATTGGTATTAGAGAATCAAGTCCTTGAAGGGAAAGCTTACTAATTTTGGGAGATCCATGGAATGTCATTTAAAAATGATAGTCCTAAGTTTGATGGAGACAACTATGACATCTGGAAAGAGAAAGTGAAGACTGGTCTACTATGTATGGATCCAAGATATTAGTTGTTGACAAAGGACAACAAAAAAATTGTGGAAGAAACCAAAATTGGAGAATGCGATAAAGCATAAAGATATATGTTCATGTGCAATATGAGAGGTTGAGAAGCCTTACTATCATCTCTTCCTGGGAATGAATACACTTAGGTAAATTCACTATATACATGTCATCAAATTTGGAAAGCTTTAGAATCTACTTTTGAAGGAGATACACATATAAAAGGTATAAGATTATAGAAAAGGATATGTTTATTTCAAAATACTAAAATGATGGAAGATGAATCTATGAGAATCTATGTTGGTAGGATATCTGAGATTTTTGTAAGAATTAAGTCATATGGTGGATCAAAGAAATAATATTAGGTTGTATGGAAGGTCTTAAAAAAATTGACACCATCATTCAAGCAAGTAGAACATATGATTGAATTGTTAATGCCCTATATTGAGAATTTCACCAAGGAAAATTTTCTTGGAAGATTGGAAGCAACCAAATCTAGTCTAAGATAGTCTAGATAATTGACAAGAGTGGAGATAGCTTTCAATTCCTTAAGTGTTCACCCATGTCTATCTACAAGTGCAAGCACTTATGTAGATTTCACTAGTAGCAGTAGAACTAGATTTGAATAAGATAGAATGATTGAAGAAGACATAGCCTTGCTTGTAATAAGAGAACCATATGGTAAGAAAATATTTAAATGTTCTACTTGTAAAGAATTTGGTCATTATACATCTAAATTTTCTAAAAGTGAGGATAAGTATAAAGGAAATTTTAACCCTAGAATACCTAGAAATTATTTGTATGCAAATGAATATGAAGAATTTTAGGAAAGAGTTTAGAGTGAAAATGATGATGAGATAGTATTTGTGTCCATTAAATAAGATGATCTGGACAAAGAAATTAGAGAAGAAAAGGCTATAGTTTCCCAAGTTGAAAAAAAATTTGATTGGATAATAGACAACAGATATTCACATCACATGACTAGTGATATGAACAAGTTTGTTAAATTCAAGAATCATGATGGAGGTATTATTAGAGTTGGTAACAATGTAGCTTGCCACATTACAAGGATATGATCTATTACTCTTGATGGAAAGACTAACACTGATGATGTTTACATTGCTGATGGTTTAAATCATAACTTGTTGAGTGTTGAACAATTGGTGGATAAAGGTTATCAGTTGAAATTCATAGAAAAGACTTCAATTATCAAAGATAGAGATGGTAAGTTGATTGGAATAGGTACAAGATCTAGAGGTAATGTATTTCAGTTTAATCCCACTGAGATGACATGTTTGCTTGAAAAAGTGGATAACAGTTGGTTATGACAGAGAATATTTTGTCATATAAACTTTGATAGCATAGTGAATATTAGTAAATAATTTTTAGTTAGAGATTTTCCAAAGATAATGAAGCCTACTAATTTTTTTTGCAAAGAATGTATCATGGCTAAGAATAAGAAGTTATCATTTCCCAACAAGAAGTTCACTTCTGTAGAGAAGTTGGAGATTGTTCACACATACTTGTGTGGCCCTACTAGGACAAGAGGATTCTATGAAGAAAGTTATCTCATTATTTTTGTTGATGATTTTAGTAGAGTGATGTGGGTATCATTTCTTAAAGAGAAATCTAAAATATTTAAGAAATTTAAGATATTCTAGAATAGAGTTGACAATGAATCTGATGTTAAGATTAAATGTTTGAGATCAAATAGAAGAGGAGAGTTTATTTCTAGAGAATTTAGTATGGTTTGTGAGGAGAATGGGATCAAGAGATAGTTTTCTTCACCTAAGACCCCTAGGAAGAATGGGCTAGTAGAGAGGAGAAACATATCAGTATTAGAGGCATCAAGAGCAATGATGTTTGGAAATGATGTATCCACTTGACATTTTGGAGAGAAGCAGTCAATATAGTAGTGTACACCATAAACAGAGTACAAATTAGAAAAGGTATGAATAAGACCCCCTATGAATTATGGTTTGGTCATACACCTTAAGTAAAGTATTTCAAAATCTTTTGAAGAAAGTGTTACACAAAGAGAGATGATGATATTGGTAAGTTTTATCCAAGAAGTGATGAAGTTATGTTTCTTAGTTATTCATTGAAAATAACAACTTGCAAATGTTTTAATCATAGAACCAAGACAATAGTTGAATGTACAAATGTAAAAGTTGATGAAAAGTTTGGAATCAAGGAAAAGATGATGGATTATAATTCTAATGAAGAAGAAGGAAATATTGGATTTTTTAGAGAAAATGTATAAGTTTTCTTTGAGACTGAAAATGATCTATAGAATGTTATGAAAATTGTTGAGAAAATTGGAGAATGGAGATTTGAACCAAGATAAGAGATAAGAGTTGAGTTAGTAACTCCTGCCTCTAACAAAAACATGTAAAAGAATCACCCTCTAGAGTAGATAATTGGAAGTAAAGAAAAAGGAGTGATGACAAGAAATAGAGTAAATGAGGAACTATGTTTGATTTCTCAAGTTGAGCCTAAGAGTGTAGATGAGGCAGGCAAAGATGACCATTGGATTCAAGCAATGAAGGAAGAATTAGATTAGGTTGTGAAGAATGACACATGGGAATTATTCCCTAGGCCTAAACACAAGAATGTTATTGGAACCAAATGGGTATTCAGAAACAAGATAAATGAACAAGGTGAAGTTGTAAGAAACAAGGCAAGAATTGTATGCAAAGGTTATTCATAGAAAGAAGAAATAAATTATGAAGAAACATATGCCCCTATAGGCATAATGGAATTATTGAGAAAGTTCTTGGATTATATAATAAATAAGAAGTTCAAAGTATATAAGATGGATATCAAATCAACCTTCCTAAATGGAGAACTTGAAGAAGAGGTATACATTGAGCATCCTGAAGATTTCCCTCTAATAGAAGATAAATATATGGTATGTAGATTGAAGAAAGATCTACATAGTCCAAAGAAATAACTTAGAACCTAGTATGAAAGGTTTGACAAGTATTTGGAAAATCTTGGATTTACTAAAGGTATAGAAGATAGTAACTTATACTTGAAAGAAATTGAGAATGATTTGTTAATAATAATAATATTTGTTGATGGCATAATTTTTGGAGGTAAAGATGAAGAAAGTGATAAGCTTTCTAAAGAAATGAAGAATGAGTTCAAAATGAGTATGATAGGAGAGAGAAAGTGTTTTTTAGGTTTGCAAATTATGCAAAATAATGATGGCATTTTCATTTCACAAGCTAAGTATTTGAAAGGCTTTTTGAAAAGATTTGGCATGGAAAATTGTAAGATTTTTAGTACACCAATGGTAACTAGTCGTAAGTTATCTAGCAAAGATGAGACACCTATAGTTGAGTAGAAGTATAGATCCATGATTGGAGGTTTTCAATATGTGACTCACACTAGACTAGATATAAAAAATTTAGTTGGGGTTGTAGCTATATTTCAAGTTTACCCTAAGGAATATCATTGTGCAATAGTAAAGAGTATATTCTGATTTTGGGATATGGTATGATAGATCAAGTGATTTCACTCTATGTGCTTATACTAATGCAGATTAGGCAGGTAGTATAGACAAAAAAAATCACCATTGGTGGAGTATTATTTCTCGGAGGAAGATTGATTTCTTAGCTAAGAAATAAACAAGATTGTATTTCACAAATTATAGTTGAGGCAAACTACATAGTAGTAGCAAATAGTTGTAATCAAGTCATGTGGATGAAGCATACACTGAAGGATATCAGGATAGAATTTTTAGAACCTATTATCATATATTGTGATAACACAAGCATAGTAAGTATGTCTAAGAATCACGTATTGCATTTTAAAACTAAGAATATATCTATTAAGTATCATGTTCTGAGAGAGAAAGTAGTAGAGAAAGAGATTAGATTGGAGTATGTTAGTACTAAATATTATATTGCATATACCTTTACAAAGCTCTTTCCTAAAGATATATTTGAGTACTTGAGAGGTATGCTTTAGGTTATGCCCCTACCTACTTTAGAGTAGATGATGCAAAGATTGCATCACTCCAATAGTATAGAGAACTATTGTTTAAATAGACTAAATACTAATGCTTCATGTATGGGGGTGTATCTATGATGTGTAGAGTCACTGAGGACTCTGGGTAATTGGTTTTGAATAGTGTCTTTGGAAACTTGATTTATTTTGAAGATTTGGAGAAGAAAATTGACATAATGAGGCTTTTTTCATTAATTTCAATGGGGGAGAAAATGTATGAAAAACATCTCCTAACTATGAATGGGAGAGAATAGAAGTGTGCAGCTCTTTCCTAAAGATATATTTGAGTACTTGAGAGGTATGCTTTAGGTTATGCCCCTACCTACTTTAGAGTAGATGATGCAAAGATTGCATCACTCCAATAGTATAGAGAACTATTGTTTAAATAGACTAAATACTAATGCTTCATGTATGGGGGCATATCTATGATGTGTAGAGTCACTGAGGACTCTGGGTAATTGGTTTTGAATAGTGTCTTTGGAAACTTGATTTATTTTGAAGATTTGGAGAAGAAAAATGACATAACGAGGCTTTTTTCATTAATTTCAATGGGGGAGAAAATGTATGAAAAACATCTCCTAACTATGAATGGGAGAGAATAGAAGTGTGGATAGAAAAAAATCTCTACTTTATTAGAGAAATTTAGAAAGATTTATGTAAGGAGAAGGAATATCTCTATGGGGGAGATATACAAGAATGAAGAGTTATGATGTATGGGGGTGAAGCCAAGAGTTGTTTAGTGTGTGAACAACTAATGCCAATCCTAAGTGATACAAAACAAATCAATGTTCCAAAATATTTCATATTTAATTAATGAAAAGGATTTGATAAGGATGAGACCAGAAAAAAAAATAACATAGTATTGTTTAGTATTCTTGGAACCTAGATGTTTTTCATCTATGTTTTCATCAATACCAAAGGGGATGATTGTTAGCATAAATTCTAATAATATTCCTTTGGGGGAGTATCCTAAGTATTGGAGAGCATGTCATAGTATTGACATGTTGCATTCATGACTATGTTTTTGATTGATGTCAACATAGCAATTATTCTGTGAAGACTAACTAAGTAGTAGACAAAGATCATGATCGTACAAATAACATTTTGATGGTCAACTGACACATGATTAAGGAAATATTCCACATCATGTCCTGATGATGAGGTTAAGTGTTTGTAACATAATTCAAAAAGATACAAAAGATATATGTAATTTATAGAAAGTAGTACATTAATAGAGTGCCTAAGAAGTAGTTTTTGATGATTTTATCTTATGAAGTTATATAATGATAGAGGATAGTTTGATAATGATGTAAGTGAGTGTGCAATCTGTGAAGTCATACGTGTGATAAGTTGTACAAATTATGAGCTGACAATGCTATTATAATTAGAAAAAAAATATTTATCTTATTGTGGTCCTATTATAATTATTTGTGAAAGCCTCATGGCTAACTAAAGGAAATTTTTTTAGGATTCAATATAAAGGAAATCATTTTCCTTGTTTGAGAAGTGTGAATTTTGAATTGGATGTGAAGTGTTCAAGGAAGTGCGGACACAAACATAGTGTTTGTTAAATGCAAGTAAGAGATCTAAGGGATTATTGAATGAAAAGTTTGTGATTTGGTATCAGGACTAGAAGGAGCAGAAGTCTATTTTATAGGAAAGAGAGAGAGGAAGGATAATTATTGTACAATCATATTATTCTACAAGGAATTATATATAGATCATTTGGACAATGGGTTCACTAGTCTTACCCCTAAAGTTATTTGGATAGTGGGTTGATCTCCTTTCTTCAACTCCTAATAGGGTTGGCACAACACCTAACAAGGTTGGAATCTCCTAACAGGGACTAATTTGTACTAATTATTTTCATAGGATCCATCTTCTAACAAGGAATATTTATATTAGAATATCATCTTGTGTGTGTCATTTCCACCAGGATTTTCTCTCTAATGAAGGGTTTTCCTAGTTAAATATATAGTATTATTGTGCATGAGTATCTTGTTTTGGTTTCTAGTTATATTACTCATATGGTTAAGGTTTAATAAGGGTGATAATTGTTTTAACAATTGGTTAATAGTTGGATAATTGGTGGACTACATAATCGAATGATTTATATCCTATCTACCTCTGCAACTCTCTTTATTCTATTTATCAATCTCTCATAGAGATTCTTAAGAATATAATCCTTTAAATCTTCAAAGTTCTTATTAGAAAAAATAATGTCTAATCAAAACATTTCCTAACTCTAATCTATCTATACCAATCTACAAGTGGTAATATTTTTTTAACTAGACCAAACTTCGATCATTAATTATTACGCAATTTAATTTGTCAATTTTAGGCTTCCAAGCCTTCCTTCCTAAATGCATAGTTTTTGTTTCCTTCTCTAAGGTTTCCTAAGGTTCTATCTGACCTTAGATCTTCTTGCTTGGTATGGCAAGAGTGATTTCCTTCTTTCTCTTTCCTAGACTAGAAGCCATATCCTTCATTCTTTTCTTCCTTGGGGAGTCAAGTAATTCTTGTTTTAGCTTTGCAAATCTTACTAACTTTCTCTTGATCTTCACTATCTCAACTTCTTTCTCCTCAGACTCCTTAGAAAGTGGAAAAGCAAGAGTGATAGGAGACTTTTATTGTGAGTTGTGGTTGGAGGTTGGCCACTGTCATAGTGTTAGTTGGTCCTGATGAAGCCAAGGGTAGAATATACATCATCCCTTTCTGACCTATCTATGAAATACTAGTGAGAGTCTATCTCACCACAATAGCCTCCTCTTCTATCATCCCATCTTGTTCAAGTTTTTTCTTCATTACAACCTCTACTTTTTTCTTCACAAATTTTTGTATCTTAGTTAGACTAGCTATTTGCATAAGCTCCTTATAAGTTCCAAATCTATTAAACTCTTCATCTTTATATTCCTTAAGGATAATTTGAGCATATCCTTTCATGTAGTACAAGGTAGGAGAATCCCTAATGGAGATGTCCTAGCCCCAACAAATGACCATGCAATGGAAATACAACAACAATGCAACACAAATGCAAGATCTTATACCAAATCACCACTCTTTATTCATAGATATAAGTGTTTACATGCAATATTCCCGGTTGTAAGGCCTTCTGGGTTAGGGTCAAATACAACAACAATTACAATAATATTTTTGTATGATCCAACAAGAACAACCTTACAAACCCAATCCCAACTTGTCCAAGTCCATAACTGGATAAGAAAACTATGAAGAATCTACAATTGTACCCTCGAGTCCACCAAATAATCCTTTGGTTCTCAAGATACAATTAATATCTCATCAAAGTTCACATCTAGCCTTCATCCCCTTCTCCAAGTTGGATGATCGTACTTTTTCAGGACTCCATGAAACCTCCTACTTATACCCAACTAAGCCACAAGTCAACCCAACTCATTAAAAATTAAATTAAATCACTTACATAAAATATATGTTGAGCCAAAAGTCAGCTACAAAATAAATCAAATACCCATACATAAATTAATTACCAAAAGTTTGCTCAAGGGCAACTTGGCACCAACATGAACCAATACCAAGTTGAGTGTCAAAAAGACCTAACTAAGCATCAACCAATTCCCTAGCATTGACAAGCTCCCAGAGCTTGTTGAAATCCATAGAAAATATTGATCTCCATAGAGTATGCCAAGATCCATATATTATGTCAATCTCCACAGAGTATGTCGAGATCCCTTCAAGAATTGATGTAGGAGCACACATTGGATGAAGATTCAAGAAATATTTCATGTTGTAAAGTTGATTAAAGTCTTACAATTCAAGAATGATTAAATAAAGGATTATTGATTTAAAAGGATTAATTTAATCCTAATTGATATGTAATATTTCCATTTATTATGTTTAGAGTCACATTGTCAAGATAGATGAAAATTCTCAAATAGGTAATAAAATTGTCATAAATATTGACAATATGTAAACATTGTGTAAGGGAGAAGGTGAATGGTCATGAGAGGTAATTAGTTAGTTATATAATTTTAAAAGAATTTAAAATATGATATATTGGTCATTATTTCAAGAATTTAATTGATGAGGAATCTAAAAGAAGAAGTGGAATAAAGAGAAGGTTGTATTTGTGAGTTTTATGACAATTTTCTATGTAAATTTCCATAAACTTGACTATTATTTCTATTGGTAAAAATTAATATAAAAATATACACACCTCTAATTAATATTTTCAGAAATTTATATTAGTTATCTTTCTTTCAATTTTTGTTTGATCGAATTTAATTGAGATTTGAAGAAGTTATGATAATTTTAGTGTAGACTAGCTAAACTTGATTTTTATGTAAGTAGTTTTGGGAGAAGAGTAATAAGTTTTATTCCAGTTATCATTTTGAGCTACAACTTTGAAAAAAATGTGTTTAAATTATATATATACTCTCACATAAAATGAATTGGTTTTATAATGTCATTTGTAAAAGTTATGAGTAAATATGTGAAGCATTTTGATATTTTCCATCTCATTAATTTGGTTGAAAATGTCTATTATTGAAGCCTTTTGAGTTTTAATCCCAAAAGAAGTTTTGAAAATGTGTACCTCTCCATCATACATGACTCATAAAACACTACTGTGGAGCTCCCAGTGCAAACGAAGTTCATAGTATCTGTCGAGTGCTCCAAGCTTTGCCAAATGCCTTCATTAACTGAGTCACTCGATTAACACCACAACCAAACCAACTTAGTATCGACCAAGTCACACTTCTTTCTTTGACCAAGTTCCTAATATCCAAAGCCAAACCATAAAATCCTTTAGGATTGCAAGCCAACCAAGGATGCTCCTTCATCAGACACCCCTAGTTTGAAAAGATGTTCTTAGTAGCTAGATGAACATCTTCTGGAATCCAACACATAAATCTAAAATTGGTTCTTCATATACATATCCTCTAGGTCTTCAATTTTTACACTCTTTCCCTTCTTCTTCTTCTTCATATCCATTCTTCATGTGCTTTAGGTCTTCTTCCCATATTGATCTCCAACCTTCTCAGAATCTGCTTACTCAACTCAACTGCTAATACTTAGGTTCCTCCTATCGAGTTCTTCATCTTGCAAAGGAATCGAGGAAGACTTCTTGCTAGCTTTCACAATAGTAAACACATTCTTGACACAATCATAAACAACCCTACAATCATACTACCAAGGTCTACCAAGAAATGCATGAAAACTATTCATGTCCATAATATCACATAACACTTGATCCTTATGCTACCCAATATGGAAATCAAAAAGGCATTTTTTCCTCACTTCCAAAGAATTCTCACCTTGCAACCAACCAATCCTATAAGGATAAGAATGTCTTACTCTCTTGAAACCAATTTTTTGAACTATCTTCTTAGTAACAAGTTATTAGTACTACGACCATCCACAATCACCATACAAATAGTACCATAAAAATTATAATAAGTCCTAAACAAACTAGTACTCTCACAAGAATCCAGTGTCCTCTGACTGACTAATACTTGCTGAGCTAGCAAACTCTCTCCTTTCTTGGGTTGACTTTCTTGGACTACAACCTCATTTACAACAACATTTGTTCTACCATGTGGACATTGAAAAGATCTATGCCCTTCTTGATCACATCTGAAACAATTACCTCTAAACACACCTCCACCTATAATCCTTTTTTGATCAAAAAGTTTTGGTTCACCTTCTGTATTTGATTTAGCTTGTACTGAGCTATCCTTCTTCTCCTTCCCTCTAGCATTACCTTGACTTTTCCTCTTCAAATTATCTTCTTCCTTTAGTGCATAGTGATAAGCATACTCAACTAAAGAAATAATCAACATACTAACCTCATCTTGAATGTTGAATCTCAAACCATTTATGTACTAAGCTACCTTTTCCTTTGACAATTATCTATGCCTAGACCAAATAGTCAACTTGCAAAACTCCTTGGTATAATCTTTCACAAACATATATTTCTATTTCAAATTCTACAACCTATTAAAAAACTCAATTTCATAATCAATAAGAATGAACTTAGCCTTCAGTTTAGTCACCATCAACCTCCATCTAGTTATCTTCATTTCACCTTCCTCCTCTCTATCTCTTTGCAATTCTTTCCACCAAAGAGAAGCATGTCCTTTCACTTGAATTTTTACTAGCCTCACTTTGAGTGGATCCTCAATTCCTCAAGCTCAAATTAGTCTTCCAATTCACCAATCCAATCAATTAGGTTTTTCCGAGTCAAAGTACCTGAGAAATTAGAAACCCCCATCCTATACTTCAGCTTCAACTAAGATCAAGGTCTAACAAACTAACCAAGCTTATCTCCAATAGGTCTCTACACATGGTCAGTATTATCCTCACTACTAGATCCATCAATTTCAAATTATTCACCAACTTCCTCATAACCATCTTTAGTACCCACATGCCTAGGTACACTACCTAAAGCACTCACAATTTCAACAATCATGTCACTTTTCACAAATGTAATCTCAAATCTGAATTATGTTATATTCTTCTCTAAAATGCTTTCTTCCACGTTATCACTAAGATCATCAATTTCCCTAGGGTCCAATCTTCTTGGAGGCATCTTCCAATTTTTTTTTGTAAATTCTAAGCAATAGATCCACAAATCTAGAAGATCAATTAGCTCCACTAGATCAACCTTCTCTACAAATCTTGGAGTAAACTACCTCATCTTTGGTAATCTATCCACCCACTCAAGGAAAAATTCACTCTGATACCACCTAATGTAGCACAAGGTAGGAAAATCCCCAATGGAGATGTCCTAGCCCCCAACAAATAACCACATCATACAAACAGAACAAAAATGCAACAAAAATATAAGATTTGATACCAAATCACCACTCTTTTTTCATAGATATAATTATTAACATGAAATATGCTCAACTGTAAGGCCTTCTAGGTTAGGGCCAAATACAAGAACAATTACAATAACAATTCTACGATATCCAGCAAGATGCAAGTTGCAAATGCAATCTCAACTAGTCCAAATCCAAAACTGGATAAGAATACCAAGAAGAATCCATAGTTGTACTCTTAGGTCCACTGAGAAATCATATGGTTCTCAAGCTGCAACTACTATCTCTTTAAAGTTCACATCTAAACTTCATCCCTTTCTCAAAGCTAGATGATCATACTTTTTAAAGACTCCACAAAACCCCCTACTTATACCCAACTAAGCAACAAGTCAACCCAAATCACTAGAAATTAAATTAAATTCCCTAGATTAAATATATGTTGAGCCACAAGTCATCTACAACACAAATTAAATACCCAAACATAAATTAAATTCCAAAAGTCAACTTATAGAAAAACTGACACCAACAGGAACCAAGACCAAGTCAAGCATCAGAAAGACCTAACCGAGTATCAACCAATTTCCTAGCATTGCCAAGCTCCTAGAGCTTACTTAATGCCATAGAATATGTTGAGCTCCATAGATTATACTAAGCTCCATAGAGTATGTTGAGCTCCCTTCAATGAATGAGCTGACTTGGGCAACACTACTTGTGAGCTCCCAATGCAAACTAAGCTCCCAATATCTATCAAGTGCTCCAATATTTTTAGAGCACATTCATTAACTAAGTCACTTGGTTAACACCACAACCAAACCAACTCAATATCAACTAAATCACACTTCTTTCTTTGACCAAGTTCCTAAACTCCAAAGCTAAACCGTACCATCCTACAAGATTGCAAGCCAACCAAGGATGCTCCTACATCATCCTTCTATCTCTTCTTCTAAAAAATCATACCCTAAAGGTTCCACATAAATAAATCTAGTTTCAACTACTTTAATTTAAGTGAAGTTAATGTCAACAATGAATCAAATGTCTTCCCTTTACTTGTCTTCCATAGAGAGTGACACTATGAATCTTTCCTTCATTTTTGTTTGATAAGTTTTCATTATTAGATCTATATTATCATTCACCTTATCAATAGGGTTTCTATTGCATATCCTTGAAATGTTTTCCATTGTCCATGAATCACTTTCTTAGTCCTTTACAAATTTTCAATCAATCGTGTCCTTAGAATTTCACACAAGTTGACTTTCTTCTTGTCAATACAAATCTTATTAGATTTTTTTTCATGAATTCAAATTCCATGTCATCTTCTCTAGAGCCATACCATATTCTTGCAACAATGATTCTACTCAAGAATCTAACATCATGTTGTCTGATCTTGCTAATGACCATTCTTCTACCATTATATATTGTTTTGGTGTTTTTGCTCACTAAATTTTTGACATTTTTCTCATTCATAGGTATACTGACCTCATTGCATAATCATGTAAATTCATCAATCAAATTTGTAGAAATTTCTACTACATTATCACCTAGCCAAAACTTTCCATCATGATTTTTGCTTAGGACTATTCTTGTCCATTCCTCATTGTCAAATTCATAGTTAAACAAAAACTTGATTAGGTTATTATCTAGGTATTTCTTGTATCTATAAGTGGATTAACCTTGATTTTATTTCTTTCAATGTCTTCTACATTGTGAATTAATGATCTATCCATGCTTGCAATATTATGAGATTTAAAAAATAAAATACCTTGTTAAAATGCTTAACTAGGGTTCTCTGAACTTTACACTTGCAAATGCTTCAAATCTCATTCAGGGCATTTTCAAATTACCCTTGAAATATTATTAACTCTTTATAGGGTTTTCTTTATGGTTCTTTCCCCTTTGAGCTCTTGAACTAGTTTTTTAACTATATATATATATATATATATATATATATATATATATATTGCAGCTCGTGCACTTTTGCACAAAAAAAAAGGTTTGAAAGACCTACTTTTGATGTATTTATTCATATCATGACAAAATTTAATGCATATAAAAAATCTACCTCTGAATTCATGTTGAATCTCCTTAGGTGGTTCAACTTACTCTATTTGTTTTGATTCATTATATTTCTTAGGTTGATTTACTTGATCAACTTCTTTAGATACTTTTGTAGATTGTCTTGGTCCAATCCTATTCTGATCATTTTCCTTATGTTTAGTGGTTTCAACAACTAGATCTAGTTCCTTTCTAACTTCAACTTTCCTAACTGATTTTTCTCTAATAAGATATCCAAGACTAGTCTTATCATAAGAAGATCTTTGATAGAATAATTGTTCATCAATTTCATCAATAATGGAATATAATTTGTCTAACTATTGCATAGCCTAGGTCAACTATCCTTTCACAATGATATCATACTTTTCTAATTCTACATGCTCTATTTTGATAGAATCTAATTCAAATATTGCTTGAGTTCGATGGGATCTTAAATCCACATTCTTAGATTTTAGATCTAAATCAAACTTGCCATCATCTCTCTTTAGACTCAAATTCAGTTCAATAATATTCAACTCATGCTTCAAAACTTCATTTTTTTTTCTTTAAGGGTTTCTACCTCATCACCATCACTTGTCTACTTGTTAGGATCTTTTCTAGATTTGAGATAATCAATCTTATCTTTCAATTTACCAATGTTATCTTTAGCATCTTCATACCGTTCTTTTAGGTTTCTCAATGGATTCTTCAAGATTCCTCTATAACTATTTCATATCCATAGGATCTTACTCACATTATTAAGCCTCTTCTAAGTAATTATGCTCTGATATCAAATTTCATAAATAGATAATACTGAGAGGGGTGGTGAATCAATATTCTACAAAATTTTGCCTACAACTTGATATTATTGATTACTTTACAACATGCATATGAAAGTAAACCAAAAATATTGAATAGTAAATAAATTCAAACACAAAGAGAACTCATAACACCATATTTTGTTAACTAGGGAAGCCTTGGCCAAGAGAAAACCCTAGTGTAGATTGTACACAAAAAATGATCTACTAAACAAAAGAATCTTGTTAAGGATATTGACCTTATTATGAGTTTATGAATTACATATAGTGTCTCAGTCCTTGTTAGAGGATGAGGCCATATTAAAATTCTCAACCTTGTTAGGAGTTTCTTCAACCCTATTAAGATTTGGTAGTACAATTATAACTATATGCAAGAAGAGCCCACTTCCCTAACATGCAATTATACAATGGAGTTCCTTCATAAAAATAAAGATAGATACAAACACCTCTTACTCATGTACTTCACATTCCTTCTGATCATTCATAAGACTTTGCATCATATGAATTTTTCATATCATAGATACAATCCTTGAATAAGTTCACATACCACTTTCATATTATTGCTACATCTACATAACTTCACAAGTTATGATTCCTTACTTATACCTTTACTTTTACAAAATTATTGATCAGTCGGCCTTGATGCTTCCACACATTTGATAAAATAAAACATTAAAACTTTTCCTCTTAGGGTTAACATCTAGGATGTCATCCCTAATTAGTTAAGTAATTATTTCATAAAGAAAATAATTCCTAACTATTTATTCCTTTGTTTCTATTGTGCTCTGTTATGCTTTGTTTACTACCTTTATTGATGTTTGACTTGTAACTTATTTTTTTATTGTCTATACTGATTTGTGCATTTAGGTACTATTGGCCATTTTTGTCTTACAGCCAAAATTTCCATATTTGAATTCAAGCATATTAATGTTCAAATATTTAAAAATTCTAATAAAACGGGGTGTGAAAATACTTTATACTAAAACCTTAGGTTATGTTTTAATTCCTAAGCAATTGCACACTTTAATGTTTTCATAGGTTGTAACTTCCTCGTCGTCATATCAATTTAGGATTTGTGGTCATCACTATGTATCCTTGTGAAGTTGCAAGGTATTTATTTCATGTGACATAGTGATGGCTCAAGTGCAAGTTTCAACTTTTCTATCAGAACAACAAGGCAATTCTCAGGGCACATTGGCAATTGGTTGGTTTCTCATTGGCTAAGGTAATGAATATGCAATATTTGGGCCAATTTCTTCAATGCATCTTACTCACTATCAGATCAAGGATCATCATATTATACAATGGAGTTCCTTAATAAAAAATAAAGATAGATACAGAAACCTCTTACTCATGTACTTCACATTCTTTTTTATCATTTATAAGACTTTGCATCATATAAAGTTTTCATATATATAGATACAATCCTTGCATAATTTCATATATCATTTACATATTATTGCTACATCCACATAACTTTGCAAGTTATGATTCTTTACTTATACATTTACTTTTACAAAATCATTTATCAATTAGCCTTGATGCTTGAACCACACATTTGACAAAATACAACATTAACACTTTCCCTCTTATGGTTAACATCTAGGATGTCATCCCTAATTAGTTACGTAACTATTTCGTAAAAAAAAGAAAAATTTCCTAACTTTTTATTCCTTTGTTTCTATTATGCCTTGTTATGCTTTGTTCACTGCCTTTATTGGTGTTTGACTTGTAACTTGTTTTTTAATATCTGAACTAATTTGTGCACTTAGGTATTATTGGTCATTTTTTTCTTCCTACCAAAATTACCATATTTGAATTCAAACATATTAATGTTCACATATTGAAAATTCAAATAAAAAGGGGTGCAAAAATACTTTATGCTAAAACCTTGGGTTATGTTTTAATTCCTATGTGACTACACACTTTAATGTTTTCATAGGTTGTAAATTCCCCATCGTTAGATCCTTTTATGATCTACAGTCATTTCTATGTCACCTTGTGAAGTTGTAAGGTATTTATTTCATGCAACACAATGATAGATCAAGTGTGAATTTTGGTGGACCCCTTTTCTATCAGAACAATCGGGTAGTTGTCAGAGCACATTGGTTAAGGTAATGACTATGCAAATTGTGGGCCAGTTTCTTCAATGCATCTTACTCACCATTAGATCAAGGATCATCTATGGTTACTACTATGTCACCTTGTAGAGTTTCAAGGTAGTTATCTCATGCGACATAGCGAGCACTTTCCATGTGGTAGGTGGGTCCTTTCCTTTTGTGGGCTACAATGTGGTGGGTTAGTGTTAGAAAGGTTGAAAAAAGACCATGTTTCTATTGGTTGATGCACTGATAGGTTGGGTGTACCTTTGGGACCGTTAGATGAAGGAAGATCAACATCTCTCACTATGTCACTATGGGAAAATGATTGATCTTTAGCTATAGCAACATAGCAAAAATTTTCCACATGTATTGACGAGCCTAATTTGGTGGATGTAATAAGGTTGATATCACACTTAGAAATAACAATATTATAAGTCATCATGATCAAGTTTAAAGGGTGGCTTGGTTAGTGGGTTAAAGTGGTCAAATGCTTGAAGACTCTCTGAGTTGGTGAAATAGAATAATATGTTTTGTCCATGTAGTTTTTTGTTATTGCGTGATCGGGTTGACCTGCTAACTTTGCTGACTCGTGAACCAAGAATAAGGGAAGATTGGGTTTCTTATGCAATCTAATCTTTTTGATCGATCTCAACCACTCCAAAGTTATTCTTGTGCTAGAAATGATGCAGAGGCACTCTTTCCACTGCCTGATTGTCCATTATGAGGGTGCTAGCAAAAATTGGCACTACTTTTTCACTTTAGGTTTCCTTCTAAGTTAGGGTTTCATGATTTTCATGCCTCTACAAGTGTACCAAATCAGATCTTTTGTTTGGATTACCTTGATTGTTCTCTAAGAACTTAGTGGTAGTGGTTGTAGAGTAACTTTGGTAAGAAATATCTTAGTTATGCTTGAGCTATAAAAGCAAGGTTGTCATTCTTTCTTAAGGTCAAATATTCTCTATTTCTTTTATATTGTTCTACAAGTTCACTATAAATCCCTTTGCCTTTGAACTATATGGCTTTCTACCTTATCTCCTTTAGCCATTGATGTATTGTGAAAGACCTATTTCCCTCTCCTTAGTGTATTGTGGATATCTACAATTTTGCATGACTATATCTATTGGTGTAAATAAGTATTTACTTATTACACTTACTTAAGTTTACTTAGGTTAATGCATTATTTTATTATTTATTTAGGTGAGACACTTAGGAGTTTGTCTACTCTCATTGATGTAGGCAACTCTAATTATGCACATGGTGTCTACAACATAGGAGTATGCATCATTCACTGAGTTGTCATGTTGACAACACAATTATCCACACTCCTTATTTAGCACATGTTGTCTACACCACTGATTTGCATGCTACACCATTGTAGAGTTTTCCTCACATCATCACACTTAATCCCATGCTTAATAGAGGATGACCCATATCTGGTGGACATGTGTTTGGTTGCATGACTTATCATGATGCTAATTATGAGGAATTCTAGATGTATCTTAGAGGCCTTTATATACAAGCACTCCTAGTGTACTCTTATCATGTCATATTGAATGAATATCATCATTCTGATCATACTCTCTCTATTGGTCTACTATTGTGCTTGTGTGTTTAAGTTCTTAGTTCTTGGGTGAATTCTAGCCTAAACTAAATTCTTACATGGTATCAGAGCTTTGAGGGAGATTCTCTAGACATAGCCATTCGAGACCATTCATTCTTGAGCACCTCGACACAAATCCAAAGGATCCACAGAAATTGGGAGCATCTAGAGCTAGATTTGACCTCATCATTACATCTGGAGTGTCAATTCCATGAAGATCGACTATAAATTTTCTTATGTTGGATGAAAGTTGATCGTGAGGAAAAATATTTTTGCAAATCAAAACCCGGAGGCCCCGATTTGCAGTTCGGCTATAGTCATTTTATTGATCTAATTATTTGATTTTTGGATCTGAATTTATTCTCTACAATTTCTAAATTTGGTATTTTCTATATTTTCAAATTTTTTATAGTCCAGCAAAGAATTTTTTTTTACCGAACCGGGCAGTGACACCCTAGCTCGCCTCGGCTATATATTTTTTTGGTGGGATTTTATATTTATTATCATAGGGTTTTATTATAATCCTCAAGCATTATTATTTCATGCAGTACCATATTAAATCTAGACTTTGCACACCTCTACAAAACTCGGCCAGGGGCCAAGAACAACTGGTATCATTATAATCTGGTGACGCTTGGCTTTAAAATTCTCATTGTGGGCTATTACATTTATAAACCTACTTGGTCTACTCTCCGACCAATGTGGGACAAATTGAAAGGGAATCTAGTGGCCTCACACTAAAAATCTCTTAACATAGATCAAACTCCAGCCAACACATAATGTTTCTCGGTGTCGTTTAAACAAATATTAAATCTAGCACCCTGCGGTGAGTTCTAGGACAACTATGCATTGTAATCTTACTCCCTGATGCAACCACATAATCGACTCGCCCATGGCCCCCTATGCAATTAATGTTCCAGCAGGACACATGGTGGAGTTTTTTGCCAACCAATCTATGCTCACCACATGGAAATCTACCACGATAGGTTCCCAGAAACCTAGTCAGCAGTGGGGTAGACACACAGGTTGGCATCATATAGTGACTCATTAGACACGTCATCTAGCCCTATCATCTGTCTCTACAATCTGTATAGATTGACGTTACCATTTTGTATGCTGACATCATCAGTGGGGCAGAGTCCACTAATGTCATCAGATTCACTGTATTAAATTTGATCCCCATCTACACATCATTTTTAGTAGAATTACACTACTACAACAGCTATATGACAGTCAAATTTAACCCTATCATTTTCTGATGCAACCCCTCTCCAAATTGATTTTGGTTTTTGCAGTTCAACTTCAGGAGGCCATATCTCAGCCATTTGGACTCCAAATTAGGTGCATTTTTTTTTGACATTGTGTAGAATTTCCTATATTTTTTAGTGGTATAGCTATTTTCTAGTTTTGGTGAATGGGTTTTTCAATATTGCATTATTTGGCGATTGTACTGGATAATCTTGAATTTTGCAACTTCAAGTGCTCCGTATGGGCACATCCGGAGTCAAAAACAGGTTCCATTTTTTTTGAAAGTGTGTTATTTTTTGTCTACTTTCCAAACCTGCTATTAGATTGTAGGGTTGTGTGGAAAAAAGTGTCACTTTCAGCAATAGGGCCTTTCTTTGCTTTATAATGCTTTCGAATTGTAGCACATTGTAAAGTTCCAGATTTGTACTCCATATAGAAGTTGTAACAAGAAAAATTAGAAGTCCATGAAGGTCAAAATTGGCAAGTGGCCCATTGTAATCACACTACTAATAAAGTGCCCAAAGCATCTATTTTGGGGGGGTTTCTTGATTTAGTGAAAAGGGGGGTTGTTCTTGGTGTTCTGTTCTCTCTTTTCTACACTTTTCCTTCAGTTTCTACATTATGGGAAATTTTTAATTTCCTAAATTAACACCTGATAACTATGCTACATCATCCATAAAAATGTGGTATCACTTAATGCATAATGGAGTTTTACAATTTGTAGGTGGTACCCTTCCTAAACCAGCAAGTGATAATGTATTAGCAAGTGAAATTTCAGATTGGGTAGACATGGATAGGAAATCCCTAGGTGATATATGTTTGGGGGTAGATGATAAGATCATGTATCAAATCAAGAAGTTTTCTACATTCAAGGAAGCTTGGGATAACCTCAAAAGCCTTTATGGTAAAGTGTTTGAAGAGGATGTTTTCAAGTTTGAAGATGAGCTTGTATCCTTAGATCCTAAGTCATATGATTCTATTTAGGATTTCATCATCAAGGTGAATGAACCAAGGACTAAGCTTACTGATTATGGAAGTTTTATAAAAGATGACAGACTGCTCTATCTCATACATGACAAGCTACCATCAGAGTATTCCACATTTGTATCTTCTTTCAACACCTCTAAGACTACCTTAGGGTCTACCTACAAGAAAGTCACTTTTGATGAATATGCTAAACTGTTGGATGATGAAGAAAAGACGTTGAATCAATAGGGATTCTCAAATCACCTTAGTCCAAAGCATTGGTGACCAATGAGGGTTCTCAACATTCATTTGGATAGTCTTCAAACAAAGGAAAGGGTAAGAAGAAATGGAAGAACAAAATTGAGGATGCGAAAAAGACAACACCACAATCTAATCAACAAGGCAAGTCCTCAAATTTGAACAAGAAAGGGGCCAACAATAAGGAGAAGAAGTGCACTTATTGCAAGAAATCAGGTCATGAAAAGCATGAGTGCTATCTCAAAAATATTGATGAGTTGACCAAAATCATGAAGAAACATAATGTTCCATTGCCTAATGCTTACAAGGAGAAAGGATCATCTTCAGATTCAAAGGGAAAAGGGCAAGCACTCATGGCTAATTCCAACTCTTCAAAGAAAAGGATATTTGACTCAGGTGCCTCATATCATGTGAGTTCTTCAAAGGAGGATTTTTATTCAATGAAGCAATCAAAGGTACCACACATCTTCATGGGAAATGATAGAAAAATGGAAGTTGAAGTGAAAGGAAATGTGGAGATGGAAAATGGAGAGTTTCAAAATGTTCTATATGTTCCAAACCTAAGTTAAAATCTCCTATAAATCTACCAAATCACTCACCTTGGAGATGGACATAGAGTTGAGTTCCCTCTAGACTTAGTAAAGGTGAACAATATCAAAGATGATTCCTTGGTTGCAGTGGAGAAAGTGAATCATAACAAAAAGTTGTACTCTTTCTCTGATTTTGTGCCCAAGTCTCCTTCAAAGGCCTTGTTATCTCAATCCAAGTCAAACATGAAATTATGGCATGAGTTGTATGGTCATCTTGACTTCCACTATCTTTAGCAACTTTTCACATACAAAATGGTCAAAGGTCTACCTCAAATCAACTTTTATAATGGTAAATGTTCAATAGATTTAGTGGATATGCATCCAGAGGGGAAGTTATAGAGAGGAAAGTCTTCAAGAGCACCAGGTGTTCTATAGATGGTTTACATGGTATTAGCAAGTCCTTTTCCATTTAGCAAAGGTCGCTACATATTTACCTTTGTTGATGACTTTTCAAGACACACTTGGGTCTACTTTCTTCATAATAAGAATGAAGTGTTGGAAAAGTTTATAGCCTTCAAGACTAATGTAGAATGAAAATCTAGGAAAGCCATCAAAGTTCTTCGAATGGACAATGGAAGCATGTATTTGAATAGAAGACTTATCGACTTTTGCAAACATGAGGGAATTGATCTTTAGACTCTTTCAGCAATTAGTCTACATAAGATAGATGTTGTAGCTTTGAGGATTTGAACTCTTAAGTCTATGGCAAGTTGCATCAAACAAGCCAAGTCTCTAGATCCATCATTAGAAGTCAAAGAAATCTCTAGTGCCACTCACATTCTTAATCGTTCTCCTCTTCCAGCTTTAGATGGAAAAAATCCTTTTGAGGCATGGTGTGGTAGAAAACCTATTGTGACACACTTCAAAGTCTTTGGTCGTCCTGCATGGGCAAAGAGATCTTCTAGGGATTTAAGGCACATTCACCTTGGCCTTGTACCTTCATTAGTTATGAAGATAATGTGAAGGCATATAGACTTCTAGATCCTAAAACACATCAATTTTTTGTGGAGAAGGATGTTTACTTTGAGGAAAGTTCACCAAGCTTGTCCTGTACTCCTCTTCACACATCATACAGTGTGTAAACTATTAGTGACACCAACAATAGTGCTTCAATAGATTCAGACATGTGTGGTTCTATCGACAATCGCAGTCAGAGGTCACTACATCAGTTTAGTCAAAATGCATACATAGCCATAGTGATAGGTCCAGAACAATAGGGTACATCTAGTCTTCTGGATACAGGTTCAGTGATAGATTTGGGGGATAGTATTGATGATCTACCTCTTCTTCTTGATGCAGAAGCACCTTCTTCAGTTGTCATGAGGGCTCCATCAGACTCTCTTGTTCATTCTCTAAATGATCAATCCTTATAGGTTGAAGTAATTATGGATACTTATTATCAGCAATTGTAGTAGGGTTCTTCATTAGTTGCAGAGGTAGATATTTCTTTGAGATAGGTTCTTCAGCTAGTTGAGGAGGTTTTAGAGACATCACTTATCCATGGGATTCTTTCCACGCATAGTGGAAGCATCTCATTTGTACTCTTGGCATTGTTTCTTCCTAAAGGGAGGAACACCATTATGTAGTCTTTGATCAGCTTCTTCATCAGAGTAGTCATTGTTCAACATTCTTCTTTTGGGGGGGGAGCCCATCCTATCTCTCTTCCTCTTCTCATCATTCTCTTATGTATATACTAGATGTATGTCATAATGGGGGGGTCTTGATTACTACATCCATCCATGCATCCCTATTTATCTCTCTTTTTGGAGGGTTTTTCCCATGAGGTTTTCCCTCTTTCTTTTCTTTATGAGAGATTGAATATCACTATGAACATGGGTACCTAACATGGCCTAGTAGCTAGGACCCATCTTGCATTTCATCCTAGATTTCGTAACCTTAAGGGAATTTCCCTAAGTTGCACTTGAGGAAGGGTGTTGGTGTAAATAAGTATTCACTTATTACACTTACTTAATTTTACTTAGGTTAATGCATTATTTTATTATTTTGCATTATTTTATTATTTATTTAGGTGAGACACTTAGGAGTTTGTGTACTCTCATTGATGTATGAAAATCTAATTATGCACATGGTGTCTACAACATAGGAGTATGCATCATTCACTAAGTTGTCAGGTTGACAACATAGTTATCCACATTCCTTATTTAGCACATGTTTTCTACACCACTGATTTGCATGCTACACCACTATAGGCTTATTCTCACATCATTGCACTTAATCATGTGCTTAATGGAGGATAACCCATATCTGGTGGACATGTGCTTGGTTGTATGACTTAACATGATGTTGATTACGAGGCATTCTAGATGTATCTTAGAGGCCTTCATGTCATATTGAATGAATATCATCATTCTAATCATACTCTCTCTATTGGTCTATTGTTGTGCTTGTGTGTTTGAGTTCTTAGTTCTTGGGTAAATTTTGGCCTAAGCCAAATTCTTACAATATCTCTTTTACCTATGAATGATATATAAGTGAATCTCATCTTCCTTATGTCATTTATTTGGGTTTTCTAATCTACATGTGATTGTTAGAATAAAAAAATTCTAGAGGTGTATATTTTTACTATCATGGTGGTTAAAAAGTGCATGTATGGGCAGATATTGGTTTGAAAACTTTATTTTGGTGCATCACCCCTTAGGTTAATGTAGGTAGATTTTCTTTCATGCATTCTTTCTCCCTTTTCCTCTCCAAATGTAATTAGGTGTACCCTAATAGTAAAGGAAGTAGACCTTCTCTAGAGACTCAACCTCATAGTTCAAGTCCCATAGCTTAGAGGTTGTTTTCATTTTTCACAAGGTTGTCCTTAGGTAAAAACTTTGGACAAGGGTGTGAAATTTTGTGACAACAAGTATATCATCAGGACACTTTGTTCTACTTTTGCTTAACTGTGCAAGTGCCAATTTTCATTGTATACTTTGCAATATCAAAATCATCGATGTAATGATATTAAAATTGTCTAAAACTTAGAAAATTTTATGTCTCTAGTCATTGAATAATTAACTATACAATCTATCATATCTTCAGAGATATATGTTTCCATGACTAGCAAATATTTACACATCTTACTTAGCCATATTTCCAACAGTGTATAGCTCTCTATTTACTACCGCACTCAAGGTTTTCATGATTCATGATGTTAGTCATGTTATATGTGTAAGATAAGTGAAGTATATTTTTTTAATCTAAGGAATGTATATGAGAAGCTATGCATTGATGGTGTTGGGGTTCAAAATTGAAGCCTTGATTTTGAGTACCATTCTAAATTTTGAGTCAATTTGAGCCCCTATAAGTGCTTTTAATGCATGTATACCTAACTATCACTTTGAGGCATATGAAGTGTCTCATGTCTCTAAAACCTTTGATTTAGTATATCGATGGTTCCCATGATGTTAAATTGTCATCTTGAGTCATTTCATGAAGTTTCATTTTGAGCATTATCCAAATCTGCATTTTTGCCTAAGTATCAAACAATGACAGGAAGCTTAGTTCACAATTAAATATATTGTACCAAATAAAGTTTCATGACTCACCTACATATATAAGAGAACCAATATTTCAATTTTCAAGTCATTTTGGTATGTTTTGACTATGTTTTGAATCCCTTCAAGTTGGTTGTTTACTGTTGTCATGCTGATGCATTTTTCTTAGAATTTTGGGAAGCCCTATTTGACCAGTTATAACTTTGACCTAGTTGACTAAAATGAGAAAATTACTTTTGAATTACATTCTAGGTGTTAGACACTTTCTATTTTCTAGATTTGAGCCCATGACTAATATGCTTGATAGGTTTTCAAATGTGATTTCAAATTCAATTTATGAGGTTTTATTGGTGTCTAAAAGTGCAGATTGATCAGTAGCCCTGTTCAGGATGTTATAACTCTAAATTCATGATAAATAAGACCAAAAATATTTTTCCAATATGTTCTACTCTAAAAATAATTTAAGTTTTCCAATTTTCAAGTCTTGACAAATCCGTTTGCACACTTTCCTAGGTCCATTCCATTTGTGAAAATCATTGTTCTACTAATGTTCCCAATTCTGCAATTCTAAGAACCCAACTTTGAATGCTCACCAAATTTGCAAAGTTATTCACCATGAGACAAAATTATAGATTTATACTCTCCTCATGATAGTAAACTAATTCCCCATCTTTCATGCCTCGTAGTGATCATTTGACCTATATTCAAAGCCAAAACCAAACACACTATTATTTTCTAACATGTTTATCTGCAAGCAGTTTCATGTGAGAAACTTTGGTGGCCAATATATTTGGAGTCATATGTCTTCATCATATCAAATCTAATAATATGAAATAATATGGAACAGAGAATTATTATGCTTGTTTTCAGGGCTAGATTGTTTGATTTAGTCAATTTTTAAATTCGACTCATAGGCCTTCCTGTGAGAAAATCATAGTTTACAAAAACAAGGTAAAATGAGTTTAAAATTTTTTAGGAAGTGATGGATTTTGAATTAAGTTAATATGATCTATTAATTGATTAGATTGAAAGGTCAGGTGTTTTAGTTCAAAAAAAAAAGCACAAGACCCACATTGGGGCCCAACTGGTTTCACCAGATTGCAAAATCATACTCATAGAGTAAAAATGTCTTGATAAGACATAATGGACATGATTGTCAAAAGAATTCACTATGAAATGTGAAAGTAAGTTTTTTTAAAAAATTCCCATGGTGAACATACTAAAAGAGTTTGAAATTTTTTATTTCTAAAAGAACTATGCTATAAGATTTTGGCATGAAATGAAATGTAATGAGTTATTTAGCAGTGTCATCAAAATTTATTTTAAAAGGAACTTAGTCCAACTTTCCTAATTCCTAATTACCTTGACCATATATGATATGGGATTCCCCTTGAAAGCATGTTTACATGGTAACTGTTGCTCATTTTTGCGCCCTGCCAAAATTTCAAATTTTGTATGCAAACCCCACCCAATGGCTAGTTCCCAGGTTTAATGTTATTTAATACCCTAGAAATATCAAAAAATCAATGGTCAAAACCTTAGGTTATTTATTTATTTCCTAAGTGATTGCACTTTAACATTTTTGTGGACCCACAACTCTCCTGCCATTGGATCTTCTCAGGATCTATGGCCCTTGCCATGTCACTATGAGAAAATGCTTGACCTTTAGCTATAGCGACATAGCAAGGTTTTGCTACGTGTTCGAGGGGGTCCTCCCTTTCCTCATTGTTCTTCGGTGTTGAGTTTTGTTACATCCATGGTCGGCTCTATGGTGCTATTGGGAATTTGGTTTTCCTCGTCGTTAGCGACATAGCACCCAATTGAAAAGTGATCCTGCAGCAATGTTTGAAAATATGGTGGATCCTAGGTTGAACAGGGTGGTTGGCTGAGCTGGAAATTCTATTGGTGCCCAATTCCCCACAATTTGAGCTTTTCCAGACCTTCTGACAATGCCAGTAGTTCGTTGATGCATGTCCTAGGTGACATCACATCGGATGGCTGTAGAGGTCCAGAAAGTATAAGTTATGTGTACCATCATATCTCCCCAAATCAAGGGTTGAGGCTTTCCTGTATTATCAAGATACAAGGAAGTTAAAAAATGCGGGGAAGTGGTTTGGCGACACATTTCTTAGTTCATGTCATGGGACCACTTTCTCAAAAGGTATTGAAAGCTTGTCTTCCATGGCAGTTGTCAGGTAGGTTAGAGTACAAAGGAATATCTCATTGGCCCATCCAGTTGACTAGGTATGCAGCCCTACAAAGAGTTTGATCACTATAGATGTAAGGCAGATCAAGGGTTGTCCCATTCCCACATTATCAAGATGCAAGGAGATTAAATATTGTAGGAAAGCAGGTGGAGGACACGTGTCTTGGCAGGTTGCAAATGAGGGTTGTTAGAAAGGTTGGCACATGGCCAGTTTCTATTGGTTGGCATAGTAATAGGTAGATCTATCTTGCTCACTGTTAGATCAGTTCAGATCAACGATGGGCACTATCTTGCTATGGAAAGCTACGAGAATTTTAACCATAGCAACATAACACCTTGGTGACATGTGGCATGGATGACGAAGTGGATCTACCCTTCTCCAAGTGATATTATGGCTCATCCTCGATGGCATGTTGTTAGATGGGTCACAATACCATGGTGGTTTTTCATTGGTCCATTTACCCAACTCAATTCACAATTGTACAAATTTCTTGCTCACCATAAGATCTAAGGAAATCAATGATAGGCGCTATCGTGTTATGAGAAGCTACAAGGATGATATGCATAGCACCATAGCACCCTTTCACCACATGTCCCTATGGGGCCTATCTCTTTGGGATCACCAAGAATGGTACGATTGTTGAGTCAAAAGCCAAGTGGTTTGTGGGCCAAAAAGTTTTAAGGGAAAAGCGTAGAAAATGGCAAGTCTTCACGATTGTCAGATCAATTCAAATCTATGGCAGGCACTATCTCACTATGGAGAAGTGCTCAGAAGATATCCATAGTGACATAGTACCCTTTCACCACATGTCCTTGTGGGTCCAGTGCTGACAGTAGCAGTTAGCAGCTAGCATTTAATATAGCCATCACAGTCAAGGTTAGGAAATAGTGTGGTTAGTTAGAGAAAGACATGGTCAAGCCAAGGAGACTTTGCATAGTGGTGAATAGATAAAAGACTATTGGTCCATGTGGCACATTTTGGTGCCAATGATAGGTTGACTTGTTGATTCATGAGATAGGAACTAGGGAAGTCAAGGGTTTCTTGTGTGATCTGATCATCATGATCAATTTCAACCACCTTGGAGTGAATGCGAGGCATGTAGAGACACTCTACCCCTCGATCTAATCCATCTACCTAGTCAAAGCATAGTTATGGTGCTGCTTCTATCTTCTCATGGCACTGTTTTAGTTAAAGATCAAATTTCTTCAGATCCCCATGATTGTTCCTTGTAGGACTTAATGGCAGTGGTTACAGGATAGTTTAAGAGGGAAAATCTTAGTTATACCTGAACTATAAAGCCAACCTTGGTAAATTTTGTAAAGGTTGGACCTTTCTCTGTTGTTCTCTACTATTGCTCTGCAATTCTTAGTGTAAATTCGTTGTGCCTCTGAACTGTATGATTCTCTACTTTATCTCCTTCAGCCACTAGTATGAAAGTGTATGAACTCTTTGCCTATGCCATTATTTTGTAGAGATCTGTAATCTGCATGACTATATCTCTTCTAGCCTATGAATGATATATAAGTGAATCTTCTCTTTCCTTGTGTCATTCATTCTATTTTTCTAATCTGCATGTGGTTATTAGATTAAAGCAAGTCTGAATGTGTATATCCTTAGTTTCATTCTAGTTCAATAGTGTATATATGGGTAGAGATTGGTTTGAACACTCTATTTTAGTGCATCACCTCATTATATTAGATTAGGTAGATTTTATTTCATGCTCTCCTTCTCCCTTTTCCTCCCCAAGAGTAGTTAGGTGCATCTTGATAGTAAGAGGAAATTGGCCTTCTCTGGAGACTCAACCTCATAGTTCAAGTCCCATAGGTTGGAGGTTGTTTCCAAGTTTCACTAGGTTGTCCTCATGCATAAGCTTTGGAAAAGGGTGCAAACCTAAGTGACAACTATTTTTGGCATGCTCGATGGGACAAACATTTTAGAAAATTTCAAGCCTACTAGTGTCAAAAGGGAAGATTTCAAGACTAACATTGAAGAGATAGTAATGGCTTTTTTGTTTAAGCCTTCAAGAGGCTCATTCTTCAAAGTACTTGGCAACTCTAAGCTTTAAATAAATATCTAGTTCCAGACCAAAGTTGGAGTGATTCATGCCCAGAGCTAAAACAAGGGCATCTTCTAGAGGTAAGTTTGAGTATCAAGAGCTTTCATTTTCAATCCCTAGAAGAAGGAAAACTAGGCTATCTTTATCACTAGTTAGGAGTACAGTAGTAACAAATACACCTACAAGATCTATCTCTACTCCTCCTACTATTAGATCTCAGCCTAGATTGCCATCAACACATATCAATAGATCACTTGTCTGTATGGCGTTGCCTAGAGCTCATATTTTTGCCACCTTTAATGTGGGAGTCCTCTCTTATTAGCCCAAAGACATGACATACCAGTAGCTACTCTCAAAAGTATACCAGAGTTTACTGGTGAAACTTCTATCTCCCCCTCACAACACATTCAAGAATTTGCAAATGTCTACAATATCCATGGTATTACAGAGGATGATGTTGCAGTTAGGCTCCTAGCCTCATCCTTGAAAGGAAAAGCACTACAATGGTATAGAGGTTTAGCTCATGGTTCTATAACAAATTGGGATGGATTAGGAGCACTATTGTGCAAACATTTTGAGGATAAGAGTGACTATTTGTCACTTTTAGAGTAGTTGGCTTTTATAAAAAGAGCCCCCCCATGAATGTATGACTGATTTTAATTATAGATTTCAAAGGACATGGGATAGAATACCTATTTCAGTGAAGCCTACTCGTGGTAATGCCTTATTGCATTACCTTAGAGCTTTTATTAGTGATATTGCCACTACAATCCAAACTATGGGAGGAGATACCTTGCCTAATGCTTATGACATAGTAATAAAATCAATGAATGTCCTAATACAAGGAGGTAAACTAGCTCCAAGGCCTCCTCTACCTTTCTTTCCTGATGTTCCAAATCATCAACCTACAATGGCTCCTCTTCCCATAACTTCCACATCACAATCCCTTGTCTCAATCCCTCAAGCTTCCACATCTTCAAATGGGATAGATGAGATCAAAGAGATGATGCAATCTCTGATGTAGAACATGCATAAAAGAGAAAAGAACCTTCATAAAAGACTGCAAGATCAATGGAAGAAGTTAGAAGATCAAGGAAAGAGGTTGGAGGATAATTTCTCTATGATGCAAAAAGTGAATAACAAGGTGGTGACTTTAGAAAGACATCAAGCGCAACATGGTAAGCCTCATCAATTGCAATATCAAACTTTAACCAGCGGTAGGCCTCCAAATCCTAATCATTGGAACAATTCATTTGATCAGAATAGGCAGGGTGGCCATGCTTCAAACTCAACCAAAGTAAGGCCATAGTCCCTCAAAACAATATGGCTCAAGTTAAAGATTTTTGTCCCTCTTGTAACTAATCCTATGCCTATTGTATGTGTTAGAAGGCTAAATCTTTTATGGCCTTGATAGTCCAAGAACTTGCAAAAAAAAAATCATACAAGGAGGACCAATTTAAAGATGCCTCAGATATGCGAAGATAGGGTGATTTCTCTTTTATGAATCATCAAATGGAGGAGGATTGTAATGTAAACCAAGATTCCATTGCTCATAACACCAGAAGCAAAAGAAGAGCTATGGAAGATGTTGTCCCTCCTCCCCACAATTAGGCCTCAACTTAAAATGCAGTATCTCATGAGCAAGCAGCAAATAATCAATCAAGTGCCTTTCTGCAACAAAGGCAAAATCATGGCAGAAAGGATACAAGTGATCCTTAGGCTATTCCATCTCAACCTCATACAATTGCAGCTCCCAAAGTTTCTACCAAAGCACCTACTATGCCATTCAGTGTAGTAGAGCAAATGAAGAAGAAAAATGTGAATATCTCCATGTGGGATGCTGTTGCTACTATACCCATGCAAAAGAGGTTGTTGCAGCAAGAATTGGAAAGAATTGAACCAAAGGATCAGACACCTAGTTTGGAAAGTGCCACAAGCCTAGTACAACCATCAAGGGGGGTAGAAACAAGTAAAAAGGTTAGACCTCCTCCATTCTATGTTTCTCTAATCATAGGAAGAAAACTAGTCCATAATTGCATGATTGATTCAGGGGCCAGCACTTCAGTGATGCTTGGGTGTGTTGCTGATGCTTTAGGAATGAAATATGAGCCCATTGTTAGGGATGTGTTACAATTGGATGGTAGTACTATCAAGACTATAGGGATCCCTAGGAATGTGGAGATGGCCTTACATGCATGCCCTAGTTGTACTGTAACCCAAGATATCTCTGTTGCTGATGTCATACCATATTTTTCCATCTATCTATCAAGAAACTTCACTACCCAAATAGGTGGTTTCATATCTTTTGATTGTTCATATATGTTTTTTAAGATGAGATATGGAGCCAATGCTTCAATTAGAGCAAAGCCTCAAGCCCTCCATCATACTAAATCTTACACAACCAACCCCATCAACATGAATTGCCCTGTCCTAGATATGGATGAGAATGACGTAGTGAGTGAGCCCACCACTTCCCTAGTAGAGATAACTAATTTTTTCTTGGATGAATGGGCTAATGCATATCAATTTGACCCTATGTCAGAAACCCTTGAGATAGGTCTCAGTACATATTGTATATAGGAGAAAGATTCTCTAGTTCCCAATCTTGTGGGTACTGAAGAAGATATGAGTGGGATATGGAGTATGTAATTTGATGGCTCAAGAAATGAGAATGGATCAGGGGTTGGTGTGATGTTAATTTCTCCTACACAAGTAATGTATTACTTCTCCTTCAGGCTCCAATTTAGTTGCACTAACAATGTGGCTGAGTATGAATCTTTGATTCAAGGTCTCCTACTTGTTCAAAAGAGAGGAATCCAAGCCTTAAGGGTGTATGGAGATAGTGAATTGGTGGTTAACCAAGTGAGAAATCAGAATATCACCAAAAATAGTTTTCTCAAGTCTTATAAAAATAGGGTATGGGATTTGCTTGAAGGTTTTGACACATTTAACATCCAAAGCATCCCTAGAAATGAAAATAGACATTCTGTTAGACTTGCATCAATAAGTGCATCTTATTATGTGCTAGTGAATCTTGAGGAGGAGAAGAAGCAAAAAATTAGAGTGGTAGTAATTCCTACCATCCTTGATAATAAAACCCATTGGCAGGTGTTTGAGTCTGATGAAAAAATTGTCAGCTTCTTGCAGAATGAGACAAAAATTTTAGAAAGAAATTAGTCAAGACTGCAGGATCAGTATGGTGATCAGATCATTCATCTCAATTCCAAAAATTTTCTAAGGGTCTCTTTACTTTAGAGAGTGCTTTTAATCTTGATGATTAAGCAAGAGGTAGGGCCATGAACCTAGCTACTGATGAAGATGATCAAATTCCAGTCAAGATTGTTGGTGGAAAATCCTTAAACATGGGGAAGGTATGTTTTGAAATTGAGCAAGAAAAATTTATTCATCTATGTCAAGAATTTAGTGATATATTTTCTTAGACATATGATGACTTAAAGGGCTTTGACCCAAGGTTATTTCAACATACCATAGATTTAGTTGATAATGTCAAACCAGTAAGACAAAATAAGAGGCCAGTGAATCGCAAGATCGAACCCTTAATGAGAAAGGAGCTATCCAAATTGATTGAGGCCTATATAATTTTCCCTATCAAGCACTCATCATGGGTAGCAAACCTTGTCCTTGATAGGAAGAAGAATGGGGAAATTAGATTATGTGTGGACTTTAGGGACCTTAACCAAGCTTCCCTTAAAGATTACCATCCTCTCCCTTCTATGGAGCAGATTTTGTCCAAGGTCAATGGTTCAAAGAGATTTTCATTCCTTGATGGATTTTCTGGCTACAATCAAGTGCTGGTTAGAGAGTCTGATAGGTAAAAGACTATATTTACCACTAAATGGGGTACCTATTCTTATTGTAGGATGCCATTTGGGCTAACCAATTTAGGTGCTACATTTCAGAAGGCAATGGAGATGGCCTTTAAGAGATTGATTGACAAGTTTGTCTTAGTTTACCTTGATGATATCACATTGTATTCAAAGAATATAGAGGATCATTTAATCATCTAAGATAGGTATTCCTAAGATGCAGAGAGTTTGGGGTATCTCTTAACCTAAGCAAGTGTGTCTTTGCTACCAATCAAGGAAAATTGTTAGGACATATTGTATCTGAGGACGGCTTAACCATTGATCCAGAGAGAACAATAATACTTGCCCTCCCTCTTCCTAAACACAAGAAAGGGCTACAAATTTTCTTAGGTAGGATAAATTTTGTGAGAAGATTTATTCCAAATCTTGCTACCATGCTGAAACCTCTTATCGCTATGCTCAAGAAAGGTATGGTATTTGCATGGACCAAGGAAGGGAAGGAAATTTTTGAAGAGATCAAGACAGCCATAGCCTCAGCCCCTACTCCCATGAATCCAAATTTTGAGAAGGATTTCATTATTTATACCTTATGTGGTGAGCCAATTATCTCTGCTATCTTGACTCAAACAAATGACAAGAATGAAGAGTAGCCCATAGCTTTCTTTAGTGAAGGGCTTAAAGAGTATGAAGATAAGTACAATTATGTAGAGAAGCAAGCCCTTCTAGTCATCAGAGCTTTGAAGAAATTTAGACACCTCCTATCCCAACAATAAGATCCATTTGTTAGTACCCCATGCCAGTGTGAAGGAGTTCCTTTTGAACAAAGGTATTAGTGAGAAAAGAGCTGGCTGGATTACTAAAGTGATGGAGTATGATGTTGACATTCAGATTACCAAGTTGGGAAGAGGGATGGGGTTGTGTAAATAGATGCTATTATCTCAAGAGATTGATGAGGAAGCTATTATGATACTAACAGAGGAACAAGAGGCAAGAAATGATGACCCAAGGAATTGGATGGATGATATGAAGAGTTTCTTATTAAGGAATGGATACCTTGTAGGGCTAGACAAAGCTAAAAGGAGACATTATAGGTTACAATCAATCCCTTATGTCATAGTTGATCGTATCCTATTCAAAAAAGATTTTAATGGAGCCTTGTTGAGATGCATTGAAAAAGACTAGGCTAAAAGAATGATCAAAGAAATTCATGATGGTCCTGATGGTGGTCACTTCTCAGCTAGAACAACTACAAGCAAGATCATTAGAGCTGGTTATTACTGGCCATCTTTGTTTCATGATTTTCATAAGTATGTGAGGAGGTTTGAAAAATGTGCCTTTTTCTTTGGAAAACAAAGGCTTGCAGCTCTTCCCCTCCATCCTATCTAGATGGACCAGCCTTTTTCTCAATGGGGATTGGATTTCATAGGCCATATCAATCCTCCTTGTAGTTCTAGTCACAAGTAGATTTTAGCTAGTATAGATTACTTCACTAGATGGACAGAGGCAGTTGCATTGAAGGATGTGACTGAATCTTCAGTTGTTGAATTCCTTGATGGAATTGTGACTAAGTTTGGTGCCCCTTCAACCATTATTTTAGATAATGCAAAGTCTTTTGTTGGAACTCATATTTGTGCATGTGCAGTGGATCATAATATCTATTTGAGCACATCCTCAAATTACTATCCTCAAGGTAATGGTTTGGCTGAGTCTTCCAATAAGAATCTAATCAGAATCATGAAAAGGAAAATAGAAGATAACCAAGGAGGTTGGCATAGAAAATTGAGAATGGCTCTGTGGGCTGACAGAATAATGCTTAAAAGGTCAACTGGAAATTCACCATTTGTGCTAGTATATGGCAAAGAAGCAAGGCTTTCAATTTCATTGGAACTTCCATCCCTAGAACTAGCTGATTAGCTAGAGCTGATTGAAGATGATGCCATGACCGTGAGGATGGTAGAGCTAATGGAGCTGGAAGAAAAGAGGAATCAAGCCATGTAGACCCTAGAGACACACCAACAATAGGTAAAAAAGAGTTTTGACAAGAAAACTAGGGTCAGGATCTTTTGAGAAGGTGATTTGGTTTTGAAATGGGATGCAGATATTGCAAAACCAGGAAGACACTTGAAATTTGACACACTATGGAGTGGTCCCTACCTGATTGAATGTTGTAAACATGCCAATGCTTTCCATTTAAGTAGACTTGGTGGTGAAATTCTACCCATCCTAGTCAATGGGATTTATCTTAAGCCATGTTTCTGATAGGGTTTGAGGTTCCATGTACATATGAGAGTAGTTTTCTTTCTGTTGGTTTCCTACTTTCCAAAAAGTGCATGAGCATAGGTTGTCTCTCTATTAGATAGCCAGTTTAAAAATTTTCAAAGGTTACAAAGAGGTTTTTGTTTTTGGTTCTAGTTGTAGAGATAGGAGTTTCGGGGTTTCCCTCTCAGAGGTAGGGTTAGGGTTTCATAGGGCACAAGATCCACATCTTTTTGACTCTGTAGCCCAATGGATGCTTCAGGCCACTAATCATATGCATAGCTGGCTTGCATCCCCTATGAGTTTCCAAAAATGTTGCTCATTTTTGCACCCCGCCAAAATTTCAAATTTTTTACCCCGCCAAAATTTCAAATTTTGTATGCAAACCCCACCCAACTGCTAGTTCCCAAGTTTAATGTTATCTAATTCCCTAGAAATATCAAAAAATCAACGATCGAAACCTTAGGTTATTTCTTTATTTCCTAAGTGACTGCACTTTAACATTTCTGAGGACCCACAACTCTCTTGCCATTGGATCTTCTCAGGATCTACTACCTTTGCCATGTTGCTATTAGAAAATGCTCGACCTTTAGTGATAGTGACATAGTGAGGATTTTCCATGTGTCTAGTGGGTCCTCCCTTTCCTCATTTTTCTTTGACATTGGGTTTTGTTCCATCCATGGTGGGAGCTATGGTGCTATTGGGAATTTGGTTTTCCTCGCCGTTAGCGACATAGCACCCAATCAGAAAGTGATCCTGCGGTGAGGTTTGAAAATGCGGTGGGTCCCAGGTTGAATAGGGTGGTTGGTAGAGCTGGAAATTCTATTGTTGTCTACTTCCCCACATTCTAATATTTTCTAGACCTTCTAACAATGTGGGAAAGTAGGTTGTTGATGCGTGTCCTAGGTGACATCATGATAGATGGTTCCAGAGGTTCAAAAAGTATAAGTTGCAGGCACCGTCAGATCTCCCCAGATCAAGGGTTGAAGCTTTCCCACATTATCAAGATGTAAGGAAGTTAAAAAAGTGGGGAAGTAGTTTGGCGACACCTGTCTTAGTTGATGTCATGGGCCCACTTTCTCAGAAGGTATCGACAGCTTGTCTTCTGTGGCAGTTGTCAGGCAGGTCAGAGTATGAAGGTAGATCTCATTGGCCCATCTAGTTGACTAGGTATGCAAACCTACAAAGAGTTTGATCACCGTAGATCTAAGGTAGGTTGAGGGCTGGCACATTCCCACAAATGAGGGTTGTTAGAAAGGTTGGCATGTGGCTAGTTTCTATTGGTTGGCATACTGATACATAGATCTATCTTTCTTACCATCAGATCAGTTCAGATCAATGATGGGTGCTATCTCGCTATGGAAAGCTGCAAGAATTTTAACCATAGCAACATAGCACCTTGGTGACGCATGTCACGGATGAAAATGTTGGTCTACCCTTCTCTAGGTGATATTATAGCTTGTCCTTGGTGGCATGTTGTCAAATGGGTCATAGTACCATGGTGGCTTTTCATTGGTCCATTCAGCCAACTCAGTTCGCAGTTGTACAAATTTCTTGCTCGCCATCAAATCTAAAGAAATTGATGATAGGTGCTATCACGCTATGAGAAGCTATGAGGATGATATTCATAGTGCCATAATTCCCTTTTGTCACATGTTCCTATGGGGCTTATCTCTTTGGGGTCACTAGGAATGGTATGATTGCTGAGTTAGAAGCCAAGTGGTTCATGGGCCCATAAGTTTTAGAGGCAAAGCATAGAAAATAGTAAGTCTTCACGATTGTCAGATCAATTCAAATCTACGATGAGCACTATCTCACTATGGGGAAGTGCTCAAAAGATATCCATAGTGACATAGCACCCTTTCACCATATGTCCCAGTGGGTCCAGTGTTGGCAGTAGCAATTAGCAATTGGCAGTTAATATAGCCATCACAGTTAGGGTTAGGAAATGGCGCGGTTAGTTAGAGAAAGACATGGTCAACACAGGGAGACTTTTTGGGGTGGAAAATAGATAAAATATTGTTGGTCCACATGGCTTATTCTGGTGCTAATGATAGGTTGACTTTTTGATTCATGAGACAGGAACTAGGGAAGTCGAGGGTTTCTAGTGCAATCTGTTCTTCATGATCAATTTCAACCACCCTGGATTGAATGTGAGGCATGCAAAGACACTCTACCCCCTGATCTAATCCATCTACTTGGTTAGAGTATAGATATGGTGCTGCTTCTATCTTCTTAGTGCCTTATTTTAGTTAAAGATTAGATTTCTTCAGATCCCCATGATTGTTCCTTGCAGGACTTAATGGAGGTGGTTGTAGGACAGTTTTGGAGGGAAAATCTCAGTTATGCCTAAATTATAAAGGTAACCTTGGCTTTCTCTATTGTTCTCTGCTATTACTCTACAATTCTTAGTGTAAATTCCCTGTGCCTCTGAACTATATGATTCACTACTTTATCTCCTTCAGCCATTGGTATGAAAGTGTAAGAACTCTTTGCCTATGCCATTGTTTTGTAGAGATCTGTAATCTGCATGACTATATCTCTTCTAGCCTATGAATGATATATAAGTGAATCTTCACTTTCCTTGTGTCATTCATTCTAGTTTTTTGATTTACATGTGGTTATTAGATTAAAGCAAGTCTGAATGTGTATATCCTTAGTTTCATTCTGGTTCAATAGTGCATATATGGGTAGAGATTGGTCTGAACACTCTATTTTGGTGCATCACCTCTTTGGATTAGATTAGGTAGATTTTATTTCATGCTCTCCTTCTCCCTTTTCCTCTCCAAGAGTAGTTAGGTGCTTTTTGATAGTCAAAGGAAGTCGATCTTCTCCGAAGACTCAATCTCACAGTTCAAGTCCCACAGCTTGGAGGTTGTTTCCATGTTTCACTAGGTTGTCCTGATGCATAGGCTATGGACAAGGGTGCAAACCTAAGTGACAATAGTAACTCGGTCAATAAAATTGGAAAGTATTAAACAAAAAATTGAATGTCATGGATCTAGCAAAAATTTGAGGATGTTTTTATATGCTCTCAATTGAATTATTTCCCCAATCTCTTACTCTCATAATTTTTTAAACCAATTTAATTTTTTAATTTTTCCTCCATTTTATTGTGCATATTTTGAAGCAATGTGGGACACATTTGACAAAAAACTAAAAGAATGTTGTTGATTGAGTATATAGCGATAGGGAAAGTGATCGAGCAATGATGAATTGTTCTAGTCTCACTAGTTTGAAGGACAACTTGTTGATAAGGATAACACTTCAATACTTGCTACACTCCCTCTTGATATTTGTCTTAAGGTTTTTTTGACATTTCCAAAGGCTTTTCTAGCAAATATATCTGAATCATTTGTTACTGAGGTACGGGGACTGCAACAAAGGTTTGCATATTATCTCCCGATAGATAGACTAGGAGCAACTCAAAGAACATTGATTGATAGAAGTAGACAAATTGAATCTAGAATAGGAGGTAGACATGGTTCCATGGGGTTAGAAAGAGTTGGAAGTTCAAGTTCCCTCAAAACACTTTTTGTGGATAAATTGATTGAATCCAGTGGGAAGCATTTAGTTGATGCTTAAGTTCTCATTTCTTACAGTGTATTGTATTAGTAGGTTTGTGGATCATTCTAAGTGTTGCTTGTGGTTGGGAGTCTTATCCTTTTTCAATACATGTTTTGGTTGAGATGCGAAGTTTGAAAGGAAGAAGCATAGGTAAGTTCTAAATAATATAACTCCTCATGACTAGGCTACTAGCACACATCCTCCAATTTGTACAACTATTTCTCCTTAGCAGATGTGTATTGGTGAGTGAGGTCTATCCGCATTAGCAAGAAAGAATAGAAGGGTATTGCAAGACTCAAACAAGTATGAAATATTTAGGATTCACATTACTGGAAATTTTAATGAGAAAGGCTAGACATTGAATGCATAAGAAAAAAAAATATTTATTCCCAAACTATTCATGGCAACCCACCTGAATGTATGGCTAGATGTAAACTCATTGTCATGTAATTTGATACACTATTATTCAAAAGATAATTTTAATGAAATTATCTACCAAAAATGTGCATTATTCCTTCAGCAAATTTAGATATATGGTTGAATGTTTTTTATTGCCCTCATGATTGTTGTGTCTAAGATTTAAAGAGGGGATGGTGGGTGAACTATCAATCAAGATGTGAGTCACGCAACCACAATTTAATCGATAGTGGAGCAACCTCCTAGTAGGATCTGAACCAAGTTTGATGTCAATCATGAAGGAAATTAAGCTAGAGAGTTTCAAGGCATAGAAATTGGTTAATATGTAATACCAAGATTTTAGGAAACCTGATTGGAAAGCCAAAACGCATGAAGCATGCATGAAATTATTATCCCACATTGCTTGTGTGTGGGTCTTTTTACATTTTTAAATACCTAAATGCTCAAAGATAAGTTGTCTTAAGTGGTCAACACTTAATGACAAGGTGCCAAGGCCTCACATGGTACCCAACTTCATTTGACCATGGAGTAAATTTTGAACAATATGCACAATGATGTGGCAGTGATGTGGCACCCTAATGACAAGTGGAGAGATGACACGTTACATCCAAGTGGACAAATGGCTGATGGACACATGGCATGGATTTTGAGGAGCCAATGACATGGTAACATGCAAGATGTGATTCAACAGATTGTGACATGTGGTGAGATCCATAGTTGTCACTATGTTGCAAAATAAAGATGCAAGGAAATTAGCCAAAGTGAAACTATGATGTCATGAAATGTGGCAGGTATTAGAAATAATAATTACTAAGGGGGGGTGAATCAATAATCTACAAACTTTAGTCACCAACTAGATGTTATTTCTTATTTTAAGCCATACATAACAAAGTAATAGAGTAATGTTGACCAGTAATAGTAGCCATGAACAAAGATAACTCATAATACCATATTTTGTTAACTATGTAAACCTTGGCCGATGGAAAACCCTAATGGGGATGATACCCACTAGATAATATACTAATATATAAGTTCATTATTAGAGGATGGACCCTATTAGTAGTCAATAAGAAAATTTAGTATAAGGAGTCCCTGTTAGGAGACTTTGAATCCCTATTAGGAGATTCCAACCTTGTTAGTAGTTGTAGTATAGTAGATGCAAGTTGAACCCATTACCCAGACATGCACTTCCAATTACAAGAAGAGCTCACTACCCAAACAAGTAATCAAACTTATAGAATATAGATTCTTTTTTGATTTGATCTTGAATCATCAAATAGCTTCACAAACTTTGCATATATCACTTTCACAAAAGTTTGCATATAATTGCTCAACACAACTTGTCCAAGATAGCACACTTGAATTTGCAAGATGTCCTTTGCATAAATACCATTCCTTTACACAAATTTCTACTACGTCAACTAAGACCATAGGACACTTTTCCAACTTAGAGTAAAGATCTAGGATTTTGGCCCTAATTGGATAAGTACTTATTTTGTAAACAAAATTATTCCATTCCTTTAATTTTGTTGTCTTGTTTCATTACCAAAACATGAATAACTCATTTCCATATAGTTCGTACTAAATTTTGAGGTTATACACATCATCATCAACATGTATAAAATCTCCATCTAATGTTTCTAATAATAATATGATTTTAGAAACAAGTTACATACAAAACAATACACTACTGTATACCAAATTCATACTTAGACAATTTTCTTGATGCCAAAAGCTAAGTATCTTTATTTTTGAGGTTTCCTATAAGAATGTACATCATGTGTCACCATAAATGACAAGAATTACATATCTTAATTATCCAATTGTTAACAATCTCCTCCTTTGGCATTGATGGCAACAAAACAGAGAAAATTGGCTAAGTAACAAAAACTTTTTAAAAAAATATAGTAACATTACATCTATTAGAACTTGTTCATCTTACATATGCTCCCCCTTACAATATGATTTCATAATTTAGAATATTGTCTTCTCTTTACCTAATTAAAAAATTTCTCATGCATTTTCTCCCCCTTTGACATCAATGACAAAGGTTAGAATGTCAAAAACTATCATAAATTGTTGTAAAAAATGTTGTCCTTCTACCTTAAGCTGATAGTATCTTCATGCAATCATCAAAATATTCCTTAAGGTTCCTTATACCTTTTGTATAGAAATATTTGGATGATTTAGTAGAGGTGACAATTTCACATAGGGAATATGATTCAATCTCAACTACATTAAGGTTCGAATACAAAAAGTTAGAATAAGTGTCTTTGGCCTTGACACATTACTCCAACTGTTTCTCTACCATAGATATTTTTAGAGAAATATACTCTCTAAAGTCCAATACTCTCTTTAAAACATGTTCCTCCCAAATTTCTAGTTTCCTGATATCATTATGAGTACTTGCCACTTGTCTTTCAAAATCATCAATTTTACTAGATAGATGTTGTAACTAGCTAGATAGAGCCTCTGGCTCACTCATTTTTCCTTCAATCTAACTATCAATATCCTTAGTCAACTTAAAAGATACTTCCAAAGCTCCTTGATGCAAGTATCAAGACTTATCAGATCGTTCTTAATGTTTTGACAAATAGTGCTAAACAAGTTAGCATCATGTGAGATCTATGCCTTAGTTTCTACAACACTCAACAAATTTGTAAATCCCTCATCAAATGACTTTAACACTGCTTGTACCCTCTATTTAGGATCTTCTTTTGTATTTTATATTGCCAAAGTACTATGTAATCTATCAGTAACCTCCATCAAGGTTTTCTGTAGGCTCTTCACTATTTTGTTCTTCTCAATAAGTTTTGGCAAAGATGAGATCAAGTCAGTTTGATCATCATCATCAATTGTTAGGATAGAAAGTGAAAATGGAGTAGATGAACCAGAAGTTTTAGTGTCATCTTGCCTTTACTTATTCTCAGCATCCTCTTTGACTCTTCTCTCTTCTTTCTCTCTTTCTTCTCTTTCCTTCCTTTGTTTTTCTCTCCATTCTTCCTCTTCTAATCTCTTCTTTTTATCTTCCTCTATTTTCCTTTTCATTTTTTCTTCAATTAACCTTTTCTTTTCTTCCTCTACTTTTATTTTCTTCTCATCTTCAAGCAATTTATGCTTGGCCCCTTCTAATTTCCTCTTCTCTTCCTCTAATAACCTTTTCTCTTCTTCAATTTTCCTTAGTTTGTCTTCTATATGCTTAGCATGAGATTCAGTTGGTTCTGAACTCTCAAACGGGTTAGTATCCTCAATGTTAATAGTAACATTGGTATGATCTATCTATACTATGCCATTGCTCATTGACACTTTTGAGTTTCTAGGTGCAAGTGAAGATGTTGTGCTGGACTCTATCATCATCTGTCTTTAGTTGCCATAGTTTCACTTCTTAACTTATCTTTCTCACCCACCATAAATAGAAACGGTCTCACCTTGTTCCTCAAGTAAAGTGCTAGATTGTTAAACAATCTCTTAATTTCTTCTTTTTCATTAGGCTTGCAAATAGTCCTTAGCATAGACTTCCAGAGTTCTAAGTCTTCTTCTCTAGCTAGTGCCTTCTTCTCAATAAGTCTATCATAGATTTTCTAGTTCACCGTGCCTTCAATATCCTTGAGATTCATAGTATTAGCTATTATGTATCTTACAATAGAGATATCTAGTTTATCTTTCTCAAATTTATTATACAAATCATAAAAATTTTTCATCTATACAAAATTGCTTTCATTAGCAATAGCTTAATTTATCTTCTCTATCTTTGGCTTCTAGGGTTGCCAAGCTTTTACTACCGATTGCTTAGAAGTGGAAACCTTCTCTATTTGTTTAACTTTTTATTGTTGTTATTGTTCTTTGCTAGACTAAACAATTGTCAAAAATGTCTTTTGTCTCTTGCCTAGTCCAATGACTTGTTGCTTGACCCTTTTAGACTTTATGATCACAGCTTCTACTAATCTCTTATATTTTATCTTTGGTTCACTAGGTTGCATATCTGATACTACTACATAGGGAATGCTCTGTTCCAAAGATGTCTCTTCAATAGATACTGACAAAGGTTGCACATTCAATATACCTTGTTTCATAGTTTTCCTAACTACCTATGACTCACTCTCAATCATACTAGCCTATGATAAATATTTCTTCATTATTGACTCTATCTTCTTGTGAGATGCCTTTTCCAAGGATGTCTGATGAGCTGATTGGGTAATCTCATCATAGGTTCCAAATCTATACTTATCTTGGTCTTTCTCTAATTTCAACAATAAATCAATGTATCCAACTATTGTATCATCACTCAATTCATAACCTAAGGGATCAAGAAATATTTCCTGAGGTCCTACTACTTGAATATAAGTAAAATCTATATCAACCATAACACAAATATCATCTTTAAATCTATCTACAATTTGCAGGTGTAATTCTAAATCTCTGTCCCATTTCATTTTGAAATTTCCTCATTATCAAGTTCCCACTATCCAATATCTTATCTATTGGATGTCTTCTACATACTTTTGTGATCTTTTCCATTGTACACCTATCACCATTCATGATCCCTATGACTAACAAATATGGGAATATCTTAAGTACATGAAAGAATATGTGATTAATCAGTGACTGAAATCTAAGCACACCATTCTTAGACCTTTTGATCTTTTCTATGTTCTCAAGTAGTTGCATTCTCAAAATTTCACTAAGATTAACTTTTTCCTTCTCTACACATATCTTGTAGGCTGCATAGATGAATTTGGCTAACAATTCATCAATATTTGAACTTGCACATAAGGAGTAGGCAATGATTCTACTTAGGAATCTTACATCATCTTGTTTAATGGTGCTAATCACCATGGCCTTTCCATTATAAACTACTTTGGTATAACTCTCAACTTTCTTCTTAACCAATTTCCCTCTTATAGAGACAATGCCTTGTTTACTAAGAACAATTACCTCATGCATAAGGTTGCCTGAAATATCAACTACACTATCTTCAATCCATAGTTTTCCATCATATATTCTATTCACTATGATCTATGTCCACTCATTTGTGTCTAATTCATGGTAGAAATGATATTTGAAAAGGTCTACTTCCTTCAAATGTTCAAATTCGGGCATCATAGTCATATCATGTTTAAAGACTAATTCCATATCCTTGTTCATATACTAACTCCCAATAGATTCAAACTTACTGGTAAGATAATTTCCTACATCTTCCAAATAAAATACATTTTTTAGAGTAATGGATAATTCTAAGCTAGGTTTCCTTCTATGTGTTTCATAGAAATAACCTTCAATTTTATTCTCTCCTCATTTTCAACATTATGAACTACTGACATATCCATGCTTCTATCAAATATAAAATTTTATTGAATAAATTTTTTAAATAATCAATAAAATACCTGTTTCTAAAAATAGGATTTTCTTCAAAATTACCTTATCAAGTTGCTTCTAAGTGCTCTATGCTTTAGATGTGATCACAATGAAGTAGTAATCATTTGTACTCCATTTTATTCATCCAATTTGAACTTGCATTCATTTTGTATTTTGAAAACACAAAAAAGTTGTCAGTTACATTTGAAATCAAATAACTTCTCAAGATCTTCTTTCCAATCTTTAGATGCTACTCAAGCTTTACCATAGCCTCCTTTCATCATGACAATATTCTACAAAACTTCACTCCACAAAATTCTCTGTAAAAACATAGTTTTCATCTTTTGCTACAGAATTAACTTTCTCTGTAATAACAATAACTCACAATTCCTTCATAACTAGTTTAGATAAGCTCCAAATTACTAGTGACCTTAGATACAGTCTAAACTTATCTTGATACACCTTTTCCCAACTTCTCCACCTCTAGTTCCATATCTAGATGAAGTTTTCAAATTCAGGTGCTATGAACAAGCTTACTCCAACTTTATTGAATCAAACTCGACAACTGATTTCAATGTTCCAGTCTCATTATCTTGTATCTTTTCTTTTGATATGTTTAATCCTTTTAAAAATACCTCATTGAGTTCTTCTCAAAGTTCACTAACTAGAGTTCTTTGTTCCTCATTGTCTTTGCTAGTTCTAGAGTTGCTCTCATGGTTCCTTCTATTATTTCTAATGTTTCATCCATCATTCCTTCTAGTTCCAAAGTTTCTTCCATTGTTCCTTCTAGTTCCAAATTTTCTATCCATTATATAATATTTTTCTATATTTCCAAAGTTGTTGGATAACTAACATATTGGAGTTCTGCTTCTAGGGTTCTGTTAATCATCAGGTGCATGATAATTCTGAGCTATGTGTAAAAAGTTATTACACTTATAACATATGATCTATCTTCTTTCTACATTAGGTCTTCCTTCATTCAATTTCCTTTCAATATATCTTCTTCTATCTATAGGGTTAGTATTTCTATACATTCTACTATTCCTTCTATCATTATCATAGTTAAGTTTCCTACAATCAATTGCTTTATGACCCATACCATGACAATTATGACAATACAATTTTTTAACATGATTAAATGACTTATTTTTACAATCTCTTTTCATATGACCTATTTAAGTACATGAAAACCACGTACCTCTAAATTCATAGCTAGTTTCCTTAGGAGACTCCACTTTCTTTGGTTCATCCAAAATGTTAACTTCTTTGTCTTGACCAACTTCTTTAGGTTTATCAGGAGATTGACTAGATTCAATCTTATCATAAGATTTATCTTTTCTTTCAGATCTAATCTAATTTTATGTTTCTTCATAGACATGTTAAATAGATAACTAAGACTAGTCTTATCATAAGTAGGTCTATATATTGACATATAATTATCAACCTTTTCGCTACTAGAATAAAGCTTCTCAAGTTGTTGCTTGCATTGAGTTAACTCACCTTTCACAATTGTGTTATACTTATGGAGTTCTTCTTGATTTTATTTCAATGTTTCAAACTCAAATGTTTTCTTTGCTAGACTTGCTTTAAGATCTACATTCTCAGTCTTCAAATTAGATTCAACTTTTCTAGGATCACTCCTCAAAGTCAACTTTAGATTCATAATCTTCAATTCATGCTTCAAGATCTTATACTCTGTCTTCAACTTGAAATAATCATCATCACTAGTTTTAGATTTAGTAGATTTAGGCTTGGATTTGAGAAATTAAATCTTTTCCTTCAACTATGAATTATATACTTTGGAGTCTTCATATCCATACTTGATCTTATCTATTTCTTTAGTAAGGAGATCAATTTGTTCAAGTGCCTCTTCAAGGTTCTTCATCAACTATTATGTATCTATAGGAATCTTACTCGACCTGTTAAGCCTCTTCTGAGTCATTGTGGTCTAATACTAATTGTTGGAAATAGGAATTGCTGAGACAGGGTGGTGAATCAGTAATCTAAAAACTTTAGTTACCAACTAGATATTATTTATTACTTTAAACCATACATAACAAAGTAATAAATTAATGTTGAATAGTAACAATAACCATGCACAAAGATAACTCATAACACCATATTTTGTTAACTAGGGAAACCCCAGCCAAGGGAAAACCCTAGTGGGGATGATACCCACTAGATAATATACTAATATATAAGTTCCCTATTAGAGGATGGAACCTATTAAGAGAATGAGAAAATTCAGTATAAGAAGTCCCTGTTAGGAGAATTTGAATCCCTATTAGGAGATTCCAACCCTATTAAGAGTTGTATAGTAGATGCAAGATGAGGCCACTGCCTAAACATGCACTTCCAATTACAAAAAGAGTTCATTGACCAAAAAAGTAATCAAACTTATGGAATATAGATTCTTTCTTACTTCAATCTCATATCACAAAATAGCTTCACAAAATTTGCATATATCACTTTCACAAAAGTTTGCATACAATTGCTCAACACAACTTCTCCAAGATAGCAAACTTGAATTCACAAGATGTCCTTCGCATAAGTACCATGCCTTTACAAAAATTGCTGCTAGGTTGGATAAGACCACAATCCACTTTTTCAACTTAGAGTAAATATCTAGGATTTCAACCCTAATTGGACAAGTAATTATTTTGTAAACAAAATAATTCTGTTGTCCTATTTCATTACCAAAACATGAATAACTCTTTTTCGTACAATTCATACTAGCTTCCAAGGTTATACACATCATCATCAACATGTATACAATCTCCATATAAATTTTCTAGTCATAATATGATTTCAACAACAAGTTACATACAAAACAATACACTATTGTATACCAAATTCATACTTAGACAATTTTCTTGATGCCAAAAGCTAAGTATCTTTATTTCTGAGGTTTCCTATAAGTATGTACATCATGTGTTTCCATAAATGAAAACAATTACACATCTTCATTGGTCAATTATTAATAGTAGGGGTGGTGATGTGGCAACATGTAGGAGAAATGCACTAGATTGCAACATGTGACAAGATCAAGAACCATTGCATTGTTGCAAAATAAAGTTTCTCACTAGTTAATGAATGCAACAATGCAATGACGAATCATATAGTAACATGTGGAACTATGTTAGAGGTTAGTGAGTAGGTAGTGGACCAATTAGTTGATGACTTATGGAAATGATGTGGTGAGGCACCCAAGTGGCTATGACTATGCAAGGACAAACCAATCACCTCATGACACATGTCAAAGCTTGATCAACTCAAGTTTGAACCAGATGTAAATTTGGAGGGAAAGTTGAAAAGTTTAGAAATATATATATAATTTTTTGGGTTTGAATGTGCATATAATTCTAAATCATATTTTTATATATCCTAGAGTTTAGACTTTATCTTAAATGAAAAATTTGGCAAATTTTGTGGGCCTATCGTGCATGTATGAACCTGAATTTCTTTTGGTAGCCCTAAGCATGTTCTTGAGGCTAGTATATGACTATCATATACTGATAGAAAGGTCTCAAAATGAGATTTCCAGATTTATTATTTATTTTTGCATAGGAAGTGGTATATATATGAGATATTGAAGGTTTTGTCCAAGGTGCTTGTTTTTCAACTACATTCTAGTATGGCAGTTCAGACTTGTTTTTTGATGAAACGACAAAGTGGGTAACTACTAGATTTGGAGAGGACCTTAGTAGTAGTAATATTTTTCTTCCAAATTATTGGGTTAAGTATTTATAAGAATTTTAGATGCATATCTAATATTTTTATCAATGTGAGAGTTTCTCATTGTTTGGAGGAGACATTTCAAGTTTGTTATACATAATGATGAGATTCCATTCAGATTTCAGTTATAGAGACAAGAGAGAGGCTTTATAGTAGAAGGGGATGAAGATTCAAGTGGACATGTGTCACTTCTAGATCATTTCTAGATTTTTATTCCTTCTCAATATCTTTCTCTTTTTCTCTCATTGTAAGGGTTGGTTCTAGTTTAATTGGAAGGTTTTCCATTGATGTGATACCACCTAGGTTGGTTCCCAAGTTTTCTTAGCAAGTCATTAATTGGATTTCTATCATTCTTAGTATATCTCTCTTGTATGCACAACATTTAATAGATTTTTAATTATAGTTCTTATCTATTCAATAGTTTAATGGGCTATTTACATGCGTCTTAAATATATTGTTTCAAAGAAATGAATACAAGGAACATAAAACTTCTTAGTTTGATTCTAATTCTCATCTCCTATTTTTGTTGTCTGCAATGTTTTGTGTTTTAAGAACAAAGAGCTTAAACCTGTTTGCAGCCCTATAAAGTTGCATGTCTTGTTAGGTTTTTCTATTATAACAAAGAGCCAAGTAAATGATTACTTATCTTGATAGGGTTGCAGGTTTCATGAGAAGGATATTTTATGAGTATGAGGGTTTTTATGAACACTGATGCCTAATTCATAAATTGATAAGATAGATGTGGAGTCTTGATATATGAGATATGTCATTGATATCTAAGGATGTCTATTTGTGATCTGTGGAATTTCCCTATAGATAAAACACTGGTCAGTTATAAGATCAACATGTTCTTATTATTGCATATTTAGATTTTGTTGATATCAATCTTAAATCAATTATCCATTTCCCTTTATGTTTACGAGCTAAAAGGATTTTTCGTCACTTAGCTTGTCAAGTTAATAGATCATGTTATTAGCTATTGTTGTCACTGAATTCTACACCCTTGTCCAAAGTTGTTACCTAAGGATGACCTCATGAAACATGGAAACAACCTCCAAGCTATGGGACTTGAATTGTGATTTTGAGTCTCCGGAGAAGGTTGGCTTCCTCTTACTATTAGGATGCACCTAACTACTCTTGGAGAGGAAAAGGGAGAAGGAGAGAAAGAAAGAAAATCTACCTAATCTAATCTAAAGAGGTAATGCACCAAAATAGAGTGTTCAGACCAATCTCTACCCATATATGCACTTTGAACCAGAATGAAACTAAGGATATACACATTTAGACTTTCTTTAGTCTAATAGTCACATGCAAATTAGAAGACCAAGATGAATGACACAAGGAAAGAGGGATTCACTTATATTATCATTCATAAGCCAAGGAGATATAGTCATGTAGATCATAGATCTCTACAAAACACCAGTAAGAGACAAAGAGTTCTTGCATTTGCATACCAATGGATGAAAAGTGATAAGGCAAAAAATCATGTAGTTCAGAGGCACAGGGGAGTTTACAGTGAGAATCTACAAAGCAATAATAGAGAAAATAGAGAAAGGTTGACCCTTACAAAATTCACAAAAATTGCCTTTATAGTTCAGGCATAACTAAGATTTTCCCTCAAAAACTATCTTGCAACCACCACCATCAGGGCTCTACCAAGAACAATCATCAGGATCTAGAAGAAAATATGATTAGAATATAGCTTTTTGGTACCATGAAATCTAACTATTAACTAAAACAGGGCCTTGAGAAGATAAAGAAGCACTATAACTGTGCTCTAACCAACTAGATAGATTAGATCAGGGTGGCAGAGTGTCTCTGCATGCTTCACATTCACTTTTGGTTATTGGAATTGATCATGAAGATTAGATTCCTATAAAACCTTGATTTCTTATCATTTTTGGTGCATGAATCAACAGAGTGAGTGAGTCAGCCAAACACTATAAGCAAAATAGGCCACATGGACCAATAAGTTCATTTCTTTCTACCACCTCGCAAGTTTCCATGTAATTGACCATTTCTTTTAACTAACCACGCCATCTTTCCTCAAACTCCAACTATGAAGGTCACATTAACTACGAGTGCATCTAACCATTACTGCCTCCATCAGACCCACTGGGACATGTGTCACTATGCATATGCTTTGAGCAATTTTCCATAGCGAGATAGCACCCACCATGGATTTAGACTGATCTGATGATCATGAAGACTCACCATATTACTGTGCTATCTTCTTAAAATAAACTTGAAAACCTAGGCCCACAAACCACTTGGCAACCACCTGGCATCTTCACCTTGGCATGACCTAGTCCCACCAATCCATGTGGCATAATGGCGCTATCTCACTATGGATAATATCCTTGCAACTTTTCATAGCGAGATAGCGCCCACTATTAATTTTTCTTAGATCTATGGTGATCAACAAAATTGTACAACTGCACACCAAGTTGGCTAAGTGGACCAGTGAAACATCACCACTATACTATGATCCACCTAACAACTTCCATCGAGGATGAGCCATAATATTACTTTGGAGAAGGGCGAGCCCATGATGTCATATGTACCACACATTGCCAAGGTGCTATGTTGCTATGGATAATATCCTTACAACTTTCCATAGCAAGATAGCACCCACCATTGATCCAAACTGATTCGAGGGTGAGGAAATCTTCATGCACTCAAAATGGGCATGGGTCTAAGTAACTACTAACATCAACAAATTGCCTAGCTGGCATTGAATCAAAGCCTCGTTTCAAGCACATTCATCCTTCCATGTTGCTTGGGGTCCCACTATGTGTGCCAAATTTCATCATTGATATCTGACGGGGTATGCTTGGGACACACCTTCCTTCTGATATCACCACAGTAACACTTTTCGTCTGGGTGCTATGTCACTAACAATGAGGAAAACAAATTTTTTGATAATGCCATAGCGCCCACCATGGATCTATCAAAACTCGGTGCCGAAGAAACAACAAGGAAAAGGAGGACCTACTAGCCACATGGCCAAAAGGCGCTATGTCGCTATGGGTAATATCCTTGCAACTTTCCATAGCAAGATAACACCAATTGTTGATCTTTTGAGACCTAACGATGGGGACTTGCGGGCCTGTAGAAACATTAAAATGCCCAGGGAAAGAAATATCAAAAGGTTAGCATAAGGTATTTTTTGCCCCTTTTCATCATTTGGATATTTAAAACTTGTGAAAATTACCATGTTGAATTCAAATGTGGTGATTTTGGCGGGAAGGCAAAAATGACCAACAAATCTGGCAACTTAGAGGGGATGCAAGCCAACTATGCGTAGATTAGTGACCTCATGCATCCATTGGGCTACAGAGTCAAAAGATGTGGATCCTGCATACACTGTGAAACCCTAACCTTACCTCTAAGAGGAAAACCCTGAAACCCTATCTCTACAATTGGAACCAGAGACCAAAATCTCCTTTCTGCAACCACAAAACATTGAGAAAACTGGCTATCTCATAGAGAGATAGCTGTGCTCGTACACTTCTTAGAAAATAGGGAACTAATGGGAAACAAAGAAACTACTCTACTTATATACATGAAACCTTCAACCTTCATCAGAAGCATGCTTTGAGATAAATCCCATTAACTGGGATGGGCAAAATTTCACCGCTAGGCCTACTTAACTAAAAAGCATTGGTCTATTTGCAACTAACAATCAGATAGGGACCACTCCATAATGCATCAAACTTTGAGTGTCTTCCTAGTTTTTCCCTATTTGCATCCCATTTCAAAACCAAATCTACCTCCCTAAAGATTCTGACCTTAGCCTTCCTGTCAAAACTCTTTTTTACTTGTTGTTGGTGTGTCTCTAGGGTCTACATGGCTTTACTTCTCTTCTCTTCCAACTCCATCAGCTCTACCATTCTTATTGTCATGGCATCATCTTCAATCAACTGTAGCTGATGAGCTAGCTCTAGGGATGGGAACTCCAATGGAATTGGAAGCCTTGCTTCTCTGCCATATACCAACACAAATGGTGAATTCCCTATTGACCTTTTAGGCATTATTCTATCAGCCCATAGTGTAGTCTTTAGTTTGTTATGCCAACATCTCTGGTTATCTTCAATTGTTCTCTTTATGACTCTGATTAGGATCTTGTTGGACAACTCAGCTAGGCCATTACCTTGAGGATAGTAATTTGAGGATGTGCTCAAATAGATATTATGATCCACTGCTTATGCACAAATCTGAGCTCCAACAAAAGACTTTGCATTATCTAAAATAATGGTTGAAGGGGCACCAAACCTAGTCACAATTCCATCAAGGAACTCAACAACTGAAGATTCAGTGGCATCCTTCAGTGCAACTACCTCTATCCATCTTGTGCAGTAATTTGTAGCAGCTAAAATCCATTTGTGACTTGAATTAGAAGTAGGATTGATAGGGCCTCTGAAATCCAATCCCCATTGAGAAAAAGGCTGGTCCACCTAAATAGAATGAAGGGGAAGAGCTAAAAGTCTTTGTTTGCCAAAGAAGAAGGCACATTTTTCACACTTCCTCACATACTTATGACAATCATGAAATAAAGATGGCCAGTAATAACCAGCCCTCATGGTCTTCATTGTAGTTGTCCTTGCTGAGAAGTGGACACCATCAGGACCATGATGAAGTTCTTTGATCATTCTTTCAGCCTAGTCTGTATCAAGGCATCTTAATAGGGCTCCATTAAAATCTTTTCTAAAGAGAACATCGTCAACTATGACATCATGAATTGATTGTAATCTATATTGTCTCCTTTTAGTTCTATCTAATCATTGAGGGTATCCATTGCCTAATAAGAAATTCATCATATCATCCATCCAACTCCTTGGGTTGTTATTTCTTACCCCTTGTTGCTCTGTTAGTATTATAGCAGCTTCCTCATTAGGTTCTTGAGATGATAACATCTATTTAAAAAACCCCCTCAGTCTTACTAGCTTGGTAATCTAAATGACAATATCATATTCCATCAATTTAGTAATCCAACCAACTCTTTTCTCACTAACATCTTTGTTCAAAAGGAATTCCTTCACACTAGCATTGGGTACTAACAAATGAATCTTATTATGAGACAAGGGGTGTCTAAATTTCTTTAAAGCTTTGATCACTACAAGGACTTTCTTCTCTACTTAGTTGTATTTATCTTCATATTCTTTAAGCCCTTCACTAAAGAAAGCTATGAGCTACTCATCACCTTTATCATTTGTTTGAGTCAAGATAGTAGAGATACTTGACTCACCACCTAAGGTATACAGAATGAAATCCTTCTTAAAGTTTAGATTAATGAGAGTAGGAGCCAAGGTTATGGCTACCTTGATCTCTTCAAAACTTTCCCTCCCTTCCTTGGTCCATGCAAAGACCATACTTTTCTTGAGCATAGTTGTAAGGGGTTTCACCATGGTAGCGAGATTAGGGATAAACTTTCTCACAAAATTTATCCTACCTAGGAAACTTTTAAACCCTTTCTTGTGTTTAGGAAGAGGGAGGGCATGTATTGCTTTTGTTCTCTTTGGATCAATGGTTAAGCCATCCTTAGATAAAATATGTCCTAATAATTTTCCTTGGTTAGTAGCAAAGACACACTTTCTTGGGTTAAGGGAAACCCCAAGCTCTCTGCATCTTAAGAATACTTGTCTTAGATGATCAAAATGATCTTCTACATCCTTTGAATACATAGTGCTATCATCAAGGTAAACTAATACAAGCTTATCAATCAATCTTTTGAAGGCCATCTCCATTGCCTTCTGAAATGTAGCACCTACATGGGTTAGCCCAAATGGCATCTTAAAATAAGCATAGGTACCCCATTTAGTGGTAAATTTAGTCTTGTATCTATCATACTCTTTAACCAACACTTGATCATAACCAGAGAATCCATCAAGAAATGAAAATCTCTTTGAACCACTAACCTTGGACAAAATCTGCTCCATAGAAGGAAGAGGATGGTGATCTTTAAGGGAAGCTTGGTTAAGGTCCCTAAAGTCCACACAGGATCTAATTTCTCTATTCTTCTTCCTAAAAAGGACAAGGTTTGCTACCCATGATGAGTTTTTGATAGGGAAAATTATGTTGGCCTCAATCAATTTGGATAGCTCCTTTCTCATTAAGGGTTCAATTTTAGGATTCACTGGCTTCTACTTTTGTCTTATTGGTTTGCCATTATCAACTAAATCTATAGTATGCTGAAATAACCTCGGGTCAAAACCCTCTAAATCATCATATGTCAAAGAAAATATATCATTAAATTCTTGACATAGATGAATAAAACTCTCCTGCTCAATTTCAGAACATACCTTAGCCATGTTCAAGGATTTTCCATCAACAACCATGACTAGAATATGATCATCTTCATCAAAAGCTAGGTTCATGGCCTTGCCTCTTACTTGATCATCAGAATTCAAAAAACTCTCTAGAGTAATGAGACCTTTAGGTAACTTGTTGGAGCTGAGGTTAATGATTTGGTCACCATACTGATCCTGCAGTCTCAACTAGTTCATACCTGAAAAATTTTGCCCCATTCTGTAAGAAGCTGACAATTTTCTCATCAGATTCAAACACTTGCCAATGGAGGTTGTTATCAGGGATAGTAGGGCTTACTACCACCCTAATTTGTTGCTCTTTCTTCTCCTTGGGATCCCTCAGCACATCATAAGATGCACCTATTGCTGCAAGTCTATCAGCATGTATATTATCTTTTCTAGGGATGCTTTGGATGTTTAATGCATTGAAACCTTCAAGAAAATCCCATACTCTATGATTATAAGACTTGAGAAAACCATTCTTGGTGGTATTCTAATTTCTCACTTGATTAACCACCAACTCGCTATCTCCATAAACCCTTAAGGCTTGGATTCCTATTTTTTGAGCAAGTAGGAGACCTTGAATCAATTATTCATACCCGGCTACATTATTAGTGCAACTGAATTAGAGCCTAAAGGCAAAGTAGTACCTTACTTTTGTAGGAGAATTTAGTGTCACACCAGACCTTGATCCATTTTTATTCCTTGATCCATTAAAGTACATACTCCATATCCCACTCATATCTTCTTTAGTACCCACAAGATTGGGAACTAGAGCATCTTTCTCCAATATACAATATGTACTGAGACCTATCTCAAGGGTTTCTAACATAAGGTCAAATTGATATGCATTAGCCCACTCATGCAAGGAAAAATTAGGTATCTCTGCTAGGGAAGTGGTGGGCTCATTCACTATGTCATTCTCATCCATCTCTAGGATAGAGCAATTCATGTTGATGGAATTAGGGGTGTAAGATTCAGTATGATGGAGGGCTTGAAGCTTTGCTCTAATTGAAGCATTGGCTCCATATCTTGTTTTAAAAGACATATATGACTAATCAAAAGATATGAAACCACCTATTTGGGCAGTGAAGTCTCTTGATAGATAGATGGAAAAATATGGCTTGACCTTAGCAACAGAGATATCTTGGGTTATAGTACAACCAAGGCATGCATGTAAGGCCATCTCCACATTCCTAAGGATACCTACAGTCTTGATAGTACTACTATCCAACTATAATACATCCCTAACAATGGGCTCATATTTCATTCCCAAAGCATTAGCAACACACCTAGGCATCACTAAACTACAAGCCCCTGAATCAATCATGCAATTATGGACTAGTTTGCCCCCTATAATTAGAGAAACATAGAATGGAGGAGGTCTAACCTTTTTACTTTTTTCTACCTCCCTTGATGGTTGTACTAGGCTTGTGGTACTTTCCATGCTGATTGTCTGATCCTTTGGTTCAATTCCTTCCAATTCTTGCTGCAGTAACCTCTTTTGCATGGGTATAGTAGCAACGACATCCCACACAGAGATATTCACATTTATCTTCTTCATTTGCTCTACCACACTGAATGGCATAGCAAGTAATTTGGTAGAAGCTTTGAGGGCTATAATTGTATGAGGTTGAGATGGAATAACCTGAGGATCACTTGCATCCTTTCTGCCATGATTTCGCCTTTGTTGCTGAAAAGCACTTGATGAATTATTTGTTGGTTTCTCATGAGATATTGCATTCGAAGTTGAGGCCCAATTGGGAGGAGGAGGGACAACATCTTCCATAGATCTTCTTTTACTTCTAGTGTTATGAGCAATGGAATCTTGGTTTACATTACAATGCTCCTCAATCTAATGATTCATAAAAAAGCAATCACCCTATCTTTGCATATCTGAGGCATCTTTAAATTGGTCCTCCTTGTATGATTGTTTTGTTGTAGGTTCTTGGACTATCAAAGCCATAAAAGATTCAGCCTTTTGACACATACAATAGGTATAGGTGTAGTTATATGAGGGACAAAAATCTTGATCTTGAGCCATATTGTTTTGAGGGACTATGGCCCTACTTTGGTTTACATTTGAGGTTGAAGCATGGCCACCCTACCTACTCTGATCAAAAGAATTGTTCCAATGATTCGGATTTGGAGGCCTACCATTGGTTAGAGTTTGATATTGCAATTGATGAGGCTTACTACCTTGAGCTTGTTGTCTTTCTAAAGTCACCACCTTGTTGCTTACTTTCTGCATCATAGAAGAGTTATCGTCCAGCTTCTTCCCATAATTTTGTAATTGTTTCTCTAGGTTCTTTTCTCTTTTATCCATGTTCTACATCAGAGATTGCATCATCTCTTTCATTTCATCTATCCCATTTGAAGATGTGGAAGCTTGAGGGACTGGACTAAGGGATTGTCATGTAGAAGTTGTGGGAAGGGGAGCCATTGCTGGTTAATGATTTGGAACATCAACAAAGAAGGGTATAGGAGGCCTTGGAGCTAATTTACCTCCTTGTATTAGGATGTTCTCTGATTTTATTGCTATGTCATAAGCATTAGGCAAGGTATCTCCTCCCATAGTTTGGATTGTAGTGGCAATATCACTATTAAAACTCTAAGGTAATGCAAGAAGGCATTACCAAGGGTAGGCTTCACTGAAGTAGGTATTCTATCCCATGTCTTTTAAAATCTATAATTAAAATAGTCATACATTCATGGGGGGTTCTTTTTATAGTAGTCAACTTCTCTAAAAGTGACAAATAGTCACTTTTATCCTCAAAATGTTTGCACAATCCTACTCCTAGTCCATCCCAATCTATTATAGAACCATGAACCAAACCTCTATACCATTGTAGTGCTTTTCCTTTCGAGGATGAGGCTAGGAGCCTAACTACAACATCATCTTTTGTAATACCATGGATATTGTAGACATTTTCAACTTCTTGAATGTGTTTTGAGGGATAGATAGAAGTTTCACCAATAAACTCTGGTATACTTTTGAGTGCAGCTATTGGTATGTCATGCCTTTGGGCTAATAAGAGAGGGCTCCCACCATTAAAGGTGGCAAAAGTATGAGCTCTAGGAAACTCCATATAGACAGGTGATCTATTGATATGTATTGATGGAAGTCTAGGCTGAGATCTAATAGTGGGAGGAATAGAGATAGATCTTGCAGGTGTATTTGTTACTATTACACTCCTAACCGGTGATAAAGATATTCTAGTCTTCCTTCTTCTAGGATTTGAAAATGAAAGCTCTTGATACTAAAACTTACCTCTAGAAGATGCCCTTGTTTAAGCTCTGGGCATAGATCACTGCAACTTTGTTCTAGAACCAGATATGTATTCAAAGCTCAGAGTCGCCAAGTACTTTGAAGAATGAGCCTCTTGAAGGCTTAAACATCGAAGCTAGTACTATCTCCTCGATCTTGAAATCTTCCCTTTTGACACCAATAGGCTTGAAATTTTTTGAGATGTTGTCCCACTAGGCATGCCAAAAACTATTGTCACTGAAGTCTACACCCTTGTCCAAAGTTGTTACCTAAGGATGACCTCATGAAACATGGAAACAACCTCCAAACTGTGGGACTTGAACTATGAGGTTGAGTCTTTAGAGAAGGCCAACTTCCTCTTACTATTAGGATACACCTAACTACTCTTGGAGAGGAAAAGGGAGAAGGAGAGCAAGAAAGCAAATCTACCTAATCTAATCTAAAGAGGTGATGCATCAAAATAGAGTGTTCAGACCAATCTCTACCCATATATGCACTTTGAACTAGAATGAAACTAAGGATATACACATTCAGACTTGCTTTAATCTAATAGTCACATGCAGATCAAAAGACCAAGATGAATGACACAAGGAAAGACGGATTCACTTATATTATCATTCATAGGCCAAGGAGATACAGTCATGCAGATTATAGATCTCTACAAAACACCAGTAAGAGGCAGAGAGTTCTTGCACTTGCATACCAATTGTTGAAAAGAGATAAGGCAGAAAATCATGTAGTTTAGAGGCATAGGGGAGTTTACACTGAGAATCTATAGAGAAATAATAGAGAAAATAGAAAAAGGTCAACCCTTATAAAATTCACAAAAATTTCCTTTATAGTTCAGGCATAACTAAGATTTTTCCTCTAAATCTATCTTGCAACCATCGCCATCAACACTCTGCCAAGAAAAATCATCGGGATTCAGAAGAAAATCCGATCTGAATATAGCTTTTTGGTACCATGGAATCTGACTATTAACTAAAATAGGGCCTTGAGAAGATAGAGGTGGTGCTATAACTATGCTCTGACTAAGTAGATAGATTAGATCAGGGTGGTAGAGAGTCTCTGCATGCTTCACATTCACTTTTGGTTGTTGGAATTGATCATAAAGATCAGATTTGTGTAAAACCTTGATTTCTTATCATTTTTGGTGCATGAATCAGTAGAGCCTACAAGTCAGCCAAAAACTATAAGCAAAATAGGCCACATGGACCAATCAGTTCATTTCTTTCTGCTACCTCACAAGTTTCCATGAGATTGACCATGTCTTTTAACTAACTGCACCATCTTTTCTCAAACTCCAACTACGATGGTCACATTAACTGCCAACGCATCTAACTGTTACTGCCTCCATCAAACCCACTAGGACATGTGTCACTAAGATGCTATGTCTTATGCATATCCTTTGACCAATTTCCCATAGCGAGATAGTGCCCACTATGGATTTAGACTGATCTAGTGATTGTGAAGACTCGCCATATTACTGCACTATCCTGTTAAAAGAAACTTGAAAACTTGGGCCCATGAACCACTTGGAAACCACTTGGCATCTTCATCATGGCATGACCTGGTCCCACCAATCCATGTGGCACAATGTCACTATGTCACTATGGATAAGATCCTCACAACTTTCCATAGTGAGATAGTAGCCACCATCAATTTTCCTTAGATCTATGGTGATCAAAAAAATTGTACAACTACACACCGAGTTGGTTGAGTGGAGCAATGAAACATCACCACTGTACTATGACCCACCTGACAACTACCATCGAGGATGAGTTGTAATATTACTTTGGAGAAGGGCAGGCCCCATGACATCATATGTGCTACGCGTCACCTAGGTGTTATGTCACTATGGATAATATCCTCCCAGCTTTCCATAGCAAGATAGCACCCACCATTGATCCAGACCGATCCGAGGGTGAGGAAATCTTCATGCGTTCAAAAGGGGCATGGGTCCAGGTAACTACTGACATCAATGAACTGCCCAACTAGCGATGAATCAAACCCTCATTTCAAGCATAGTCATCCTTAAACATTTCTTGGGGTCCCACCATATGTGCCAAATTTCATCACTGATATCCAATAGGGCATGCTTGGGACCCACCTTCCTTCTGATGTCACCATAGTAACACTTTTGATCTGGGCACTATGTTGCTAACGATGAGGAACATAGATTTTTCGATAGTGCCATAGCACCCACTATGGATCTATCAAAACTCGGTGCTAGAAAAAAAACAAGGAAAAGGAGGACCCACCGGCCACATGGAAAAATGGTGTTATGTCACTATGGGTAATATCCTTGTAGCTTTCCATAGCGAGATAGTGCCAACTGTTGATCTTCTAAGATCTAACAATGGGGACTTGCGGGCCCGCAAAAAAATTAAAATGTGCATGGGAAGAAATATCATAAGGTTAGCATAAGGGATTTTGTGCCCCTTTTGAAAATTTGGATATTTAAAACTTGTGAACGTTACCACATTGAATTCAAATGTGGTGATTGTGGCAGGAAGGCAAAAATGACCAACAGCTATTTCATGTTTATGTTGTTTGTATAAGGAATAGAAGAAACAGAGTTTCAATCTTCTTTATCCAGATTTAGATATATGTTTTGGCAATTGGTACCATATGAACAAATCTAAGGTTCACTCAACTAGGTCTTACAGAGCTCGAGGAAGGAGTATAGCCTTATAGTTGACCCTGATGTCTGAATAGGTATGTTGAACATGGGAATTAGTTGTCCCTAGATGTATTTGTTTGTACTATTGAGTTATTAAATTTTTTTTGAATTAGGAGCCAACAAAATGGCAACTCTACTAGGAAATGTATTGAATCTAAAAAGAGATTCAATATAGTTAGAGGAAAGACATTTAAAGAATTTTCTACATCAGTAAAGTTGTGATGTTTTTTCCATTTCTTTACTAAAGATTCATGTCCCCCAATGATTGCCTTATTCAAGACAACAAAAATTTGAAAGTTGAATGTAAATTGACTTTTTACTATCAAATTCAACATCAATCAGTTCAACTAGATAGTATTTTAAAAGTAGTTTTGTAAAATCAAAGTAAGAATTGATCAAAATTATTTTCTCTTTTCTAAGTGTTTGATGATTTGCCAATTCCACAAGTTGAAAGTCTGATTTAGATTTATCAAGTGATAAATCATGTTTTAAATATTTCTCACAATTGTGAGTGGGAAGTCTCTAAATATCATTGTACCAGTTGCAAATTGGTTTCATGTAAATATTTTTCAAGGATTTTCATCTTTGTTGGGTAGACTTGGAAGTTTTGTAAGAAGATCTTGGCAAGAAAAGAGAAGTTATTAATTCTTGATTTATAAGTTTAGGTGTTGAATGCATATGCTGTTGTAAGAAATTGAAGTGTTAGGAAGTAAATCACAATAGTTATTTCTTTGTCATCATTCAAGGAGGTGGTGGCTCTAGATTGTTTTATTTATGGTGTGAAGAAGTTGATATTTACACCCATGTCAAATTAGTAGATTAAGATTTAGCATCAACACTTAAGGTATTTTTATTTTCATGCATTCTCTTTTCTTGAAAGTCAAGTGCATAAAATTGGTTGCCTCTATTCAATGATTATCAACACTAAGGAAAGAGGTAGTTAGAATTTTTTATTCCAAAATGGATTTGGATTCTAAATCTAAAGTTAGTTTACCAAGTTATGAAGATGTGCTTGAAGATATTGTAAAGATAAAAAAGGAACTCCATTATCAGATTATCAATTTTATAAGAAATACGATAGGAGATATCCAAGGTCTAAGAGATGATCAATTTTATATGAAGTTATGATGCATGAGCATCCTAGGTTGATGTGTTATCCTACTCATTTGTGTTTATTCTGCAAGTTGTTGCTGAGTTACAATCATTGCTAAGTGCCAGTAATTTTGTAATATAAGCTGAGTTGAGTTTATCCTATATCATGTTAACACTCAGGTTAGGATGTTATCCCATCTCACTCTACAGTATGTGCTGAGTTCCACAGTGTGTGCCAAGCTATCCTTCATGTACCAAGCTATCTAGTGTGTGCCAAGTGATCCTTCTTGTGCTGAGTTATCCTATTGATGTTGAGTGTCAACATTTTGGATGAGTTTTCTATGTTTTTGATGCGAGATGACTTGCGTGATTAATTTTGATCAAAAATTTTATGATAAGATCTTGTCCTGGGATGTCTCTAGATTGTTGTTAGGTTAGCCTTTCTATTATGTAATGATCTAGAATATTTTGTAAGCCATTTTGGCAAGTATAAATAGGGTGTTTAGGATTAGAGTTAGGAAATTTTTTTAGAGAATTTAGAAGAGAACTTAGAGGACTGAGAAAGTATGTTGCATATGTGTCTAGAAGTGTGAATTTGAAGCTAGATCATAGATCTTGAATGTATTTTGTATCTAGCCATAACCTAGAAGGCCTTACAACTAGGCATATATGGTGATTATTTCATGAATCAATGAAAGTATCTTGTTCTTTATCTCTGTGGTGTTGTTCTCTTTATGTGTTTGTTTCCATTATGTTAACTCTACAAGGTTGGTTTTGATTGTTGAGTGTGCCTTTGGCCCTAGTTCTTCTCTCTCTCCTTGCGTCAGGTGGTATCAAAGCTTGAGGTTCATACTTATGGAGATTGGATTTTGTAGAAGCCTATTTTGGATTTGGTTGTAGGGTTGGAAATCTGCAGATTTGACCTATAATTTGCAAAGGGTTATGATGTTGCAAGAACCTAATTTGTAAAGATGGTTCATGGTAGAGGAAATGTTGATAATGCCATATTGGATACATTGAGATAAATTGTATCTAGATTAGATGCTATGGAGATAGCCTAGTGTTAGGATTAAAACTTAGACAAAAATAATAGTTACATGCAAATATAAATAATATCAGAAAATAATAGATCACACAAAAAATACTATATTAACTAGACAAGAAGTCCAATATTATTATGATCCAGTGATTACAACATAATTATAATTCATAATCCCTTACCGCTCAATATCACTACAAGAACCAATTTTTACATCAGCCATAATAAATCAATCCCTAACCCTAAGACCTTTTATACAAGTATTTTTACCACTTTAAGGTTATAATTAATAATTATATGTTGGCCCAAAATCCTAAACCCCTAGATAGCCAAGGCCTAATGGCCCCAGCTATATTGGAGGCTACCACCCCCAAACCCCCACTCAAGGTCCAACCTAGCCCCAAACACCATCAAAGAATTATGGAGTATGTACAGTACTTCCCTGATCAATCACCACAATCTAACAATCTCCCACTTGGGGATTGATCAGGATCTACACCTAACAACAATCTCCCACTTAGAGGCAAGTCTTGTAGCAATACCACTATCACATGGAGCTTCCACTAGATCAAACCACCCTATACTTTGCTATTCTTTTATTTCTATTCGGTCTACAAGACCAACCAAAGCTAAAGAGTAATTTAGGTTCTCTCTTGTCAATAACTTTGTAAACATATCCATTGGATTTTCATCTATATGTATCTTATCCAGCTTTAACTATCCATCATCCAAAATTAATTGAATGAAATGTTACCCCAATTGAATGTGTTTTGTCTTTGAATGCAAAGGTAAATTCTTTACAAGATGAATGAAACTTTGGCTATCTAAAAACAAATAATTATCCCTCTAAGGGTGTCCCAATTTTTTCAAGAAGAACTAAAGCCATATCATCTCCTTGCTTGCCTCTCTAGCAGTAACATACTCTACCTCTGTAGTGGATAAAGCATTAACCTTCTATAACCTAGAAACCTAGCTCATGGCTACCCCACCAATAGTAAATACATAACCTATAGTACTCTACCTAGTATCAATATCTCATTCCAAATTAGAGTCAACATAGCCCTATAAGTCAATAGTAGAGCCCCCAAAGTGTAAAAACTTACTGGTTGTTCCTCTCAAATATCTGAGAATCCATTTGACTGCATTCCAATGTTTAATTTCTAGATGACTCATATACCTACTAATGGCTCCCACTGCATATGCAATATTTGGCCTTGTACATAACATATCATACATTAAGCTTCCTACAACTGAAGCATAGGGTACCTTATACATCTTATCCTCCTCTTCTTATTTCTTAGGACACATCTCCTTAGTCAACTTCAAATGGATAGGTAAAAGTGTGCTAACAACTTTAGCATTCTCCATAGATAAATGTTGCAACACCTTCTCAACATAATTAGCCTGAGATAGCATCAATTTCATGTTCTTCCTATCTCTAAAAATCTTCATATCAAGAATTTGTTTTTCTACCCCAAATCCTTCATAGAAAATGCATCTACTAACTAGCATTTTAGCCCCTTAATATGATCCATGTTAGACCCGACTACAAGCATATCATCAACATATAAATATAAAATAATGTAATTGTCATCATCCAACCTCTTCAAATAAACACAATGATTTGAATGACACCTACTATATCCATCCTCATGGATAAAACTATCAAATTTTAGATACCATTGCCGAGGTGCTTGCTTCAAGCCATATAAACTTTTTTTCAATTTGCACACTAAGTTCTCCTTACCTTGGACCTCAAATACCTATGGCTAAGCCACATATATCTTCATCCAAATCACCATGAAGGAAGGTTGTTTTAACATCAAGCTACTCCAAATGCAAATCTTTAGTAGCCACAATACTTAAAATAGTGTGAATAGAAGTCATTTTAACAATAAGAGAGAATATCTCATCAAAATCAATGCCCTTTTTCCATGCAAATCCTTTTACAACTAACTTGGCTTTAAAAAAATTCTTACCATCATCATCTTCTTTTAGCCTATAAACCCATTTATTTTGTAAATCTCTTTTACTTGTAGGAAATTTACATAAATTTCAAGTCTTATTTTTTTGCAAAGAGTCCATTTCATCTTTCATGGTAGACTCCCACTGAATCTTAGTATCCACCTACACAACTTTATCATAACATTCAGATTCACTACCATATGTTAGTAAAATAGAATACAAAGAGGGAGAAAATCTTTTTGGAGGTCTACTTAGCCTTCTTGACCATCTAACATTCATGGGGTTGTGTGGTATTTGTTGTTGTGGTTGTTGCACATCATGAAGAATTGTTGGAACATCATCTTTTAGAATATCATCCAACACTACATAATCATCTTCTTTCTTCTCATGTTACTAAATAGATCTTTGTACAACACTTTCTCATTGAATATGACATCCCTACTTCTTACAATTTTATGATTTTCAAAATCCTAAAGCATATGACCAAATTTATTAATGTCATATCCAACAAATACACATTTGTTTGACTTAGCTTCTAGCTTGGTTCTATTTTCAGAATCTATATGAGAAAAAGCTTCACAACTAAAGGTCTTGAGAAAGGAATAACTCACCTTCTTACTAGTCCATGCTTCCTCTGAAATACCACAACCCAAAGGAGTAGAGGGACCTCTATTAATCAAACATACAATAGTATTGATAACCTCCACCCACATGTGTAAGGGAAACCCAACATGCAACCTCATGCTCCTTGCACACTCCACTATAGTTTTGGTCATGTATTCAACTATTCCATTTTCCTATGGAGTCCTTGGAAGAATTTTCTATCTATGAATACCATTAGTGGAGCAATAATCTTCAAATTCATGACTGCAATACTCACCACCATTATCAAATTTGAGACACTTTAATTTCTTATCAGTCTCATTTTCAACCAAGCATTTCTATTTCTTAAAAGTTTGAAGTACATCAGCTTTCTATCTTAAGGAAATAAACCCATACTTTTCTAGTTGTGTCATCAATAAATGTAATATAATAATGAGATCCACCAAAGGAAGATACTTGAGCCGGTCCCTATAGATTTATATGCACAAGCTCTGATTTATCCCATTTATTTTCCTTCTCAGTCTTCACAAAACTCACTCTCTTTTGTTTTCCATAACACAACTTTCATAGAAATCCATATTAACACATTTTAAACCTGGTAAAACTTTCTTTGAATGAAGTACTTTCATACCTTTCTCACTCATGTGTCTAGGTCTATTGTGCCACAATGTTGTATCTAAATCTATAATAGTTATTTGTTCTCCCTACTCAACTATAAAAACTATTCCTAAACATTCATTTTTCTCTGAAACAATCAAAGTAGAAGGAACAATATGACTTGTAAAAAGATATAAGGTGCCTACTTTCAAACCTTTTCTACTACAAAGGAACCTTTTGAAACCTTCCAATTTTTATCATTAAAAGTAACTACACGACCCTCATTACCAAGTTTTCCTACTAAAATTAAATTCCTACTTAGCCTTGGAACATGTCTTACCTCATGTAGTAGCCAATGATTCTCATTCTACAACTTAATCTTAACTTTTCCCTTTCCAACAACTTCCATAAATCCTTCTAATAAAGATAATCCTAAATTTCTATCTTCTATAAGTGAAAGTTCTGCCCATTAAATTTGTTAACCCTTAGCTTACCCTCATCTTCTATCACTCTCACTTAACTATGAGATTCTCACTCAATCATGAGACTTTCCTATAGATGTTAACTAAAAAACAACTAGGCTCTGATACCACTTATTAGGATTAAACCTCAAACAAAAATAATAATTACATGCAACTATAAACAATATGAAAAAATAATAGATCATACAAAAAGAACACAAGACACCAAGATTTAACATGGTTTACCCACACCTTGGGCTACATCCACTAGATAACAAGTCCAATATTATTACAATTTGTAATTCCTTACAACTCAATACCACTACAAGAACCAATTTTTACATCACCCATAATAAATAAATCACTAACCCTAGGCCCTTTTATACAAGTATTTTTACTGTTTTAGGGTTATAATTAATAATTACATGCCATCCTAAAATCTAAATAAAATAGGACCCAAAAAAAATTTGGGCCCCCTCTGAGTCACTAAAATTGTCAGCCCTAAATCCCCAAACTATGTCGAGGAATTATGGAGTATGTACAATACTTCCCTGATCAGTCACCACAATCTAACACCCAGAGGAGAGGAGTGCATCTTGAGGATGTGAGTGATGATGAAGTAGTAGCACCAAACCCTAATCTAGAACCAGAAGAAGATCAATATGAGAAAATATTTGTAAGAGTATTGTCTAGGGCACATTCAAAGCTTGTTATAGAAGTTGTTCCTTATGATAAAAAATTAGACACCAATGTTATTTTGTATTGGATCCCTAATATGGAGAATTTCTTTGAGTATGAAAACACTCCTGATAATAGGAAGGTGAAACTTGTAGTTACTAGGCTAAAAGGTCATGCTCCATTGTGGTGAGAACATTTAAAAACTAATAGACAAAGGAGAGGAAAGGAGAAGATTAGAACTTGGCCAAAAATGGTGAAAAAGGTAAAGAACAAATTCCTTCCTACTGATTACCAAGTTAGCTTGTTGAGAAAGATGCAAAATTTGAGATAAAAGGACATGACTATGAAAGAGTATACTGAGGAATTCTATAGATTGGACATTAGATCTAGACATGTGGATGACGATGTTGAGAAAATTGCAAGATATCTAAATGGATTGATATCTAGAATTCAAGATAAAATAAGTTTTGTGAAATTGGAAAGTGTGGAAGAAGCATATCAATATTCCTTGAAAGTTGATGAGATCTTGACAAAGAAGCATGAACAAAGAAAAAGAGGTAGAGGTGGTAGATTCTAGAGATGAAGAGGTAGATCTTATGGTGAAGGTGGTAGATCTGACAATTTTATGTAGGATAAAGGCAAAATTGAATAGAAGAATAATGAAAAAGACAAGACTGAGTGGAAAGGTGGTATTTCTTATCAAGGAGGTATTGGTTCTTACTAAAGAAGAGGTAATTCTTATTCTAGAGATGGTTTTTGTGGTAATTGTTTTAGATGTGATAAAGAAGAGCATATATCTTTTGAATGTAGATCCTTTGAAAGTGGGATAGGTAATAGAAATGTTGTGATTCAAGGAGACATTGAGAGTTCACAAAGTGGACTTGAGGCTAGAGAAAATCTAATGGTGAAAAGAACCTTATGTAATAAGGGAAGTGATGAGGAACCTGTCCTTAGAAGAAGTCTTTTCAAGACTAGATGTAAGATGGTTGGAAAATGTTGCAAGGTGATCATTGATAGTGGAAGTTCAAAAAATTTGGCATCAGAAGAGTTGGTTACAAAGTTGTAGTTTTCAAGGCTGAAGCATCCCAAACCATATCATGTTTCATGGATCAAAGATGAGCATAAGATATTGGTAAGTGAGCAATATGTTGTGAAGTTCAAGATTGGACATTACTTTGATGAAGTGTTGTGTGATATTATGCCTATGGATTGTTGTCATATTTTTTTGGGTAGACCTTGGCAATATGATAGATATGTTGTACATCATGGAAGATTGAATCAATATACTCTTTGGGTGAATGGGAAGAAGAAAATATTATTTCCTTTGATTGAAAGTCTAGATGAGGTTAACTGTATTGCAATAAAAGTTTGCATGGTTAATGGGAAACAATTTGACAAAGAAGTGAAGAAGAATTAAGTTTTTTTTGCTATAGTTCCTAAAGGGTTGAGTTTAGGTTGTAATGGTTGAATGACAATAGATAGTGGTAGCCAAGTACCAGAAGAAATTATACAATTGTTGAATGAGTATAAAGAGATTGTTGCTGAGGATATTCCTGTTGGTTTACCACCAATGAGAAGCATAAGTCATTGTATGGGTCTGATTCCTAGAGCTAGTTCGCCAAAAAAAGCACCATATAGATTAACACCTATAGAGAATGAAGAACTTAATAGGAAAGTGCATGAGTTACTACAAAAAGATTTAATCAGAGAAATTTTGAGTCTATGCATTGTACCTATTATATTAGCACCTAAGAAAAATGGAGAATGGAGAATGTGTACTGATTCTAGAGCTATTAACAAGATCATAGTGAAATATAGGTTTCCTATGCCAAGGATGGATGTCATAATGGATTGTTCAAGTGGTGCAAATTATTTTACCAAGATTTATTTGAAGAGTGGCTATCATTAGATTAGAACTAGAGAAGGTGATGAATGGAAGACTGCTTTCAAGAAAAAAGATGGTTTGTATGAATGATTGGTTATGCCTTTTGGTTTGACTAATGCACCTAGTACTTTCATGAGGTTGATGAATGAAGTTCTAAAAATGTTTTTGGGTAAGTTTGTGATTGTTTATTTGGATGATATTTTGATATTCAATAAGACCAAGGAAAAACATCTTGAGCATGTTAGACAAGTATTGTAGAGGTTGAAAGAGGAGAAGTTGATTATTAATCTACAAAAAATAATCATTTATGCAAGAGGAGATTGTGTATCTAAGATAAGTGATTTCAGCTAATGGTTTCAGAATGGATCCAAATAAGGTTAAATAAAATTTGGAATGGCCTACACCTGATAATGTGGATGAGGTAAGATCATTTCATGGTTTGGCATGTTTTTACAAAAAAATTTATAAAGAATTTTAGTGTTGTTTGTATGCTATGACTAAGATAATGAGAGGAGATAAAAAGGAATTCAAGTGGACACATGGGGATGATAAGAGTTTTGAGACTATAAAACAAAAGGTTCCTGAGCTACTTGTATTGGCTTTGCATGATTTCAATAAGGTATTTCAAGTTGAATGTGATGCAAGTGGTAGTGCAATCGCAGTTGTATTGAGTCAAGAAGGCAAACCTATTGCTTTCTTTAGTGAGGATTTGAATGATGCTAAAATGAAGTATTATCTATATGATCAAGATTTTTATGCTATTGTTCAAGCTTTGAAGAAGTGGAGACATCATTAGATTCCTAAGGAGTTTTTGTTGTATACTAATCATAAAGCTTTATAGTACTTGGGAAGTCAACATAAATTGAATTAGAGATATATGAAGTGGGTTGAGTGTTTACAAATTTTTACATTTATGATTAAGCATAAGATTAGAGTTACTAACAAAGTTGTTGATGCATTGAGTAGAAGATGTTCTTTGCTAACTAAAATGAAAGTTGAAGTTCTTGGTTTTGATGAAATGAAAGAGTTGTATGATATTGATCCTGATTTTTCTAAAGCATGGAGAGAGTGTAGAGCACCAAATCTAATAGATCACATGATTAATTATGATGAATATTTTATTCAAAAAGATATGTTGTTCAAAGGTATTTAGTTCTGTATCCCTAGAAGTTCTATGAGGTTGAATCTAATTAAGGAAAAACATAGTGGTGGATTGGCTAGATATTTTGGAATTTATAAGATATTGAGTTTGATAAAAGAGAAGTATTATTGGCCATAGATGTATAAGGATGTTTAGAAATTTGTGAAGAGTTGTGGAGTTTCTCAAGTTGCAAAAGGAGTAAGTCAGAATACTAGATTGTATACACCAAGTTTTATTCTTGAGAAACCTTGGAGTGACATTAGTATGTATTTTGTTCTTTGATTGCCTAAAATAGCAAAGGGGTATGATTCTATATTTGTTGTTGTGGATAGATTTTCTAAAATGGATCATTTTATACCATCTAAGAAGACATCAAATGCTGAGCATGTTGCTGAAATTTTCTTCAAAGAGTTTATTAGATTGCATGGATTACCAAGAAGTATTATTTCTGACAGAGACAGTAAGTTTGTTGGTTATTTTTGGAAGACTTTGTGGAAGAAGATGGGTACTAAGCTAAAGTTTAGTTCTACATTCCATCCATAGACTGATGGAAAAATAGAAGTTGTGAATAGAAGCTTGGGTAATTTTTTGAGATTCTTAGTTGGAGATGAGACACATAATTGGGAGATGGTATTGGCACAAGCTAAGTTTGCATATAATAATTCTATGAATATGAGTATAGGGAAGAGAACTTTTGATATTGTTATTGGAATGAAGCCTAGAGGAGTATAAAATTTAAGTAATGTTGTTGGTGAAGAGAAGAGTAGTGTTATAGGAGAAAAAATTGTTGATTTTATGGAGTCTTTGCATAAGGAAGTGAAGTTGAAGTTGGAACAAAGTAATCAAAAGCACAAAGAGAATGCTGATAAGTCTAGAAGACATCATATTTTCAAAGTTGGTGATGAGGTGATGGTTCATTTTAAGAAATGAAGATTTATGGTTGGAACATAAAGTAAATTGAAGATGAAGAAGTTTGGACCTTGTAAGATCTTGAAAAAGTTTGACAGTGGAAATGCTTATGAAGTTGAGTTACTTGATGACATGGGTATATCTCTTATATTCAATGTTGTTGATTTGTATGAGTATCATGAGTCAAATGATGAAGTTGTTGTGCCTAATGATTATCCTAAGAATTAGATGGAAGAGGTTGAATAGATATTGGATTAGAGAGTTGGTAAAAGCACAAGAGAAAAAGAGTACTATGAATATTTGGTGAAGTGGAAAAACAAACCAGTTGAAGATGCTATATGGATTTCTCAATCGGAGTTGGATTCACCTTAGGTTGTGATATCTCAATGATTTAGGAGAAACATTTCTATCTACCCTAGTTGTTTGATGTAGGAGAATCCTAGGTTGACATAATATCATGTTCATTTGTGTTCATTTTTCAAGTTATTGTTGAGTTACAGTCATTGCTAAGTTGCAAGAATTACCGAGTGCCAGTAATTTTATAGTGTAAGCTGAGTTGAGATTATCCCATGTCATGTTAATATTTGGTTTAGCATGTTATCCCATCTCACTCTACAGTATGTGCTAAGTTCCACAGTGTGTGCCAAGCTATCCTTCATGTACTGAGTTATCTAGTGTGTGTTGAATGATCCTTCATGTGTCGAGTGTCAACATTTTGGATGATTTTTTTGTGTTTTTGATGTGAGTTGACTTGCAGGATTAATTTTGATCATGACATTTACGACAAGATCTTGTCTTAGGATGTGTCTAGACTATTGTTGGGTTAGCATTTCTATTAAGTAATGATCTAGATTGTTCTGTAAGCTATTTTGGCAAGTATAAATAAGGTGTATAGGCTTAGAGTTAGAGAATATTTTCAAAGAGTTTAGAAGGGAACTTAGAGGACTAAGAAATTCAGTTGCATGTGTTTGGAATTGTGAATTTGAAGTTGGATCTTAAATCTTGAATGTATTTTTTTGTCTATTTGTAACCTAGATGGCCTTACAGCTAGGCATGCATGATGATTCTTTCATGAATCAATGAAAGTCTCTCTCTCTCTCTCTCTCTCTCTCTCTCTCTCTCTCTCTCTCTCTCTCTCTCTCTCTCTAGTGTTGTTCTCTTTGTGTGTTTACTTCCATTGTGTTAACTCTATAAGGTTGGTTTAGATTGGTGTGTGTGCCTTTGTCCCTAGTTCTTCTCTCCCTTCTTGTACCAAGTTCAAATCAACACTCATGGAGCTACATTTTATTAAGACCTAAGGAATCTTCCTTACCCATTATTTTCTATTGTCACAAAAGTTTGCACCCTTGTCCAACATTTTTACCTAAGGACAACCTTGTGAAACATGAAAACAACCTCCAAGCTATGGGACTTGAACTATGAGGTTGAGTCTCCAAAGAAGGCCAACTTCCTTTCCTATCAGAGTGCACCTAACTACACTTGGAGAGGAAAAGGGAGAAGGAATGCATGAAAGCAAATCTACCTACTCTAACCTAAGGGGTGATACACAAAAACAGTGTGTTCAAACTAATCCCTTCCCATACATCCACACTTGAACCATCATAACACCAAAGATATACACATCCAGACTTGTTTTAATCTAATGATTGCATGCAGATTAGAAAACCCAAATAAATGACACAAGGAAGAAGAAAATTCACTTATATATCATTCATAGGCCAAAAGGAGATGCAGTCATACAAGATTATAGATATCCACAATACACTAATGAGAGAAAAATAAGTCTTGTGCAATACATAATTTTTTAGAGAAGATAAAGTAGAATGTCATATAGATCAGAGGTACAAGGAATTTACAATGAACTTGCAGAGTAGTATCAAGAAAATAGAGAAGAGTTGACCTTTATAAAGATTAGAAAGTATACCTTTATAGCTCAAGAATAACTGAGATATTTTCTATCCTAAACCATACTCAACCACTACCATTTAAGATTGCAGAGAACAATCATATAGATCTAGAGAAAATCTAATCTTGGCATGGATTTAGATGCAAAGAAATCCAACATTTTACCAAAAATAGAGGCCTAAGAAGACAAAATGATGCTATTAAATCACTCTAACCAAGTAGATGGATAAAAATGGAGGTGGTGGAGTGTTTCCTCCATTTACTAGGCATGGCATTCATTTTAAAGAGGTTTGAATCAATCATGAAGATCAAATTGTGCAAGAATACATCTCTTCCCTTTGTTTTTGGCTTATGAGTTAGCAAGGTTAGCAAGTCAACCGAGTTCTAGAACTAGAAAGCACCATGTGGACCAATATATTTTTATGTTTCTACCACTGGGAAAGTTCCTCATGCGTTTTGAGCACATAACCTATTAACTATGCTAGCTTTCCAACTTAACTATGATGTCACATAACAATTAGCCTTAACTGTGACTACCTTTCTTTCAAATTGGGTCCACAAGGACACATGGCAATTAGGTGTATTTCTACATTGTCTAAAACCCTTGCACCTTCAAAATGAAAGAAAGTGTTGATTGTCAATCTCCACATGATCAATGATCATAGAAAATCTCCATTATCACGATGTTTTCTTTTAAAAAAATTGGGCCCACTAGACACCCAACATCCAACTCACCAACACGTCAGCCCTCAACAAATAAAAATGAATCAAATGGAACAAAATTCAACCTCAGCACTTATTTGGCAACTATCTAGCACTACCTTCTCAACCTTGGTGGCCCACAGGGAAGAATGGGCCCACAGAGACACGTGTCGATCATTTGCTTCCCTACATTCTTTAACATCCTCACATCTTCATATAGTGGGGATGTGATGACCATTGATCTGGGAAGATTTGATGGCATAGATAGAACTAAAAACATGTGGTTCCTATTAGTACTTGCAACTAACTAGGAACCACCCATACGCTAGCTCAACTAATCGCTTTCCTTTTCTGCAGCCCGCAAAGAGAAAATAGACCCACATGCCACATGGTAGCAAGGTGCTCACCTAGATTACCTAAATTTTGAGCAATTTCATAATGCAGGAAAGTGCCTTCCATGGACCTATGCAACATCTGACGATCCAGAAAGTTGTAGGAGAGGAAAAGTAAATATAGGAAAATAGGAAATAAAATAATGTTTATTTTATTTATTTATCTTGTATTCACATGGCATTTGAATATTTAAATATGGAAAGTGACTGTTAGGTGGGCTTTCATATTTAAATTCAATTTTTTGGTGGGAGGCAATTTTGCTTAACAATTATGGTGACTCAGAGGGGGTGCAAGCCTACTATGCATATGACTAGTGACCTTATGCATCCATTGGGCTCCAAAGCCTTAAAATATGAAGATCTAAACACAATAAAACACCATATCCCTACCCTTGCTTCTCTACAACTTCACAAAAATCTGTAGCTACCAAGAAAAAAAACTATGGGGAACTCTGGAAAGCTCAAAAAAGCTCCAAATGATAAAATTGTGCTCATGCACTTATTAGAAAGCAAGAAAACTATTCTAATATGTACAAAATACCTTTAACCTCCTCTAAAATCAAGGTTTAAGGTGAATCCCATTGACTGAGATTGGGAGAAATTCACCATCAAGCTTGGATAGTTGAAAAGCATTGGCCTCTTTGCAATTGGTGATAATATATGGGCCACTCCACATCGCATCAAATTTGGAGTGCCTACCTAGCTTAGCTCTATTAGTATCCCATTTGAGGACAAGGCCTCCTTCCTTGAAGATTCTAGTCATAGCGTTCTCATCAAAGCTTCTTTTGACCTGTTGCTGATGTACCTCAAGTGTATGCATAGCTTGCTATCTTTTTTCCTCCAATTCCATTATTTTAGCCAACCTAACTATCATAGTATCATCCTCAACTAGCTCCAATTGATGAGATAGTTCAAGAGAGGGAAACTCAAGTGAAATAGGAAGCATTGCTTCCCTTCCATATACTAGAATAAAAGGTGAGTTCTTAATTGCTCTCTTGGGTGTGATTCTGTCAGCCCAAAGGGTAGTCTTCAACTTAGCATGCCAACACCTTTGGTTGTCTTCAATTGTCCTCTTCATTATTTTGATGAGGTTCTTATTAAAGGATTTTTCCAAGCCATTCCATTGGGAATAATAATTAGAGGAAGTGCTCAAATATATTCCATATTATAGAGCCCATGAGCACATATGATTTTCAATAAAAGATTTGGCATTATCTGATATGATGGTTGATGGAATACCAAATCTAGTCACTATTCCATCAAGGAATTCAACCACTGAAGGTTTTGTTGCATCTCTTAGAGCTACTACCTCCATACATCTTATGAAATAATCTATGGCTAAGATCCATTTGTGACCAACACTAGAGGGTAGGTTTATTGGACCAATAAAATCCAAACACCATTGAGCAAAGGGTTGGTCTATTTGGATGGGATGGAGAGGAGAGGCAACCAATCTTTTCTTTCCTAAGAAGAAAGAACATTTCTCACATTTCGTCACATGTTTGTGAAAATAATTGAAAAAATTTGGCCAATAATAACCAGCCCTCATTATCTTCATTGTTGTAACCCTAGCTTAAAAATGACCACCAGCAAGCCAATCATAGAACTCTTTTAATAGCCTATTGATATTATCATTTTTGATACACCTCAATAGGATCCAATTAGAATCCTTCTTGAATAGTATTCCATAAACCAAGACATAAGGGATAGGCTACAATATGAATTGTCTTCTCTTAGTTCTATTCAGGCCATGTGGATATCTTCTCTCTACCAAGAAAGTAGTCATGTCATGCAACCAATCATTTTGATTTTCATTCTCTACTGGTTTCTCGTCCTATATTAAGAGGGAAGCTTCCTCAGGTGTCTCAAAAGAAGAGACCATTTTCTCACACAATCACGTACCTCTCACAAGTTTGGTGATCTTGATATCAATGTCATATTCCATGACTTTTGTGATCCATCCGATTCTTTTTTCATTGATATCTTTATTCAATAGGAACTCCTTTACACTTGCATGTGGAACCAAGAGCTGGACCTTGTTATGAGATAAAATATGTCCAAATTTTTTGAGAGCCCTTACAATAGCAAGGACTTCTTTCTCTACGTAGTTGTATTTGTTGGTGTAAATAAGTATTTACTTATTACACTTAATTAAGTTTACTGAGGTTAATGCATTATTTTATTATTTTGCATTATTTTATTTGTGAGACACTTAGGAGTTTGTGCACTCTTGTGAGTTTTCTTGATGACATCACAAGGGGTCCACACCTCTTTTAAGCACATGGTGTCTACAACATAGGAATATTCTACACACATATGACACTTAGTCATTCTTATCCATTCATCTAGAATGTTGGATAAGGTGCTTAGTTGTCTTATCTTCTGGTTGTTTCTAGAGACATTCTAGGTGCTTCCTGAGAGGCTTTTATATACAGTCACTCCTAGTGTGTTGAACATCACATTCTAAACAGAGCAATGTATTTGGACATACTCTAATTAATTGATCATATCCATTTTTGGTCTACTATGTGCTTGTGTTTGAGTTCTTAGTTCCTAGGTGAATTTTTCCCTTAGGAAAATTCTTACAGTATCTTCCTTCATAATCATTAAACCCCTTGCTAAAGAAAGCAATGGGCTGCTCCAAATTCTCATCATTCAGCTATGTTAGAACAACTAATATACTCGATTGTCCTCCAAGGAAGTAAAGGATAAAGTCTCTATCAAACTTGGGATTGACAAGAGTGGGAGCTTATGCAATTGATTTCTTGATCTCTTCAAAACTATCCTTCCCCTCCTTGGTCCAAATAAACAACATATTCTTCTTCAACATAGCTGTGAGAGGCTTCACCATGGAGGCAAGATCGAAGATGAACCTTGTTATAAAGTTGATCCTACCAAGAAAGCTCTATAATCCTTTCTTATAATTGGGAAGTGGGAGTGAGAGAATTACTTCTACTCTCTCTAGATCTATTGTTAGCCCATTTATTGACACAATATGTCCTAGGAACTTTCCTTGGTCAGTGAAAAATACACACTCCTTGGGATTCAGGGACACACCATACTCTTTGCATCTTTCAAATATCTATCTCAAATGATCAAAATGATCTAGCAAATGTTTTGAGAAGATAGTTATACCATCAAGATAGACTAGCACAAAAAATTTCAGCACACCCTTGAAGGCCATCTCCATTCCCTTCTAAAATGTGGCACCTGCATTGGTTAGTCCGAATGGCATATTACAATAAGCATAGTTACCCCATTTGGTAGTGAATGTTGTCTTATATCTATCTAAATCTTGGACTAGAACCTTATTATAGCCTAAAAAAAAAATCTAAGAAAGAAAACCTTTCTAAGCCACTAAATTTGGATAGAATTTTTTCCATAAAAGGAAGGGGATGGTGATCTTTAAGAGAAGCCTTATTAAGATCCCTAAAATCTACATACAATCTAATTTCTCCATTCTTCCTTCTAATAGGAACAAGATTGACTACCCATGAAGAGTGCTTAATAGGAAAAATAATATTGGCTTCTATAAGTTTGGATAGTTCCTTTCTCATTAAAGGTTCAATCCTTAGGTTGGCTGGCCTTTGCTTTTGTCTAATAGACTTAGCATCATGGTTTAAATGTATGGTATGCTGAAATAAACTTGGGTCAAAACCCTTTAAGTCTTCAGATCTCCAAGAAATAACATCATTGAATTTGTTGGGACTAAAAATTGCATGGTCAATTTTGAGAACCATTGAAAAAATCAAGTCCCATAAATGCCCTTTTGATGAGATTGTACCTGATTGTCAGTTTGAGGCCTAAGAGGTGTTTAATGCTTCTAACACCTTTCATTTAGTGCATCTATGTGTTCTATGAAGTTAAACTGACATTTCAAACCATTCTGCGAAGTCCCATTTTGAGCTAGTGTCAAAATTTGCAATTCTGCCCAACTGTCAAATAGCGACCAGAGGCCCAGTTTGCATTTGAATATCTTTTACCTAGGAATGTTTCATGACCTTCCACTTTGGTGATGTTTAGTGTCCATAATAGAGAACCTATGTTTCAATTTTCAAGTCATTTTAAATCCGTTTGACTAGGTTTTTCACCCCGCAAAGTTGGTCATTTACTGTTTTGTGCATTTAACTAGTTGTTCACAATTCTGGGAAGCCCTGTTCGACCAATCATATCTTTGACCCAGTTGACCCAAATGAAAAAATTCTTTTTGCATCGTGTTCTAGGGGTAAGACAATTCATATGTTCCAATTTTGAGATCATGTCGAATCCATTTGATCAGTTTGCTAACATGATAAAAAATGCAATTTATATTATCTTGTTACAGCTAAGGTAGCTTGATTGATCCGTACCCTTGTTTGGCACATTATAACTTTGATCTTGTGATTGGTGAGCCTAAATGGATTATATCATTGTGTTGTCTCCTAAAAATCCTTGAAGTATGCCAGTTCCCAAGTCATGAAAAATCCATTTGCATACTTTCTTATGTCCATACATTTGCCAAAAATTACTTTTTGACACATTTCTCTGTTAAAATTTCCAAGTGCCTATTTTCGAAAATTCGCCAAATGTGCTCTGTGATTCTTCATGAGCCCAAAACATGGAATTATATTCTCTTCATGGCAATGAACTTATATGCTAGTTTTCAAAACCCCAAGTGATGAATAACCCAGTTTATGCTTTTAAACATTGTTTGCTTGTAGAGTAATTGAAGTATGGATATTCAGCAATTAAAATCTTTTTACTAGAAAATCATCATGGGCTAAGAATTTGCAGTATGATAGAGTGTGCAGGATTGAACACTCATGCCGATTTTTATGGCCTAGTTATTTGATTGTATTAGTTTTAAAGGCTAGCCAATGAGCCTCCAGACAAATCCACAATTTCCACAATTGATTAAAAGAAGTTGGATAGAATGGAACAAAACATATTGAAAGGTTTTAGAAGAAGGCAAGTGTTGATTAAGCCCAATTTTGTTTGCTCTTTTTCACCAAATGAACATGGAAGCCACAGGTTATCAAAGCAAGGAAGATTTTTAGTTTTAATTGTTTTAGAAGTCTGTCGACATTATAAAGGAAATGAGGCATCCATATAATTATAAAAAAGGAGCCGGCCAAGAATAAATTGGCATAAGGAAAAGAAAATCTGCTATCATTGGGGAGAATCCATGCCAAGTAGAAGGAGCAACCGGCCACCATTTGAGAACTCAGCATCAAAGAATGGTAAAGGCTCACCACATGTTTTTTGACATAGTCTACTACAACCTCTGTGAAGATGAAAATGAAAAGGGGCAGCCCATGAATAGAAGAATAAATGCTGAAACAAAAGCACCAAAATATAGAAAGAGCTGCCCAGTTTAAAAGGAGTGGTATTGAAAGGAGCATCCACACCGAGGTAAGCCATGGCTGAATTAAAAGGAGACATCCATAAATAAATAAAATGCAGCCAGAGGAAGGAGCAGTCCACGTTTTTAATAAAATGTACAGATTTGCTAGTGAAACAAAGCTCAAGGAAGCATGTATCCACGTTTTTGAAGCCCATGGCTTCCTCCAACAATAGTATCACATTTTTTACAAGGGGGAGCTTCATTTTAAGTGACCATATGCATAAGAAACAACCATCATTATGAAAAGTCTGCTGATTCATGGCAAAAAATGACCAACAAGCAGGGATATTTACATAAAAATGAAGCTCCATTATGGAGCTATCAATCACAAGGTTAGAGCTCCATGTAAGAATGAGCAACTCATGCCAAAGGAGCTGGAATAGCTCACACATATGCAACAAAAGAAATCGGCATCTATAGGATAGAGGGAAAAGTAAAAAGAATTATCCCACATCAGTTGTACAAGGGAAGTTTTTGTTATTTAAATACTTTTGCACTCAACCATGTAGTGTCACCAATACAAAGGCTTTTGAAAGTTGTGTGATGTGTGGTGGATTTTGTGGGTCCCAGTTGATTAGAGGACAGAGTATAATTTTGAATGGGCACACAATTCAAAGGTCGATGACATCAGCAGAATGAAGGTGACCAGAAAAGTCAAAAATCTGGTGCTGCGCTACTTCGCTAGCCGAAAAATTTCAAATAATCCGGCTAGCGAGGTAGCTACTAGCCGAAAAACTTCCAAAATTCGATGAGAGCCAAAAATGGTCGTGGGTTTCACTTGCAATAAATCACAAGGTGCCATGTGGCACAAACTTCAAGACAGATGTGATGTGGCAAGATGTTGAACAAGATCATGCCACGTGGCACATACAGCAGTTCTTGTTATCTCGCTAGACGAAGTTGGTCACCGGTTAAGCATGGCGAAGTAGCGAGAAGATGACATGTGGCGTTGATGAGGTTGTCCAATTAGAATGTGACATGTGGTGCTGCTTAGGTTTGAGCCAATCAAAAGATGACACGTGTCAAGCATGGTCAAACCAAGTTTGACTCAGATGGAACTTGTGAGGAAAAATTCAAAAGTTTTAGAAAAATTTAAAGATTTTCCTCCAAATGTACAGGTCAGACATTTTAAATAATGTCTAAACTTTATTTAGTTTAAACTTTAATGAAAGTTTAAATTTTTTGCATAAATAATGTAAAGCCATGAACAAAGGCATAATTTTCAAATGGCCATATCTAGGGCAATTTTTAACTGAATTGGGCACTCCAATATACCGTTGGAACCGGGAGAATCTAAAATTTCCAAATCTGGAGTTTGTTTTTGCACAGGTGCTTCCTGGTTCAAGTTATAGGACAATTTGTGAAATCATAGGCATTGGTGATAGAATAGGCTAAGTTCTTCAGTGATGATTAAGATTGGTTAGAGGACGGTTTTAAAGGTCTGTTGCAATTTGAAAGTGAAGAAAATCAACTTGAGGTTGGTTTCTTGTCTTCTTAAAGCATTTTCAACTGATTTGTTACTTTTACCTTGAATTCACTTTTACATCAGGATCGGTTACATGCTTTTTATCATCAAATTTTTGAGATATTTCTACCTGGTAGAGGCCAAATGATGAGGATTAGATATGATATGCAGTTGTAGAGAGTAAGGCGAGAGAGGTTTCTTCATCTTCTTGAAGAGGAATTCTAAAGGGACACTTGTCGACTGCAAATTCAATCCGAGAATTGCCTTCTTCATATTTATTCTTTCTTCTCCTTTGAAAAAAGGTTGTTGGTTGGTTTTCTATTTTTCAATTCTTGAAGCTCTGCTCAGGCTGTGAAAGCCGCACACCCAACATTTCTCTTTTATATTGAGTAGCATTCATGTTTTATGCAGATAGTTCTGGTCTGTTAGGTGATTTATGAGTTATTTTTTGTACATTTCATGTATTTGGTTTCAAGGAAAGCAAATAAAGAGCAGCAAAGTTTTGAAGTTCAGTCTGAATCTTGTCTCCTGATTATGGCTCTGTTATTTCTTCTAATTTGTGATCAAAGAGCATGAATTAGGTTGCATTTCATTTTGAAATGTATGTGGTTAAAATGTCTTGCTTATGGAACAAAGAACCATGTAATTGCTTGATATTTGTCATAGGGTTTGCAGATTTCGTGATAGGATGTTCTGAGTATGAGATTCATTATGTAGCAGATGTCTATTCACAAGGTGAAAGATAGATCAAGGATCTTGATGTAGAGATACGTCTAAGGTTTCCAGGAGATGTATGGTTATGATTCATTTAATTGCCCAATAGATAAGGCACTGGTCAAAGATAGGATCATTAAGTTCTGTTGCTCATACTTGGGTCCTGCTGATATCAACATATTAAATCACTTTTCCCTTTTATGTTGAAAGCTATTCAATGTTAACCCGCACTTAGCTTACCAGTTTCATGAGTTATGCTCTTAGCTATTTCATGCTTCTGATTCCTTGTTGAGTATAGAAGATTTAGGGGTTTTTATCTGCTTCATAATAGATTCAGTGTATGCTTTGACAACTGGTACCATAGAAAGAATCTATAGGTCTACCCACCTAGGTTTTGCAGAGCCTGAAGAAGAAGAAGGGTCTAGCATTATAGTTGGCCTGGTGTCTGAATGGGCATGTTAAAAATGGGAGTTAGCTGCCCCTAGATGTGTTTTGTTCTCATCAGGGTAATTGGAAACTGGTAACATTTTCAAACACCAACATAATTCTTGACATAAATTAATGAAAACGTCTTGTTCAACATCAGTGCATACATTTCCAAGTTAAGAGTCCTTCCATCAACAATAGTGATGGGTGTGTAGTTATACCTCTTTGTGGTTAGTTTTGAACCTTTTTCTTTTTCTTGATCATCAGAGTTGAAAATGCCTTCTAAGATGACCAGACCTTTAGGCAATTTATTGGAGTTTAGGTTCATAATTTGGTCCCCATACCAACTTTGTAGCTTGGACTAATTTCTAGCAGATAACTCTGCTTCAGTTTGCAAGAAATTAACAATCTGTAAATCTAAATCAAATACTTTCAAATTGGTGCAATTATCTGGGATGACAAGCCTTACAACAATTCTAATTTGTTGCCTCTTTTCATTAGTAACATGCTCTAGTATATCATAACGAGCACCAATGGCTACAAACCTAAAAACATGCTTATTTTTGTTTCTTGGGACACTTTGAATATCGAAAGCATGAAAGTCTTCAAGTAGGTCCCAAACTCTATGTTTTTATGATTTGAGAAGGTTGTTCTTCATGACATTCTAATTTCTAATTTGATTAAAAACCAACTCACTATCCCCAATACCTTTAATAATTTTATGCCTCTCCTTTGTGCCCTTTGGAGACCTTGGATCAGAGCTTCATATTCTACCACATTATTAGTGTAGCCAAATTGGAGCCTATATGAAAAGTAGTATTTCTCCAAATTCAGTGAAACCAACATAACACCAACACCTAAACGATTTATATTTCTTGAGCCATTGAAGAACATACTTCATATCCCTCTCATATCTTCTTGTGCCTTCATAAGGCTAGGGACAAGATCATCCTTTTCTAACACATAGTATGTACCAAGACCTATCTCAAGGGTTTCTGATATAGGATCAAATTGATATGCATTAGTCCATTCATCTAAGAGAAAATCAAGTATCTCTACAAGAGAAGTGACATGCTCATTCACTATATCATTCTCATCCATTTCTAGGATAGTGCAATTCATATTGATGAGATTAGGGATAATAGACTCAACATAATAAAGGGATAGAGGCTCTACTTTGATTGAAGCCTTGGTCCCATACCAATTAGAAGATATGTAACTACCTATTTGTGCAGTGAAGTCTCTTTAAAGATAAATGGTAAAGTGTGGCTTGATTTCAGCACCTAATATATCTTGAGTTATAGTACAACCAGGGCATACATGTAGGGCCATTTCCACATTCCTAAGGATCCCTATAGTCTTGATAGTACTACCATCCAATAGTAATACATCCCTAACAATGGGTTCATAATTCATTTCTAAAGCATCAACAACACACTTACGTATCACTGAACTACTAGCCCTTGAATTAGTCATGCAATTTTGGACTAATTATATCCCCTATAATCAGAGAAACATAAAATGGAGGAGGTCTAACCTTTTAACTTATTTATACCTCCTTTTATGGTTGTACTAGACTTGTGGCACTCTTCATGCTAGGTGACTAGTCCTTTGGTTCAATACTTTCCAATTGCTACTACAACAACTTCTTTTGTGTGGATATAGCAGCAACAACATCCCACATGGAAATATTCAAATTTGTCTTCTTCATATGATCTACCACACTAAATAAGGCATTATGTTCTTTTCTAGAAGCCTTGGGAGCTACATGTGTAGGGGGTTGAGTTGAAATAGCTTTAGGGTCTATCACATCTCCTCTAGAATTATTGTATTTTTGTTGTAGAGGAACAATGGGTCTATCATTTTTTGCCTATACATGAGGCAATACATTTGATGTTGAAGCTTGATTAGGAGGAGGAGGGGTAGCATCTTCAATAGATTTTCTTTTTTTTCCTAGTGTTGTGAGCAATGGAATCTTGGTTTACATTACAATGTTCCTCCACCTGATGATTCATAAAGGAGAAATCACCCTGTCTTTGCATAAATGAGGTATCTTTGGATTGGTTCTCCTTGTATGATTGTCCTACTATAGGCTCTTGAATGGTCAAAGCCAAATAATATTCAAATTTTTGACACATGCAATAGGCATAGGAGTAGTTGCAAGAAGGACAAAAATCCTGATCCTAAGCCATATTGTTTTGAGGGACTATGGATGTACCTCAATTTGCATTTGAAGTAGAAGCATGACTATTCTGCCTACTCTGATCAAAAGAATTATTCCTATAATTATAATTTAGAGGCCTACCATTTTTTGGAGTTTGATATTGTAATTGATGAGGCTTATTACCTTGAGCTTGCTACCTTTCCAAAGTCATCACTTTGTTGCTTACTTTTTACATCATAGAGAAGTTATCTTCCAATTTCTTCCCTTGGCCTTGCAATCTTTTATCTATGTTCAACATCATAGACTACATCATCTCCTTGATTTCATCTATTCCATTTGAAGATGTGGAAGCTTGAGGGACTAGAGAAAAGAATTGTGATGTGGAAGTTGTGGGAATAGGGGTCATTGCTGGTTGGTGATTTGGGACATCATAGAAGAAGAGCATAGGAGGCCTTGGAGCTAACTTCCCTCCTTGTATTAATATATTTTCTACCCTTATTGCTATTCCATAAGCATTAGGTAAAGTGTCTCCTCTGATGGTTTGGATTGTGGAGGTAATGTCACTATTAAAAGCCCTTAGATAATGTAAGAAGACATTACAAGGGGTAGGTTTTACTAAAGTAGGTATTCTATCCCATGTTTTCTAAAATCTATAATTGAAATCAGTCATACATTCATGAGGGGCTCTTTTTATGGTAGTTAGTTGTTCCAAAAGTGACAAATAGTCACTTTTTTCCTCAAAGTGTTTACATAGTCCTACTCCTAATCCATCCCAATCTGTTATAGAACCATGTGATAGACCCTTATACCATTGCAGGCATTTCCCTTTTAAAGAGGAAGCTAGGATTCTAATGGCCACATCGTCTTCTATAATACCATGTATATTATAGACATTTGCAACCTCTTGAGTATGTTCTAAGGGAGAGATAGAAGTTTCACCAGTAAATTCAGGTATACTTTTAAGTGCAGCTATTGGTATGCCATATCTTTGAGTGAATAAAAGAGGACTTCTACCATTAAAGGTGGCAAAAGCATGATCTCTAACCACATAAGGAAGTAGTCTATTAATATGAGTTGATGGCTTTCTAGGTTGAGACATAACAACAAGAGGAGTGTAAATTGATCTTGTAGGGGTGTGTATTTCATATGTACTCCAAACTGGTGATAGAGACAATCTAGTATTTCTTCCTCTAGGATTTGAAAATGAAAGATCTTGATACTAAAATTTACCTCTAGAAGATTCCCTTGTTTCAGCTTTGGGCATGAATCACAACAACTTCGACCTAGAATCAAATATGAAGGGTGTAGAGTTACCAAGTTTTTTTTATGGAAATGAGCCTCTTGAAGACCTAGAATACTAAGAGAAACACTATTTCCTTAGTATCAACTTGAAGTTATTCACTTTTGACACTAGTAGACTTGAAATCTTCTTGAACCTTTTCCCACCAGCTGTTTCAAAAACTATTGTCACAAAAGTTTGTACCCTTTTCCAAAATTTTTACCTAAGGACAACCTTATGAAACATGGGAACAACCTCCAAGCTATGGGGCTTGACTATGAGGTTGAGTCTCTAGAGAAGGTTGGCTTCCTTTTCTAGCTAGGTACACCTAACTACACTTGGTGAGGAAAAGGGAGAAGGAATGCATGAAAGAAAATCTACCTACTCTAACCTAAGGGGTGATGCACCAAAATAGAGTGTTCAAACTAATCTCTACCCACTCATGCACACTTGAACCATCATAACACCAAAGATATATACATCCAAACTTGTTTTAATCTAACAATCTAATGTAGATCAATAAACCCAAATAAATGACACAAGTAGGAAGAGAATTCACTTATATATCATTCATAGGCCAAAAGGAGATGCAATTATGCAAGATTGTAGATATCCACAATACACTAATGAGAGACAAATAGGTCTTGCACAATACATCAATGTCTAGAGGAGATAAAGTAGAATTTCATATAGGTTTAGAGGCATAGGGAATTTATAGTGAACTTGCATAGAAATATCAAGAAAATAGAGAAGAGTCAACCTTTACAAAGATTACAAAATCTGCCTTTATAGCTCAGGCACAACTGAGATGTTTTCTATTCTAAACTAAACTCAATCACTACCATTTAAGATTGTACAGAACAATCATATAGATCTAGAGAAATTTGATCTTGGCATGGATTTAGATACAAAGAAATGCAATATTTTGCCAAAAATAGAGCCCCGAGAAGATAGAATAGTGCCATTAAATCGCTCTAACCAAGTAGATGGATAAAACTAGAGGTGGTGGAGTTTTTCCTTAATTTACTAGGCATGAAATTCATTGGAAAGAGTGTTGGAATAAATCATGGAGATTGGATTATGCAAGAAAACATCTCTTCCCTTTATTTCTAGCTCATGAGTTAGCAAGGTCAGCATGTCAACTGAGTTCTATAACTAGAAAGCACCATGTGGACGATTATTCTTTTATCTTTCTACCACCTTTCAAGGTCCTCATGTGTTTTGACCTCATAATCTACTAACCACACCAACTTTCCAACTTAACCATGATGTCACATAACGGTTAGCCTTAAATGTGACTGCCTTTCTTTTAAACTGGGTCCATGAGGACACATGGTGATTAGGCATATTCCTACATTGTCTAAAATCATTGCAGCCTCAAAATGAAAGAAAATGTTGATTGCCAATCTTTGCAAGATCAACAATCATAGAAAATCCCTATTATCATGACGTTTAGTTTTATAACTTTTGGGCCCACTAGACACCCAACATCCAACTCACCAATGTCAACCCTTGATGAATCAAAATGAAGTAATTGGAATAAAATTATACCTCAACACTTATCTAGCAACTATTTGGCACTACCTTCTCACCCAGGGTAGCCCACATGGAAGAATGGAGCCATAGAGACACATGTCAACCATCTGCTTCCCCACATTCTTTAACATCCTTACATCTTCATAAAGTGGGGATTCATATGAATGTGTTAAAAGTCAAGATGAATGTAATAAATCCATAGATAATTATAATTTGTCTTTTGATTTTGAAGAGATGGATTCAAGATCTAGTGAATCAGATGATTGCAATCAATATAAGAAAGATGGATACTTAACTAAAAATGAATGATGTGATGACATGTGTGAGAGTGAAGAAAACTTTAGCAATAGTAGAGATAACTCTTCTTGTGATGAAAGTGATTATGATGATGCACGTAGTGATAAGGTATTTTACAAAGAAGAGGAAACATGTTATGATAAGGATTCTAATTTTTCATATTGTTCTATTGATGTTACTATTGCTGTAAGTATTTTGGATCAGGTGGATTATGATCAAAGTCAAGAAGAACAGACTTGTGATGAAGTCTTGTTGAAAGTTGATGAAATTTTAGAACTATTGGCTTGTGATTGTGAAAGGTATGCAAGTGTTTTTAAGGATAATCCATCTTTCCCTTGTTATGTTTCTTCTCAACATGAAGTCCTTTACACAAATTTTGATGCTGAAAGTAATACAAAATTGGAATATTATGTGTCAATAATTGCAGTTGTATATGATAGTAGTTCAAATGTCAATACACATGACAACTTATCTAATGTAGAGAATATTGCTATAGGGAGATTTAGTTTTGATTCAAATTCCTCTCATGTTGTTGATATTGCAATGATTTTTTTTTGTTCACGCGATGAAAAGGAAAAGGCTAGAAGTTGTGAATTTGATCTAGAGTTTATATTTTGTGTTGATGAGTCTAGTGATGATGAGTTTGATAGATTCAAACTTTATTCTAATGAGTTTTTGAATAGAGACAATGAAAATAATCAGCAAGTTGTTTATGAGCACTTTCATGATACATTTTGTAACTTGGTAACTAATTAATTGTTTGAAGAATGTGAAGGAGTTTTAGAACACATTAAATCTGATCAGATGTTGAACATGATTGCAAATGAGGAGAAATCAGATTTCATGTCCCCTTCATACCTAGTTACAAAAGGTGAGTTGCAAGCTCTTGACACATGCAATGTTTTAAATGAAATAGAGTATGAAGAATTTGTTTTTTGCATTGATAGCATGCATCAGTCATACATTCATGAAGATTTTTAGTGTTATTCTAGTTTCTTTGAGTATGCTAATTCACCTTCTCATAGTGAGCATGACGTTGAAGTAAATTCTAATTGGTATATTCACTATGAGAGTGAAGAGAGTAATTTTGTTTTCCCAAGTGATCTAATAGAGAATGTTGATTTTATTGGTGAAACTAATGGAAGATATATTCTCACCTTACCTCATGAAAATGGAAATGACAATTAGGTCTATGAAAAAGGTAAGAAGTTTTGTTGAGTTTCAGTAGCCCAAGGCCATTAGTTGTACAACTTAGGAGTGGTTTTCTTGCTTTCAATATAGTTGTTTGAGAGAAAGTTTTGGAGTGATCTGATTCTTCTAGAGATCTAAATCTATGCCATGTCCACAAGGGACATGCATCCCCAGATAAACCCATTATTGGGACTAAAATTGAAGCCTTGATTTTGAGTAATATTCTAAATTTTGAGTCAATTTCAACCCCTAAAAGAACTTTTAATGTATGTGTATCTAGTTGTCACTTTGAGGCCTATGAAGTGTTTCATGTTTCTAACACCTTGTATTCATTATATGCATGCATACTATGATGATAAATTGTCATCCTGAGTCATTCCATGAAGTTTCATTTTAAACATTGTTCAAATCTACATTTTTTCCTAAATCTCAAACGATGACATGAAGCCTAGTTTTCAATTGAATATCTTACACCCAATAATATTTCATGACTCACCTCTTTGAGAGTGTTTATTTATTATGCATATTAGAGAACCTTTGTTTACTGGTGTCTAAAAATGTCAATTGATCAGTAGCCATATTCGGGATGTCATAACTCTAAATCCATGATAGATAAGACCAAATGGATTGCACCAATATGTTCTACTCTAAAAACACTTTAATTTTTCCAATTTTCAAGTCTTGACAAGCTAGTCTACACACTTTCCTAGGTCCATTCTGCTTGTGAAAATTATTGTTCTGCTAGTGTTCCTAGTTCTACAATTCTAAGAACCCAACTTTGAATACTCGCCAAATTTTTGTAGTTATTCATCATGAGGAAAAATAATAGATTTATACTCTCATCACGAAAATAAATGATTGCCCTAGTTTTCATGCCCCCAAGTGTTCATTTGGCCTATTTTCAAAACCAAAACCAAGCACACTACTATTTTCTGACATGTTTATCTGTAGGCAGTTTCAAGTGAGCAACCTTGATGGTCAATATCTTTTGACTCAAATGTCATCATGACATGAAATCTAGTAGGATGCAAGAATGTCAAACAAAAAATAAATATACTTGTTTTCTAGGCCAAATTATTTAATTTAGTTAGTTTTTAAAGCTGACTCATAGGCCTTACTGTTAGAAAATCACAATTTGCAAAAATAAGGTAAAATGAGTATTAAATTGTTCAAGAAGTGATGGATTTTGAATCAAGTTAGTATGAAAAGTTAATTGATCAATTTGAAAGGCCAGGTGTTTCAGTTCAATTTTTTTTTGCTAGACCCACTTCAAGGCCCGACTGATTTCATCAGATTGCAAAGTCACACTCGCACAGTAAAAATGTCTTGATAAGACATAATGGCTATCATTTTCAAAATAATTCACTATGCAATGTGAAAGTATGTGTTTGGTTTTATGCCCATGGAAAGCATACTAAAATGGTTCAAAAGTTTGTATTTCTAAAAGAATTTTGGTATAAGATTTTTGGCATGAAATGAAATGTAAGGAGTTATTTAGCAATTTCATCAAAACTAATTTTAGAAGGCACTCAGTCCAACTTGCCTAATTCCTAATTACCTTGAAGATATATGATATGAGATGTCCCTTGGAGGCATGTTGACATGGTAACTCAGTCAATACAATTGGAAAGTATTAAAAAAAAATTTGAAGGTAATATATCCAGTAACAATTTGAGGATGTTTTTATGTGCTCACTATTGATTTATGTCCCCAATCTCTTACTCCAATAATTTTTTAAACCAATTGAATTTTTCAATTTTTCCTCTAAGTCTATTTTATTGTGCATTTTTTAAAGAAATATGGGACATTGTTGACAAAAATATGAAAGAATGGTGTTGATTGAGTATATAACAATAGGGAAAGTGATGGAGCAATGATGAATTGCTCTAGTCTCACTAGTTTGAAGGAAAAATTGTTGATATAGATAGTGCTTCCATACTTGCTACACTCCCTCCTGATCTTCATGTTGAGGTTTTGTTAACATATCCAAAGATTTTTCTAGTGAATATATATGAATCTCTTGTTACTAAGGCACAAAAACTACATCAAAGGTTTGGGTATTATCTCTCGATAGGTAGAATAGGAGCAACCCAAAGAGTATTGATTGATAGAAGTAGATGAAATGGTTCTGACATTGGAGGTACACATAGTTCCATGGGGTCAAAAAAAGTTGGAAGTTCAAGTTCCCTTGAAACTTTTTTTTGTGGATAAATTGATTGAATTTGATGGGAAGCCTTTAGTTGATGCTCAAGTTCTCATTTCTCACAGTGTATTTTATAAGTAGGTTTGCAGATCTTTTAAAGTGTTTCTTGTGGTCGGGAGTCTTATCCTTTTCCAATACATGTTTTTGTGGAGATGTGAGGTTCATAAGGTAGAGGTATAGGGTAGTTCTAAATACTACAACTCCACATGACTAGGCTATTGGCACACATCCTCCAATCCATGGAACTGATTCTCCTCAGCAAATGTGTATTGGCAATTGAGGTCTATCTGCATTTGTAGGCAAGTATAAAAAGGTACTATGCAAGTCAAACAAATATGAAACACTTAGGCTTCATGTTACTAGAACTTTTATTGAGAGAGCCTAGACATTGTATGCATAATATAGAATTAATATGTCTTCCCAAACTATTCATAGAAACCCACCTGAATGCACAGCTAGATGCAAACTCATTATCATGTAATTTGATGTGCTATTATTCAAAAGATGAGTTTAATGAAATTTTCTACCAAAAATGTGTATTATGCCATCTACAAAGTTAGATATGCGGTTGAATTTCTTATAATTCTCCTATTGATTGTTGTGTATGAGATTTAAAAAAGGGACAATAGGTGAACTATTGATTAAGATGTAAGTGGTGCAACCATCCCAAATTATATATATAGTGAAGAAATCTCCCACTAGGATCTAAGCCAATTTTGATGTCAATCATGAAGGAAATTAAGCTTGAGAGTGTCAAGGCATAGAAATTGGCTCATGTGTAATACTAAGATTGTAGGAAACCTAACTTGAAAGCTAAAAAAATATGAACAATGCATGAAAGCATTATCCCAAATTGCCTTTGTGTGGGTATTTTTAAGTTTTTAAATACCAAAACACTTAAAGATAAGTTGTCTTAAGTGGTCAATGCTTAAAGGAAAGGTGCCAAGGCCACATACAACACCCAATTTCATTCAACCATGGAGTAAATTTTGAACAATGTGCATGATGATAGTGATGTGGCACCTTGGTGCCAAGTGCAAAAATGACACATGATAGCCAAGTGGACAAATAGTTGATTGAAACATGAGCAATGTGACAATGAGATGATGAATCATATGGTGAGACGTGACACTGTGTCAGAAGTAGGTGAGTGCTTAATGGACCAATCAGGCGACACCATGTGGAGGTAACATGTCAAGGCACCCAGGTGGTGATGACTATACAATGATAGACCAATCACCTCATGACACATCAAAGATTAGAAAACTCAAGTTTGACCCAAATGTAGAATTGGAGAGAAAGTTGAAAAGTTCAAATAAAATTAATTTTTATTCTTTTTTTGGGTTTGAATGTGCATATAATTTTAAATCAGATTGGTTTATATCTTAAAGTTTAGACTGTTGAGATCAGATTGAAAAAGTTTGTTAAAGAGGGAGATTGTTGAGAGCATACAAGTATGATTAATATGTTTTGATCATTTTTTTATCACTAATGTCAAACGTGCTATTTGCTAGTAAGACAACTACTTATATGATTTAAGTACTATCACTTATTTGATTGATGAAGAGTATTTGATCAAAAGATGTAACAATAGCACCTAGAGGAAAGTTTGAGTTATGATTATGTAAAGGAGTACAATAATCGGTTAAGACAATGATAACATGATGTATTGATAATCTACTTAAGGTTACAAGGGCTGGTTACACTAAGAAAGTTTAGAAGAACAAGTTACACAAAGTTTGTCTGCAAAGCTTGACCAAGTGGATAGTAGTGTTGGGCATTTATTTTGCACGAGGTCAATGGCAAGAATCCATAGTGAAATTCGTCTCTTGAAAAGAAAATCTTTTAAGGATCCACTCCAAGGTTTAGTGTTTGTCTTGCGACATACCAAAATCTACTTAGTAGAAGATAAATGTGAGTGTTCACAAGGAGGCCTTTGTTGGTTCTAAAACTCTTTTTTCTTGGAATTGAAGTAAAATTTGTTCGTTGTCTCAAATTATTACACCAAAAGAAAAATATTTTTGTATTTTTCAATGAATTCAACTCTAAAAATGCAGCTACTATAGGGTCCTATTCTAATAGGGGGGTTAGCAAAGCAAATAATGAAACTAAAAGAAAAATAACGTGAAATCAAATGACTTTGAAATTGAAATTCCTAAATGGACATAAGCCACAGAACACAACATGCTACGAGTTAAAACTTTGAAGAAATTAGTAGGAAACCAATGAAAATAGGAGTAGTGCTTCCTAGAATCCACTAATGCAATCATTTGTGACAATCTTTAACAAATTGAATAATGTTTCACTTTTCATCAAATCGCAAGGCCACAAAAAGTGCACTATTGTGAGACAAAAAGCTATGTAGACACAATAGGGTGATCTCTTCTCAAGCTCATTACATTAGTGAAATTCATATATCTGTAGAAAACACCAAAACTAAAAGATCGCACATCCAGAAACAATGCAAGAAACCTTTGACTCAATCACAATCTCATGAATAAAATCCACAAAAAAAAGACACATTCAAGCAAGAATAACTACAGTCCAAATGCTAGCACCAAAAGCATAATTTTATTGCATAATAATGGTGGCCCTTCCTACATTTTACAATGGAGAATTTATAAGAAATCATCTCCTTAATTTGTGTTGAGAGTGAGAGATATCTTGATGCAATAAAATGCTTTTAAAATATTAAAACAAACTAAATATATACAAACTAATAATCTAACTGGTGCTTAGAGGAACTCCATCCATATTTTATTCATTAATTGGATACATGAGTCCTTTACATGTCAAAAATAGAGAAAGCATGAGAGAGAAAGTAGGAGGAAGCCATCAATCAGAGTAGAGGTGCATGGAGGCATCAAAAATAGAAGTTGGCCCTTCACTTGATGTGTGTCAGATTTAACTTGCCATCAAAACACACTCCTAATGCATGGAAAGTGCTATTTTTGGAATTGGTAGTCAACTGTTGGTGCACCTCTAAATTGCGGAGCTGCAGATCTGTGGAGCTATGGACTTGCGAACTTGTGGAGCTACAGACCTTGACTGGGTCAATATCTCAAAATTTTACTAAGTGTCAAAATTGAAATTCTGGCATTTTGGTTTTGCTCATCTTTATCCTAAAGATATGTTTGGATATTTTCCCTTGAATTTCTCTATAATCTTAGTAATCTTAGTAGCATCCAAAAGATCCAAAGCCTCATACTTGTCTTTGACCTTCTATCTATAGTTGTCCACCTCAATTTGAGTCTCTACAAAATCTCTGAGTTTGGTGTCCAACTCTAATAGTCCTTCCTCTATCCTAAAGGCTTGTCTAATGTCTTCATCACTAGCTACTTCCTCTAAATTTTTTCTAAAATTTTCCACAACTACCTCAACTGGTAATAGTTTCTCTCATTCTTCATCTTCAAAAATGTCTAAGCATGCATCATTGTACAACATTTCTACTTCCAAAATTTTCTCTCAGGCTTGGTCCTTCAGCTTATGTATCTCATCATGCAATGTTTCCATCACTTTCTTTCCATCTACAATATTTTCTATCCAATCATCTATCATGCCTAAGTCTTCTCCGATATATACATCAATCGAAATGTAGTACATTTTCCCTTTTATGGCTTGTAAAGTTTGTAAATCATTGCTCCATGCCTATACCTCATCCATGATACTGAAATCCTACCTCAAAATTGCCACAATCTTATTAAAATTTTCTTGTGTAGCATGCAATAACCTCAAACTTCCTGTGATTATAGTAACACCCTTATCCTCAAGGCTATCTCCCCAATCCTGACAAGATATCAAAAATGGACTAAGTTGTACACCTTCCCCTTCTCTAAGAATGGTATTCAAAGTCTCCTTAGGGCATTTAGAATCAAGAGGACTAATGACTTTAGCTAAATATCCCTTTAATATCTCAACCTACCTATGAAGTGTTCTGGTTTCAATCTCATCTTGTTCCATATGGTTAAGAACCTCCTTGACTCCCATAGTCACCATCTGTCAGAAAGTATCTCATGTAGGTTTTTCTAACATGATATCTTTCACTTCATAGTCCTGAAGATTAATAGCTTCTGTATCTATGATTTCTAGAGGTGAGCCACTTGTGCAAATAAATCCTAGTTTCGAGTAGTAGTAATGAATGCAAATGGCATTGCATCATGTAGTGGAGACTCAAGTTTGTTCAAAATCTTCGCACTGTCACAAATATCATCCTCTGAAGCACAAAATTGATGCTTGACACTTTAGATTATTGTATATGCTACTTTAGTATGCAAGAAACACTAATTTAATGAAAACAAAAGCATTAACATTAACTAAATTAACATAACATATAAGATAAAAAAAAGAGGAATCCCTAATTAGGAATGTGAGCCAAATGAATGGACGCTCCCAATAGGAATTAGCTCTTTGCTTGGTAGATGAGTCTAAGTAAAGGATTGGTATGTATGCTCAAAGGGCTTCAAGTTTTCTTCAATGGTGGGGATGGGTAATGGAAAATTGGTAGCTTTGTGAGCTCTCAATTTGGAATTATAAGAGTATGGTTAAGGGATTTATTTCTCAAACTAGCATTATAAATTTAGCTCAAGGATTGTGATGAAATGGCTTGGGAGGGGATCCAATTTATAGGCTAAGGGCTTGATATTTTAAGGGCTAAGATGCAAGGATGGGGAAAAGCTCATGGAGGGCTCAGATTGCATGAGAGGAGAGCACATGGATTGTGCTTCCTTACAACCAATTAGGGAGTGGCACATGTCACAAGGTGAGTGGATGGAAGAAAGGGCAAGGATGAGTCAACAAAGGAGGTTCAAGGCCATAGAGACCCTCATAAATGGCTTGTAAGAGCAATGAATGGGTTTGTAAGAGTCTTTATGGCCTTGTAAGAGCATTCATGGCTGGGTGGTTGGGATATTTTGGAGATTGTTGACTTTTCTTGGCTTAGGAAAGTCTTAAGCTTGCTTAGGGAATGTGACAAGGTTAGGGGGGGATTAGAGGTGATTTAGGATTTAGATTAGGGATGTTAGAGATATGCAAGTGGATGACATTCAATGAGGGTGGGTGAGTTAGTAGCTAAGCTTGGTTAGTATGGGTGGATGGGGTGGATTAGGCTAAAATGGAGGTTTAGAGATAGCCTTACGGTGAGGATGAAGACCTTCTAGAATAGTCTAGAATTTCCTAGGAAGAGGATAAAATGTTTTTTAGGAAATAAATAAAGTTTTATTTATTTCATGGGTTTGGGTTGAGGAGATATTCATTAAAACATTTTTAATAAACATGAGGATTAATATTTAACCTTAATTAAATATTTTGAGTTGGGATTAAGGTAGAAAATGATGGGATTAGCCTTTAATCAAAATTAAAGAAGGATTAGAAGATTTTGGAAGAGGTTAGTGATCTTAAGGAAATTGGCCAAGTTTTGGGCAAAAAATAAATAAATTATTTATTTTGGGATTTTTACTCAATTTATTAATTAAATAATTAATAAATAAGGAAATAATGTTTAAATAAGATTTAAACATTTTTTTGAGGGTTTCCTTAATTAAATATTTTTAATTAAGACAAGGCGATTTAATGGCATAAAAATAAATTAATTAATTAAATAATTAATTAATTAATAAATGATGATGTCATCAGGGACTTTTCAAAAAATAAAAATACTTTATTTTCTAAAGGATTTTAGGTGTCTACAATTATCTCCTTCCGAAACCATTTTGGGATATTTCTTTTTATAACCTTGGCTTTGGATGATGTAGGGGGGTGTTCAACTACTTCCTTCCCTCTATTGCTCTTTCTTGGAGTCTCCTATTATGAGGGTGCTTCTTCTGTAGTCTCAATTTCCATAGATCCTGTAGTTTGATCCTCAACTTCTTGAGAAGGTTGTTGTATACATTCTACTACCTATGCCTCTTTTGATGGCTCATCAGTAACCCTTGGTTTGGGTTGCCCTTGTAATGATGATTCCTTCTGAACCTATTCTTCTACACTCAAAGGTGGAGGTTCTATTGAGACCTTCTCTACCATCATAACCTAAGGTGAAGATGGGGGAATGAGATGAGGTAAATATGGGGGAGTGAGATGGGGACCTCGTGTCTCAGGTGGCACCTACATCCAATCTTGCTATTGAAGTTCACCTATAGGAGTATCTCTAATTTTATCTCCAACTAACTATCTACTCATAGGAATAAAATCAAAATCCAGGATGGAGAGAACATCATCGCCTAACTCCCTTTGCTCATTCACCCATCATTGTCCTTCATCTTTCGAAGAAGAGAGTTCCACTGTTTCAACTTGGGTGGGTAGTGGGGTATTTGTGACATTCTTTCTTCTTTCCAATTTTGTAGCTTTAGCTAGCCAAGTTCTCCTTTGTAGAGGCACTTGCTCCTCCTCTGATTCTTCCTTAGGAATGGTTTCAGGAATAGATGGATTAGGCACTAATCTTTTACAAACTCTTTTCCTCTTGTTCATTCTAATCTTGACCCTCTTTTGCTTCTGTGGAACCATAGGAGAAGCAGGCTCTTAATACACTAGATGAATGGATGTCTCTAGAATTTATCCCTCTTCTTGTTGACTTAAAAAAAAGGAGGCAATGGAAAATCAACCTGGATATGAGAAATCCCAGAATCTTGGGGCTCCTGGGGAGTAAATTCTTGTCACTGCGAAGGGGCCTATTTTTCAACATGCTCTACCTGAATCCTCTGAGGAGAGACTCTCTTCCTCTTTTCCTTATTCTTCTCTAGAGGGTGGTAGTATCCTATAGGATGATCAAGTTGGTAGACTATTTCTAGCCTAATAGGAGATGGGAGCACAAAGATAGGAACTGTGACTTTCTTTCCCTTTCCCCTTTCTGGGCAAGCATGTGCATGAAATATCACTGTATCCAGAATTGGATCAAGTGGAAAGGGTTTCTTGATCCAACTCTTTGTCATTCTAGTGACATGTCTTGCCCGATGATTAATATCATCTCCTTAATCTCTATCAATTTTTGCATTCAAAATGGGCCTTTCACCAACTTAATCTGCATTGAATAGGGGATCCAGGAGCTCCTGCGAGTCTTGTAGCCTTATCTCATCTGGGATGGTTAGATGGAGAACCTTCTCTACTAAATACAAAGTCATTCTACAATAGTCTCTAATACGCACATCATAATCATTTGTGGCATTCATCCAATGATCTTAAATGGTGTCCTCATGGTAGAAATATTTTCCTTCCAGGTTTTCCACTTTACCAACATTGTCGAAGAATGGCCGAGGAGAGTTATATTCTTCAAGACGATAATTCTCCCATTCCCACTTGAAAGTTGGGATATCCTACTTTATCTTTACCTGGTATACTCTTATTACAAAAGGCCAATCCCAATAAGGCCTTTGTTGTCTTTTGATCTTCTCATAAGCTAACTCAATCTGTTGGGAAATTTCCATCATAACCAATTTATCACTTGGGTACCTTGGGAGTTTCTTTGGATTGACGGATGCACCACCAACCTAAATGTATGTGAATGTTTGAAACTGGATGAAATATGCATCGAGAGCTATGATCTATGTCTTGGCTTCATCAAAAAATCTCTTCCCATAATCCACTTCAATGCATTGAATATTGGAAAATATGAAGGCATCATTCACAATTCTGTACTCCTTACTCTATGGTGAGAGCTTCTTCTTCACCAATAGAGGATAGACTATATACGACCATGCATTAGGATCCTACATACTGCCTTTCTTGTACAACCTAGGATAGTCGGTAACCCTTGCTGCAAGTAGACATACCACATAAGAATTCATATAGAACTTCTTCTTGTCCTTTACTATTTGCAAATGGTCATACAAGTTTTGATTAAGTGTGGTGGCCCAATTTAGTGGCATCTTTGCATGTCTAATGGTCTCAATGAAGTTGACCATGAATGGAGTGAGATGACCCATTGTAGGCAATCCCATAACTCTGCTCAGGAGAATGATTGAATATCCAATGTACTCCTTCTTGTATCCTTGAATCCTATCCACTTTGCTGAGTGTCTTCCCCTGAGATGGCTTCTCAATGAAGTATGAGGAATATATGATGTCGATGGCCTCTTGGTAATGATCCTTATGCCACCTTTTAGCTACTTCATATGAAACCCTAGTGAACTAATCAGCTCTAGGTAGATGAAAAACCCTCTCACTATTTTCAGGTCGTATATCTAGGACCACTTCCCCAGTGATGCTCTTTACCACCCTTTCATTAGGAAAAAAATGCCGAGATAGGGTCATAATCAATTCAGCTAACTGTACAGTCTTGGGATATGATGTAACATTTACTAATCCAGAACAGATTAGGGTGAATCTCAAGGACGATCTTTCGATTAGATTGTTACAAACCCTCAAGAACTCTCCTAAGTCTATGTCCAAGTTCTGTGTCTTTGATCTCAGAATACTCATCGTGCAACCATGATTTTGAGGTTACACCTTGGAACTTGTACACAACTAGTTTTGTTGCTAATCTAGATGTGGATGCCATCAAATTATATTACTTGCACATCACGGGAAAAAAATCATGATCAATTATTAGATATGGAATAAAAAACATAAAAAAGAAAGCAAAAAAAAATCCCCTTAGGGAACTTATTTATTTGTTTTTTTATCTTAAAATTTATTTATTTATTTTTTTTATTTATTTATTTTTAATTATATATATATATATATATATATATATATATATATATATATATTATATAAAAGAAAAAGTGATGGAGTGAGCACATGCCATGCATGATGGCGAGGGTATCCACATGCGTGCACTAAAAGGGGCACATCGTGTATGTGCACACCGCTTTCACGGTGGCGCGGGCAGCTCACATGCACCCCAAAAGGGGCACAACTAGGCTGGGCACCACAATCGCACTCCAAAAGGGGCATGGCCTGGTGTAGGTGCCATGACGGCACCATGCATGTGCCCAAAAAGGGGCACGACTAGGCCATGATGATACCAAAGTGCATGCCCCAAAAGGGATGTGTAGGTGTTGTGGGAGGTACGATAACACCACACATGTGTACCTCAAAAGGGGCATGCGGGCACCATGCCACTCACCCAAAGGGTGTGTAGTGTGCACATCCAAAAGGGTGTAGTGAGCGGCACCACTCACTCGCAAGGTGTGGGACAGTGCATGTGCAACTTATGGGTGCCCGGCATTGAAAAAAAGGGGGAAGGGGGTAGTGTTTTACCTCTCCCTCCTTGCTCCTTAGACAAAAAATGAGCAAGGAAGAAGGGGAGGGAGGGTTTTATAACCCTCTCCCTTTTTCAAGTGCTCTGCACCTCGATGTGCATGTGCTAGATGTTTTGTTTTTATTTCCATATCTAATAATTAATCATGATCTTTTTCCCATGACATGCAAGTAATATAATTTGATGACATCCACATCTGGATCAACAACAAAACTAAATGTGTACAAGTTCCAACGTGTAACCCCAAAATCACGGTTGCACGATCAGTATTCTGAGATCAAAGACATAGAACTTGGACATATAGAATTGGAAGAGTTCTTGAGGGTTTGTAACAATCCAACCAAAAGATCATCCTTGAGATCCACCCTAATCCATTCTAGATTAGTAAATGTTGCATCACATCTCAGGACTGTGCAATTAGCTGAATTGATTATGACCCTATCTCAACATTTTGTACCTGATGAAAGGGTGGTAAAGAGTGTCACTAGGAAGGTTGTCCTAGATCTATAAATTGATAATATTGAGATGGTTTTTCATCTACCTAGAGCTGATCAATTCATCAGGGTTTCATATGAAGTAGCTAAAAGGTGGCATAAGGATCATTACCTGGATATGAGAAATCCCAGAATCTTGGGGCATAAGGATCTAGGTTGATTTTCCATTGCCTCCTATTTTTTCAAGTCAACAAGAAGAGGGAGAAATTCCAAAGACATCCATTCATCCAGTGCATGAAGAGCTCACTTCTCCTATGGTTCCATAGAAGCAAACGAGGGTCAAGATTAGAATGAACAAGAGGTAAAGAGTTCATAAAAGATTAGTGCCTAATCCTTCTATTTTTGAAACTATTCCCAAGGAAGAATCAAATGAGGGGGAAATAGAGTTAGATGAAGAGGAGGAGAAAGTACCTCTACAAAGGAGAACTTGGCTGGCTAAAGCTATAGAATTGGAAAGAAGAAAGAATGCCACAAATACCCCACCACCCACCCAAGCTAAAACAGTGGAACTCTCTTCTTTGAAAGATGAAGTACAACAAAGGGTGAATGAGCAAAGAGAGCTAGGAAATGATGTTCTCTCCATCCCATATTTTTATTTTATGCCTATGGGTACATAGTTAGTTAGAAATAAAATTAGAGATACTCCTACAAGTGAAATTTAATAGCAAGATTGGATGCAGATGCCACCCAAGACACGAGGTCCTCATCTCACTCCCCCATCTTCACCTCAGGTTATGATGGTAGATAAGCTCTCAATAGCACCTCCACCTTCGAGTTTAGAAGAATAGGTTTAGAAGGAATCATCATTACAAGGGCAACCAGAACCAAGGGTTACTAATGAGCCATCAAAACAAGCACACGTAGTAGAATGTATACAACAACCTTCTTAGGAAGTTGAGGATCAAACTATGGGATCTACAAAAATTGAGACTACAGAAGAAGAACCCTCACAATAGGAGACTCCAAGAAAGAGTGATAGAGGGAAGGAGGTAGTTGAACATGCCCCTTCATCATCTAGAGGAAAGGTTATAGAAAGACATATCGCAAGATGGTTTTTGAAGGAGACAATAAGAAGTGCCAAGCATCAATTTTGTGCTTAAGAGGATGATATTTGTGACATTGTGGAGATTTTGAACAAACCTAAGTCTCCAATACATGATGCAATGCCATTTGCATTGGTTACTACTACGTGAAACTAGGATTTATTTGCACAAGTGGTTCACCCTCCAGAAAGCATAGATACAGAAGCTATTTTTAGGACTATGAAGTGAAAGATATCATGTTAGGAAAGCCTACATGGGATACTTCTTGATAGATGATGACTATGGGAGTCAAGGAGGTTCTCTGCCATATTGAATAGGATGATATTGAAATCAAAACACTTCATAGGTAGGTTGAGATCTTAAAGGGATATCTAGCTAAAGTCATTGGTCCTCTTGATTTTGAACACCCTGAGGAGACTTTGAATACCATTCTTAGAGAAAGGGAAGGTGTACGACTTAGTCCATTTTTGAGAGCTTGTTAGGATTGGTAAGACAACCTTGAGGATAAGGGTGTTACTATAATCATAGGAAGTTTGAGGTTATTGCATGCTACACAAGAAAATGTTAATAAGATTGTGGCAATTTTGAGGCAAGATTTTAGTATCACGGATGAGGTACAGGCATGGAGCAAGGATTTACGAACTTTACAAGCCATAAAAGGGAAAAGGTACCACATTTTGATTGATGTATATACCAAAGAAGAGTTAGACATGATAGATCATTTGATAGAAAAGAGTGCTGGTGGAAACAAAGTGATGGAAACATTGCATGATGAGATACATAGGCTCAAGGACCAAACCTGAGACCAAATTTTGGAAGCAGAAAAGTTGTATAGTGATGCATGTTAGAAATTTTTGAAGATGAAGAACAAGAGAAACTATTGCCAATTGAGGTAGTTGTGGAAAGTTTTAGGAGAACTTTAGAGGAAGTAGCCAGTGATGAAGAAATTAGATAAGCCTTCAGGAGAGAGGAAGCACTATTAGAGTTGGACACCAAACTCGGAGATTTTGTAGAGACTCAAATTGAGGTGGACAACTATAGATAGAAGGTCAAAGACATGTATGAGGCTTTGGATCTTTTTGATGCTACTAAGATTACTGAGATTATAGGGAAATTCAAGGGCAAATATCCAAACATATATTTAGAATAAAGATGAGCAAAACCTAGATGCTAGAATTTCAATTTTGATACTTAGTAAAATTTTGAGATATTAAATCAGTTGAGGTCCATAGTTTTGTAGCTCCATAGGTTTGCAAGTCCACAGCTTGACAAGTTCGCAGGTCCATAGCTCTACAAGTTTGTAAGTCCATAGGTCCACAACTCTATAATTCAGAGGTGCGCCAACGTTTGACTGTTAGTTCTAAAAATAGCACTTTCCATGCATCAGGAGCACATTTTGATGGCAAGTTAACTCTAACACACATCAAGTGAAGGGATAGCTTCTATATTGATGCCTCCATGCATTTCCACTCTGATTGATGGCTTCCTCCTACTTTCTCTCTCATGCTTTCTCTATTTTTGACATGTAAAGGACTCATGCATCCAATTAATGAATAAAATATGGATGGAGTTCCTCTAAGCACTAGTTAGATTGTTAGTTTGTATATATTTAGTTTGTTTTAATGTTTTAAATACATTTTATTGCATCAAGATATCTCTCACTCTCAACACAAATTGAGGAGACAATTTCCTATAAATACCTCATTGTAAAATGTAGAAAGGGTCGCTGTTATTATGCTTTTGGTGCTAGCATTTGGAGTGTAGTTATTCTTGCCTAAATGCGTCATTGTTTTGTGGATTTTATTCATGAGATTGTGATTGAGCCAAACATTTATTACATTGTCTCTAGATGTGCAATTTATTAGTTTTGGTGTTTGCTACAGATATATGAACTCCACTGATGTAATGAGCTTGAGAAGAGATAACCCTATTGTGTCTACATAGCTTTTTGTCTTGCATTAGCCCACTTTTTGTGGCCTTGCAATTTGATGAAAAGTGAAACATCATTTGATTTCTAAAGATTTTCACCAATGATTGCATCAGTGGATTCTAGGTAGCATTATTCCTATTTTCATTGGTTTCCTACCAATTTCTTTGAAGGTTTACCTCGCAGTGTGTTGTGTTTTGTGGCTTATGTCCATTTAGGAATTTCAATTTCAAAGTCATTTGATTTCATTTTTATTTTTTTCAGTTTCATTATTGGCTTTGCTAACCCCCCTATTAGAATAGGACCTCATAGTAGCTGCATTGTTAGAGTTGCATTCATTGAAAAATAGAAAAATAAAAAAATATTGTTCTTTTGGTGTGATATTTTGAGATAGTGAACATATTTTACTTCAATTCCAAGAAAAAAGAGTTTTAGAACTAGCAAAGGCCTCCTCATGAACACTCACATTTATCTTCTACTAAGTGGATTTTGGTACATCACAAGACAAACACTAAACCTTGGAGTGGATCCTTAAAAGATTTTCTTTTGAAGAGAGAAATTACACTGTGGATTCCTCCCATTTACCTCGTGCAAAATAAATGCCCAACAAGTAGGTCCCGAGTAAAAAATTAGTTGGAGCTAAGTAAAAGTTTATTATAGTGTATTTCATGAAAAAAATTAGTGGATGCTGCGTAAATTTTGGTTGATTCCAAGCACCAGTAAACTTTAGTTTGTGGCAAGTAATTTCATAGAGGATGTCAAGCAACACAATTTGTGCTAAGCATCAGAATCCAAATAATGTCGAGTTGTGATATTATTTGAAAGATCATGAATTTGATGGATCTGAGCTGACAAGTTTTTTTTTTGGATCATGTAAACTAAGTGGAAGATAAGATTAATGAGATGGAGGCACAAAATTCAAGGTAAATTGTTTTGAGACAAATTGAAAGAGGATTTAAGGAGAAGTTTCTAGAAGAGCTATAGAATGTGGGGTAGACTCATTGTATCCTACCTAATATGTTCTAACCCTAAATTGGATGATGGAGAATGAGTGGCAAAAGATCTTAATTTACTATTTATAGGAATGGCTAGTTAGAAACAAAGGTTGTCATGTGTGAGAACCTAAGGAAGACAAGGATTCAAGGGTTTTGCTTCATCAAGTGACCTAAGAGAATAGTCTACAATGGCATGTTAAGCAAGAAGGTTTAAGGGTATGAATGCTTGAAGGGTGAACAAGCTATCACCATTGAAGAGTGTAAAGGCCAAGAAAAATAGAGGACTAAAATGAAAATCTATAATCGACAAATAGAGTTGTAAGTTGTTATTAGATCAAGCCTTACTATTACTCTCTAATAATTGTATTAGTCTAGGGTAAATCCTTTGGATTAAGGCTGGCCTAGTAGTAATTTGTAAATCCTTTAACCGGGTGACATTCCAAGTGAATGGTTTGAAGTCCTCTAACAAGGTTCACTCCTAATAGTGTGATTGAAATCCTTTAATAGGGTCACATTTAATAGTGTGTATTGTAACTTTTAATAGGGTTGACCTTTCATAGGGCATCACTTTAGAAGAGTTAAAAAGAGTAGCATGTTACTGGTGGTTTCTCTCAAATTGGGTTTCCACATAAATCATTGTGTCAAGTGTGTTGATGAAGCTATTATGTTTCATGTTTACACTTCTACAAGTTGATTTGACAATAACCTACAAGTTTTTAAGTGATTGCATAATCTTATGGATGCATGCCTGATGAATAATGTTTTATGGGTTCACTAATTTATGAAAAGTTTTATTTATACATCTGGACCTTGGATAATTGATTCATCTCCCTCCCCTCTCTATTATTCTAAAGTAGTCCAACAATTGGTATTAAAGCCATCTACTTAAGAAGACTACTTTGAAGGTACTAGAAGCAGAAAGATAAAGATATCAAAAAGAGAAGTACCTAAACTCAATAGAGATAAATTTCCTACATGGAAAAGTTTGATGAAGCTACACCTTGGAGGACTTGGAGATTATGCATAATCTACCATTACCACTAAGCATGTTAATCATGTTGGAGCTCCAACTACCAAGGATATTAAAAAGAAGAAAAAACATAACCAGACAATGCTTGAGATTTCCTTTGTCCTAAGCTATGCTAAATTTGATGATATCAAAGGTCTTGAAAGTACAAAAAAAATATGGGATGCCCTAACCATTATCTATATAGAAGATGCAAATGTTCTAAGAGCCAAAGCTGAAAGTTTTAAATGTGATTTTGATGATATGATAATGAAAGAAGGTGAAAATATTGCTCAATATGTTTCAATGATAAAAGAAGTTGTTAATGCAATAAGAGGAGCTACTAGTAATATAGATGATGAGACTATATGAAGAAATTTTTTAAGCACACTATTGCCTGTATATGCTATTAGAGTTTTTACAATTCAAGAATTGAGATGTATACTAGGGAATAATCTATCACTTGAAGGCCTGGTACATAGACTCACTAGTTTTGAGCTATCTAACTTCAATAATTACAAACTAAAAATATTGAATCTAATTTCAAAGCTAATGTGTCATTTAAGGAACTCGATGAGAAGAAGAAAATGAAAAATATAAAGAATAACTTTAAGCACTACTAGAAAGAAGATTCCACAAAGGTAAAGGCAAGTTCAAAGGTAAATTATCTATCATTTGTTTCAATTACAATGAGGTTGGTCATATTGTTGCTAGATGTCCAGAGAAGAAGAACTACAGAGGTGGTGACAAATACAAGAGTAGAAGAGATGAAGACAACATGGACTACAAAGACAAAGGAAAAAAGAAACTAGAGCTGAACCAAGATTGTCCAAATATGTCAAGAGACATCATCTTGCTACACAAATTATTGGAGATAAAGATGCTAGACTAATGACAACAAATCAATTGAGAAATGACACATGTTTTTTGAGCATGAAGGAACCCAAATCAGTAAGACATGCATTAGAAGATGTGGAATAGAGTAAATCCATGGAAGACAAGATTGAAAAAATTGAGAAAAACAAAACATGGACTCTAGTTCCTAGACTAGAAGATAAAAATGTGATTGGCACCAAGTGGGTATTCAGAAACAAGTTAGATGAAAATGGTGAAGTCACAAGGAACAAAGCAAGATTATTTTGCCAAAGATATGCAAAAGAAGAAGGAATTGACTATGGAGAGACATTTTCTCCTATTAGTAGGTTGGAAGGAGTAAGAACTTTACTTGCTTATTCTGCATACAAAGGTTTCAAAGTTTATCATATAGTTGTTAAATCTACATTTTTGAATGGCATATTAGAGGAAGAAGTTTACATAGAACAACTAGAAGGATTTGTTGATAATAACAATAGGAATATGGTATGTAGATTACACAAAGCTCTATATGGTTTGAAACAAGCACCAAGAGCATGGTATGAAAGACTTCATAATTATCTTGTGAAGATTGGATTTGATAGGATTGATGATAACAATAATCTATACATGAAGATAGAGAAAGGAAAATGTATCTTTTTAGCTAAGATTTTTGTTGATGATATCATATTTGGAGGTTGATAGCTCATTTTTCATTGATGACAAAATTTTAAATTTTGTGGTGAAAATATTTAAATTATTTGATAGTGTTATGTTTATATTGTTCCCATTCATAGTTTAACCCTAGCAAATTTGCATGGTCAACATCATTTTTGATCCCTAACCCTAAGCCATTTGAATGAGTGGATTTATTTTTCTTTAAATGCATTGTTTCTTATGATGTTACAATGGAGGGTTAGCAGAATATCATAAACAAAGGTTTTAGCCTTGTTTGAGCTCATGATTGTTGTTTTGTCATGTTATCATAGATAAAATTTTGAGTTTCCCCGATCATACGATATCCTTTGTATCATATGATTGTATAAAATTTTGATTGACTTGCATTATTGTCTTCTCTGATGTTATGATGAAAGGATTATCATGGTATCGTGAGCAGTTAAAAGGCTAGCTATGATGCTACAACAAGGTGTTCATCATGGGATTGTCAAGGAAATATGAAAGCATTGCAATGGCACAATATTTTGTCATCGTAAACTCATAAAGATATTAAAGGAAAATAAAGTAATGAGTTGTCAAACAAGTGTCTACTTCTTGATTGGATAGATAAAATGTATGAGTGCCAGGTGTGTTTGTAGTCAAAATTTGTGGAACCAGAAAATATTTAAGTTGGGAAGCAAGAAATGCTCTCTAATCTTATGATGAATCCTTCATTGTAAGGTCTCAAGGTTATGAAAAGGGATCTCTGATCTTACAATTAGGGCATGATCATAAGATCACAAAAGAAAATTAATAAGCTACCAATGTTACAATATGAAAGTTTCAAGGGTTTGGCATAGCATCATAAAGGAAAATGGGATCATTGGTGATGTTACAAAAGGGTGAGCTTAACTGTGATCGTATGATCATAGGGTAAATGAAAGTGACCTGCAATGCTATGAAGCTACTTTTCATGTGATTATGGAAGGAGATAAAGTTGTTGTCAATGCTGAGACAAAGGGGTGTCATAAGATTGTAAAAGGTTTTACTACCTTGTCCAATTGATTAGCAAGAGTTTGTCAAAAAGTGATCATAAGATTGGAAAGCCAGTGTTGCAATAGTGCGATGTTACAAAAGGTCTTTTCAACTATCCTTCTCATAATATTGTAGGATCTTTTTTTGATAGAAACATAATGACAAGAAATGAACAATAGGCTTCTTGACTAGTAGGATTTGAGTGTAGTACAAAAAGTGCATAGTTGGATACTAATGGTACCACTCCATGAAGTTGACAGAATAGATTGATATTGCATTTCAAGCATGCTGAAATCAATGCAAGATAAATGATAGTCTATGTTGGTGTTTTGAGAAATTACTAAGCAACAAAATGCTCAATACCAAAAGATATTACTCACACAATCTAAAGACTAGCCAATTCCTATTAAAAATTGTATGTGCAAACCCTTTGGACCCAACTTCAACAAAACCAGGGGTGTTTTTCTACTCTTTAGACTTTGCAAGACTAGGGTGGGTATACCTAGGGATGATTCAAGACTGGGAAACACTGTATGAGGGTTATTTTAGTTTCATTTTGATTCTCATCTCAAATCCTCAAATACATGCATAATTCATGACAATTTGATAAACACATCACAAATAATAGATCTGGTCAAAAATTCTTCTATAGGTCTACACGTGTTGTCAGCAATAGTGGCAAACTGAAGCTAAAACATTCCATGCAAACAAGTACTGGCCAACTTTGAAGATCTACAAGAAATAAAAGTAAAATTGATAATAATTCTACATTTGAAAACCATTTGTGACACATCACTCTTCCAGCTGAATCAATTTGACCAGTGCCTAATCCATTGGGGTTCAGAGTCTACTAGAAATCCTCAGATCTAATTTTTTGCCTTACAACAAAAACTATCAGCAATTCTTATCAGAATTCATCATTCAAAAATCCTTTCCACTACTACAACAATCTTATCAAGTTTATCAAAGCTCTTACTTAATCCATTGAACTAATAACAGTGATGAACAAATATACAACCTAATTGGATTTCATTCAATTGCACAAGCTTTTACTCATACAACATCAAGATAACCAAGTAATCAAAAGGAGACAAAGTTCAAAAAGAACTAATATGGGGATAGCTCATAATTTGTATTCATTTTCTTTGAAAATTGTATACAATTACAGTAAACTCAGAATGACTTTCAGAAGAGACACAGAGATCACTCTATATTCATGTATTCTCAAGAATTAATAGAGAAAATACATCACAAACTTGCTCAAATATTGGACCAAAAACAAACTAAGTATATCACTTAGAAAAAATAGAAGTTGGACCCTTTCTCTAGCCCTATAATCTCACTTATATAGTGTGAGATGCAACAAGCTTTAGGCTAAGAGAAACTAATAGGTCTCCTTTACAAGAAATATTTACATGCACCTACCACAAAAAGACAAAAATGAGGGTAATAGAAGATATCCAAATTAAAAGATTCTTTTTGGTGGGTTAGCTTCTGCCGCATCTTCTAATGTTGCTGAGTTGGCTATTATTCTGATCCTTCTTTGTATGTAGCTACCAAATTAACCAACGATGAAGCTTGTTTTGGTGATGGCACATTAACCTCCACCTGTGGGTCTTCATCATCTTTATCCTATAAGGTGGGAGTAACTTCTACCTTCTTCTCTTCTTTGGTTGTATCAACATCCTATGGTCCTAGGCCTACAACTGAAAGTGATTGATTATTATTTTCTTCTTCTTCTAGTTGGGCTTGAGTAGTGATAGTGTCAATGATTTGGATCTCCTCACCCTGCACCTTATCACTGTCTATTTCATCTTCATCAAATTCTTCACTAGGAGCTATTTCTACCATCCAGTTGTCAAAAATTGTGTCATCTAGCCAATTGAACTGTAAAATATCCCTCTGCCTTTTTAGCACATACTCAACCTCATTATCAATAATAACAAATTCCTCTTTTAATGAATCAAAGAATATTTGGGCCTTCACCATTTCTTCCATTGTGGTAGACCATCATGCATGCCCTATTTCATTTATGACTTGATTCATTCTTAAATAGAATAAGTCATCAAGTTCCTTTGCCCATTCATTTTTGTTTTTTAAATTATTTTTCTTATCTAGGGCACGAGGAAAAAAACTAAATTTTTTGCTCTTTTATTTGTTCAAGTAGCCTATTATTATTCTTTGTAAATGAATCCTTTTATTGTCAAAATCAACAATGTCAGAAACAATGTCAAAGGTTTTCTCAATTTGATCATGAGAACTTTTTATGACAAAAAAACACAAAAATATCATTTCTTTTTCCCTTCTTACCCATTTATTCACAATAGGCTTTAGAGCCTCATCATTTTCTTTCAACTCCTCCTAGATCTTGATTACCCTAGCCAACTGATCATGGATTAGTGGCCATTCAACTTTGTCCCCCAAATATGTGAGAGCTTTTCTTAGTTTATCTTCATATTTTGACTCCAACTCTACATGTAAGGCCCATAGTTTACCCTTTTCTTCTTCAAAATCCTCAGTAGTGTAGTACTGTGGCCTTTGGGGTGTATCTAGTATTTCTATGAGGGGGGTGGATTTGAAAGTTTCAACTAGAGGATGGGAGTATGCTATTCTAGGCCTAGTGGATTTTCCCAATAGCTTGTTGTCAAGCTCAATTCTCTTTTTTACCTCTATATTATAGGCTTCAAGAATTGTTTCATATTTATTCTATAATTCAAACATGGCTTGTTTGTCCTTCTTAGCAGTAGCCAAAAGAAACTTGGAAGAATCCACATTCCATTGTGCTACTTGCACATGTGGGGTATCAACAACCCTTCTTACAAGTATGTTTTTCATCTGTCCAGACTCATATGGTTGTGATGATGTGGCTCTAGATCCCCTTATCAATGACCAACTGACCCATGCAACTTGATCTTCAATGAATGTGGTGCCTTGGAAGTCCCTTTTATTTGGGTCTTGTTACTCCAATTTATTAGAAATAGAATTGAAAACCAATGCATCTGTAATATCCCAATTGGACAACAATAAAATCTTAGAAATATTTACCATTTTCCTTTATTTTTTTTTGGATGGATGTTTCATCCATTTCTGGATGCTCTATTTTCAACTTTTTACATTTTTCCTCAAAAATATTCATGTTTGCCCTCCATGCAAACTGTTGAAAAGCTCTAGATTTCACAAAATTGTCATCAACAAAAAATTGATGACTTGCTTGTTCTAACATAGGGTCCAATTCCCTGCCTCTATAGTCAACTATTGTTAGGTCCAGGCTTGGGCAAGGATGTTCTAGGAATCTAGAGGGTTACTTTCATCCAATTCTTCTTGAGTAACAAAAATACCTCCCTGTGATCCATCTCCTCAATTTTCTCACCTATGAGTTGTTCTTCTCCAATCCTCAAAGGGGATTTAGTGGGTGAATATTCTTCAACTTGAGGTCTCTCCTCCTTTATTAATTTCTACCTCTTGGGATTAGGCTCATTAGGTCTCTCCTCTAGGGTTTTACTAGTGGATCCCATTATTTTCTTGCCCTTATCTACAAGAGCTATTTTATTTTGAATTATAGTATAACTAGGCTTCTTCTGTACAACTATTTGACCAACTCCTATATTAGGAGTGAAAGCCAGTCTCCTCATGACTTCTCTGGCCTTGTCAGGATAAGAATCAATAAAAAATTGTTTCTTCTCATTCATAGCTTCCATTATTTTAGGAAAGTTACTAATGAGCTTATTTATTTTGTTAGCCTCTATATTAGCATTATCTAAAGGACCATATTTCTGATCAAAACAATGAATGAATTCTAGGACCCAAGAGTAAACTCTCCATTTTTCTTTTTTAGTTTCTTATTCCTACAATGAGAATTCATTCCTTATAATGTATTCTAGATAATATGAATCATGTTTGACCTATCCTAGCTTAATTTGATGCCTCAGGGTCTGATTGAAAAATCCCTCAGAATCACAAAAATAGGGATAGGAGACAACCATCATATACTAATCCAAAATTTTATGCAAAAAGAGCCAACCCTATTTGGTAATCAAAAACTGATGGGCCACTGTGCAAGTAGGGAAAATTGACCCTAGTTTCCTTTTCAACAAAAACATTTCTTCTAATCCTCCTAATTGCCACAAAACTTCAGCCACTCCTACGTTCAAAGGTACCTAGTAAGGCAAAAGATGAGGACCTCCTTTAAAACCATAGATTCTAAAAATAGTAGAAATAGAGTAAGGGATGATATCTACCCAATTATGTGAAACTTTCAAATTATGGGGGTTATCCATAGGCTTGATGGGATTCATCAGTGCTTTAGGGATTCTAGGATTGTCACTCAATATGAGGCATCTCAACTTAGAAGCAAAATACCTATCAAATCTGAAAAAATTGGCATTACTTGCATCCCAGACCACATATGTGCTCCACAACTGGACTGGTAGTGTTTCCCCATTCTCCTCTCTGTTCAATTCCATCTCATTACCAAATATGTCACTCCTTTGAACAAAAACATATGCATTAATAAAGAGTAGTGGCCAAAAGTTTTCTCCACCTTGCCTTTTGCAATTCCAACTAAACCAATGTGAATTTCTTTAGCCAAAAAGTAAGCAAAATCAAAGATAACATCTAAGCCAAAGGAAAAAATTTGAACCATTATGTACATGAGGCCAAAGGGCATGAACTCCTGCTCATCTTCACCAAAAATATGACATAGGGTCATGTATATATCTACAACCCGAGAAGTGAAAAGACTTTTCTTGAAAGGTTCTCTAGAGGATGTAGTAATTACTGAAAAAGTTCCTATTGTACCAATGTCTGCCCTCAGTGTACCTCCCCTAATCACATCTTTTTTTGCTTTGTATTCATTCTCTAATTCTGGAAAATTGATTGGCACATGGTAATCTGACAATGGTTCTAGTTGAAAAACCTCTCTCATTTCTTCAGGGCTAATTGAGACCAGAGGCACACCATCACTTCTTCTCACAACCCTAATAGCTTGGTCATAATTCTTGGCAATGGCCTCTAACAAATCATAATCCATGATAGCACTTGGAACTACTAGCTTTCCCAAATTAAAACACTAGATATTAGCATGAGAGGCAAACAACTTTCTTTCTAAAAACCATTTTTAAAACAAAACAAGGCCAGTTTGAGTAGTTATTGCATCCCTAACCTAGTTCCCCTTGTCATACAGGCCATCAATAATTTTCACCCTAGGGTTTAAGGAAATTAACCTTTTAACTTGTACAGGCTCTGTAGTGGATTCTAGGAGTAATTCTAGCAAATCATCATGGACATTCCTATCCATATAATTAACTTTCCCAGAGAATGCTTTCTTAGGAGGCATCTTGATCAAAATGACAAGAACTAGAATGTCATAGAGGTTATATATGAGTACTTACTTGACTTTCCAGACTTATTCTTCTTTGAACTTTTGTAGTTGCTCTCGAATAGATGAGGAATCATTTTGCGTCTTTACCGGGCTTAACACAATATGATCAATAGGTTCTTGCACTAAGAAAACATGGAATTTTTGTTTGGGTGGGACTAGAATTAATGAAAATATTTTGTATTATACTCTATTTCTCCCACACGCGAAGCTCTCATTCATCATAAATGCGTAGAATAGAAAAAATAGGGTAGCATTGCACTTCCTTTTGAATTTGCATCATTGATCCTTGAAAAATCCTACAAGCCAAAAATGAAAACTAGGCTGACTCAATGTTCTTCTTAGTACACTGGTAGTCAAACCAATAAATTGCCTCCATCTATACCTTTCCTCTAATTCTTACATTCCAAACTGGGCCCATGGATGACTTAGGACATGTCATCAAGTCACCACCTCGCTATGCATAACTTTAAAGCATCTTTCCATAGCGAGTATGCGACAACCAATGATTTCACTTTGATCATGTGGCATATATCTAAAATAATTTTTAGGAGAACCATGGTGGGTCCCTTGCTTGCTAACTCACTATACATAATCTTGACACATCTTTCCATAGTGAGTTAACGAGCATCATTGATCCATGCTTGATCTTGTGGATGACACATTATCACATTTCTTAGAAGAATATTGGTGGGCCCTTATTCACTACCTTGCTATACATATTTCCCATGCAACTTTCCATAGAAAGTTAGCGATGGCCACTGATCCTAGTTTGATCTAACGATCAAAATTATTTGCAAGTTTTATACTTGGGGAGTGGGTCTAGGATACTACTATTTCTGAGCTGGCTCAATACGCTGGCACACAATTTATTTTTTTATCTCTTAATGATATCACATGTTCCTCTTCTTGCCACATTCATTACTTTCAAGTGGTTTGCTACATCACTACTAGAAAAAGTACAAACAATCCAGCTAGCGATATAGAGAATTCTGACAAATCCAAATTTTTTGGCTCATAGATGTTTAGTAGGATGCCACCGTGTAATTTGATCTGCATAGTTTAGCTTTATTATGTCACTCATTTGGGGCCCATTGTTGAATATTTTTTTGTTACATCACCACTTTTTGACCAGTCGCTACATTGCTACTAGCAAAATTACGAACTATCTAGCTAGCAATATAGTGACCTCCTGGTAAACATCAAAAACCAATGCCGGGAAATAAAACTCTAAGAGACACAACTTGCACAGAAATAAAAGCAAAGCCTGCACAATATTTTCTTTAGGATCCTCACAATCACCTTTTTTTAATTTTTAAAAGAACGACATCTTTTGTAATGATCGGGCCCTCACCATGTCACTACTAGAAAAGTGGTTTTATTTTGGGTAGTGATATAGTGACCTTTGATGATTTCTCAATTCTAGTGATCAAGAACAAAAAAAATTGATTAAAAACCTTCCAATCAATGCTGGTGTTAGAAAAGGTGGTCATACACACTTATAAGACTACAAGGGACATTCCACTATCACATCAACTTTAAGAGAACACTGTCTTTTGCAAAATTTGGGCATTCACTATGTCGCTACTGGTAAGTCGCATGGATTTTTTGATAGCAACTTAGCAAATTACTGAAGAAACTTGGATGCTAGTGACACCATTAATGGGTTTTTTCACATGCATTTTTTCTTAAAACTAACAAGCCAAGGACATATCATGTGCCATAATGTATTCACATTAACATAATTCTTAGCATCAGACTTCAATTTTTAGTATCACAGATATAATTATCTGATGGTCGCTACCTCACTATGTGTAACATTCAAGCATCTTGCTTTAGCGAATATGTGACAACCATAGATTCAAATGAGATTTGACAGTGGGATAAAACTTCTTTCACAAGGATTGAACAATGACCTCAAAATGGGCAGGAAAAGAATATTCATTTATCCTTTATTTTTTTTGAAAAAACTTTCACACCAAGGAAAATTTAAACAGAATAAGACATAGGATTTTAGCAAAAATTTCAAAGGCTAACAAAAGGATGGCTTGCTAGAAACCCTATTATCCATTGGTAGATACAATCTAAAATTTCTAAACTTGGACAAAGGAAATTCATCATGCGAAAATTCAGACCAATAGTCTACACATATCAACTTATAGAGATTTCCTCTTCTCATAATCACAATTTTCCATTTATAAAGAGAAAAGAGTTCGAGCATTCCCTATGTTTTCTAAGCTTTCTAAATTATCAATTCTAGAGCTTATCAAGAATAGAGTAGTATCTTTTCTAGGTGTTTTATCTACATATTTTCAAAATGTTTGACCAAGAAGTAGAGGAGATTCAGGCTTTAGATATGCTAGTTTCAGAGAATTCAACCTCTAAGGGAGGCAAAACCAGATAGAAAAAACCTACCAGATTTGTAGAGTGGATAAAAGTTTTCCCAGGTTCTACTAATGCAAACTTTGTAGATGATCATGCCTTTTTTGACCCATATGCTAGATATAGAGATCCCATATTCCTTGATGCTATAGGTTTTGAGCTTTTTTATTTCTTTTATTGTAATAGGGGGAAGAAAATTCCTATATGTAACCCATGGAAGGAGAACTTGGCTAAGCTAATTTTCCCAAAAGTCTTTATGGATGTTGATTTGATGAAAGCCCTATTTTGATGTTATAATCTGGCCACTAAGTCCTTCCATAGGAAGGATGGAACTATTCTATGTACTTTGGACAATGAGTCTTTCATTGAGGCCTTTAGATTAATTGGTGCTATGGATCAGCCTATAGATTTAAAAGATTTGTAAAGGAGATTTGAAGAAAACCCCAATACTTTGACAGGAACCTCAATGCTGCAACATATCCCTAGGGATTTGAAGAAAGTGGGTGACTACCCAAAGAAGATTTATAAGAAGATGCCACTAGATAAATTCAAAAGTTATTTTTTCAAAATTATATATGGTGTCCATAAGGTGGTAGGAAAAGACAGGTCTGATGAAGTCTACGGAGAAGAATACGTAATTGCAAGGGATATAAAAGATTCCTACCATGCCTATGAATATGATAATGTTAGTCATATTTTGGATATAATGAAGGAGAATATTGCTAGAGCCTAGATAGGAGATTTGAAAGATTTCACTTTCTTGTACTACTCACTATTGATGCACTTAAATCTTTATAAGAATGTGGGATATATGAGTTCTGATTTCATCAAGAAAACTTCTGACTTGAATGGAGATCTTCTTGTACAACTCTGGACAAGGGTATGGGATAACACTTACCATTTTTCTAATTCTATGTCATTTTTCAATAATTTTAGTGTTGTAATAATGAAGATGTTAGACCCAGGGTACTTTAGGACACCTAAAATCTTAAGAGGTCTTTCAAGCCTAGCCCTACTTCTTGAGGAGAGGAGACTAGATCATAACTAGGGGGACATTTTCTTGTTTCCAAATTTTTCTTTAATGAGATTCTATGGTTGTCCCCAACAACCCCATATATTGCCAAAATTTATTCCTTCTAGGCTTGAAATAATTGAGTTTATTTGATAGTTGTTCATGGTAAATAGAGAATACATAGGGGAAAAGGTACATAGGTGAACCTTTTTATGTAGATGCTTTAAGGTTGATGATTTTGCCATTGGTAAAGAAGTCTTAGATTCAATCCACAATTTTCTACGCCATTATAATCTATGCACAGACACGTACAGAATGTATGACTTTGAGGGTTGGATGAGAGAAACACTCAAAAAGATGAAAAATTATGTCTTGCCAAATTCCAAGGAGTTGCCCCATGAAGACATCATCCCAAATAAAGTAGCAGAAAGGGAGGTAGCTGATAAGCTTTCAAAGCTTGATGATGTGCTGAGGGTAGGACAAGAATTAAAAAGAATTGATCCTACATTTACAAGATTCTACATGGATATCCCTTACCCCCAAAGAGTTAGGAAGATGGTCATGGACCATGCAGAGATTATGGTCAAATTACCCAAAGGTCCAATGAGGGAAGAGGATAGAGTTTCTCCTGATAGCCCTGAACCATATGTAACTTTTGAAGTAGGAGAGGATGATGGACTTCAAGAATCATAGATGCCCAAAGGAAATAAGAGGAAAAAGATTGTTCATATCCCTCCTCAAGTCAGACAAAGGACTTTGCAAATTTTACTAAGGAATAGTTAGTATTTTTCTGACATTAGACAAAATTACCTAGAAACTATGGCTAATGCAGCTGAGAACACCCTCACAAACCTAGAATTGGCAACAACAAGATTAGATTATTGGATCATCTAGGCTCAAAAATTCTTAGAAGATGATGAATTCATCAAATCCAATGAATTCAAAAGTTTCTTATATAAAATCAAGCAGAGTGAGCTTGTTCTTAAGATGAAACTAGATGAATCTAATGAGCAAAGAATGGAATTAATAGAAAACCTGCACACCTATGATGTTGAAAGTGAGATGATGACTTTGGAAGAGGCTAGAGATCTAGTGCAAAGGAGTGGCATGTTATTGTTTCTAGGATGGGATTTGAAGCAAGCTTTTATGATCAATCAAATTAGGAGACAAGATAATTCCATTTCTTATGAGGCACTTGGTTCAAATGGATTAAAGAGAGGGACTGGTTTCAATATTGATACCAAATCCCTAGTAGTCTAGAGTATGGCCCCTACTTCCAACAAGCCAAAATTGATGAATGTACAGAGCACAAAATAGGGTAATATGATAATATGGACTTTATAGGGCACCTCTGGCTCATAAATATCCAATGCACTAAAAGATTTCTCATTCATGAATGAAGCAAATTTGGAGGAAATTGAAACAAGATTAGCCCAATCCATACATGATTACATTGATGTTAGGAAACTCTATAAGAATGAGCTTAGATGTAGTCATGTATATAAAGAAAAATTTGTTGAGTTGGAGGCCAAAATTTAAGGACTTGAGGATGAAATCACATCTCTCAAAGAATAACTGGCACAAGCAGAACAGAGGATGGCTCTAGCTTAGAGAGAAGAGGGACAAGGAACACCAATGCCAATCAAGGACACTATGGAGGCCCTAATTCAAATAGAGGATACAGAGGAGGGTGAGGCATCAAAACCAAGGAGAATGAGTATTGATACTCAATCAGTTCAGCATGGGGGAGATGCAAGGATAGAGATCCTTAGGAATATGGTGAGCCATAGAGTTGATGTTTTGAAGAATATATCACAACATGCTCACAATTTATATATTGCTTTACAAAATGCTGAGCAATTTTGCAATGAAGCACTTTCATGGTTAACACCTTATATTCAATTTTTGGATAGACTGATTGTATTGATGGCTAAAAAGCCAAACTTGCTAGACAAGATTTTCACTATAAATGAGAGCTTAGAAATGGTAAGAGAATTAAGTGGCTTCTTTACTAGTAAACTACTAGTCATACAAGGAAAATTTTTAATTTTAAATGAGGGAGTGGAGCCCTACATACCATCAATTTTAGGTGCTACCAATATAGTAAGAGATTGGCAAGAGTGGTCATCTTCTTTTGATAATATTTTGACCAAAGAAACTATAGTATCAATTTTTGAAGATATGTTTGATTCCCCATTCCATGCTTTAGTTGATTCTCTTTCCAAGGAAAAAATAAATTTAAATAAATTTATTGTTGAATCAAAAGAAATCATGGATGCCAGGTGGACCAAGGCTACTCAAGATTTACAAGAAGTAAAGAATTCTGACTGGCCCATTAAAAGGGAGATTTATTTTTGGGAAGCAGTAGGTGAAATAGAGGCTCTAACGACAGGAGGTAGCTGAGATATTTTGCAAACAAGGCAAATAAAGTACATGTAGAAGAAAAGATCAAAGATTCAACATTAATGTTTTTCTATCATCTGAGCTACTTATCTTTTTTATCAATATTTTTGGAAGACTATTCTATGTATTTATTATGTACATCTTCCAAAATTTTGGTGTATCCATTAAGATTTTGACATATGTCCTCCTCTCATTTGTAGCTTGTTGCAATCCTATATATGGATTTCTAGGATGAGAAGGAGAGGTCAGTTGTCTATAGAATATTTATATGTGAAATGCATTATTTTGCAGTCCGTCCATTTTTGTTTTGTAATGATCTGAATAAGTTCACATGTATGCATACTTGAATACAAAAGGAATATTTGGCACCAATGGTTTTATCTCTATGTCATACTATGAGTTTTATTTGTAGTGTTAAGATTTAAATTGAAGGATTTATCCTTAAATATCATTGTCTTTGAAGTTTTGTCTCTTTTTCAAACATTTGTAGTTTTGGGACTAAATAGACAAGTTTCTCTTCAATTTAATGCAATCTAAAAGGTTGTATGTCTCTTATTGATTGCTACTGATTTAAAGAATTGGGTAATTGCTTTCCATTATTGATAAGGTTTAGGTTTTATGGAAAGGATGAGAATTACAATCAAACTAAAAGTTTAATGTTGACACTTTTGATCACAAGTTGTTTGAAAATGGTCTAAAACTACTAATTTATGACTCTATATCCCACTAGATAAAGCACTGGTCCATTCTAAATTTCAAGAGTATGTTGATGATTCACTTGTTTGTAGAACAATCACAACAACAAATCAATTTAGTTTTATGCATTGAAGAACTAGAAGTGTTGGTTATTGCTTATTTGTTGTTACTTTCTTTGGTTATAATTAGCTATTGCAATTTGGAGGTCTGCTAGCAAATTATAGAAGATGTTGACCATTTCTACTATAGGGGATATTCTTGCAGAGAAGAATATCAAGTTAATAAGATAAATCCCTTAGGTTTGCCCGCCTTGGCTTAGTAGAGTCTAAAGTGAAGTGAGTCATTCAACCGCCTCACAATAGGTGCTCCATAGTCATGCACTAGGCCTGGCTTAGGAATAATCTATTCAAGCTAAGGACTAATTTACCCCTACCATAAGGTGCATTTAGATTGTCAACCTAGGGACGTATACTTGAAATGGTCGGCACAGTATGTGCACTAGGTACCTTGATGAGTCATTATGTTTATGCTGCAGGAAAGTTAAAATGCAAAGGAAGGAAACTACACTACTGCTATGGAAAGGAAACTACTGAATCTATGAATGTTGAAAACACAATGACAAGATAACAGAGATTCCATTTTGACTCATCCATTAGACTATTCTTGCAGATGCTGCAGGAATGTTCATGAAGTGTGATGCTATAGGAAGGAATTAACTAGCTACGTCTTACTTAAAATACTGCTAATGCTTAGTAAAATGAATCTATTCTATCCTAATCTAATCCAACTTCCAAGTGGGCCCCCTTGGTTGGCTTCTCTAATCTACCAACACAAGATAGAAACTAAAGAGAACTAATTCATTTCATTAATCAGTCATTACATAATTCATAATTGTCAAACACAACTGCAACAAACTGTGAATCAATTTTCTCTCTTACTCGATAAAACTTATCAAAACCAAAAACTAAAAACTAAAAAATTCACACACAGGAGTCGATCCAGACATATATAGGGAATCTACTCTTTATTACATAACAGAAAAGTAACTATCCTAAGTTAAGTCCATAGGAGAGAATATAGGAGAACAACTGAAAGCGAAAAGGAAGGATAATGGAATTGAGGAGGGAGCAATGAAGTCACGGCATCCACTTGTTACAATGTAAATGAAGAGAAGGTAATGGCTCATAAAAACTCCTCCTTATTCACTACCATATTTCCTGGAGTGGTTATAAATTCCTTTTCGTGGTTGTTCCTTGATGCTCATTTCTCCTTGAATGTTGTCGGCAAACAACTTCTGGATTCTTCCGCTCATCCTTTAATCTTTATCATCAGGTTAGTTATGATATAAGACATATTTGCAAATAAACATCCATTAAACTAAATTCAAGCATAAGAACGTACATTTGGATATTTATATGAAATACTGCATATTAGATATAATTTAGGCAAAGGATGACATAGGTTTTCTACCCCATAAATCATCAAAGGTTTATCAAACATAGGCTTATAAGTGTTAAAACAAGAATAAATGAAGTATCATAAAGTATCTTAAACATAACAAAATAAAGGCATTTTTTAGACTCATCATCTGCCCCCTGCTAAATTAATGCTTGTCCTTAAGCATTACACTTCTTTTTCAAAAATCTGAGCTCCCCAACTTCTGTCTTTCCCTTTTTGCTGCCCTTGAAGGTGTAATAGAATCCTCTAGTCCTTTCCCATACTTCTTGCCTGTGGTCTTCCTACAACTTATCAAGTTTGTCAACATCAATATCATATAGGGGCCATAAAAGCATTGGAGGTTGCATGGTTAAAGGACACCATATCTTTGGCCTTAGTTGCTTTCCTGGTTCTAAATATTTTGGAACTCTATATAGTGCTGCTTCCAAATTAATAGGACTGTGCAGCTCTAATTTCTTGAGAGAATCAAGTAACCATGCCCATCTACCTCTTACTCCGATCATAGCTCTCTTGAATGCAAAGTAGGGCAAGTTTTCATATTCGGCATATACTTTGGCTCTAGCAGCAAATACCTTCTTTCTAATGTCTGGATTACTCTTCCCATAGGTTAATGTAAATCAGTCTCAAAGCATTTCTTCTGGTTGTTTACTTTCTGCCCTCAAGGGTAAAGGTTTTGTTCTCTCTTCATCTCTATAATTAACCAGTTGTCTATCATAATTTTCCTCATTAGACATCCATGACATTAAAGCTTTCAAATGCACATCTCCTATATAGAGAAAAAGATTCCACTCAGTTTTTGTAGGAATGAAAAAATTATGAATATACAACTCATACAATAGATTTTGCTGCCATGGTGGTAAGGTTTGATACGACCCATAAAACTCTTATGCGGTTTTAAATTCTGCATTTACATTTTTGAGGGTTAACATCAACTGAAATAAAAGATATTTTTCTTCCAAACAAAAAGCATATCCTCGAGAAGGTGGTCTGCAAGAAAGAGCTTGATCAGCTAATTTAAGTGCATGTTCCATGCGTTGTTTTTGTCTTTCTAGATGTTCTTTCAATTCCTCAATCTCCTCATTTTGTGATGTTATGATCTTGCTCATTATTTTCTTCTCCTCTTTTCATAGTGCTTCAGCAAATAAATGCTGTCCATATAATTGGAAAAGGAGTTTTTGCAAGGTGACGACACTATTATCCTCTTCATAATCTTTTTTCTTTTTTCGTTCCCACCATAGATGTTTTTCCAAACTATTGATCCATGTTGACTTATAGGGGACTAAGGCAGTATTTGAATCATGACTTTTAGGAACTATTTCATTCCCATGGCTTGAAACACCTAGTAAATCTATTAAGGTTTCGTTAATTTCTTGCTCACATGTTGCAGGAGGACTACCAGAAGCTTCTATCATCTTAGTGTCAAGGGGAGAATGGTCAGAAATTATCTTCATAGGAGACTCTGGGGCAGGTGCTTTAGACAATATAGGATTTTTAAAAGTCTACACTCTCATTCTAGGGCTTCTTCACAAAGGAGTCTCTTCTTGTACTATTGTCTTTTACCTACTTTTCTGTTTCGGTATCACTGCTATAGGATTAGGTGCTGCAGGAACCTTCTTTTTTTTCTTCTGTTGCTTAATTGCAGGACTAGGTTTTTGTTGAGCAATGGTTTCTTCTGGTGACTTCTATTTCCTTTTAGCTTGACTAGTAGTGGGCCTAGGGATGTCCTGTTTAGGTGAAGGCACATTCTCTTGAGTGGAAGCAAATTCTGGTTCAATCCCTTGTGCATATTCTATTTCAGCTCCCTCAATATTTTGTTCTGCAGGCTCACTACTGGGAACTACATTTTCCTCACCCTACCGTTCACTAGGGTCAACTTGGAGTTGTAGGGTTTTAAATTTCACAAATTCATCCCATGTCAAATATACAAAAAATTTGGAAGATTCACAGCAATATTGTGCCTTCTACAACCAAGCAACTTAAAATAGTGTGCATGTAAGTGAGAAAGTCTGCCTTCACAAGTAAAATACCTGATGAAATGCATTGCTAGGTTAGGGTATGGAGGCAGCAAAGACAATGTCTTGTACCCCTACTTTGTAACATCCAATGGAGGGTCATGTGGGGTAGTGAACTGGGCCCTTGCTGACCTAGTGTCATGCGAGCTCGGATAATGCTCTCCAACAGGAGATAACCCTATTACTTCTAAAATTTGTTCTTCTGTTGCAATTACTGTCAAACTCCACATAGAAGCTTCACCTTCATCAAATGTCCTGGTGAATTCTACAGCTGCTTCTTCATCATATGCTGTTAAATTCAAACAATAACCTAACCACCTGCATGCATTGAATCTTCTTACTGCTTCTACATTAGAAAGCAACAAAATGTGCTCAACTGGCTCTTTTCTCTGTAAACCTCCTCCCATTTCTTGATACTTCTACTACTCTGTTTCCCTTTCTCTTTCTGAATGCAAACTTCAAAACTATGCATTATTTCTCAGACGCTTCACCACTTCTTTTTGGGAACATAAATTGCCATAACCAATTGTTATGTGCCATAATTAAACTTTAGGTAAAAGTAAATCATGAATTTGCATGGAAATCATCCAGAAACATGGTTCAAATGCCAAAATTAGGTCACATCATGGCTTAGCACAAAAAATTTGGCACGAACAAAGAAAAATTCATTCAAAAAGTTGGAGCACAACACTTGACATGGCATACTTATGGAAAAAAGTTCTCATTAATAAAGGGTAATGCCAAGATTTTTGAAAATCATTATAGTTAATTAGGCATGTCATTGGATAGTACGACACTACCCTGCCCCCTGCTAATTTGATGACAAGTGTCCTCACGTGTCAGACTAGTATGGGTTAGGGACTGGAATACGTCATAATTATAAAAATTATGCAGTATTAGATATAATTAACAAAATCTACAAACTTATAATTGAATAATAGTTTGAAAATGTTTATACCTGCCAAGCGGATTGTCACATGCTCCAAAAAAAAGGTGGAAAAAATAATGTAAATGGCAGCATCCATTAGCATGTGCAGATTTGATTGAAAACACAAAAACGTAAGTATGTAGAAAGTGAGTGGATGGAAGATTAAGAAATGGAGTGAGGTGGGTGGATGAAAGATTAAGATATGAATGTAAAGAAATATCATGAAAAGAAAATGGAATTTATGCGAACATAAAGTTATTATTATGGACATGCAAATTAGAATTAATGTGGAAGAAGAGCAGGCAAAAGGTTTTCACCTTCGACTGCAGGAAGAGATACTTGAGTTGTTGTTGGCTCTGGTTGTTCGAACTGTTGCATGAACTCGGCTTTTTTTTGAGGCTATTTGTAAAGTTTAAGTTGATGACCATTGATCAGCATTTTGAAAGTCATATCATCAATTATGGTTAGTTGAACTGTTCCATTTTCAAAGACATGGATGATTTGATATGGTCCTAACCATCACGTCTGTAGCTTCCCTGGCATATCCTTAAAGCGAGAATCACACAATAATGCCTAGTCACCAGCTTTGAACTATTTGTTGAGGATATGAGAATCATGCCAATATTTTCTCTATTTTTGCACTAGTTCAGTATGTTCTAAAGTAGTCTTGCACATTTCATCCAAAGAATTAAGATGCATGATACATTCTCTTTGTGCTACAGGAAGATCAATATCTAAGGTCAAGGCTATTCTTAAAGTCTTGTATTCAAATTCAATTGGAAGCATTGCCACTTTCGTATACAAAAGCTCAAATGGTGTGAATCCAGTAGTGGTTTTCCAAGTTATTCTATAAGCCCAAATAGCTTCTTGTAAATGGCTAGTCCAATCCCAATGATGCAAATGGATTGTTTTAGTTAGAATATTTTCCAGCTCACGGTTGGTAACTTCTGCTTGTCCATTGGCTTGTGGATGGTAAGGACTGGATCTGTGATGCCTGATGTTATATTGTTTCATCAATTCTGAAATCAGGTTAGAAGTAAACTGTGTGCCTTGATCAGTAACCAATTCTTTAAGAACTCCATAACGTGTAAAAATCTCTTCGTACAGGAATTCGACAACTTTTTCATCACGGGCATGTTTCATAGCCTTAACCTCAACCCATTTGGTTATGTAGTCAGTACAAACTAGAATATAAGACTTCCCATTGGATGGAGGATCAATAGGACCAATAAAGTCCATTCCCCATTTGTCAAATGGTGTTAACACCATTTGAGGGTTCAAAGGCATTTCATCTGTTTTGGTTGGGCGACCCATTCTTTGGCATTGGTCACACTTTCTTATATAATTGATTGCATCTTTATGAAGGGTAGGCCAATAGTAACCAGTGGCTAAGATTTTGAAAGCTATTCTTTTGGCTGCAAAAAGTCCTCTGTAGGGCTCATTATGAGATGCATGCAAAATATCATATGTCTCATCTTCTCTTACACATTTGCGCATAACTTGATCAGGTCCAGTATAGAATAGAAAATTGTCTATCCATGAGAAATGAAAGCTTTTTTGTATGAGAAGCTTTCTCTCCTTATAAGAAAAATGTGTTGGTGTCTTATTAGTTGCAATGTAGTTAGTAATATCTGCATACCATGGAACTTTAACAGCAATATGAAACAAATGTTCATCTGGAAATGCATCATCTACCAGAGTAGTATCAGTATCATGATGATTGATTCTTGACAAATAATTAGCTATGACATTTTTTTTCTAGGCTTATCTATTATGGTTATGTCAAATTCTTGTAACAATAGTAACCATCTTGCTAACCTACTAGTTATAGCAAGTTTGTTCATGAGATACTTGATTGCTGCATGATCAGTATGAACATAAATAGGATAACCTGTGACGTAATGTCAAAATTTATTTAGAGCATAGACTACTGCTAACAATTTTTTTTCAGTCACTGTGTAATTCAGTTCTGGACCATGAAGACTCTTACTAATATAATAAATGGCATTCTCAAGATTTGAGTGTTTTTGTGCTAAAACTGCTCCTATGGCATAATCAGAAGCATATGTATATATATGAAAAGGTAGGTTCCAATTAGGGCCTTGTAAAATTGGGGCTGTTGTCAAAAATTGCTTAAGCTATAGGAAAGCTTTATCACACTCAAGTATCCATTTGAAATCAACTTCTTTTGTAAGCAACTTATACGAGGGACTGGCTATTTTACTGAAGTCTTTTATAAAAAGCTTGTAATATCCAGCATGTCCCAGAAAAGATCTAATATCTTTTAATTTAGTGGGTATGGGTAATGTTTGAATTACCTCAATTTTAGCTGGGTCTACTTGTATACCTATAGTAGATATGAAATGACCGAGTACCACACCCTCTTGCATGAGCATGAAACACTTTTCACTATTTAGTGCCAAATTATGTTCTTGACATCTTACCAAAACTTTTTCAAGATTTATCATTGCTTCTTCAAAAGTCACTCCTAATGTTGTAAAGTCATCCATATAGATTTCCATACAATCATGTGATATATCGGCAAAAATACTAATTACAGCCCATTGAAATGTTGCAGGAGCATTAAAAAGGTCAAATGGTAAAATAGAGTATGCAAAAGTACCCCATGGACAGGTAAATGTAGTTTTCTCTTGGTCTTTAGGAGCAATACTGATTTGATTATAGCCACTATATACATCTAAAAAGGAGAAGTACTTCTTTCCAGCTAGTGTATCCAAAACTTGATCTATGAAGGGTAAAGGAAAATGATCCTTTTTAGTGGCCTTATTCAACTCCCTATAATCTAAACAAATTCTTCATTTTCCTCCTTTCTTAGGTACCATAACCAACGGTGATACCCATTTACTATTAGATATAGGATAGATAAAGCCAGCATCAAGCAGTTTCTGTAATTCTGTTTTGACTATTTCTCTGAGGCTTGGATTTATCCTCCTCTGAGGTTGACATAGTGGTAGACAACCTTCATTAATGTATATCCTATGGGTACATAGTGTAGGGCTTAATCCTTTCATATCATCATAATCCAGGGCAAAAGTCTTCTCATGCTTCTGAAGTAATTCTTTTAATTGTTCCATCTGTATGGATGTCAATTTGGGGTTAACATGCAGTTTATGGCCTTTACTCAGTTCAATAGGAATAGTGGATTCTACCATAGCAATTTCAGAGATTGGGCTTCCTTCTACTTCACAGGGAAGTAGTGAAAAAATATTTTTAGGTTCCTTAAGTAAAGTAATACTTGTATCACACTCCTCATATGTAATCAATTCTAATACAGAGCTTTCAGACACATCTTTTCCTACCACATAGGTGTTGGTAAGGATGCTCTGGATTACTGAATCTTCTTCTTGTAACTTTAGAAAAGATTGCCTATGTAACATCATAAGTTGTACTATGGAATTTATCTCTTCTTCTTCATCTCCTAAATCTGGCCAAAAAGATGTACTCAAATCTGGTAATGGTTGTACAGGAGGATATAGATCAAATTGCTTGGTTGCTTGGCCAATTGATATGGTCATATTCCCTGATCTTCAATTTATGTTTGCATCAGTTATGGCCAACCATGGTCTACCTAGAATGATAGGATAGCCAGATAGGTTTAGTTTAGGGGACAAAATCATGAAGTCTGTAGGATATTCTAGGGAATCTAAGGTCACAACAATATTTTCTATCATTCCATCAGGAGTGATAGTGGAACTATCTACAAGATGTAGAATAGTTGGTGTGGGCCTTAATCCTTCTATTTGTAACTTCTTCATTGTTTCTTTAGTCATCACATTTATAGCAGCTCCCAAATCTATTAAGGCTTTTTTAACAAATTAACCATTGATGCTGACACTTACTACTGGACTCCCTGGGTCAGAATATTTTGGTGAAAGCACTCTTCCTGACATGATATCAGCTAAATGTCCAACAAAATGAACTGTGGTAGGATCCTTCTTCTTCCTTCTAGGTTTCTTTAGACAAGCTTCCCTTATAGCTTTTTCATAAGCTAGAATGTCTTTAATAGCTTGAAACAAAGGTATTCAAACATGCATATTCTTCAACTGGTTAACAATGTCAAAGGGTTGTTCCTTGCTTTGTTCCTTTTGTATTAGTTGGTCTGGAGAAGGAGGCTCTACTGCTGGTTGATCTAGTATTGGTATGGTAACATCAGTTGGGTCAACAAGTTCATCAACCAAAGGTTCTGATGCTGCAGGAGAGTGTGATACTTCAATTATAAGAGGTGGCCTTGGTGTTGGTAAGGTCGTTCCAGATCTCAAATGTATATCTGCGACATCTATGGCATAACCAGGGTACTTCTAGGTATCAGTACTATACATGGGCTACTATGGTTTGCTATTTGGATTTGGCTAAGGTTGTGTAGGTAGCTATGTTTTCTTTTGAGGTCCACTATTTTTAGGTGGTGGCATTAAAGCAGGTTGTTGAGCTAGAGGCGGTAATTATGGAACACCAGTATTTTGGTTAGGCCATTGTTGAGATCCCTTCCCTTGGTTTGGAGATTACCAATTCCCTTGGGGTGGTTGCCATTGGTTTTGCTAGTTCTGGGACCATTGGTTATTCTATTGGTTAGGCCAAGGTTGTTGGAAATTTTGAGACCATTGAGACTATTATGGGTTATTTTGCCTAACATTATTCCAATTGGGTTTGTTTTGTGGAGGACCTTGGGTATTGCAATTTTTCCATTGATTACCATATGAATTTAAATTTTACAAGGGGTCTTGAGGCATACCTTGACATTGAGCCCATGGTCGGCATTGAGCAACAAAGAATACTTGCTCATCATCCCCATCTATCTTTACATATTCAGTTGGAAGATGTTGGTTCTCCATGCTTGCAACCAATTTACAATGCCAATCCTTCTTTTGCTTTCGATAATGAGGACAATATTTAGCTAGTTGTAACTTAGCCTCTACTTGCTTCTTCTTCGTAGTCATTATATCCAACTATGTAGCAACATCATTACTGATGTCTTGTTTGAAATCTGACAACAAATTGGATATTTCAAGTTTTGAAATGCCTTGACTAATTCCTTTTGTAACTATAGAATGGGGTCCTCGACCTTTCTTCATGGTTGACCTTGAGTAGTTCTGACATATCTTTTTGAGGTCATCTCATTGAGCTTGATATACATCTCCACCAGCCATCAAGTCCAATGCTTCCAAACAGTCTTCATTCACTCCTCTTAGAAAGACTAGTTTTTGGGAATCTTTAGACAATGTGTGTTGAGGATTCTTTTGTAGTGGATATAAAAATTGAGAAACATAGTCTTCTAATGTCTCTTCCTCCTTCTGTGATATCCTAAAGATATCATCTCCTCTTGTGCCAGATGCTTTGCAATATTCTTTATATTTTTCCAAAAATAAGGCTTGCATTTCATCCCAATTTACAGCTGCATTAGCTTTTAAGCCCATGAACCATCGTAAAGCTGATTCTTTCAATGTGGCTGGAAATAATTTAAGCTTATGAGCATCAGTGTTGTAGTCAAAACTACGAAAAAGGATGTCAAACTCAAACAAGAAGGTATCGGGGTCTTCAGTTGCAAGGCCATAGAACTTTGAAAGAGCAGTAGGAGGTATATTCTTGAGATTGGCATTGGTTATGAGACTTGGAAGTGGAAATGGAAAAGTGGGTTGTGCCATGATTGGTGGGACTAGATTATGAAGTTGCCGCTGAAAAGGAAGGTTAGGCACTGGTTGATTAACAACTGGTGGATTTGAGGTAGTGTTATCAATAAAACTAGTCAATATTTCAGTGAAAGGTTGGAGACTAGATATATCTAGGGATTCAGCTCTTGATGATGATACTATGGAGAAAGCAGGACTTGCATCTTCAAAGGGAAACTCAACTTCTTCTTCAACTTCTTCATTCAAATTAACAGATCCCTGTGGAAGAAATTTTCCATATTCATCTCGTCGTCTTCCTCTTCGATGCATGCAACTAAAATTTTCACACTGGTAAAAAGAACTTAATCTAAAAACTATGACTCAAAAATGCTCCTAGTTTGAAACCATCCCCAACAATGGTGCCAAAAATGAACCGCCTCACAATAGGTGTTCCATAGTCATGCGCTAGGCCTGGCTTAGGAATAATCTATTCAAGCTAAGGACTACTTTTCCCTTACCATGAGGTGCATTTAGATTGTCAACTCAAGGATGTATACTTGAAATGGTTGGCACAGTATGTGCACTAGGTACCTTGATGAGTCATTATGTTCATGCTGCAGGAAAGTAAAAATATAAAGGAAGGAAACTACACTACTGTTGTGGAAAGGAAACTATTGAATCTATGAATGTTGAAAACATAATGACAAGATAACAGAGATTCCATTTTGACTCATCCATTAGACTGTTCTTGCAGATGCTGCAGGAACATTCATGAAGTGTGATGCTACAGGAAGGAATTAACTAGCTACGTCTTACTTAAAATACTACTAATACTTAGTAAAATGAATCTATTCTATCCTAATCTAATCCACCTTCCAAGTGGGCCCCCTTGGTTGGCTTCTCTAATCTACCAACATAGGATAGAAACTAAAGAGAACTAATTCATTTCATTAATCAGTCATTACATAATTCAAAATTGTAAAACACAACTGCAACAAACTATGAATCAGTGTTCTCTCTTACTCGATAAAACTTATCAAAAACAAAAACCAAAAACTAAAAACTTCACACATAGGAGTCAATCTTGACATATATAGGGAATCTACTCTTTATTACATAATATAAAAGTAACTATCCTAAGTTAAGTCCGCAGGAGATAATATAGGAGAACAACTGAAAGCGGAAAGGAAGGATAACGAAATTGAGGAGGGAGCAATGAAGTCACAGCATCCACTTGTTAAAATGTAAATGCAGAAAAGGTAATGGCTCATAAAAAATCCTCCTTATTCACTGCCATATTTTCTGGAGTGGTTATAACTTCCTTTTTGTGGTTGTTCCTTGATGCTCGTTTCTCTTTGAATGCTGTCGGCAACCAACTTTTGGATTCTTCTGCTCATCCTTTAATCCTTATCATTAGGTTAGTTATGATATAAGATATATTTGCAAATAAACATCCATCAAACTAAATTCAAGCATAAGAACACACATTTGGATATTTATATGAAATACTGCATATTAGATATAATTTAGGCAAAGGATGACATAGTTTTTCTACCCCATAAATCATCAAAGGTTTATCAAACATAGGCTTATAAGTGTTAAAACAAGGATAAACGAAGTATCATAAAGTATCTTAAACATAACAAAATAAAGGCATTTTTTAGACTCATCAGTCATGATGACTCTATTAATATTGGTCCAAAACTAAGATTTAGCCTTGCTGAATATAGGATTTATCTCATCCTTAGGCTTGTCCCTATCTTTGTTTCCTAGTATCAAGTTCAAATCTACCTGATATGTTCTTTACCATAAAGAACTACAACAAAATGGTGACTCTATTGGAGAAGATTTTATATTATGGGTCTCTTATTGGGTGTTTTTAGTGTTATTGTATCATTCTTCTATGTCACTCTTCATTTTTTGGGCTTTATTTTACAATTTCCCTTCATAGGGTGGCAACTCAAGTCTAAGGTTATGTAGCTAGTGCTATAAGTTTAAGGAAATCTTAATTGAATAGCTGAGAAGAAGAAGAATACATATGCTTTTACAAGGGACCACCTAGAAATACCATTGTTGGCTAAGTTCCCTCTTGGGACAAGAAAACATCAAAACAAGAAAAAGTATGATTTTACTTCTACTTGGGTTCCTAGGGGAAATGTGTCAGCCTAGTCATTATATCATCCTATAGTAGAAAAGGAATCCTCTTCCAAGAGTACTAAATTAGAAGAGGTTACCCCTTTGGGAGAAACTATTTTAACCCCATTAAGGGAACAAAGGGTTTTTCATGATAAAACTATGTCTCTGGTAGGGGACCTTCCTTATAGACCTGATTTGGCAAATGAAATAAACCACATTTGGTCTTTTAAGGGAAATATGGACACAACTTCTAGTCCTAGGCAACAGACATATGAAGTAAATCTTATGGATTTTGACCCAATTGAATTTGAGGCTAGTACTATAGATCATGAGTAGCTATATCTTGAACTTTTCCTTCTCAAAAAAAGAGTTGTAGAAGAGGAAGCTAGGCATATACACTTGGAGAAGGAAAAAGAAAAAATTATTTTGAATAGCATCATTGAGAGAGATAATTTATTGAGGAAGATGACTTCATTGCAACAGCAAAATAGGAAATTGGAGGAGAAATATTCTAACTTACATTCTAATATTTTTGGGGATATGGATATTTTAAGGTCTAATGTTCAAAACTAGGAAAAACTTCTTAAGTAGAAGGAGATCCCTATGATTGCCCAGGTTCAACCTTATAAACCTTTGGAGACAAGAGTGGAAGATGTAAATAAGAATGACTTAGATAAAGGAAAGAAAAAGGTTGTTGGAGTACAAATCAATGAACCTCATCCTTCTGATAAATCCACCTCTTTTGCTATATCCTAACTTGACTTGGATTTGGAGAAAGCTAGAAAGGAAAATAATGATTTAGGAAAAGAACTTGAAAAAGTAGAGAATGAAGCTCAAGTAGCTGAAACTTGGAAAAAGATCTAGTTCATTAAGTCAAACTCTACCTTAGTTGCTCAACCCATTCAAACTCTACAAGTTGTACTTGTTATATCTAGCATGGGTCCTCTAATTATAGGTCAAAGTTCTATGCATGTGGCCCTTGTTGTAACCTATGTTACTACTAGTTAGTTAACTCCTTTTCAACCAACTCAACAAACTTAGGTTCCTATCCAAAGTTAGCCTACTGGAGCTAGTTCCTCAAGTATTCTAGTTTCTCAAAAGAGCCCAATTTACATGGAAAAGTATATGTAGATGTCCTTCTTAGGTATCCTTGGTTTTCCTCATCCCATCTAAAATGATCTTAGGGACAAGGTCAAAAATTTTGCTAGAAATAATGTTTTTACTAGTGAAGAGCATCTCAGAAAATTAATAGATATGGTAAATGATTATGAGGTAGAACATGAAGATGTAGTGATGAAACCTTTTTTTCATTCACTGATTGAGGATGCTAAAGATTGGTTCAGAAGATTGTCTGATCACAGTATTAAATCATGGAATGATCTTGAAGTCTTATTCAAGGGATAGTATGGTGATAAGACTAATGCTAGTTTTATGCTAAAGGAACAACATCAAGAAGAATCCTAATGAGTCAACCTTTGATTGCAATGTTAGATTTCAAAAAGGTATGTACAAGTTATTCCAAGTAATGAGGTTGAATGAGGATTTTTTTCTTACTACTTATTTCAATGCTTTTGATAGTAATATGGCTTATGTTCTTAGGGATAAAGATCCAAAAGCATTACAAGAAGCTTATACTATGGTTGTAAATATTGAAAACAATAGAAGAGCTGCTGGTAAACTTGGAAAGAGGGATGACCCCAAGTTGTTTAATCCTAGAGGTAAAAAGGACAATGAAAGGCCTATTATAGGAAAGAAGCCAAAGGATGATACAATGAGGCAAGTTTTAAATTTATTAAAGAAGTTGAATCCTCCTGCTTACGAAAAAAAAAAACCAAATGTTGTAGAGAAGACTCCTTTTAATAATAATTTCAATAGGCAGCCTAGGATGCACAATTATCCCTATACTACCCAATGGAAGGATGGAAAACCAGTTCCAATCCTTATTCAAGGAAACAGAGATAAGGGAACACTAGATCCTTTGCAGAAAAATTCTATAAACATGGTAGAAGATGTGCCTTGGTGTTTTACCTATCAATCTCCCTATTCCCCTAATTTTTGTGTTGTAGCTCAATCTTTTGCTACAAACCAACATGTACAAAATGAGGAGGAAGTAGAAGAAGAAAATCAAGAGGAAGATATTATTAGTAATGCAATTCATCTTTGTGATAATGATGGGGAATTTGATATCAAGGAACCTGAACATGATGTTGTAGATGAAGGTGATGATGAAGATGAAGATGAAAGTATTTTCTGAAGATGAAGGTAATGATGAAAATGTTATATGTAACACTCTAGTTGAAAATGACCACATAAGTTTGAGAAAGCCTTCCAGGGAAGAAATAGATAAGATTAATTTAGAGTTGGTTTCACAAGTCCAAAGTACATATAACTTAAGGAATAGAATTTTGAATGGTACTCCTATGAAGCCAACATGTATTTTTATTGAAGATACCTCTACAAAATTTACTAGTGATATTAAGAAAGGTGTTCCTAAGACTTCAGAGATCAAAGAGAATAATAATAAGAAGTGGAAGCCAAAAAAGAGGGTACATTTTTAGGAGGTAGAGGTCACCAAGCCAATCATATCAAAGGAAGGATCAAAATTAAAAAAAAACAAGCATAAAGAATCATCTATTGTTCAAATTACTATACCCATAGGTATTAATTTTAAACCTACCAATTATGACCTAGTTGATATGATTTCAATGTTATAACAAATCACTGTCAAGGTTCCTGTGTCAAAAATGTTCAAGATAGAGGAACACAAGAAAAAGGCTTTTCCTTGGTTAGGAGGGATAGGAAATGATAATGTTGTCACACAAGAACCAACAATGGTCCAATAATTCCTAACTTTAGAAAAAGAGAAATAACATATAGAAGTCATGTCTCAAATACCTCAAATTTATTTAGACAATTCATCAGTTACATACCTACAAGACAATGACCCCTTTTTCTTAAGTTTGATCATAAAAGGTAGAACATTAAAAAACTGTATGATTGATTATGGTGCCTCAAATAATATAATTTGTTTTAAGGTTATGGAGGCTCTTGGTTTAGGGGTTGATACTAGGAAAGTTAGGTGTAGAGAAATGGATGCTAAAGAGATACCTATTATAGGTACTATTAATGCTTTACCTTTTAGACTTGTTGCATATCCTAATGAAGAATTAACCATGTCTATCCTAGTAGTAGATATTCCTCCTCACTATGAGATGTTGCTTTCTAGAAAGTGGAGTGTAGCAATGGGAGTTAGTTTTCAGTGTGATTTGTCATATGCTACTTTCCAACTAGGAGAAAAGGCTATCAAGGTTAATAGAGAGGCAAGAGTAACTTTTATTTTTGAGGAAAATATTTACAGAGATACAACTTGTTTCTTAGACACAGATGTGAATACATTTAGAGCTGGGTTGGTTATTCAAGAGGTTGAGAAACTTCCTACATTGATTGAACAAGAGGTTACATGTTGTATGGATTCACCAAAGTTGTGGAGAATGTATTTTGATGGAGAAAATTCAAAAGAAGGATCAGGAGCAGGTGTTGTTTTTGTTTCCCCTAACAAAAACATATTTAGGTATTTCCTTTCTCTTAATCTTTCATGTACCAATAATGTTGCAAAATATGCTCGGCATTATTACTAGGATTAAAAGTTGTAGCAAGCCATGGAATTAAGAAAATAGATGTCATTGTGATTTTGAATTAATTATTTCCTAGGTTAAAGGAGTGTATGTTTCAAAAAATAAAAGACTGAAACAATATAGGAATGTTTTTAGGGATATGATCGAATCATTTGATGCCTTTGGAATAATGTGGAAAGAAAAAACTAATAATAAAATGGCTGATTTATTGGCAAATGTGGCCACAAAACTTGATGATATTTCATTTACTGGTGTGTCTACTATGGAAGTATAGAACAAGCCTTCAGTTCTAGATAATGTACATAGTTGGCAATTTTTTGAGGATGACAATGACATTTTAAAATTCCTCCTCAATAAGGATAAATATCATGGATAGGAACTTGACTACAGTGCTTGGGTAGAAACAACAGATGGAAAATAGAAGAATTTTGGCCAAGAAATATTGCAACTAAAGACAAATAAGGTACCCCAGGGGTTGGTTATATTATAGAATGCTTTTGATAATCAAGATAGAGTTGGTTTAGATCTAAAAAATAACAAACCTCTAGAATTAGAAGAAGTCAATTCGGGCACAACTGATTCTCCAAAAAAGGTATATATTGGTAAGACCTTAACTCTTGAGATTAGAAAGTCTTTGATAGAGCTATTAAGAAAATTTAGACAATTTTTTGCTTGGTCTTATGATGACCTTAAGGCTTAGAAGCAAGATTTTTTCCAACATGTTATACCACTTAAGGAAGATGTGAAACCTTTCAGACAAAAATAAAGACTTGTAAATCCTACTCTAGCCCCTAAGAACTAGGAAGAATTGTTGAAGCAAATTATAGAAGATATTGACCATTTCTACTATAGGAGATATTCTTGTAGAGAAGAATATCAAGTTAATAAGATGAATCCCTTAGGTTTTCCTATCTTGGCTTAGTAGAGCCTAAAGTGAAGTGAGTCCTAATGATCTATTAATGTTGGTCCAAAACTAAGATTTAGCCTTGCTGAATATAGGATTTAGCTCATTCTTAGGCTTGTCCCTATCTTTGTTTCCTAGTATCAGGTTAAAATCTACCTAATATGTTCTTTACCAGAAAGAACTCCAAAAGAGGTCAACTTACTTTATGTAAGACTTTTTCAAATAAAATGAAGCACAAATTTGAGATGTCCATGTTTGGAGAGATAAAATTCTTTGTGGGTTTGCAAGTATATCAAATTAAATATGGTATATATATCACTCAGTCAAAGTATCTCTAGGAAATACTAATTTTTTTTGGATTGGAGGATTCTAAACCAGTAAGTACACCTATGGTGACATGACACAAGTTATCAAAGAATGATGATTCAGCTAAGGTGAATCAAACATTGTACATGTCTATGATTGACAAATTGCAATATATAGTGCATAGCAAACTTGACATTGCGTTATCTATAGGGATAGTTGCAAGATTCTCTACTAATCCCAAGGAGAATCACTTGATGGTTGTAAAGAGAATAATGAGATATCTAAAAGGAATAGAAGAGTATGATCTATAATATAATAAAAATGAGAAATTTGAATTAAGAGCCTATACAAATGCTGATTGGGCTGGAAACATTGATGATAGAAAGAGCACCAATGAAGCAACATTTTTCTTAGGCAAGAGGCTAGTTACATAGACTAGAAAGAAACAAAATTGCACCTCACAATCTACTGCTGAAGTTGAATATGTTTCTATTGCTATAAATTGCACAAACATTGTATGGATCAAATAGTTACTCAAAGGTATGAAGGAAGAGATCACAAAAACCAATAACACTCTTTTGTGATAATACAAGTGCTATCAATATATTAAAGAATATTGTAATGCACACAAAGACTAAACACATTGCAATCAAGTATCATTACTTGAGAGAATTAGTTGAAGATAAAGAGGTGAAGATGGAATATGTGAACACAAAAGAGAAAATTGTTGATATCTTCACAAAAACATTATCTAAGGATGCTCATGAGTATCTAAGAGGTAAAATAGGGGTGATACCCCTATCAAAGGCTATCTAAGTAACAAGAGGAGTGCCTTGCATCAAACAAGTTGATGTTCATATGTTACACATTGATGTAGAGGATCTTACTTTAGGAGCTGCCTAAAGTAATCAAAGAGGTGAAACTACAAATCAGTCATAAGTAAGGTAATAGAGGGAGAAACTAAGGAAGTTCATATCTACATGTTAAGAAGGCAAGTCTTTAGGATGTTGTCAAAGAGGGAGAGATTTAATGATCTTAGATGGAGATAATTGCTAATCAAGGAAAATGAAAGAAAGATAGAGACAATTATTGATCAAGAGAACAAAGAGGGAGAAATCCTAACATTTTCCTAGTAAGAGGGAGATATAAGAAGAAATTCTAAGGGAGTTATAAGGAAGAGTTTTGTAACCTATTTAGAAGATGGAAGTTGTTGATAGAAGGAGAAATTTCAATCCAAGGAATTATTTTCTTTTTGGTATTTTGTTGGTCTTACTATTTTAACCTAGTCAATTTGGTTGGTCAGTTTGGTTTTCCATCAATGCCAAAGAGGGAGATTGTTGAGATTAGATTGAAAAAGATTGTCAAAGAGGGAGATTATTGAGAACATACAAGTATGACTAATATGTTTCAATCATTGTTTTATCACTGATGTCAAACCTGCTATTTGTTGGTAAGACAACTACTTATATCATTTAAGTACCATCACTTATTTGATTGATGAGGAAGATTTGATCAAAAGATGTAACAATAGCACCTAGAGGAAAGGTTGAGTTATGATTATGTAAAGGAGTACAAGAATTAGTTAAGACAATCATAACATGATGTATTAATAATGTGCTTAAGGTTACAAAGGTTGGTTACACTAAGAAAGTTTAGAAGAATAAGTTACACAAAGTTTTTCTACAAAGCTTGACCAAGTGGATAGTAGGTGCTGACCAAAGATAGTGCAAGCTAAGAAGAAAATCAGTTGAAACCAAGTAAAATTTTATTCTAGTGTATGTTGAGAAAAAACTCAGTGGATGTTGAGTAAAGTTTAGTTGATGTTGAGCTCTAGTAAACATTACTTCATGCCAAGTAATTTCATAGAGGATACCAAGCAACAATGCATGTGTCAAACATCAAAAGCTACATAATGTCGAGTTGCTATATTATTTAAAATATCCTAAATTTGATGGATCTGAGTTGACAAGTTTTTTTTTTTGGATTATGTGAACCAGGTGGAAGATAAGATTTATGAGCTAGAGGCATAGAATTCAAGGTAAACCATTTTGAGGAAAATTTAAAGAGGATTTAAGGAGAAGTTTTGAGAAGAGATATGGAATGTGGGGTAGATTCATTGTATCCTACTTAATTTGTCCTAACTGTAAATTGGATGATAGAGAATGAGTGGCAAAAGATCTTAATTTCCTATTTATAGGATTGGCTAGTCAGCAGCAAAGGTTGTCATGTGCGAGAACCTAAGGATGTCAAGGGCTCAAGGGTTTTGCTTCATCAAGTTCCCTAAGAGAAGAGTTTGTAATGGCATGTTAAGCAAGAAGGCTTAAGAACATGAATTCTTGAAGGGTGAAAAAGCTATTAGAGATGAAGAGTGTGAAGGGAAACTAGAATGGAGGACTAAAATAGTGATATGTAATCTAAAAATGGAGTTGTAAGTTGTTATCAAATCAAGCCTTACTATTAATCTCTAATAATTTTATCAGTTTAGGGTAAACCCTTTGGATTAATATTGACCTAACAGTCATTTGTAAATCCTTTAACTAGGTGACATTCCAAGTAAATGGTCTAAAGTCCTCTAACAAGGCTCACTCCTAACAAGGTGATTGAAATCTTTTAACAGGGTCACATTTAATAGTGTGTATTGTAACTTTTAATAGGGTTGGCCTTTCACAGGGCGTCACTTCAAAAGAGTGAAAAAGAGTAGCATGTTACTGGTGGTTTTTCCAAAATTGGGTTTCCATGTAAATAACTGTATCAAGTGTGTTGATGAATTTTTTATGTTTCATGTTTACATTTTTGTAAGTTGATTTGACAATAACCTACAAGTTTTTAAGTGATTGCATTATCTTATGGATGCATGCATGATGAATAATGTTTTATGGGTTCACTAAGCTATGAAAAGTTTTATTTATACATCTAGACCTTGGATATCTGATTCATGCCCTCCCCTCCTCTCTCAGTTATTGTAAAGTATTCCAATATAGACTTTAGCTTAAATTATTTTTCTGGCAAATTTTATGGGCATGTGATACATATGTGAACCTAAACTTATTTTCTTCTCCCTGGACATGTCCTTGAGGCTAGTATATGACTATCATATACCAATAGAAAGGTCTTGAAATGAGATTTCTATATTTTTGGTTTATTTTTTTCTCAAGAAGTAGTATGTGTGAAAGATATTCTAGATTTTCTACAAGGTTATTTTTTAACTACTTTCTAGAATGGTGGTTCAGACTTGTTTTTTGATCAAACAATGAAGTGGGTAGCCACTAGATTTGGAGAGGACCTTAGTAGCAGTGGTATTTTTTGTCCCAATTGGTTGGTTAAGGATTTATTGACATTTACTTGATATTCTTATCAGAGTAAGTGTTTCTAATCATTTAGAGGAGATGTTTCATGTTTGTTATACATAATGATGATATTCCATTTATATTTTGGTTATAGAGAGAAGAGAGAAGCTTTTCAATAGTATGGGATGGAGATTCAAGTGGACATATGTCACTTCCAGATTAGATATGGATTCTTCTTCCTTCTCTATATCTTTCTCTTTGTCTCTAGTTGTAAGGGTTGGTTCTAATTTAATTGGAACATTTTCCATTATTGTGATACCACCTAGGTTGGTTTCCATTTTTTTGAGCAAGTTCTCAATTGGGTTTCCACCATTCTCAGTGTATTTTTCTTTCATGGACCATATTTAATGGAGTTTTATGTATAATTTTGATCTATTCAGTAGTTTTATGGGTTATTTACATGCATTTTGAATGTATTGTTTCAAAGAAAAGAATAAAAGGAACAACAAACTTCTTAGTTTCATTATGATTCTCATCTCCTATCTCTATTGTATGTAATGTTTTGTGTTTTAAGAACAAAGAGCCAAATATATGCTTACTTATCTTGATAGGGTTGTCAATTTCATGAGAAGGATATTTTATGAGTATGAGGGATTTTATGAACATTGATGTCTGATTCACAAAGTGATAATATAGATTTGGAGTCTTGATATATGAGATATGTTACTAATATCCAAGGATGTATGTTTTTGATTTGTGGAATTTCCCAATAGATAAGAAACTAATTAGTTTTAGGATCAACATGTTCTTATTGTTGCATAATTGGATTTTTTGATATCTATCTTAAATCAATTATCCATTTTTTTTCCATTTTGGAGCTAAAAGGATTTTCCCTCAGTTAGCTTGTCAAGTTCATAGGTCATGTTATTAGGTATTTCATTTTTATGTTGTTTGCATTAGGAATAGAAGAAATGGGGTTTCAATCTACTGGATCCATATTTAGATATATGTTTTGGAAACTAGTACCATATGAATGAATTTGACGTTCACCTTCCTAGGTCTTGTAGAGCATAATTAATAAGGAGTATAGCCTTATAGTTGGCCTGGATGTCTAAATAGGTATGTTGAACATGGGAACTAGCTTCCCCTAGATGCATTTGTTCCTATCATTGGGTTACTCAAAAGTTGTTAAATTAGGAGCCAATAGACGGGAAGGTAAAAGAGGAGCACAAGCATATTTCTAAGGCCAAACAAACTCATGCCCCAGATTTCCCAAAGGTTTTCAATGTTGAGTGGATAAAGATCATTTTGAGTTGAGTTCATGAGATAAAGTTATGGCTAGAGTGTGGACTAGTGGAGATCATGAAAAAAATTATTTAAAAATTGAATGGTTACCTACGATAGATAAGGTGAAGATCATTTGTTGGAAAAGAAGGGATGCAATTGAAGAAAACACCATGGCGGTGTGGAACAAGTGTGGATTGAAAATTTCTATCATCAAGAATGTCGAGACAATTTTTTCTATGCAATTTATAGCTCATTAGTTTTATCAATCAAGCAGGCCAAACATCATCCCCTCTATTATAGTTGATGTTACTTGGAAGATTGTGAAGAAATGTCATACCTATGACCTAGATGATCTATAATTGCAATAGTTGGATGAGAACTTGAGAAGCATCATAGAGGCAAATAATATAATGTGTAAGTGTGCTTTCCTATTAGTTTGCATAATATTTTATGTGAAAATTTATTTTCCTACTAGGAGTAACATCACTCTGAGTAAGAAGAAGCTAGTTATCCAATAAATTAATGATTTTATTAGTTAGTTGCAAGATAACTTTGATTCAATCTTGGATGGTTATTTTGAAGAATTCAAATAGAAAATAAAGAATAGGTCAAGGATACCCAAATCATTAGTTAATGAAAAATACTATGAGGAGATAATTTCTCTGGTATATACAAATGAGACTTATATGCAATATGACATACCTAGAATTACATGGCTAAAGCCACTAGGTTATTAAATAAACATTGATGAAGTAGTTGCCAAAATCACAACATTTCTAGTTGAACCCATGGACAAGGATGTTGAGCCATTTAGTAATTATGGAGCTTCCAAAGTTAAAATCATCATTGAGACTAAAGTCCCTAATATGGAGAGGAAAAGAATAGGACTGGTAAAGAATTTGGAGAGAGATCTAGGTAAAGGTTTCAAAAAGGAGGTACCACTATAAAGTACTAAAGGTAAAGGGGAAGACCTATCTAGTGATGATGATGAAGAAGAAGGAAATGAAGAAGAATTAGGAAGGAGAAGAAATTGGAGGCAAAGAAAAAGATATATCTATAGCCAACTCAAGGAAATATTTCAACAAAGCATAAAGAAACTCCAAACTGGGCCGAGCCGAGAAAACCTATGAAGAAGTTGAGGAGAAGGCTTGTAGTTGCAAAGGATGATGATGAGGAGGAGAGAACATAATATAAGGGTACAAGTTAGTTCAAAGTTGTTGTGCACAAGAAACCCTAGAAAATAGATGAGGTATGTGAAAATATTAGGGGAAGTGTAAGAATTTTTGGATTTTATTTCATACAATTTGATAAATTGAATAAAGAGGATTACAACAAAGTAGAAGAATCATTGTTAGATATGATGGAAAACTTCAAATATACATCATTAGAGCTAAGAAATATGATACCCAATGAGATCTATGGTAGAATAGATGAGAAATGGAAGTTTTCATTAATGGAAAAATGTCAAATTAGAGAGGGAACATGTGCCCAAGTGATGCTTGAATTAAACAAGAAACAAATTTCAAAATCCATGAAAGAGTTCAATAATAGATTTGTTCCGAAGAAGAGGGATTTCCTAATTTTGAAGAAAAAAGTGGAAAATATTGTACAGGGGAGAAAAATAACAAGGAAAAATATTTATGGACTAATTCCTAATGATGAACATAAAAGTGAGGAAGAAAAGGATGAGAAGGAACATGTGGAATTAGACAAAATAGAAGACATTTATTAAGATACATAATCTTGTTGATACAATTCATAATATGGTACAATAGAGCAAAGGGAGGAAATAAATAGTTTTAACTGATGATGAACCTAACATGAGCCTATACAAGAATGTGTTGAGTGAGAAAAATGTCACAATTGAGCCAAAGAAGGAAAGTGAAGATCTTGTACAGACTAAGTTAGTACAAATGATAGCTCATGAGAAATTGATGGACCCAAATCATGTGATCATATAAGTAAAAGACTACCCAAAAATTAGTGTACATAATTCCACACAATAGGTATAATCTACACTTGTTACCTCTACTATTCTAGTCGTCATAATTAGTCAAGATCAAGGACCAAGAGATGTATGTGATCATTAGTCTGAGTAATAGAATGTGTTAGCCAATGAAGTGCAAAATGTACAAATATAAAAAAAAACATAATTATGCCAATGAGGGTAGTGTTAATATGAATGCTAAAGAGGATATGAATGTAAAGAGCCAAATGAACTAGTCCACTATAGGTGTAAGACCAAGTCCCTTAGGAGCTAAGATTGAAGAAACAAAGGAGGTTGTACAACTGAGTTTCATAAGTGAACTTTCTTTTAGTGTTGCAAAGGAAAGGGGAAATACAATTGAACAAGAGGTGATTTCTACTAAAGAGAAAATAGAAAATGTGGAGCATACTATGACTAAGGAGACACATAGACCAAGAATATTGTTAAAAATAGATTGATAGAAGTATGAAGTGTTGGAAATACTCAAGACTAGCTAGGTTATGAAGAGGTGAGGGATGAATTAGTAACCTCAAAAGCTTTAAATCAATTCAGCAATTTAACCATATAAATCATTCACCATTTATTCTTCTAATCTACTGCATGCATTGAAAGATAACATTCACAACATAACATATGAACACAATGTTTGGTGACCCAAAAACCTTCCAAATAGAAAGTAAAATTGGGGTGGGGGTGATACCCACAAAAATTCACAACTAAAACATAAAGTTGTCTAGTTAAGGCTTACATTGACCACTTCTGGTGATTTTCCCTGTTAGAAGCATATAGGACTGCTAGGTCCACCTTGTTAGAGGATTTACAAACATATAATGAAGTATGCACTCGATTAAGAGATTTATAAAAATATTGTTAAGTCTACCCTATTAAAGGATTTAGAAAACTAATTCACCTATCAAGATGAAGTAGTGGATCTACTTACAACTGATTGCTGATAAGATCCTTTAGCACTTGATCACCTTATGTGATAGATGTGACTTTTTTGCTTCTATATTGACCTTGCTACATTCCTTAAACTACTGCTGATTATCCTTCACATGTACTTCTCAAAAGTACTTCTTAGTTCTTCAAAAACACAATTACGATGTAGTGATATGAATCTTACATATATACCTTTCCAATCTACAAAACTCCAAGGTTGGCCAAAACACAAGCAAACAAAACATTACTGAGTCGGCTCAATAGTAAACAACTCAAGTTCACTAAACTAACTCAGTGACCTTCTGATACTTGACATCCACTATATTACTTCGCATCATCATTCACTTAGTAGAAGTGAAGGCTCGGTCCATACTATTCACTCAGAGTAGTTTTGAACTCGGTGACTACTGGTGACTTGGTAGACGTAGTGTGACTTGGTAGATATTGAACTAGGGCCATGTTGTAGCCTTTGAGTGCTAGCTTTCATATCTACATCAATCTTGCCCACTTTCTTCTTTGTATGCTTGGTGAACTCGGTAACATCACAAAGCTTTCCAAAAAGTGATGTTACATTGATGAAGGATTGATGAAGGTTTCTCAAACTTGTAGATAACTCTACCTGCTTTATTGCAATTTTCTCAAGCACCTTATTATCAAATTTATTCTCTAACTTTTTAATGAGCTTCTCTTGGCCAGAAGTGTCCTCATTGAAATTATTTATGGCCTCTTCTAATTGTAAAAAAATGTGTTGAGATGAATCAACATCAACACCTATAGCCTCAGTAATTATATTTTTAGCATTTTCAATTATAGTGAACTCTCTATCTCTCTCATCTCTAAGTTGGTTTTGTGTTGCTTTTTGCTCTAAAAGATAACTAATAGTCTCATTTCATCAACTGTGGTAGTATCTAGATCTATCTTAGGTATAACAATTTCTTTATCCAAGTTTATATCCTCATCAATTGCCTTACCAGTAAGAAAAAGTTTTAGTGGGGTCTTTGGTTTTACTTTAGTGCTTACTTCCTTGGATTTAGAAACAAAAAAAATAGTAGATGAAGTTGGACTAGTAGGAAAAACTTGAATTGGTCCAACTAGAGGAAAACTAAGAGAGGTACTGATTGCATCCAAAATTGAAGTGCCTCCCAAAAATGATGTACCAATAGGTAATGTACAAGCTAGAATACTTATAATTGAAGAACTAACTAGAATTGAAGCAGGAATAGATAATGCTAATGAGAACAAAATTGTAGAGCTAACTAGAATCAATGAAGTCAAAATTGTAGAACTTACAGATGTAGATACTGATAATGTAGGAGTAGAGCAAGCTAACGTAGTAGCTGAAGAAGTAATAGACAACTTGGTAGATGAAGTGCTTGACACTTCCATTGTAGATACCTAGAGCTAGGAGGAGGCTGGTGAAGATTGAGAAATTGATGTTGCTGTTGTGCTCACAATCTCACTAGTAGAAGCTATCTCCATAGATGTGACATTATTTGGTGGAGAGTGAGGAAGAGATGCAATTGCTTTAGCTGCTATCCTAATCAGATCATCTTCATCCTTTCTTTCTCCTCTACTTCTTCCTCCTTCTCTTCTTATTTCTTCTCCTTCATCAACTCTTACAGATCTTCATCATTTATTGTGACTAAGGGAGTATTATCATCTTCCTCATCCTCTTGGTCACTATCATCATCCTTTATATCTATTGGATCATCACTAGGCTTATGTAGATGATAGATGCCCTTCCACATGTTTGTTGCATCATTAACAACAGGCTTAATATCTTTGATTAAAATAAAACATGTATGGAATCTAATCACCATTCTTCCTTCATTGATCTTCATTGTTGCATTTACTTTTGCATCTATAAGATTTGGCAATAAATTCTTCAAAGTTTGTTCATAAATATCTTTAACTGATTGTACAACTGATTCCCACCTTGGCTACAATCTTTCCAATAGTTCTTTTGAAATCTGAGGAGCTATCTAGCTAGAGAATACTTCCATTTTCCCATTTTTTTGAGTACCAGTTCCTCAATCTACATCTTCTTGACATTAGTTCTAGTTTCAAAATTTAAAGCCATGAAGTTTGTGATGCCACCTCCTTCTTCCATTTCTTTCAATCTTTCCTATAAGGTGAGTGGGGGCTTGCTAAGCACAACTTCACCTTTTCCTTTTCCTCTTCTGGTGAAAATAGCTATGGATGCCTTTGGAGGTTTAGTAATAGTTACCTTGCCATTCTTCTTCATTGGCTCTGCCTCCTTTTCTGATTCTTTCTCTTCTTCTTCTTCTTATTCTTCTTCATCTTCTTCATTCTCTTCTCTACCTTATGTAAGCATAAGAGGGCCAATGACAGATTTCATCCTAGCTATTTTCCTCTTTCCTTTGCTAATTGCCTGAGCTATCTTGATTTCCAGTTAAATTTTTGGATTTTGCCTCATCATGTGTCAAAGACTAGTTACTTGGGATCTACAGGCTCATTTACTAGTGCTTCAATGGTGTCCCTGGTTTCATCAATATTGACCTCATAAGGGAGAGGTTTCACCCATGCAACTCTAGGCCTAACTACCTAAATATATACTCTATCATAGTCAACCATGAAGCACACATCATCGTTGTAATCCTCAACAAGATTAGGAGGAATCCTAAACCTATTGCTCATCCTTTCCTTGAAATCTTCAAAATAATTGTCCATGATGCTATCAAAGTTTACATCCATTTCTATAATAAACTGATTTATCTAATATAGAATAGAAATATCTTTTCTCCACACAATAGATCCTTTAGATGGAAATAATTTTTGTACATAGAAGAAAAGACATGTCAACAAAGAACCAAATTTGCATGGGTTGTTCTTTGATGTTCAGATGCTTTCCATATTCTTGTTTAATTGTTTCAACAATAATTCTGACAAGTCATCCAATCTACAAAATTGCAAGGTTGGCCAAAACACAAGCAAACAAAACATTACTGAGTTAGCTCAATAGTAAACAACTCAAGTTCACTAAACTAACCTGGTGACCTTCTGATTCTCGGCATCCAATGCATTACTCAACATCATCATGCACTCAGTAGAAGTGAAGACTATTGGAATTATGATATATTTGTCATTAGTCACAACACTTATTTGATTCTGAATGCTTACCGAGCTCATCACCTAGTCTATAGTTCACACTGAGCATTCAGCGGTTACCTTATAAATTCTGTAGGTAAATAGTTGATACTGAGCATTCCTTTGGAAACTGAGCATATGGGTAGTTTAGTAGTATTTATCAAGTTCATAGTGGTTACCATGAAAAATAGTGGTTACCAAGTAGAACAGTGTTCTCCAAGCAGTTAGTGGTTACCAAGCAGAATAGTGTTCCCCAAGCAGTCAGTGCTCACCAAGTCATCAGAAGAACTTAGTGTTTACTGAGTGATCAAGGTAAACAAAGAACTTAGTGTTTACCGAGTGATCAAGGTAAAAAAAGAACTTAGTTTTTACTAAGTGACAAAGGTAAACAAAGGAATCAGTGATTACCAAGTAAACAAGGTAAATGAAGGAATCAGTGTTTACCAAGTGAAGAAGGTTATCAATGGATTCAATTTTTATTGAGTGACACAATATTCACCGATCACCAATGGTTACCGAGTTCCAAGCTAATTAGAATGATTAGTATGGACCATGCCTCTACTCTTACCAAGTGCATGATGATGCAATGTATTGTAGTGGATGCCAAGTATCAGAAAGTCACCTAGTCAGTTTGTGGAACCCGAGTTTTCTACCACCTAGCCGACTCAGTAATTCTTGTTCACTTGTGTTTGGTCGACCTTGCCAGTGTAAATATTGGAATGGTATATATCATTTGAAATGATGAGATGTTGAAAATCATTGGTTGTGTTGTATTGTAATATTTTGAAGAGGGAAAGTGAATCACTAGCAAAATAGAGGAATACAACAAGGTCAACATTGATACAAAAAAGATATATCCATCACATCAGGTGATCAGAGCACAAAGGATCTTATTAGCAATTAGTTGTAACTAGATCCACTATTTCATCCTAACAGGTGAATCAATTTGCTAAATCCTTTAACAAGGTAGACTTGACAGTCTTTTGTAAATCTCCTAATAGAGTGCATACTTCATTGTATGTTTGTAAATCCTTTAACAATGTGGATATAGCAATCCTACTTGCTCCTAACAGGGAAGATCATCAGAAGTGATCATTGTAAGCCTTAACTAGCCAACTTTATACTGTAGTATTGAAGTTTTGTGGGTATCATCCCCACCCCAATTTTACTTTCTAATTGGAAGGTTTCTAGGTCACCAAATCTATGTTTTCATGTGTTACAAATGTTTATCTTTTCATGCATACAGTAGATTAGATGGATGAATGGTAAATATATTATTATGCAAAATTGAATTAAAGTTTTAGAGTTACTGATTCACCCCTCCCCTCTTAGTAACCTTGTTAGTCTTGATTATTTCCAACAAAGACTTAGTCCATAGTAATCACTCAGAGTAGTTCTAAACTCAGTGACTATTGGTGACTCAATAGATGTAGTGTCACTTAGTAGATACTGAATCCCTTGTTTACCTTCTTGTCACTCACTAAACACTACACATCCATCGCTTGGTAGAAACTGACTTCATGTCATGTAAAATTGATAACTTGGTAGATACTATGAAACTCAATAACCATTGTTGAATTGAACATTCACTCAGTAGCTTCAAGAATGCTTGATCTGAATTGCATAATGGCTAAGTCTTACAAGGTATCCACTGAATTCTTGGTATAAACTATGGACTAAGGGATGAGCTCGGTAAGCATTTAGAATTGAATAAGTGTTGTCACTAATGACTAATACAACATAATGCCAACATGAAGATCTGTCGCAATCTTTTTTTTGTCACTAATGTCAAACCTACTACTTGTTGGTAAGAGAACTGCTTAGATAATTTAAGTACTATCATTTATTTGATTGATGGAGAGGATATGACCAAATGAGATAACAAGAGCACCTAGAGGAAAGGTTAAGTTATAGTATGAAAAAAGAGTACAAATATTAGTTAAGAAAATGATATTATAGTGCATTGATTATTTACTTAAGGTTGAAAAGGTTGGATACACTGACTAAGTCTAGAAGAACAAGAAAGAAAAATTGAGTCTACCAAGATTGATTAAGTGAATAGTAGGTGCTGAGAAAAGTTAGTTCAAGCCAAGAAGAAAATTAGTTGGAGCCAAGAAAAGTGAAATTTTAGTGTATGTTGTGTGATACAATGTAAGTTGAGTAAAGTTTAGTTGATGTAGAGCACTAGTAAATTTTGGATGATACTGAGTTATCTAGATGAAGCTGAGTGAAAGAAAAATATGGAAACTAAGTGACAACATATTGATGGTGAGTGCTAGTATTTATGTTAAATCAAAGATTTGATGAATTTGAGCCAACTATTTTGTTTTCGTGAATTTTGTGGTGTATGTGGAAGACAACTATGATGATTTGGTGGCACAAAATTCACGATAAACTATTTTGAGGTGAATTAAAAGTGAATTCAAGAAGAAGTTTCTAGAGGGACTAAAATGGAAAGATGGCTAGATTCATTGAATCCTACCTAATCCTATCTAACCCTAAAATGGATGATGGAGGATAAACAAAAAAAGATCTTAATTCTCTATTTATAGAGGTGGTTGGTTAGAAGTAGGGTAGGTCATGCTCAAGAACCTAAGTTAGAAAAGAGGTCTAAGGTACTGCTTCATTCATTGATTGAACAAAAGAGACTACTATTGGCATGAAAAGTGAGAAGGCTTAAGAGTATGAATGCTTGAAGTGTGAACAAGCTATCAGAGCTAAAGTATGTGAAAGGCAAGAAGAATGGAGTACAATTCTCTATACCTTGAACCGTGTACAAGTCAAGAAAGGTATTTATTCAACACCTTTTGAACTATTGTATGGATACTCACCCAATGTAAAATATTTTAAGGTATTTGGAAGCAAATTCTATATTGTCAACGATAATAGGAATGGAAAATTTGATGCTAAAAGTGAAGAAGGTATACTCTTTGGCTATTCCGCAAGAAGTAAAGCTTATAAGTGTTTAAATACTAACACTAACAAAATTGTGGAAAGTGAAAATGTAAAATTTAATGAATATACAGAGGTACATGGGGTTGAACCTATGAAGGAACAAGAGGAATAAAAATCTTTTGTATAATTCTATGAAGACATGCTTGTTGATGAAGATATTGAAAATCAAGTTGCAAGTCAACAAGTTTTGGTGATTGTTGAGTCACATACTATCAATGTCGAGTTGTATTTAGAAACCAAGGTGCAATCAAGTGTCGAGTTGTAGAATGAAGCTAAGACACATTCTAATTCTAAGACTAGTGCACATGAAAGAGATGTTGAATTACTTGATAGAGAAGTACATAGTGATTTAGAAGTTGATAGACCTAATGAAGAAAGTAGAGTTGCACCAAGATTGTCAAAGTATGTCAAGAGACATCACCCTAGTGAACAAATTATTGCTAAAAGAAATTCTAACCCAATGACAAGAAAAATTTGAGAAGTGATACATGTTTGCTAAGTATGCATGAACCCAAAAATGTGAAAGATGCCTTAGAAAATAAGGACTAGAGTAAAGCCATGAAAGAAGAGATTGAATATATTGAGAAGAACAAGACATGGACTCTAGTTCCTAGACCAAAAGATAAAAATGTGATTGGTACCAAGTGGGTGTTCAGAAACAAGCTAGATGAAAATGGTAAAGTCATAAGAAATAAAGAAATATTAGTTTACAAGGGATATGCACAAGAAGAAGTGATAGACTATGGTGAAACATTTGACCCTATTACAAGATTGGAAGGAGTTGGAACTTTTCTTGATTACTCTGCATACAAAGATTTCAAAGTTTATTGAATGGATGTTAATTCTACATTCACTAATAAATTTGGACTCAATTTTTGACAAATTTTGGTCAAAATTTTGGCCAAGTAGTTCATGGCAATTTTTCTCATCAAAATTTTGACCAACTTGCAGGTTGGTCAAAATGGCTTTGTCATTGTTGGTCAAGTTTTTGACCAATTATTGGTCCAAAATTTTCAATAATTGGTCAAAATTTCCACCAATTATTGGTAGAAATTAATCAATAATTGGTCTAAATTTCAACCAATTATTGGTAGAAAATAATAAATAATTGGTTGAAATTTCTATGAATTGTTGGTAGAAAACTTCCAAGCATTGGTTGAAATTTGCACCAATTGTTGGTAGAAAAAAAATAGTAATTGGTCAAAATGTCCACCAATTGTTGGTAGAAAACTATCAATAATTGGTCAAAATTTCCACCAATTGTTGGTAGAAAACTATCAAAAATTGTTCAAAATTTCCACCAATTGTTTGTAATTGATGCAGGAGCATCCAAAGGTATAAGGGAAATCCTGTGTCACCCAAAAAAAAAAAATTGTACTTAGACTTAGTTTCTGTTTGATGTGTTTTCATTTTTTGATACCCATTTCGGTCAAATAAAGGTTCCAACTCTCACAGTTCCACTATCAGTGCATTTGAAAATCTTGAAAAAATAGGAGCATCTATTTGGGCCATCATTTTGGTAAACTAGAAGGTGTGAATTGGCCATATGAATGTAATCATGATTTAGAGCATTCCAGAAAAAGAATCAGGTCAATAGGCCCCACGGTTTGAAAGTTATTGCAGCTTTTCGAGTTTTGGAGACCTCCTAAGAATGCTTCAAAGTCAGGTTTGGGGTATTAAATGACTTCAAAAAGGGTCAAAAAATGGGGGACGATTGAATCTTTTCCATAGGGCTATAGAGAACTTTGAGAGCTTTCTAAAAATGTAAACGGTTCGTCAATCGGAGCTACGGTTCAAAAGTTATGCCTCTCGAAAGTTCGGTTACCATTTCTGGATTCTTCTAGATTTGCACCAACTTCTAATGTAGCTTTTGGAACCTTCTATTTTGTCGGTGGATGCCTACTAGCACTTTCTAGAATCTACTCCTAGTCCTTAACCCTCCCGGGTCTACTTAAGGAGATTTCTGGCATTGTAAAAGGCAGTTCAAAGTGGAGTTTGAGAGGAGGTAGTGAAAGGAGAAATTATCTCCAGTTTAATGCTATTGTAAGCCCTTAGGGGACGTTCTGAAGTTTATTTTCTTTGTACTATTTGTAATATCTTATTTCCTCAGTTAATATAATTTTCCCTTTCTGTTGTGTCCATTTTGTTGTTGGGTTGTGTCTCCATCAGTAATGAAGCAGCAGTCCAATTTCTATGCATGGCTCCCTAAAGATGCTTTTCTTTGTCACTCCATTGACACAAATTTGGAAGTGTGATTTGACAGTGGTTTTTGTTCTAGTGTGTTATTGTAGTGATCTAGAAAGCGATGCTAAGGGAAAAGCTTGCATCTAGCACTTGGGATGTTTGTGTAAGTGAGTAGGGGAGCTTCTATTGTGCAAGCCTATTAGACAAAGTAGAACTATTGGCACCATGACCAACCATAGATGAATCATTAAGAGTAGAGTCTAAATCTACAAACCATTAGGGGAGTCAAGTTTGATATTCTTAGGGAGGCCCTTCAAAGAACCAATGGTAATAGGGTAAATAAATAGTTTCTATCATTTGGAACAGTCCATGCAATTGCCAACCAATAAATGGTTCACCAATGTGTAATTGGTGATGCATCAAGATTAATAACATTACTATATTGATTGCACATATGTATTTAACTTTTACCTTCATATCAATTTTAAATCATGTAAATATCATACGTGACTAGCCCCAACTACCAATTTAGTAAAAACAATTCACTAGAATTTCAATAGAAAAATGAACATGAGTTTTTCAACAAATGTAGTTCTCATGCTTACAGAAAAATTTCCAATGGAAATGTTTATCATCAAGAAAATTAAATTTGCAAATAATATTCATTCTTCTACCAATTGTCATTGAGATCACTCAAACATTATAATCTATAGATGAACAAATAAAAAATAACCTAAGGATAGTATCTACCATATTAAAAGGGATGCATTGAGCTTTGAATTCCCTACTTGAGACTGAACCAATGTATGTTGATTTCAAAGTAGCATGACTCTTATCTCAAGGAATATTAGCAAACAAAAAATGAAGAGTGAAATTCACCATGACCATTGCAAAAACATGTACAAATTTATGTAATAAGCAATGAATCCAACCCAAAACTAAGCACAAATCAGGACACAACAAATGCATTTTTTAGAGATAAATACAAACAAAAACTGCACTACTATAAACTCAAAAAGATTAAACCTATCTAGCCATATCATATTTAAGAGTCACATGAAATACCACATCTATGATTAAGTTAATATTGGGTTAAACTATCATATTCTCAAGCTGAAAATGAGTTCCCAACTATAAAACCTTAAAATCTCAACAATAAGCCAGTTGATAAAGGCATCAAACCACTATCTAAGAGGAAAACCTCATAGAAAATGCTAGACAACATTATATGGGAGAAAAAAAGATGATTAAGAAGGCAAGGAAACAACTTAATATTCACTTGAAAACTTTAGAATTAAAAAATGTCACTTCTATGGCTATTGTTGGTATGGTAATTGTTGTTGATTTTACTAATAATTCAAAGGCCTCCAAAACAACATAATGTGGGGTTCATGATGATCAATGGCATAATGTACCCATCCATGAGACTATTTAACTCCAATAGCTCTCCACTCATTCTAAAAAAAAAAAAAATGAAATCATTAACAAACATATTTGACACAATGTATTGTATTAGAAAGAACACTAGATAAACATTTTTCAAAATAACTTCAATAACTACTAGTATGATTACCTCTGCAAGTAGCTGATTCTTTGAAAGCAACTTTGCAATCTTTGGAGGAAGAATCACATGTCTAGAGACATACAATATAAAGGCATAAGCCAAAGGATATGTCTAGAATGATGTCCATCCAAAAGAAGAAAAATTTTAATTCTAGAAAAATAGAAAAGGAAGCATCCCACATAGTAACATAGAGAAGTTCCTTTGACATAAACATATGCAATATGGATATTAAAAAAGTAGGTTCCCTTGAATGTGTGTGAATAGGCCAAACTATAAGAACATCCATTCATATGAGAGTAAGAAAATCCCAAATATCAGTATAAGTGTGTTCAAGGTTAAGTACATATATGTGCACACAAACAAAAAAAGGAGCACAAACAAGGTAGTGCATTACTATTCACTAATAAATCATTCCCAAACAAAGTTCAATTTATAGGTCTCTTTAAGATGATACGAATTGATTCAAATTTTAAAGTACAGGTAATATGTGTGTGTTTTATAGATGTATCCACACTTGTGAACTGTTGTAAACCTATGCATACATTAAAAAAGTTCATCTGGGTCAACTTGTATCTTCGTGACAACAATCTATGTTATAAATGCATTACAGATGTAAGAGGAAAAGAAAGACCCAAATACTTTTTCCTTTCTTCATACATACACACAAAATAGTATGAAACATAACTTGCAGTTTTTTCTAATATAGAGCTCTAGGCTCTGCAAATTCATGCAAGCCTGAAAAAATGTTTAGTATAAATAAAACAAAGTGAAATATGAATATAAAAACCTATAGTTAAAGAGAAAAAGGTCTGCATAGAAACCTATACTCAAAAGTATCATCAAAGTATTTATTAGAATATTAGATATCAGGCATGTTGATGAAGTAGAGACCTACCAAATTTTGAGCCAAGAAAGGGACTTAGATCCTAAACATCAAATCCATCTTTCAAAACAAAGTAAAAAATAGAGTGATCTACAAGTGCATTTTCATAATTAAGACAAAAATATATATGGATTTTAACTTGATTTCTAGAAATTCTAATCATATTGATCTGACAATGAATTTGAATGCCTCAAAAAAAGAGTGATAGGTCTTTGAATCCCTCTAATGTAGTTGTGCTACATTAAAGAAATAATAAACATGCCAAGATCCATGTAGAAAATAAACCTTAAATTCTTCTTTTGCAAAATCTAATTAGGAACACCAATAATTTGTGCTTGAAGTTGAATAGAATTACACTATATTTTTGGAAAAATTGAAAAATAAAAAAACAAATTAAAATCCTTATGGGTGTACTGATTAAAAAGGGTCAAATATCATCAAGGAAAGAAACCTTTAAAGATAAACTAGTTTGTAGTAGTTCTTTAAGATGGCTGCTGAAGGCAACCTATTGATGTGAGTTTTAAGACCACTTCAACATGAAAAATCGAATACTCAATATTCTCAATGAAACACCAAATTTCCAACTCTCTCTTGAATAGGCATACTCATATGCTAAACAATGTATAGGGTTAGTGTGATGAAATGAGGCAACCCCAAGGTTCCTTCTAGTCGTGGACTTTCACTCACCTATAATGATGTGATATGTTGGTATCACAAAGGTACTTATGTTGTTAATTTAATGGACATCAACAACTTCAACTACTTGCAACAAAACAAAGTGCAAATAAGAAGGGGTTTAGAAAGCTATTTTATTCCTGGAATGCAAGAAATTGTCAATGTCTTTGTGAGTCTACAAGACATGATAATATACCTATCAAAGCATGAGAAGCCCCTACACAAAGCTGATAAAAGATGTGATAAGATCGTTCCCCTTGAGCCTGTTGCACAAAGCTCAACTACACATGAGTTCATAGTATCAGTTTCTAGTTAGCATGGTGTGAATCAAATATTGGAACAAAATAGGAGTGCACTCCTCACCTTTTCCAACATATCTTCCATTGTAGAGTAACAGTGAAAAATACATTCCACATTTGTCAGCATATTCTTTTTGATTTCTTTCTTTAATATTCCAACTAATAACTAATGTAAAAAAAAATCAAGATTGACAATATCTTAACCATCAAAACATATTATAATTAATAAAGAGAGAAACCCTTACATGCTTGAATATTTGTACCAAAAATCTTGCTAGAACTATTGAAGTGAATACTAATCAACTTTTCTTGTATACCATTTCAGACAATACATTTCAATTTTGGCATTCTCTCGAACAAGCCCAGCAACATTGCTAAGCAACAATCTGAGTATGCTAAAAAGATTTTTGTTACACTAAGATAATAAATGTTTGCATATACTTTTTTTTAAGGGTAAAGACTCTAGTACATCCACTTCTACTATGTAAACTTTTTTGTGTATGAAAGTTGATTGAAAAATTATAAATCAAGTAGCATTATCCTTTTTTAGTGTTCTCACATTGCCAAATGACTCTAGTATGAGACACATTTTGAGAAGTGTATTCTCTATTCTGCTACAACCTCCAATTGATGCAAGGTATTCTCTATTGTGCAAGAACCTCCAATTGGTTCTTCTATTGTTTAGAGGTTTAGATATCTCAGATGGTTTATAGGTCTAGACTTCATAGTGAAATTTTCACAAAGGGAGAAATCAGCACATCCTTAGCTCCTACACAAATACAAAAAATATGCTACAATATTTAACATGATAAAAAAATTAGCCCTTCTTGCAAACTATTTAGGACAAGAACTAAGCAACAATCAAAGATCCATATATTGGCTAAGAATCTTAAAACTCTAGGGTCATTTCTCTTTCTTTGGCTTTGTTGGTGCTCAAAATTGTAGCCCAAATTTTGAGCACTGTTGAGAAAATTGAGGCCTATAAATGCCAATAAATGAGATTGTACCTGATTGTACTTTTGAAACCCCTAAGGTGTTTAATGTTTGTAACACCCTGCATTCAGCTTTTCTATGAATTCCATGAAGAAAAATTGACATTTTGAGTCATTCTGTGAAATCCTATTTTGAGCTAGTGTCACCTAAGTGTCAAATAGCAACAGGAGGCTATGTTTGCATCTAAATATCTCGCACCTAGAAATGTTTCATGATTCACTATGTTGGGAGTGTCTAGTGTCCATACTTGAGAACCTATGTTTCAGATTTCAAGCTATTTCAAGTTTTTTTGACTAGGTTTTGAATCCCTCGAAGTTGGTAGTTTACTATTTTCATCTTTTTGCAAAATATTCAAAATTCTGGAAAGCCCTGTTTGACGAGTTATAATTTTTACCCAATTGACCAAAATGAAAAAATTCCTTTTATGTTGCATTTTAGATATTAGAGACTTATTATGTTTCAAGTTTCAGCTTATGACGAATCAGTTTGATCAGTTTTCAAATGCGATTCCAAATGCAATTTGTAACTTTTTACAGGTGTCAGCATTTGCAGATTTGTCGAAACCCCTGTTCATGACGTTATAACACCAAATCCATGATAGACGAGGTCAAATGAACTCTACCACTATGTTTTCCTCTAAAAATACTTTAACTTTTCCAATTTTCAAGTTGTGACGAATCTATTTGTAGACTTTTCCAGGTCAATTCCATTTGTAAAAAATGATTTTTTTGCCAATGTTTTCAATCTGCAAATTCCAAGTAGCCTACCTTGACTGCTCACCAAATGTGTCTTATTATTCATCATTAGCCCAAATAATAGATCCATAATGTCCCCAAGATAGTGAACCAATGCCCCAGTTTTTGTTTCCCCAAGTATCAGTTTGCCTAGTTTTTGAACCCAAATCTGAACCCAGTTTGTTGTTTTCTAACTTGTTTACTAGCAAGTAATTCTGAGAGGCAACTTTGACGGTCATTATCTTTTGACCTCATATTCATCATGAGACAAGATTTGACAGGGTATAAGTATGTGTAGCAAAGAGTCTATGTACCATTTTTTAGAGATTAATTAGGTAATCTGGTCAGTTTTAAAGCCCGTCAAAAGACCCTCTAGCATTAAATTGGCAGTTTGCAGATCAATGGGTAAATGAATTCTAATGATCAAATTAATGCTTGAAATCACTTCCAAACAATTTGAGGTGATCATTGGATCATTATGCAAAGTCAGTTGCTTGAAAATGATTTTTTTTTTAGTCAAACCCATTTTGGGGCCCGACTAATTCCATTAGATTGACATAAACACTGAGGTTCTATGATTGTTTTAAAAGGAAGATTTGAGCCCATCAGTTTAGCCATGTTTTTAATGGTAATGCCACCCAAGAGGAATTATTTAAGAATACAACATATTTGGTACAATCCAGTATTGATGGATATAATGCTTGTGTATTTGCATATGGGCAAACTAGTTCTGGTCAAACTTTCATTGCTTATAGTTTAGATAGAGATCCAAATCTTACCCGAAGGGCAACTGGGGAGATCTTTAAAGTTTTGAGCTATGATAGTAACAAGTTCTCCTCATTAAAGGCATACATGGTGGAGTTGTATTAGGATACACTAATAGATCTACTTCTAAAAAATGTTAAGCAAAGGAAACTTGAAATTGAGAAAGAAATTATTGAGAAAAAAGAAGGAAAAGAAGGAGAATCAAATTCCTCTATGGAGCCTATCAAGGAAGGGGAAGATATGAAGGTTAAAAAATAGGATGACACTGAGGAACCTGTCATTACATTTAGAGCCTTAAAAATGGAGGACCTAAGGGAAGAAAAGAAGTGGATATTCCCAAGTTTTTCATCTGAAGGTGCTGGAATGAACGAATGGAAGGAATGGAATGAATTGTATGGGGATAGGTAACATATTGAAGAGGAGACTTCATTCAAATTGCAAGTGATTAGATATGGAAAAACATTGAAGAATCCACCATAGAAGAGAGGAAGACTTTATATTCTTTGAGGTTACCACACATTTTTAAATACTATGTCAACCTCATCTCTTATCATCTGATAACTTTTGCATTTGTAATGCAACCAAGGACATACTTCTATCATGGGCACTATGGTCTTTAGAGGATAGTGGGACTGTATGGATGGTTGATAGTGGAGGCGGCTGAGAAGGAACCCTTCTCCTACACTGGAGAGTTGAAAATACTACTAGATGACTGGTGGCATGAGAGCGTGTATGAGCATGCATATGAACTCTCTTCTCGCCCATTTCACTAGGTTGGGGAATCTTAGAGTCTCTTAATGGAGGGAAGAGGACAATTCAATTTCTCTAAGGTAGGTAGAAGGTAATACAATGCTCGAAATCCATAATGGTCACTCACACGTCATCTAGTGGAGAGTGGGAAAATATAGCACTTATGCCTTGCCAGTGTGCCATCCTTGGTGTCCCTCAACTTCGTTATTTATGGTCAAAAGATGATAGTTGTTAAGGCAGATAGACATTACATGGAACCCTTTGAGGTGGACAATCTTGACTTGTATTAAGGAGAAACATATTCAGTTTTGGTGAAAGTAAACTAGGACCCTTCTAAGAACTACTAGGCAGGAGTGAATGTGAGAAGTAGAAAGCCAGTGGTGCCCACTAGATTGTCAATTTTTAGCTATGTTTTTAAGAAAATCCCTGTTGGTGGTCCTCCCATGAGCCCACCTTGGAAAAACTTTTCCTATAGCAAAAATCTGCCCATAAAATATTTGGTTCTCAAAGGAGTAGAAAAGCCTCCTCCTCAACGATCACAAAGGCAGATGATTTTACTAAACATGAAAAACTACATAGATGGGACTATAAAGTGGGTGATCAACAACATTTCCCTAGTGCTTCCTTCCACTCTATACTTGGCCACCATGAAGTACAATATCAAGGTTGCCTATGATAATAAAGGGTAAATGTGTAGTATGCAAAGGAGGTCAAATGTGGCATGAAAGAGAGCTCCACCCATAGTAGATAGGGGAGCTAACTAAAAGCCACACGCAAGTAGTTGCCCAAAGAAGACCACATAGCATGTCAAAGAGAAGTTTTAAGGAGATCTGTGTGCGCCATGAATATAAAAATTGAAAAGTAAAGCCGTGAGTATTAACAAAAACAACATCCATGTCCAAAGAGCCCACAACATGGGGAAGATATTGCCAATGTAAAAGCATGCAATTGTGATGATTACAATGGAGCTCTAATTGTCAATAGAGCATATGCACTAAAGGATGCAGTTCTTGGCATGCTTTCTCAAATATATCGTTTACTAGTTGCCTTCTATGATAAAATTGCTGCTTAGAGTGAACTCACATGTCCGTTAGAGGATTCAGCTACAAATTTCCTTCCAAATCTTGTTACTTAGCCAGTTCATATTACAAGAGCAAGTGCATGCCTACGAAATGTTCAGCCTGAAATGAATGTATCTCAAAGCTATGAGGTATTGAAATACTCAAAGAAAAATAGTGGTCTTGACCAAGGTGAAGTTGTGGTTGGGAACTCTGATCCATTTGCTGAGGATAGTTCACAACTAATGGAGATTGATACTTCTAGGTAGAATACTCTTCCAACAAAATGCTCTCATGATAGCCAGACAAATGAGTAATCTGTGGTCCACATTTTAGAGAAGAGGTGAAAAGAAAGAAAAGTGGAGCTATCCCACATTTGTTACAAGGGAAATTTTTGGAGTTTAAATACAAACTTACTCAATAGCTTAGTGTCACAAAGGTAATTTCCTTTTGAAAGGCTGCAAGTTTGTGGAAGGACCCACCATTCTAGCTGGTCAACTAGCGATAGTTAATAAATTTTGACAAGGAATACAAAACAACATAAGAATAAACCAAGCCACTAGAAAAGTTAGTAAATCTAGCTAGTTGCTATGTAGCTAGCTAGAAAATCTTAAAAATCTGGCTAGCGACATAGCAAAGTCACCGAAAAACTACAAAAATTAGTGAAAGCAAACTCCAAGGTAAAAATAACATGGGTCCCACCTGAATATGCAGTTAGCGAGCTAGGTAGTGACAAGTGGTGACTAGAGAGTATGTGCAATAAGGAGGAGATGATGTGGTGGTGCCATGTGACATTAAATTTGAAGTAGACTGATATGGCAAGCAGATCTTGCAATGTGTCAAATTGTACCACATGGAAAATCATGTGATCATCACAATCTTGCTAAGTGAAGATGCTCACAAGATAACCATAGTGACATAGCGAGGGTTATTGAGATCATGACACATGGTACCCAATTGTATAAGCCTAAGCTAGTCATGTGGTGGGATGGTCAAACTATCTTTGACCCCGAATGAAACTTGAGAGGGGAAATTTAAAGAGTTTTAAAAAAAATTTAATTTTTAAAGACTTTCCCTCCAAGCATGCAGACATTAGACATTTTAAATAATGTTTTTTTTTAATATGGTTTAAACTTTGAAAAGTTTAAATTTTTGCAAAATGAATATGGAAGCCATGAGACAGAGGTCCAAACTTCAAACAAGCATAACCTGGGAAATCTTTTTTGAAAACTGGCACTCCAATATACCATGGGAATCAAGAGAATTCAATTTTCCAAATTTTAGGTTAATTTTTTTGCACAGGTGTTTACCAATGCCTACTATAGGTCAGTTTATGATTTCTAGGGCATTGGCAACAGAATAGACAAATTTGATCATTGAGCATCACAGTTTGTTAGAGGGCAGATTAGAAAACCTTTTGAAGCCTGAATGTGGAGAAAAACAATCTAAAAAGGTTGTATTGGCTTTTTGAAGTCACTCTGTAGCTAGTTTTTCACCTTTTACCATGAACTCATCTTTAACATCATAAATCATTTACGATGGTGAATCGAATATCTCAAATATTTCTACTTTGTAGAGCCATAATGATGAAGATTTGATTCACTAGTTGAGGGAGAAGATCAAAAAGATGTTTTAACCTATTGAGAAGGTTTTCCAAGTGGACAGATGTCATGTTCAAATTAGATTCGGGAATGAACTCTTCTCCTAGATCTTTGTTTCTTCTTCTCTTTTGTGGGGTTGGCAGTTTGCTCTAGGTAATACCAGTAGGGTTCTAGTTCTACTATGGAAACCAGGGTTGTTGATGGTTTTGCTTTCTATTTATTGAGTTGAGCTCTAGCAATGAAGGCCACACACTTGTTTCTTGGAAGATTTTCATTTCATGTCATGTATTGTCATTGTGAGATGCTAGAAATTGATGCTAGATTATGTGAAGTATCTTGAGTTACATTTTGTGTTACTAGTTTGTGTATTTGGTCTTTCCAAGGATAAATACAAAAGGGGATTTACATGATTTATCTATGTTCTCTAATTTTGTCTCCTGATTCTTCATGTGTTATTAATTTTGGGATTAAATGGTTAATGTTCATTTGATTTAAGGCAACTTAGATGAGTTGTATGTCAGATCTTTGTTGCTTTTGGCTCAAGCAGTCAAGTAAATGCTTCATCATTCTGGTAGGGTTTTTGGGTGCATGAAGGGGATATTGCATAAGTATTGGATTTGGAAATTTTAGTTGACAAACTTGATTGTAATGCAATCTAGTTAGGTCATCCTCCTGGTAATGACTTTATGTTTTAATGGATAAGGCACTAATCACTAAATCAGATGCAAGCTGATATGAAAGTTATTTGCACAAATCATTATTAATCAAAATCATTTCAATATTTCATGTTTTATAGTGGGCTGAAAGGAATTAACCCTCACTCAACTTTTGAATGTCATAGATTTGGATTTAGCTACTATAGATCTATGTCATTTCATGAGTAATTAGGGGATATAAAGGGTTTCATCTGCTTAATAGATTCAGGGATATGTTTTTGCACTGGTACAGTATCAATTGAATCTAGGGTCTACCCACCTAGGTTTAACAGAGCCTAAAGTAGGAGAAGGGTCATGCCTTATAGTTGGCCTAGTGTTTGAAGTGATATGTTGAGAATGGGAGTTAGCTACCCCTAGATATGTCATTCTCAGTGGGATAATTGAAAACACTCTAGCATTTTCAAACACCAAAAAAATGGTGACTCTACTTGAGACTATATTGAATCAAATTTAAGATAACCTTAAGAATTTGAAAAGAAGAGATTCAATACGGCAGGAAAAGTGCATTAAAAAGTTTCAGTAGTAAGTTCTCTAATGTTCTTTCTAGTTTTCTTACTCCAAATCATGCACCCCAGTGAAATTTTATCCATTTGCAGTAGCAACTTTAAGGTTGAATACAGATTGTGTTGTTCTTAAGTTTCATTTTCAATTAGTTCAACTGGATCTTGTTTTCAAAGTGTTGTTGTGATTTCAGAGTTAGAATTTTTTAACAATGGTTTCTCTCTTCTAAGTGTTTGACATTTTGCAAATTATACAAATGAAAAATCCAGTTTAGATCTGTCATGTTATAAATCATATGTTTTAAATCTTTCTCACAATTGTGAGTGGTGACTCTCTAAGAGATCTCTGAACTAGTGTAGATCGATTACAACTAAATGTTTTTAGGTTTTTTCAATTCAATTATGCAGATTTGAAAGTTGTGATAAGTTGTAAGCAAGAAGAGAGAATTTATATGTTCCTAACTGATGAGTTTTTAAGTGTTCTATTGATTTGCTATCACAAGTAGTCAGGTAGCAACACTTGAGGTATTTCATTTTCATGATGTTTTTCTTGTCATGAAAGAAAGTAAGTTTTACATATGTGTTCTCCGTCAAGTGAAGTTTCAACACTAAGAAGACGAGAATAGGTTTAAGGTTTTATACACTTCATTAGATCAAGCTTCAGTCAGTTGTATTTAAGTTTATGAAGTGTGTTTGAAGTTGAGATTGGTAGAAGGCTATAAATCTGCTGCAATTAATGAATACTAAAAGTAATCTTGGTGAATGAGTTTCATATTTTTGAAGAATGTCAAGTTTTCTTTCACCTAGTATGCAGCCAGTTAGTAAAGTTCCTAGATCCATTTCTACCAAGAGATATATGCCATTAAGTTTCAATGGTATTCATGGTTTCTTGAATGGCATTCCTAATGATGTTAGGAAATGTTTGGCTAAGTTTAGTGGGAACCATCTAGTTTTAGCCAGTCATCATGTTGAATTATTCAATGATTTAATGGGTGACTATGAGATTGCTCATGAGGACATGCACATGAATTTATTTGTCCAAACCTTAGAAGGAGATGCTAGAGAGTGGTTTTCTTTTTTACTAGCATGTTCTATTTCATCTTGGGGTGAGTTGCATTCTACATTCATGGAGCAATTTGGAGAATAGGTAAGCATATCTGATTCTTATGATAAGTTCTTGAAGATTCATATTTAGAGTGATGAAATTGTCCCTCAATTCAACATCAGGTTTGCAAAAGTTTTGAATGAAATCCCTGAGAGTTATAGACCTAATGATAAAATGTGTTTAGTAGTTTACTTTGATGCATTTGACAAGAAAATGAATTATCTACTAAGGGATAGAGAACCACGGACATTGTATCAGGCTTTTATGACCGCTAGGGATATTGAAAATAATATGAAGTATGGATTGAATAGAGGTCATTTTGCTATGAATGATTGCTGGTATAATGTGTTTGAAAGAAAGGATGAGTGTGGTGTAGATGTTTCAGTCTCAAATCAGAATGTCAACACTCTTGCTATAGGTTTTAATCAAGTGGAAAATTTAGATCAGAATATGTGTATAAGTAGGGCTAGTGTGGTTAAAAATGATGAAACACATGTTCATGATGTTACAACAATAAGAAGTATCTCAAACTTTGATAGGGTTAAGCATTGTGTTGGTTTTACGAATCAAAGTTTGGTTACATTAGTAACTTCCTCTCATGATGATTATATACATCATAATGTTGCTAATAAGGTTGCTACACCTAGATCTTAGTTTTGTGCAAATAAGGAAGCTAAGAGCTATGTCTATGATTATGAGTTTGGTGTTGCTGATCTGACATGCTATGAGGAGAAAATGCAAGAGGAAGAGTGTGAGTCACATTCATCTCAGTCACAATTAGAAGAACAGAGTGCATATATTTCTAATGCTTTAGCAAGAGATGGTAATATGGATTAGTCGGATACGCAAGAAATGATTTATCCTATTCATAGATTACATCATTTCGATAGTGTTATTAAATTTGAATTGGAAAGATATGCATCTTAATGTGAGTATGAGGAGGTTGAAAGTCATCTTTCAAGTGATAATGAAGTTGCTGATCCATTGTATTATGAAAAGGCATTATGTGAAGACAATGATGAGATTTGTTACTCAAGTCAAGAAGAGGATAGTGCTAGTAGATTTTTGTCTTCATGTGAATAAGATGCAAATTAGGAAGAAGAAAGCAATGAAAAAAGTTGTAACTCTCATGCTAGTAGAGGTATAAGTAATGTTCCTACATCTGAAAATGAATTTCCAGTTCCAAGTTATGCAAATTAGCTTAAGCTTGAAAGAGATGAAGAAGAATTGTCTACACAATATGAAGACAAAGAGATTATCTATAAGGATAGATTGACTAGTTGTGTGGATAAATGTTTTAAGGGTGCATTAAGTGATAATCAATAGTACATGAGTGATCCCAAGATCAATGCATCAACACCTATTGATAAGAGAAATAATGATAGGTTTGCAAGACATTTGAATCATCTTAAAGGAGACAATTAAAGAAATTTTGATTCTTATTCTGCATGCTTCATTGATGGAGTTAATGATGTGTCTTCGAATGATTATTCTGATCCTTCTTTTTCACATGATGAAAGTGTTCTTGATAGTAGTGTAAGAAGTAGTTTTAAAATGTACACTAATGCTTTATATGATGAGAATCCTAATGATGATCAGCCCATTTTTTGTCAAAATGTTCAAAGAGGGTCATTACATGGAGTTGTTAACCCATTTTTTGGAAAGCACATGCACAATTCAGATTTAGTTGAGAATGAGTTTGATGATGATACCTTGTCTTATTGCTATAAGAGATCAAAATGTTCTTCGTCCGATTTTGATAGTGAAACTGATGATTATGTTGCATCTGATGTGGTAAATGACAAGGTGTTTGATGAAGTTGTTATTGAAAATCAGTATGCACCTTACAAAGAGTTTTATGATTAATTCTCTAATGTGAAGACTAATCTGTTTGCTGATTGTGAAGAACCATTTGAGGATTGTGGATTAGCTTTAGATTCTAACATTGATGACATGTGTGAGTACAAGTTAGAGTGTTTATTTGAGTATCATCTGCTCATACATAAGGATTCACCATTTTGAAGGTATGAGTGATCCTTTTCTCCATGTTGAATATGATGCATTCATATTTAAAGTTGATAGCATGCATGAATAATTAGATGAAGAGGATTTTCAGTTTTAGTCTGATAGTTATAAGCATGCTGATCAGAACTTCCGTGATGAGCAAGTGGTTGAAAATGAAGCAAGTTTTTATATGCATTGTGAAAGTCAAGGTGTAGATTGAGTTTTGCTAAGTGGTGTGTTTCAAGATGTTAATCTGATTGGCAAGATTGATACAAGAAATTTTTTCAGCTCACCTCATGATGAAAGGAATGAAAATTAGGTTTTAGCTAGAGGTAAACAATTTTGCTGAAGTTTGGTAGCCCGGGGTCATCATGTGTATATAGTACTTTTAGTTGTTTCCTATTTTCAATAAAGTTGTTTGAGAGAGTTTTTGAAGTCAGGTGTGTGGTCTACTTCTATCAGAGATCTAAAATCTTTCCATGCTTGCAAGGGGCATTCATCCCTAGACAAAGCCACTTTTGGCACTCAAAATTGTAGCCCAAATTTTGAGCACTATTTAGAAAATTGAGCCCTATAAATGCCAATAAATGAGATTGTACTCAATTGTACCTTTGAGGCCCCTAAGTTTTTTAATGTTTCTAACACCCTACATTTATCCTATCTAAGAATTCCATGAAGAAAAATTGACATTTTGAGTCGTTTTGTGAAATCTTGTTTTGAGCTAGTGTCATTTCTGCATTTTCACCTGTGTCAAACAACGATAGGATGTTGTGTTTGCATTTGAATATCTCGCACCCAGAAATGTTTCATGATTCACCACTTTGGAAGTGTCTAGTGTCCATACTTGAGAACCTACATTTTAGATTTCAAGCCATTTTGAGTTCTTTTGACTAGGTTTTGAATCCCTTGAAGTTGGTAGTTTACTATTTTCATGTTTTTGCAAAATATTCAAAATTTTGGAAAGCCCTGTTTGACGAGTTATAATTTTGACCCAGTTGAACAAAATGAAAAAATTCCTTTTTTGTTGCATTGTAGATGTCATAGAATTGTTATGTTTCAAGTTTTAGGTTATGATGAATCTGTTTGATTAGTTTTCAAACGTGACTCCAAATGCAATTAGTAACTTTTTACTAGTGTCAGCATTTGCAGATTTGTTGGAACCCTTGTTCATGACATTATAACTCCAAATCCATGATAGGTGAGGTCAAATGAATTGTACCACTATGTTTTTCTCTTAAAATACTTTAAGTGTACCAATTCTCAAGTCATGATGAATCCATTTGCACACTTTTCTAGGTTAATTCCATTTGTAAAAAATGGTTTTTTGCCAGTTGTTTCAATCTGCAAAATCCAAGTAGCCTACTTTGACCACTCACCAAATGCATCTTGTTATTTTTCATGAGCCCAAATCATAGATCCATAATGTCCCTGTGACAATGAACCAGCGCCCCAGTTTTCAAAGCCAAATCTAAACCCAGTTTGTTGTTTTCTAACTTGTTTACTTGTAGGTAATTTTGAGAGGCAACTTTGATGGTCAATATCTTTTGACCTCAAATTCCTCATGAGACAAGATTTGAAGGGTTACAAGTATGTGGAGAAAAGAGTCAGTGTACTAGTTTTCATAGGTCAATTAGGTGTTTTGGTCAGTTTTAAAGCTGGTCAAAAGACCCTCTGGCATTAAATTGACAGTTTGCAGATCAATGGGTAAATGAGTTTTAATGATCAAATTAATGCTTGAAATCACTTTCAGACAATTTGAGGTGATCACTGGATCATTATGCAAAGTTAGTTGCTTGAAAAAAAAAATTTTTTAGTCAGACATGTTTTGGGACCTGACTAATTCCATTAGATTGAGAAAAACACTAAGGTTTTATTATTTCTTTAAAAGGGAGATTCGAGCCCATCAGTTTAGCCATGTTTTAATGGTAATGCCACCCAACAGTAAGTATTTAAGGATACAAGAGATTTGGTACAATTCACTATTGATGGATATAATTTTTGTGTATTTGCACATGGGCAAACTAGTTTTGGTAAAACTTTCATTGCTTATAGTTCAGATAGAGATCCAAATCTTACTCCAAGAGCAATTGGGGAGCTCTTTAAAGTTTTGAGCCATGATAGTAACAAGTTCTCCTCATTAAAGGCATACATGGTGGAGTTGTATTAGGATACACTAATAGATCTACTTCTAAAAAATGTTAAGCGAAGGAAATTTGAAATTGAGAAAGAAATTATTGAGAAAAAAGAAGGAAAAGAAGGAGAATCAAATTCCTCTATGGAGCCTATCAAGGAAGGGGAAGATACGAAGGTTAAAAAAAAGGATGAAACCAAGGAACCTACCATTACATTTAGACCCTTAACAATGGAGGACCTAAGGGAAGGAAAGAAGCAAATATTCCAAAGTTTTTCATCTGAAGGTGTTGGAATGAACGAATAGAAGCAATGGAATGAATTTTATGGGGAAAGGTAACATATTGAAGAGGAGACTTAATTTGAATTGCAAATTTTAGATATGGAAAAACATTGGAAAAGCCCCCATAGTAGAGAGGAAGACTTTATATTCTTTGAGGCCACCACACATTTTTAAATACTATGTCAACTTCATCTCTTATGATATGATAACTTTTCTATTTGTAATGCAGCCAGGGACATACTTCTATCATGGGCACAATGGTCTTCAGAGGATAGTGGGATTGTATGGATGGTTGATAGTGGAGGTGGTCAAGAAGGAACCCTTCTCCTATGAACGAGAGTTGAAAATATTGTTGGATGACTGGTGGCACCAGAGCATGTATGAGCATGTATATGAACTCTCTTCTTACCCATTTCATTGGGTTGGGGAATCTTAGAGTCTCCTAATGGAGGGAAGAGGACAATTTGATTGCTCCAAAGTAGGTAGCATGCACTGCAATGCTAGCAATCCATAATGCTCACTCACACATCATCCAGTAGAGAGAAAAAAAACATACCGCTTACACCTTGCTAGTGTGGCATCCTTGGCATCCTTCAACTTTGTTATTCAAGGTCACAAGATGACGGTTGTGGAGGAAGATGGAAATTAAATGGAACCCTTTGAGGTGGACAATCTTGACTTTTATTCAGGAGAAACATATTCAGTTTTGGTGAAAGCAAACTAGGACCCTTCTAAGAACTATTGGGCAAGAGTGAATGTGAGAAGTAGAAAGCCAATGATGCCCGCTAGATTGTCAATTTTTAGCTATGTTCCTAACATACTCCCCATTGGTAGTCCTCCCATGAGCCTACCTTGGAATGACTACCTACAGCAAAAATTTGGCCAAAAAATATTTGGCTCTTAAAGGAGTAGAAAAGCCTCCTTCTCAACGATCGCAAAAGCAGGTGATTTTACTCAACATGCAAAACTACATAGATGGGACTATAAAGTGGGTGATCAACAAAATTTCCCTAGTGCCACCTCCCACTCCATACTTGGCTGCCATGAAAGAGAGCTCCACTCACAGTAGACAGGGGAGCCAGCTAAAAGCCACATGCAGGTAGTTGCCCAGAGAAGACCACATAGTGTGTTAAAGAGGAGTTTTAAGGAGATCTGCGTGAGTCATGAATATAAAAATTGAAAAGAAAAGCCACCAATATTAACAAAAATAGCATTCACATCCAAAGAGCCCATGACCTGGGGAAGACATCGTCAATGCAAAAGCATACAATGGAGCTCTAATTGTGAATAGAGCATATGCACTGAAGGATGCGGTTCTTAGCATGCTTTCTCAAATAGATCCTTTACTAGTTGCCTTCTATGATAAAATTTCTACTTAGAGTGGGCTCACATGTATTTTAGAGGATTCAGCTACAAATTTCCTTCCAAATCTTGTTGCTCAGCTAGTTCATATTCCAAGAGAAAGTGCATGCCTACGCAATGTTCAGACTAAAATGAATGTATCTCAAAGATACAAGGTATTGAAATAATCAAAGAAAAACAATGGTCCTAACCAAGGTGAAGTTGTGGTTAGGAACTTTGATCCATTTGCTAAGGATAGTTCACAACCAATAGAGATCAATACTTCTGGGCAAAATACTCTTCCAACAAAATGCTCTCATGATAGCCAAACAAATGAGTAATTTGTGGTCCACGTTTTAGAGCAGAGGCCAAAAGAAAGAAAAGTGGAGTTATCCCACATTTGTTACGATGGGAAAGTTTTGGAGTTTAAATACAAACTTACTCAATAGCTTAGTGTCATAAAGGCAACTGCCTTTTGAAAGGCTGCAAATTTGTGGAAGGACCCACCATTTTGGTTGGCCAACTAGCGACAGTTAATAAATTTTGATGAGGAATACAAAACAACATAAGCATAAACGAAGCTGACAAAAAAGTTAGTAAATTTGGCTAGTCTCTATGTTGCTAGCTAGAAAGTCTCAAAAATCCAACTAGCAACATAGTGAGAAAGCTGAAAAACTCCAAAAATTGGCAAAAGCAAACTCCAAGGTAAAAACAACATGGGTCCCACTTGAGTATGCAATCAGTGAGCTAGGGAGTGACAAGTGTTGACCAGATAGTATGTGCAATAAGGAGGAGATGATGTGGAAATCATTAGACTAATTGCAAGGTGCCATGTGGCACAAATTTTGAAGTAGACTGATGTAGCGAATAGATCTTGCGATGCGTCAGATCGTGCCATGTGGTAGATCATGTGATTATTGCTATCTCATTAAGCAAAGATGCTCACGAGATAACCATAGCAACATAGCAAGGGTTTCTGAGATCATGACACATGGTGCCTAGCTGTATAAGCCTGAGCTAGTCATGTGATGACATGTAATGGGATGGTCAAACTATGTTTTACCCGAAATGAAACTTGAGAGGGAAAATTTAAAGAGTTTTTTTTTTTAAAATTAAATTTTAAAGATATTTCCTCCAAGCATGCAGTCATCAAACATTTTAAATAATGTCTATTTTTTATATAGTTTAAGCTTTGAAAAGTTTAAATTTTTGCAAAATGAATATGGAAGCCATGAGACAGAGGTCCAAACTTCAAACAAGCATAACTTGGGAAATTTTTGTCAAAAATTGGCACTCCAATATACCACTGAAACTGAGAGAATTTGAATTTTCCAAAATTGAGGTTGGTTTTTACATAGGTGTTCACTAGTTCCTACTATAGGTCAGTTTATGATTTCTAGGGCATTAGCAGCTAAATAGACAAATTTGATCATTGAGCATCACAATTTGTTAAAGGGAAAATTAGAAAACCTTTTGAAGCTTGAATGTGGAGAAAAATAATCTAAAAAGGTTATATTGGCCTTTTGAAGTCACTCTGTAACTAGATTTTCACCTTTTACCATGAACTCATCTTTAACATTAGAAATCATTTACGATGGTGAATCAAATATCTCATATATATCTACTTTGTAGAGCCATAATGATGAAGATTTGATTCATCAGTTGAGGGAGAATATCAAAAAGATGTTTTAACCCATTGAGAGGGTTTTCCAAGTGGATAGATGTCATGTTCAAATTAGATTTTGGAATGAACTCTTCTCCTATATCTTTCTTTCTTCTTCTCTTTTGTGGGGTTGACAGTTTTCTCCGAGTAATACCAAAAGGGTTCCAATTCTACTGTGGAAACTACAGTTGTTGATGGTTTTTCTTTCTATCTATTGAGTTGAGCTATAGTAGTGAAGGCCACACACCTGTTTATGGGCAGATTTTTATTTCATGTCATGTATTTTCATTCTAAGATACTAGAAATTGATGCTAGATTATGTGAAGTATCTTGAGTTACATTTTGTGTTACTAGTTTGTGTATTTGGTCTTTCCAAGGATAAATATAAAAGGGGATTTACATGATTTATCTGTGTTCTCTAATTTTGTCTCCTAATTTTTCATGTGTTATTAACTTTAGGATTAAATGGATAATTTTCATTTGATTTAAGGTAGCTTGGATGAGTTGTATGTCAAATATTTGTTGCTTTTGACTCAAGCAGTCAAGTAAATGCTTCATTTTTCTAGTAGGGTTTCTGGGTGCATGAAGGGGATATTGCATAAGTATGGGATTTGAGAATTTTAGTTGTCAAACTTGATTCTAATGCAATCTAGTTACGTCATCCTATTGGAAATGACTCTATGTTTCAATGGATAAGGCACTAATCACTAAATTGGATGCAAGTTGATATGAAGGTTATTTGCACAAATCATTATTAACCAAAATTGTTTCAGTATTTCATGTTTTATAGTTGGCTAAAAGGAATTAACCCTCACTCAAATTGTGAATGTCATAGATTTGCATTTAGCTACTATAGATCTATGTCATTTCATGAGTAATTACGAGATATAAGGGGTTTCATCTACTTAATAGATTTAGGGATATGTTTTTGCACTGGTGCAATATTAATTGAATCTGAGGTCTACCTGCCTAGGTTTAGCAGAGCCTAAAATAGAAGAAGGGTCATGCCTTATAGTTGGCTTCGTGTTTGAAGTGATATGTTAAGAATGGGAGTTAGCTGCCCCTAGATATGTCATATTCTCATTGGGATAATTGTAAACCCTCTAGCATTTTCAAACACCAATGGGCTTCCTCAATTCTTACTACTTTTTCTTAAACAACATTATCATCATTACCAAGAGAGCGACCTTCATTTCTTTAATATGTTTTTGATAAAGAGGCAATAGTTTGCATAGTTCCACTATGGCTGTTCAAAATTTTAGGAAAAATTTCTTCAGTACCCCACTTTATGTATTGGCATCATTCCTTCCTTTAGACCTGCTCTCTAAAATCCTATTGAAATTAAACTCTTTGTTCACAACCCTTTCACTTTTTACTGCACTTGTTACAACACTCCTGCTATCAGCCATATTTTTTGTCTAACTTTATGAAATAGTTCTCACTACATCATGGGTACTATGCCTAATATCTGGCACATCATGGTTGTGTTTTCCTTCATAAGTTTTTATAACTTGATTTGCAGCACTTGATGCCCTTTCAATGTGTTTGCACATAGGGCAACCAATATTAGTGCACTTGTAATAACTCCTGATGGACAAAACAAAACATGGAAGGGTTAGTATAGATGACACAAGGTACAAATTCCTAGTATTTTACCAATGCAATCATGAATGATGGTATTGCATTTTGGTACTAAATTTTCCATGCTTGGTCCCAATTAGTTGCATAGCAGTGTATGACATAGAATTTACTAATGCTTAAGGAGAATACTAATTGGTTGGATTAAACCATGCTCATGTAGTCAAAATGGATATTAAAACATAAAAAACTAGCTAAGAAAGAAAAAATATTTAAAGAAATAAAATTTATAGTTTCTCTCACAAGTAATATTTGAGCCACTTGAACTAATCTAAAAATCATAAGAAATATTTAATGCAGATTTATTCCACACAAAATTGAATAATATAATCAAGGAATAAAAATAATGTGAAGGTAGGGTATGGATCCATTGTAGATCAATAATAGGATTCCTCCCTTTTAATTTGGTTTCATTTTGTCTACCTTCTTTACTCTTTTGATAAGACAATTAAATAACTTTAGTAATGAACACAGAAAGGACAATAAATAGCCAATTAAGCAATAGAGGTATCACAATAACAATTTTATTCATCTGTATTCCTTTATATATGGGTAGGCCAAGGAAGATTAGACAAGGATCAGATAGGTAGGTGATTTATCTACAAGAAGTAAATCTAACATGGTTGCATACCATTTGTGTGATCTCCACCAATGGAAATGCTAGTTCCAGTCACCATGACCATTGTCATTGTGCATATCCTGCAATCCCTATAATCCATGAGATCCTAGTTTTTAGGTAGTTCTTCAAAAACCTTAAAACCTCATCAAGAGCACTATTTGGATCATATCTTGCAACCATTGTAGTCCATGAAACTATATTTCTTTGAGATCACATTTTGTTGAAATCTTATAATAATTGAATTCAAGAGACCACATTTCTTTGAGGTATTGCATTGAAAAAATTGAAGGCCTCTTCAAGAAGACCATTTTGTGCATATCCAAATACAATTGCAATCCATGAGATGACCTTTTGTTAATGAATTTTGTTGAAAAGTCTCATCATGAGTACTATTATGTGCACATCTAGTGATAATCAAATTCTAAGAAACTGTATTTCTTTTTAGCATTCTACAAAACACTTCACATGCCTTGTGTATGTTTTCATGTTTCTCATAAAAGTCTAAAAGGGTTTTTGCAAATATTTGATAGAAAACCCTTTTCCACAATGCTTTGACGAAATTTTGTACCCTAATCTAAAGCTCCTATTTTTGCATAGGCGAGAAGTATACAAACTTATTCAAGTACCCAATAATAAATATCTATGTCACCAAGGGAGTCTAAAAGAGAAAATGTAAAATCTAATAGTGTAGTCAATAGATAGAGACAACATTATGAAGACAACAAATGGAGACAACATTATGAAGACAACACAGATGGAGACAAGAGAAAGATGTACTTTATAGGTGGTGTCCAAAGAAGTGGATTTACATTTCTTGATCAAGTAACTTCTCTCCACATGGTGCCTTTGTACAGATGGGGACTAAAGACATATTTTGTTGTATAATTGAAATAGACCTTAACAAAATTTGGAGGGCATCCCATGCAATTGAGCTTTTGTTGAAGATTTTGTAAAGCTATATAGTTGAATGTCAGTGGGTGTTTGGAAAGATTGGATAAATCTAAAGAACTTATCACTAAAACAGGTCAACCACCAAATTTAAGATGTGTAATAGATCCATGTAGTGTTGATAGAGAGCTCAGAATTCTATGAATTGGGCAGGTTATATCAAGGAGAAGATGAAAGTGGCTAATAAAAGGAAGAGCCCTGAGGACTAGAAGGAGATGGGTCCTATTTTTTCCCTTGTATTTTAGTACAATTTTTGCTACAATTAAAATTGTGACTATGCCTATAGAAGCTCCTACCAGGCCAATGGAAATCAGAGGAATTGCCATGTCCATGACAATACACATATTTTGATGAGTGTAGACACATATATATCAAGTCTTGAGATCAATGACATAATAAAATCAAGGAAAACTATGAACATAGAATCAAAGGCACCATAATGTGTAGGGAAAGACATGTTTCTCTTCAAGAATTAGGCAATCACCACTGCTTTCTAGGGTTTTAAACACAAAATTCCAGCCCACGTATTATATTCTCTCAAATCATATACAACTTGTTATAAATTCTTTCTAAAAACAAAATAATACTAAGAGTAACTACTCTTTTTGAATTGCAAAGAAATCTCAAAATATAGACAATTGTACTATTACATTCAACTGAATATATAAGACATGTTATTAGAATGGTTAAACCTTACACAAAAATTGACAATCTATGCACACATTTCCATGTATAATTAAAAATATGACACCAATTGTGAGTGCAAGTGCACTCAATTTTCTACTCATTATGCTAGAATGTAAGTTGAATAGTTTTCTCTTGGCATTAATTGGAACTACCATTGAAAAAATGGATTGTGAAGAGGTGTTGCAATACTTCAACTCTTTACAACTTTTTTCATTATCAAAATTTTAGATCATGCTACAAATCTTTATGAACAATCTAAAGTACAAGGTTTTGGTGTTTGAGGTGTGGAGGTTTGAACTACATATTTCAAATTTTAATAAAAAAATAGAAAATTGATATGCCCAACTTTGATCTATGACCTACTTAGTCTTTTTAGGAATGACCCAGTTAGGTTAGTGATCTATCATTGAGGATAATCTTTATCCCTTTTCCCAAAAAATGAAAAGTGCATGAACTATCATCCAATTATCATGAAATTGATAGAGGATATTGATGATGTGCATTTCAGGGATAGGGGTCAAGTTTTCTATATACTTCTTTCTTATCAACATGAATGCCTAATGAGCAATATCAAAAGCCAAATTATAATTTTCTAGACAAAATCAATGTGTTTGAAAATAGGTTTAGTAGGAGAGGGGTGTTGGGATGCCCCTTTCTTCTTACTTATTAATACAAGTTCTCATCATGAAGTGGTTGTAGTTGATGTTCAAGATAGAAATACAACTAGTGTTGAAGTAGAAGAATAGCTAAAAATTGAAAAGTATTTGGTGTCTGATGAGGAGGATGAGGATGAGGATGGGCATAATCCTACCTACACCTCCACTATACATTAATACAAGTGTTGCTGAACTAAAATGGCTTGATATTATAAAGTATCTTATGTTTGATGAAGAGGATTTACATAATCCCTCTCTACCTACACCTCCATCTCCACTACAAATTATAAGTTTTTCTAAATCAACTGTAGTTGGTGACATAAATTTGAGTTTCTATTCTATAGTTTGTATACATATTTCAATACATTTATTATAAGTCAATATCCATTGCACTTACCTATACACATACCTAAATACTATCACTAATATAGTTAGATCCAAAGGACTTCCCATCTAATATCATTTTTGCATTAGTGTAACCCATATGTTTTCTAAAATAAGTTATTTCTAATGCATTATGTTTTATATCCCATTATTTTTTTTAGCATGCTATCATAATATGGGAATATTTTTGTAAAGATGAGTTTTTTTATAAAGGGAAGCATTCAAATTCATTGTTCACCCAAGGTTCATAAAGTTCAATAGAATAAGATAGTTTAAAGGGGTCAAATAATTTAGTAAATCTGAGTTTAGATTCAAAAGATTAGTGAGTTTAAATTTTTGAGAGTTTCATAATTCCTCAATAACTACCATGTTTATGAAAAGAATGGAAAGATGCTTAACACATCCAATACTAGTAATCTGACAATAGACCCTGAACTGGAGGAGACATCAAATTTGAAAAAATAGTTTGTTAAAAGTGGATCAAACTTGTGACTAGTTGCAACAACGCTTGATACAACACCTATAGATGCTCCATGAATGACCATCTCTAATATTCAAGAAAAGAATGAAGTTATAAATGAAATCTTCAAGTGCATGTTGAGAAACAACATTACACATAAAAACAGAAAGGATATCTTACCTAATATGCCCCACTCAAATAGATGGACAAGAATTTAAAAAGGCCTTGACTTGAGATAATGAGGGAAAATAGTTTTGTTCAATGTGATGAAAATATCTACAAAGATTTGTATACAATACAATTTTCCCATTATCCAAACAAAGAGAGTGGATAGATTATAAAATATGTAGTTAATAAACAATATTTTCTCACCTTATCATGCATCTTGAAATTTATAATATAAACACATTCTATTGAAAAAGCACATTGCTGCAAAACCAAAATAACAAAAATCAACCGTAAAAAGAGAAACAATTATGTGGAAGATGAACACCCAGGGAGAAGATTCTTCTTATAAGGCTATTTTTTTTTTCTCAATTATTAGGTACATCTAAATTCATGAGGTAGACATTCACTAAAATTGTTTTCTTGATCATAACAACAACAAGAATTATCTGTTTCTTCTTCAAAGATTCTATCATGAATTATTCATTTCTTTCTCAAAAATTCTATATCTAAATTATCCATTAATTGTTGTTGAGATTTTTCTTACTTTATTATTTAGAAAATAATTCTACCTCCTTTCCTTCTACCCATTAGCACTTTTAGACACTTGTGATCATCACTTTCCTCTCACTACAATGCCTAGATTTATTATTTCTATTGATTTAGTGTTTGTATGAAGGGACTACGATGCTTAGAAGGATATTTGAAGTAAATTGACTCCATATCACAATTTTTTTGAGTTCATATTTTAACTTGATCTTGCATCGACATAATAATGGAAAAGGATTTCTAATTTATTTTTAGTTCGATTAAAGCAAAGCATACATATTACTACTATGTAAGTTTATAAACCTTCAAGAATATTTCAAGCCTAATCTCAAAAGAACCTATTGAAGTAAACATAGAGCATAATGCCACATGAGTAAACATGAGAATCATCTTTATAGACTATCACACATCCCCTCCCCTTATAGAAGTGGATGTTTGCTACTACCTATTTCAAGGAAAATACAAACTCATAATTCAAATTCGGTTCTAAACCTATTGGTTTATTAGTGCCTTTTATTGGAAATTATTATGCAATATGTTAAAGATAACTTTCATGATTCTTTCACTAGGGAAGTGATTAAAATAGATTAGGTATATGACTCAACTCTTACTGGATAGAAGACTTGTCTACACATCCACTTCATTGCATTTTTAGCCTTTTACTTTTGTTATTCTTCAATAATTGTATGTAATTTTTTATTTTTAAGAACTTGCGCAAACATTAGTGTAGGGTTAGGGTGTATTTTCAAGAGAATAGATATTGGGGAATTTAGATTAATGGGCACTGAATGATAAATTATACACTTGAGTAGAAACATAAGTCACATATTGTAGTTTGCTAAATAAATTTGGTAGAAAAATCTTAAGAATTTTTTAAACCATTTTTAGGATTCAAGGAACATTGGCAAGAGATGTGAGGCTATGGAAGTTGAACTAATGCCCATTAAAATTAAATGTGCATAATGATTGAGTAATAGTGACTAATTTGATTCATAGTTTTGATGAACTGATCAAACTTATGTGATTATATGGAACCCTAGAGTGGGCAAGAGAATTAGTGTGATGATTATAACAAGATTTGGGTATTCAAGTTGGTTTATGAAAAACTATGAAATTTTAACTAGGAACTCAATTTTTCCCCTACAATTTCAATAGTAATATGCAAAGGAAGATGGGGATGAATTATTTAGCGAATACCTTTCACAGCCAACTTCTTGCAAGTATCTCATGACTGAAACAGAGAGGAAACTAGTACAATAAAATCCATAATTCAAATTAAACACTTTGGCTAAATCTGTGATTCACATTAGACATAGATATATCTATTTGGAAGCCCTACAAAAACTAATAGTAAGAGATGAATCAAAGAAATGATCAAATTAATCTAATCATTTTCTTCTAATTGAAGAGACAATGAAAACCTACAAACATAGTGAAAATGAATAAAATGATGTTAAACATACCAAAAGGGATATTACTCACATTAAACTTCTGATGTTAATGCCAAAAGAATGAGCTCATAGCTATGGATAATGGAGGTGCTCGGAAGCCATAAAATGTTTCAAAGAAATATTCTCTAGTTTTTATTACATCATCTAAGCTTGATTCCTTCTACCTCAATAACAAGAAAATGTGTTTTGAAAGTGGATCCTCATGACATTAAACAGGCACCCAAATATATTCATTCTAGAAGTGGCTTCCAACAAATCATCACTGTGCATAATATGTAAGCATGACATATAAAGAGGTAATAATTTATTTTGATAGCACATCAAATGATTTGTGGGCAATTTGAAAGAGAATCTCTAGATCTAAAATCATCTCCATTTTGTCTTGATGCACATCTATAATTTTTTTGAGGTATCTTTTCACCAAATCATCTTATGTTAATGTTTTATTTACCATGTTCTATGAAATTCCATTTCAAAGGCATTATGTCAAATAATTGATGTGCCTTCTATGTGTCACATTTTGAAATTATATCTGCCACAACTTTTCATAGAAAAATGAACTTGGAGATGACATAAAGTTCATCCCCACCCAACTCCCCAAAAAAAAAAAAAAAAAAACACTAAGTCGAAGTATTTAACAACCCTTACAACAAAGAAACTAGGGCTATCTGAAGTGTTCTTGAGGTCCTAAATCATTCTCTAAGTTTTTTCATTGAAACAATAAGAAAAAAATCTCAACACTCAAAGTAAGGGCATACAAGAAAATAACATAGGAAGAGAAGTTGAAGAACCTAAAACAATGGAATTCTAGCTCAGCTCCATGCTTAGGACTTATTGTATGCTAGCTGATTTGCACAAAGCCAAAATGATAAAAACCCCAATACATAGGCAAATTTATCCTAGTATTACCTGACACATGAATGAATCCCAATTTTGTTGCTGCTTGTGCTCATACCTTTAGTATTACTCGTGAATGAATGATTTATTTATATTTACCCAAGAATGAATGAAACTTTTTCTTTTTTTGTTATAACATTGAGTTGGTCAAAATCCAACTTGGGAAAACATAAGTTGGTCAAAATTTTGACCAAATCAAGCATATAATTTATTTTTTAAGCAATGTAGGAATGAAAAAAAATAAAAAAATCATAGCTTTGGTCAAAATTTTTGGTAGAAAAATAAGTGCGAATGTACTAATGATTCATGAATGGTATATTGGAGGAAGAGGTCTATATAGAACAACTAGAACAAGTATATTGGAAGAAGAGATCTATATATATATAGCAAGAACATGCTATGTAGACTACACAAAGCTTTATATGGATTAAAGAAAGGACCAAGAGCATGATATGAAAGGTTTCACAATTATCTTGTGAAAACTAGATTTGAGAGGATTGTTGATAACAATCTATACTTGAAGATAAAAAAAGGAAAAGGTATTTTACTATCTGAATTTTATGTAGATTATATCATATTTGAGGTCAAGATACTTTATGTAAAGCTTTCAGAAATGAAATGAAGGAATAATTTGAGATGTCTATGTTTGGAGAGATCAAGATTTTTGTGGGTTTGTGTCATGTCCCCTTTTCAAATAATTAAAAATAATAATCTTTTCTAAGGCAGGCAGGCCCAAAAAGGTGAAGTTTCAGAAAAAGGGGATAATTTTTGGAAGAGAATGGACTAATAAATGAAAATTATTATTAAAATATGTTTTATTAACCCCTCTTGGATGTGAGTTAGGGTTATTCCCTCTTTTAAGGGGTTTGGAGGCATTTTGGGCTGATTTCAGAACTTGATTTTTGCTCATTTCTTTGTTATTCTTCAGAGGCTGCCAAACCTGTGGAGAAGGAGACCCAAGAACAGGAGTTTTCAGGTTTCCAAGAAGGCTAAGGATGGGATTTTGAAGCCATTCCATGTGCATGCTCATGTAGAGTTTGCCTTTGTGCTGAACAGTGCAGATTTGTGGTTTTTTGGGTGTGTTTTTGTAAGAGTTTGGTGTTTCCGATTGAGTATTTCATATCAGTTTGGGTTGATACTGTATTTCAGACTTTTGGATGTTAAAATAGATCTTAATATATGTATTTGGTCATGATTATACTTATGTGATAGATTATTAGTGTTTTTGTAGTGTTTCTGGGCTATTCTATGTTGTTTTCGGAAGCCCGATGAGCATTATTTTTATCATCCGTTTGGGAGCTGTTGTGTAAATGTTATAAAAATCTGAAAATGTTATTTTGTAGGCTGTTATGCTACTGAAATTTCTATAAAAATTTCCACTTTCAAATTTACTAATAATATGTGAAGCTGTGAAGTTTTTGGCACTATTTTCGGCATACCCGATTTGGGGTTTATTGAGAAATTGGTGGATCTTTGAAAGATTGGTTGTTTGATATTAAAGATCTAGTTAGAGGCTTGAAATATCATATAAAATCAGAAAAGGGACATTTTAGTGGTATTAGAGCTATGATCTTGCCAGCCTGAGGGTTTGTAGAAGTTTGCATGTCAGTTTTGACAACTACCCAAATCTTGCATGTCATAATTTATGGTTGCATGTTGCTTCTAATCAGCTGCATGTCAAAATTTATGGTTGCATGCTACTTCTAATCATTTTCATGTTAGTTCTTGGTGAATTTAATGGTTGCATGTTGCTTCTAATCAGCTGCATGTCAAAATCTATGGTTGCATGCTACTTCTAATCATTTGCATGTTAGTTCTTGGTGAATTTGGTGGTTGCATGTTGCTTCTAATTACCTGCATGTCAAAATCTATGGTTTCATGCTACTTCTAATCATTTTCATGTTAGTTCTTGGTGTTTGAATAAGTTATAACCTATTGGGGTTACACTCTATTTTATCCAAAATGGACAGGTATAGTACAGAGTCTTAGAGGACACGATCTTGGACAATTGATATCCAAAGTCAGAACAGTAGAAAGGATGGTTATTTAGACATTCGAGATAAAGTTAGGAAAATAAGCCATGACATGTTTGAATAGTTGGTTGAGCACCATCGTATGATGAATGATATGTTGTCTAACCTAGCTAAGGTGGATAAGTTGACCAGATTTCTATTTGGCAGATTTTCTCACAGGGCAGGTGAAACAATTACCAAGAACTTGCATGAGGAGTTTGAGAAACTAGCCTATAGCCGAGCAGAGGTCTCAGATTCTACTCCACCATAGGAGGTAGTGAGAAAGGATATTATGTAGATTGATAGTAATGGTCAACTTGATACTCAAATTGAGAAAATTGTATACAAGTCGTTAAAGGGTGATATCACAGGTATTCAGGATGGTATAGTTACAACAGGTAGTGACTACAGCATAGTGGGTTCAGATGATGATTATGAGAATGTTGTTGTGCATGATGGTGAGATACCTGGTAGAGATGAGCAGACATTGAGCATTCATGACTTTGCTGAGAAAGAGTACCAGGCAAAATTAGATGCTTCGTCACATGAGGTTGAGGCTGGTAGTACTTCACACGATTTGTCTAGCTAGCTAAAAGTGAACAAAGATAGTATTGTGACTTCATTATCTCATCATGACAGGTATGTGGAGTTAGTTGGTATTGGTCATATTACTCAAGTGAGGATTTTTCTTGAGTTACCAGCTAATTCTAGTTTATAGATATGGACTCAAGATTGTTATATTGGCATTTGGAATTCAGTTGACTAGAGATCTTTAACACTTTTTGGTAGCAATGTTTGTTTGGGTGCTATCATGGATTTGATTAGAAGATTGCACGGTGTTGTCTTTTCTTGTGCTAGCATCTTGTCTGATGTTGGTATTAGTTTTTATACACTGGTGTTGGGCTTTGTTCATATATCCAATTGACCATACTTGCTGGAATGTGTTGATGATCTTTCATATTTGGAAATGTGTAAAAATGAGTCCTAGGATCATATTGGCATTGATGACATCCAGGAGGATGCAGTGGGTAGTTTTGAAGACTTAGTTTCCTTGGATACAAAGGAGTTGGACAGCAGTGCTACAGTTTTTGATACTTTGTTTGTTGATATGAGCTTTAGAGTTGATTCACAGTATATGGATGGTAATAATCTAGAGACTAGTAACTTTGAGGATACTCCTTTAGACAATGCATCAGAGGAGGTTTGTAGGAGATAGTCAAGCTAGTACCATCATGTGTATAATCAGTTGAGAGTTAGTGAGTGAGACATTGCTATCACTTGCCAACATTTCGATGCTGCTCATCAATTGTTAGTAGTTTATGGATGGGGTTCTCCTACTAGTGATGAGTAGGGAGGCAGTTATCTTTCCTTGATAGAGTTCCACTCTTTATGGGAGGCTATCCAAATTCTAAGATAGGATTATATGCAGTTGGTAGCCAACAGAGATTATCTTATTGAGTGGGGCAGTACAACATATGATGCATTGTTGGCCAAGGAAGATGAGGTGAATGAGCTTACTGAGTAGCTTGAGGTGACCTCTGAGATTCTTGAGAGTACACAGTTGGCTTTCAAGGAGTCACAGTTTCATTTGGCTAAGGTGACCATGGAGTTAGAGCAACTACAGTCTTTACTAGATTCTGTTAAGTCACAAGCTGTGGTGTCTGATGATCCGAGGATGTCCATGGTCAAGATTGTCAAAGATAGTGGAGATGGGGATGCATCCATCCTTGATACTAACATTGGCATATCAGGTTCATCCCCACTAGAGTTAGGTTCAGTTGAGTTGGGTGTTGCAATAGATTGTTGTGGTATGCTTGACATGGTGGTGACCTCTAGCACTAATGGCACGAAGACTAGAGATGCTATATCAAAGACCATGTGTGATGTTGGTGAGACGATAGTTGGCATGGTTCCTGCTAGTAATACTACTCCCTTGGTGATGTCTTTAGAGGTAGTAGTTAGTTCTAACTTGGTTAGTGATCGATTGCAGTTAGTTACATCTAGATTGCAGTCTAAGCCACTAACTGAGATTGGCATATTCTATCAGCATTACATTGTGAGGTATGCTCATTAATTTACCTTTGATGACCATGTCGATGAGATAATGATATAGAGATGTACTTTGGTTCCTAGTTCTTATCATCAGTTATGGGATAGTTTAACGCCTCAGGATAAGAGTTGTAATGGGCATGACATGGCAATAGGTTCTGCAATTGATAGCCTGATAATACATGACTTAGAGCAGGAGTTTCGAAGTGATTCTTTAGCGGGTGTTGTTATTGATTCTACTCCTTTGGCTATGACATCTCCTGACGTAGCTAGTGATCAGTCACAGTGGGTTGTATCACTTTTTCATGGTGAGCTATTGACTGAGGTTGGTTTTTTTTATCATCATTATATTGCAAGGTATGTACATCAGTTGGAATTTGATCCTTGTGTTGAGGAGTTGATGGCAGGCAAATTTGGTTTGGATTCCAATTCTTGTTGTTTATCTTGTGATAGCTTTTCACCATCAGGGGTGCATGGGAGTTATGGTTATGAGGCAATGGTCAATGATCTATAGATTTGTGTTGACTGCAGGAGTTGTATAGTGTGTGGATTCTCCATACTTGGTACAATTTCATTCGGGAGCATTGACTATTGTTGCAGAGTTGGATTGTACATTCCATATAGGCTAGTCGAATGCGTTGATGGTATTTACTATGTTGGTAGTTTGATTTGTCCAATTTACTTGGGTTTTGATGTTCTAAGAGTTTGTGTGTCATGGGTTTTTGACTATGGAAGTTGTGACTTTGGAGTTTGGTTGAGCAATAATTGTCAATTTGATTATGGATTCCTCTTGGTTATATTGCAGAGGATATTGCAAGAGCTTTTGTTAATTGACAATAGTATAGTTCATGACTACATTTGGGATCTAGGTGGATTGATTTATTTATTGTTCAGCCATTGCCTGAGGACAAGCAACATTTGGAAGGGGAGGACTTGTCATGTCCCCTTTTCAAATAATTAAAAATAATAATCTTTTCTAAGGTAGGCAGGCCCAAAAAGGTGAAGTTTTAGCAAAAGGGGATAATATTTGGAAGAGAATGGAATAATAAATGAAAATTATTATTAAAATATGTTTTATTAACCCCTCTTGGACGTGAGTTAGGGTTATGCCCTCTTTTAAGGGGTTTGGAGGCATTTTGGGCTGATTCCAGAACTTGATTTTTGCTCATTTCTTTGTTATTCTTCAGAGGCTGCCAAACCTGTGGAGAAGGAGAACCAAGAATGGGATTTTGTAAGTTTCCAAGAAGGCTGAGGATGGGATTTTGAAGCCATTCCATGTGCATGGTCATGAAGAGTTTTCCTTTGTACTGAACAATGCAGATTTGTGGTTTTTTGGGTGTGTTTTTGTAAGAGTTTGGTGTTTCCGGTTGAGTATTTCATATCAGTTTGGGTTGCTGCTATATTTAAGACTTTTATATGTTAAAATAGAGCTGAATATATGTATTTGGTCATGATTATACTTTTGTGATAGATTATTAGTATTTTTGTGGTGTTTCTGGGCTATTCTATGTTGTTTTCGGGAGCCCGATGAGCATTATTTTTATCCTTCATTTGGGAGCTGTTGTGTAAATGTTATATAAATCTAAAAAAATTATTTTTTAGGCTGTTATGATGCTTAAATTTCTATAAAAATTTCCACTTTCAAATTTACTAATAATATGTGAAGCTGTGAAGTTTTTGGCACTATTTCCGGCATACCTGATTTGGGGTTTATTGAGAAATTGGTGGATCTTTGAAAGATTGGTTGTTTGATCTTAAAGATCTGATTAGAGGCTTGAGATATCATATAAAATCAGAAAAGGGACATTTCAGTTTGCAGTTAGATCAGATGAAATATGGTATATACATCACTTAGTATAAATATGTGAAGGGGATATTGATTTTTTTTGGATTGGAAGATTCCAAGCTAGTAAGCACACCTATGGTGACAAGACACAAATTATCAAAGAATGATGATTTAGCTAAGGTGAATCAAACATTGTATAGGTCTATGATTAGAAAATTGCAATACATAGTAAATAATAGACCTAACATTGCATTATCTATTGGGATAGTTGTAACATTCTCTGCTAATACTAGAGAGAATCATTTGATGGTTGTTAAGAGGATAATGAGATATATAAAAGGAACAAAAGACTATGCTCTATACTACAAAAAAATTGAGAAATTTGAACTAAAATATTACATTGATGCTGATTGGGCTAGAAATATCGATGACAAAAAGAGCACTAGTGAAGGGGTATTTTTCTTAGGAAAGAGGTTGGTTACTTGGACATGCAAGAAACAAACCTTCATATCTCAATCTACTACTAAAACTTAATATGTTACTAATGCAATAAATTGCTCAAACATTGTATGGATCAAACAACTACTCAAAGGTATGAAGGAAGAAATCACTAAACCTATGATACTTTATTGTGATAATACAGATGCTATAATTATATCAAAGAACCCTATGATGCATGTTAGAGTAGTTATTCTTTTATGCATATTAATTAGATAATCTTGGTTTAATTAATTAAGTTGTTTATTACTCTAGTTACTTAAGCTTTCTCTTAGGTGGATATAATTAATATTTTATATTAATTATATTGTGCAAACCTAGTTTTATTTCCCATTTGGATTTTTTTCACCTTTAAGGTTGAACTTTTGTACTTTTTGTTTTCATAATCTTGGAATACATTTTTGCTCTCACACCATTGAGATTTTCCAAGCTCCACTTTTTCCTTTTCTAGTTTCTCTTCAGCATAGGTTATTTGCATGTAGGTGTTCTTGGTGATCTGTGAAGTTGGTTTTCACAACTTCTACATGGTATCAAAGCATCCCTACTACTTCTTGATTTGGAGATTTTCAAGCCGTGATTTGGAGATAGAAACCTTAGCTTTTTTGAGGTTTTTTCTTCAATTGGGAGGAGTCACATGTTTTTAGGCCACTTTGGGAAAAACATAGACACTACCATTGCACTTAGAAGGCTTGGTATAGTCAAAAATCATATAAATATTTTGATTTTTGGCCACTGTAGCTTTTGGAAAAAAAATTGGCCTCCCAAAGGGCCATATGGATGAAAAAAATTTTAAAAACAATAAAAAATCAATTTTTTGGCTGTCCAATCTACTCCATCCAATAACCACCCTCCAGCCACCTTACTACCTTTGAAGTGCCACTTGCACCCGACTCAAGCTCAACCACCATCAATTGCACACCCATAATGTAGCCCACACCTGGCCACCCTCTGACCACCTCTCCCTAGCCTGGTCGTCACCACCACTAGTAGAGCTGCCCAATCCCACCACCACTGTCACAGAGTTTTGCTTGGTTATCACCGCTTGTTCCATGGCCACTGATTTCATCAAATTGGTGGCTGACATTATCAAACTAGCCACTGATGTCATTCTCAATCATGCTTATGTCACCTTGCTAGCCTCCCTACTGACATCATTTTCCATCAAGGTGATGTCACTTTCCAGCTACTAACATCATTTTTTGGCTACTAGATTTTCTTTCCAGTGATAGACAACTAATGGCCGTATGACCGACAAATTTTTCTAGTGATTGTAATTTTGAGCTTGTTTTTTGGAGCAACAATTCATTTTTTGGCCATAACTTGAGCATACAATGGTCTATTTTTGACCCAAATGAAGCACTAGAAATATGGTTCTAAGACAAAGAATATGATGCTAGTTTTATTTTATTCCAAGTCTATTTGTGCTCCCATTTTTTGTGTTGAAGTAGAGGCTTTAGTTTCCTCCCTCTCTACATTTGACATCCAAGTTTTTTTTCTCAATTTTTGTGCTTTTGTACTTGTTTCTTTGGTTTTTAAGGGATATATTTATACTTTGTAGGGGGGAGTAGTTTCTTTTTTATAATTTACTTTAGAATCAACCCTTGTACTTCCATCTTCTTCTCTTAATGGTAAACTCTTATGTCACCTACCTTACACCTCACAACTACCATACTTTGAAAGGACAGATGACCAGATTGCTTGTGGAAAAGGGGTTATGGTCATGCCTTGATGTAGCTTAGCTAGTTCTATAGATGCCTTATGAGTTTCTTATATAGCGCAATAAGATGGATGAGGCAATGGGCCTCATTGTAATGAATATTTTAGATGGGTTACTATTTCACTTGGATGGTTTAACTACACCCAGGGCTATGTGGGACATGTTTTCCACCTTGTTTGGCACAATGAATCAGTTCAGAGTTCTATAGATAGATGCAAAGTTTATCTTCATGGTTCCTAACTCATTTGCCAACATTGAGGACTTCTTGATGAAATTCAAGTCTCTTTGATCTATGTTACAAGTTACTGGAAAAAAAAAAGTTAGATGATGAGTGTATCTTTCTGATACTCTCCAAGCTTTGAGGTCCTTATTAGATTTTAACTTCTACCTTCCATTCCATTATGGATGCTCTAGGTGTATGACATGTTATGCCATCTTTTGAGAGATTCTATGATAGGTTAACTCATGAGTAGTCCAAGCTCACTTAGATGGATTCTCTTATAGGTTCACAATCATAGGCATTTATTACCAAGTCACCTTAGGACACACAGATGTTGAAGCCAAAGTAGATATTAGATTCCTCTTCTCAACACTCTACTGGTCCTTCATGACCTTCCTGTAAGAAGGAGAAAAAGAAGACTGAGACTCCTACCTATTCTTATTTTCAGATTGGACCTCATGATGAGTCACATTTTTTTTAGAGGAGATTTGGTGGCTATGAGAAATAGATTGCAGATTTGCAAGCTCTTCTTCAAAAGAGCATTGTTTCCTCTCCATCCTCTTCTACCTCATAGGGGTCTACCTTTCATTATTCTTCCATATCTTTGACACCTACATAAAATTTTGGATAGGGACATGTATTATAGGAATCCATTGCATCCCCTTCCTAGGTCCCTTGGATATTGGATTCAGGTGCCTCTCACCATATGGCATCTTCTCAAGGGTTATTCTCCACTATTGAGGCTTCTCCCATTCCTCATATTCTCATGGGTAATAAAACTACCCTAAAAATCTATGGGAAAGGTTTAGTTGGCATTTAGAATGACACATTCAATGATGTATTTTATGTTCCATCTCTCTCTACAAACCTTTTCTTGATTTATCAGATTACACGTAGTTGATCAGGGAAGATAGTTGATTTCACTATAGATTTATTCTTCATTTAGGATAGTGCAATAGGAGGCCTTATTTCTATATGGATAGTTGATCATACCACTTGTCTCTACACCTTCTCAAACTTTGGTCCACCATCTCCATTGTTAGAGAAAAACTCTTCTCTTTTGTGAGAGCATCATGTTGTGTAGTCAAGACACTTGAACCTTTGTATTGTTCCCAAGATCACTATTTTGACTACTACACCACATCCAGTTGAGGTCTTTTCACTTCCATAAGATTCTTCTTTAGCTCTACCTAAACCTCCAGCTCCTTTCATTGAGCCTCTAGGTGCACTTGTTGAGGATTCTATAGAGGGCATTCATCTCCTCCTGCATGATAGTGTTAGCACCCCTACATTGGGGATTCCCTTTCAGGATCCTCATGTTTTCTACTTTGGGCATCAGTTAGGCCTTCCAATTATTCAAGACTTTCCTTGTTTTGTGATCTTGTTTATTTTGCATTGGAGTTCTATTGGTTCATTCATTTCTATATGGGCTCCATCATTCTAGGGGGGCTTTGATGTCTCTTCTCTCTCTCATGGGGGCCTAGTTGTACCTATGGTTTTGAGAGTCTCTAGAGCCATTTTTTTTGGTTATTTTTTCATCTATTTTTGGAGAGGAATTTTTCCCACTGGGTTTTCTCCTTTGTCTCTAGTTTATAGAGATTTCTTTATTTTGGGTACCTGATCAGGCCTTGTTGTCGAGACCCATTTTCTTGCTTTCATAGCTTTGCTATGTTAGCTTACCTCCTAAGCTTATCTTAAGGGAGGTTGTTAGAGTAATTATTCTTTTATGCTTATTAATTATATCATCTTGATTTAATTAATTAAGTTGTTTATTACTCTAGTTACTTAAGCTTCCTCTTAGGTGAATATAATTAATATTTTCTATTAATTATATTGTGCATACCTAGTTTTATTTCCCTTTAGGGTTTTGTTCACATTTAAGGTTAAATTTTTGTACTTTTTGTTTTCATAATCTTGGAATACTTTTTTTCTCTTATACTGTTGAGATTTTCTAAGCTCCACTTTTTCCTTTTCTAGTTTCTCTTCAGTACAGGTTATTTGCATGCTGGTGTTTTTGACAATCTGTGAAGTTGTTTTTCACAACTTCTACAATGCATAAAAAGACTAAGAACATTGCAATAAAGTATCATTACTTGAGAGATCTAGTTCAAGACAAAGAGATGAAGATGGAGTATGTGAATACTGTTGGGACTCAAAATTGAAGTCTTGATTTTGAGTACCATCCTAAAATTCAAGCCCTATAAGCGCTTTTTAATGCATATTTACCCGACCATCCTTTTGAGGCCTAAGAGATATTTAATATTCCTAACACCTTGAATTCAATATTTTTATGGATATTATGAAGATAAATTTCCATTTCGAGTCATTTTGTGCAATTTTGTTTCAAGCAATGTTTGAATCTGCATTTTTGCCTAAGTGTCAAATAACGATAGGAGGTCTAGCTTGCATTTGAATATATTGCACCCACTAATGTTTCATGACTCAATTCTTTGGGAGTGTTTATTATGTATACTAGATAACCTATATTTCATATTTTAGGTCATTTTGACAAATTTTGACTAGGTTTTGAATCCCTCAAAGTTGGTTGTTTATTGTTGCCATGCTAATGTAAATTGTTTAGAATTTCGGGAGGCCCTATTTGACTCGTTATAACTTTTACCCAATTGACCAAAATGAGAAAATTTATTTTGCATTACATTATAGAGGTAAGAGAATTTCTATGTTTCAATCTTGGGATTATAATGAATCTATTTGATCAGTTTTCAAATACAATTCCAAATGCAATTTGTAAACCTTTACTAGTGTCATAAAGTGCAGATTGATCAGCACCAATTTTCGTGATGTTATAACCTTAAATTCATGATAGGAGAGATCAAATGGATTCTACCATTTCATTATAATCTAAAAATACTTTAAGTGTGCTAATTTTCAAGTCTTGATGAATCTATCTGCACACTTTCTCAGGTCTATTTTGTTTGCAAAAAACTACTTTTCTACCATTGTTCCTAGTTTTGCAAATCCAAGTAGCCCACTTTGACCATTCACCAAATTCATCCTATTATTCATCATGAGCTCAAATCACAATTTTACACTCTCCTCATGAAATTTAACAAATGCCCTAGTTTTCATTTCCCCAAGTGTCAGTTTGCCTTGTTTTCAAAGACAAACCCAAATGCATTTTATTGTCTTTTGACAAGTTTCAAACATAGACTCAATATATTAGATCTTAGGGCCTAGGTTGGTGTTTTGGTCATTTTTTAAAGCTAGTCAAAGGACCTCTTGGCACAAAACTAATAGTTTGAAAGAATTTTTGAAGGTTAGTTTTAAATGATGTTTAAGTGGTCAATTTCAATCTTAATCATTACCAGATGTTCATTGGATAATTTTGAGGAATTAGTTATTCAAAAATGATATTTTCTTTTAGCTAGACCCATTTTGGAGTTCAACTGGTTCTATCAAACTGATAGGACACCACTGTTGATAATTATACCTAAGGAAGATATGATTTTGATCTCTGAAATATAATTTATTTTACATATAATTATTTGAGATCTAAGGAAAATTGGGATTTAGTAGCTAAGAAAACTTTATCTCAAATTAGAATGGGTCTCATGAATAAAAATAAGTAAAAGCTCTTCATCCTAATTACAATAAGGTAGTGCCTTCTAGAATAGGGAAGACCATTGTCCCGACCTCCCTAGTAATTAGCATACATATGTGTAGAATATTTTGAAGATCGAAGTATTGCAAATAACTTGTAAATAAATGTTTTTGAAAAGGAAGAAATACAAGAAAGAAAAGAGAGGTTCAGATAGTGGCTTTGGTGTTCAGTTTTTGAGAGCTTGGATAGAGTTGTAGATGAATTTGATCCTTTTTGTGAATTACAATGTGTTGTGGAACAAATGAAAGAGGTAGTTCTCATGATTGAAGAAGCACAACTTGACTTTAGAGAACTAAAAACTAGACTTGATGGATTGATAAAATGAGAGATTCCTCTTTTGCTTCCCAAACATTTTCAAATGCAACACTCATCATTACAAGGATTGAGCATCGTCATCCTCATGCTTTTCTTGGGAGGTACAAAGGATGAAAAGTTCACCATGTAGGGCAGAAATGCTTTCTTCTTGCACATAGGGAAGAAGAAACCAAATAACTCAGATGATCCAACAATGCCACTCATGTATTGATGAGATGCTTGTGTAACTCCTCTATTTTGTAGCCAAGGGGACAAATTGATTTCTCTAATTCAACCTCACATTTCTTCAACATCTCTACCCTTCATGCATTTCCTCTCCATCGATATTGGTCTTATCTTTTGCAAACAAATCATGTATCCCTCTCATTGAAACATTCACCACATATAATTCATATAGATGAGAAGAGGACCACATATTGTCTCTAAGCACTTCATAGAATCTAAACATCAAGGAACAATATGAGGCAACTACACCCTACTTTTAACTATGAGGTGATTTCCTTAGGCAACAATATGCTATTGACTAAGAGTTGTGATTTCCATAGAACTTCCTAGCTAGATGGTTGTCATTGGAAATAAAGGAACCACATGTAGAGTATGGTGTTTGGCCTTTTGCAGAATGCCCCTCCTTACGCATATCCTCTAGTTTTCCTGAGGTAGCTATTGAATCTTTATTTTTTTGTCGATCATGAACAAGATCAACATCCTTAATGGTGTCAATGAAATTATCCATCAAGTGTATAAAAGTTTAGTGAGGGCATTACCATGAGGTAGTGGTGTAGTTCGCGATCGATACCAATGTTGCAAAGAGGAATTGTTCTAACTCTATAGTCCCACATTACCTATGTTAGGGTCTTCTTCATTATTTTTATATCAAAACACTTATTCATTAAGTTTCTATAAGATGGAAATTTTTGAAAGCCCAAACAGCTTGTGCATGGGGCCCACTTGGTCGGCTAAAGGAGCTAGAAAGTTGAATTTTGAAAAATGTATCCTATGAGGTGGAGATGACATCACCATGACTTGGACCCGCATGATGAACCAAAAGTTGACACATGGTATGGTTTCTGAGGTGTCAATGTGGCACAATGGGACATGTGTTGTAGGGGGCCATTCTCACATGTGACATGGCAATTGTTGGCTGTGCATGTGGGAAAGTGCCTAGCCAACAAATAGTAGAGGGCCCTGGTCAACAGTGACATGATATGTATAGTAGTCGACCAATAGAAAGATGCCACATGGCAGTGATGTGGTAGGTGCCAGACAAAGGGTGATGTGGTGATGTTGGGGCAATTAAGAGGGCCAATGAGATAATAACATGTGGTAATACTCCAATGGACTAGTCAAAGGATGCCACATAGTGCCCAGGTAGCATATGATGTGGTAGATGCTAACCAATGGCATGCTTCCATGTGGCATAGATGGTCAAAGTAGGTTAACCTAAATTGTATAATAAGTGGGAAAATTTGAAATTAATAAAAAATATTTTATTTTATTCTTCTCCTCAAAACACATGTAGAATGCTTTTAAATATTTTAAAGTTTTATTCTAAAGTTTTGACTTTAGAAAAGGTTTTAAAGTTTACATAAAATATTTCTAGACCTATGAGGCCATGCCAGGGGCATGATTTTCAAAATGAGATTCTAGGTGTTCCTAGTAAGGGGATACAACAATATTATATATCACCAAAATTGGGAGAGAAAAAAATTTCCATTTTTGGAGTTTTCTTTTGCATAGGAAGCCACTAGTTCAAGTTATGTGAGGATTTGTCTTAGATACCCTCCTTTTAATTTTATTCAGTTGGGGCTGTTCAAATTTGATTTCAAGAGAAATGGTGAATTGAATAAACATAAGAGGTAGTAAGAATGCAGTTAGGAATGGTTTTCTCACCTCCAAGTCAATTGAATCAAGGTATTATTCGCATTTAAGATGCATTTAAGATATTTTGGTAACATAAGGGTTTTCATCATTGAAGAAGAGATATTTCATGTTTGTTACAAAATAATGATGAAAATCATATCAGATTTCATGGGTAGAAAGATAAGAGATATTTTTCAATAGCAGGGAATGAGCATCAAGTGGACACATGTCACTCCTAAATTAGATCTAGGATTGTATTCCTTTCCTATATCTTTCTCATTCTCATTCATTGTAAGGGTTGGTAGTTTTTACTATGAGACCAAGGGTTCCAGTTCTTGATATGTTTTCATGACTGCGATACTATTCTTTAGCAATTTCCCTTGTAATGAACACTAAGAAATAAGAATATAGATAGTTATAATCTGTTAGGCAGTTTTACATTTTAATTTCATACATCTTATTGTATTTGTTTCAAAGAAATGAATGAAAATGCAACAAATAGTTAATTTTCATTCTGATATCTTATCCCACATTCATTTTGTTTGTGATCTTTGTGTTTTGTAAACAAAGAGCATGAAACTTAGTTGTAATGTATTGGTTGTATATGTTTATTTATTTTACTTATGACTCAAGGAGTCATGTAAATGCTTGATTTATCATATAGGATTAAAAATTTCATGAAGGGATAGGTCAAGTATGAGATTTAGAAAGATGTAGATATCTAATTCACAAGGTGAATAAATAGATCAAGAAGTTCAAATGTATGTGATATGCCAATGAATGTTAGGGATGTGTGTTAGGAGTTTGTGGGATTTCCCAATAGATAAGGCATTGATTAGCTATAGGATTAGAGTGTTATGTTGTTCATATCATGTTTTTTTCCTAAAATCAACATCATTAATCAAATATCTTTCCTTCTAATGTTGAAGGAACTAAAAAGGATGCCCTCACTTAGCTTATCAATTTCTTAGGTCATGTCATTAGCTATTTCATGTTTGGGATCTTTGCATAAGTGTTAGAGGTTTAAGGGTTTTACCTTCTTTTTTAGATTCAATTGTATGTTTTAGCACTAGTACCATATAAGTGAATCTGAGGTCCATCTGCCTAGGTTTAGCAGAGCCTAAAGTAGAAGAAGGGTCTAGCCTTATAGATAGCCTAGTGTTTGAAAGGATATGTTGTAGATGGGAAGTGGCTACCCCTAGATGTATCTTGTTCTCATCAGGGTAATTTGAAACCGTAATGTTTCGAAACAAAAACAAATACAAAAGAGAACATTGTTGATATCTTAACAAAATAATTACCTAAGGATCCTCATTATTATCTAAGAGGTAAACTAGGGGTGATACTATTGGAAATATTCAAGACTAAGCTAAATTACTAAGAGGGGAGGGGTGAATCAATAACCAATAAAACTTCAACAACTTTAACTTGATTAGCAAATAATCCTTCATGTATAATCTGATCTAATTACATGCATGAGAAACTGAAAACATGAAGACATTCATAACACTTGACACAAAGATTTGGTGACCCAAAAATCTTCCAAATAGAAAGTAAAACTAGGGTGAGGATGATACCCACAAGCTTTAATAGTGTAGTATAAAGTTGGCCTGTTAAGGCTTACGTTGATCACTTCTAATGATCTACCCTATTAGGAGCAATAATGACTACTAGGTCCACCTTGTGAAAGGATTTACAAGAATACAATAAAGTATGCACTCGGTAAAGAGATTTATACAAGACTATTAAGTCTACCTTGTTAAAAGATTTAACTGATCCACCTGTTAGGATGAAATAGTGGCTAATCTCTGATCTAAAACTTGGTTTGCTAAATGAGATTTCCCTGAGTGTACAAATCACCTTCTGTAATAGATGAATTTTTGTTGCTCCTTATACTTTTGTAGCCTTTGTAATTCATTCTTCTCTACTTTTCTAATAATCACATTACTTCTCCATTTCACACTTGGATATGAAACAATACTTTACATATATATCCATCCAATTATACAAATTACAAAGTTAGCCATAATACAAGTTAACACAAATATTACAAAGTCAACCCACATGAAGATACTCAAGTTCTAAAGACTAACTCAGTGAGGTTCTAATACTTGACATCCACTGTCATAGCTTTACATCATCATTCACTTAGTAGATGTAGAATCTCAATCCATACTGATCACTTCAAAGTAGTCTAGAACTTAGTCTATAGTAGTGACTCGATAGATACTGAGAAACTTCGTCACATATATTGAATCACTTGGTTACAACTGCATAGCTTAGTAAACACTATTACATTGAGCTTGATATAAATTCAATCACTCGGTTAACACTAAGTGGCTTTGTTAACACTGGACTCATATCACATGAACTGTGAACTTAGTAACCATTGTACAACTCAGTTTGCACTGGTAAACTCAATATAGACTACGATGCACAATTTACACTGCTAATCTTCACATCCACTACAACTACTTAGTAAACACTGGAATTTTTCCAAAGGACTTAGTAGTAATTGTAGAACTTAGTGACCACTGAAATGCTTGGAAAAAACTACTAATTATAAAATTTACAATCTAAATAAGTGTATGTCACTAATAAAAAACTTGACTAATATGTCAACAATCTCCCCCTTTGGCATTAGTGACAAAAACACTTATCAACCAAAATTGAATTCAAAATTTTTTTTGAATACATTTATTCATCATCTTGTGATTGTATCCCAATAGAGTATACTATTTTTGAGATTTTTCAAAAAAAAATTTATAAAGGATATGCTTCTATACATGGTGACACTCCCCCATACATATATACCAATATACTATACATACAATATACATAATCTTCAATTCTATCAATATTCTCCCCCTTTCTCCAATATTCTTTCTCATATTTGATCATAGCTTTAATCTTCTCCAACCTTCTCCCCATAACTCATCATTCGCATATCATCTACCCCTTTTTGACAATAATGCAAAAGATTTATTCTATATGTTTACATATTAATGCTAAAAAGAGATAAATCGTTTAAATGGACCTTGAGTATAATTGCCAAGGTCTTTTCCTAGTCTTCTTGTAAGACCTTACTCTTGTGAAGTGAAATATATACATTTGTAGATAACTCTATGATATGTGTTGTTTAGTGTGGAGCCTGATCAGTCCCTAAGTGGGAGATTGTTAGATTGTGGTGATTGATCAGGAAAGTATTGTACATACTTCATAAATTCTTTGGGGTTCATGGCATCATTGACCTTGTAGCTTACATAAGGCCGACATATGGCCAACATGTTGTAACCCTAAAATGACATAAAATACTTGTATAAAAGGGCTTAGGGTTAGGAATCTTTTATCATGATATTATGTTGTGATGTAAAATTGCTTCTTGCGGTGGTATTGAGCTGTAAGGGATTACAGATTGTAATCAGGTTGTAATCATTGGATTGTAATAATATTGGACTTGTAGTTTGGTGGACATAGCCCAAGCATTGGGTGAACCATGTTAAATCTTGGTGCCTTGTGTTCATTTCTATGTGATCTATTATTTTCTGTTATTGGTTATATTTACATGTAGTTTTTATTTCTGTATGTGATTTAATCCTAACAAGTGGTATCAGAGCTAGGTTTTATTTCAGTTATCCCTTGCAGGAAAGTCTCATAGTTAGGTGGGAGTCTCACAGTTGACTGGGAGCGATGGCAGATGAGGGTAAATTGAGGGTTGATAGGTTTAATGGGTAGAACTTCCAGTTATGGAAGATGCAAATGGAAGATTATCTTTATCAGAAGGATTTATGGAACCCATTGGAAGGTAAAGCCAAGAATTAGGGATCTATGTCAAATGATAAATGAGATCTTTTGGATAAAAAGGTACTTGGAAGCATTCGGTTGTGCCTAGCACCATCGGTGGCATTTAATATTACAAAAGAAAAGATGATAGAAGAGTTGATGAAAACCCTAGTGACACTATATGAAAAGCCCTTCACTTCAAACAAGGTATTTCTCATGAAGCATTTATTTAATATAAAAATGGCAAAAGGTGGATCTATTGTAGATTATTTAAATGAGTTTAATACTATTACTAGTCAATTATCTTCTATGGGTATCAATTTTGATGAAGAAATTAGGGCTCTCTTGATTTTGTGTTCTTTTCTTGAAAGATGGAATGGCTTGGTAATGGTTGTGAGTAATTTTTTTCTTGGATCTAGTACCCTAAAATGTGAAGATGTGATTGGTGTTGTTTTGAGTGAGGAAACTCGTAGGAAATCCTCAGGTAGATCTACATCAGGAAGTACTTTGAATGCACAAAGTAGGGGCAAAATGATTGAGAGAGGAAGTAACACTAGAAATCGTGGAAAATCAAGAAGAAAGTCAAAGGGGAAGAGGTCTCAATTTAGAGAACCAAATGACTATTGGTACTGTGGGAAACTAGGTCATAAAAACAAAGGTTGCTAGAATTGAAAGAAAAATGAAGGAGATAAATTAGACGAAGACAAGGAGGAAAATGTGGTAAGTAACAAATCCGAAGAGGATGCTTTGCTTCTATCTTTAGAAAGTTTTGATGATTCATGGCTTTTAGATTCTAGTGCTTCATTTCATGCTACACCTCATAGAGGTTATTTCATTGATTATGTCCAAGGGGATTTTGGGCTTGTTTATTTGGGGGATAATGAACCTTGTCAAATTTTTGGAAAGGGTAAAATTAAGATTAAGTTGCATAATGGGAATCATTAGCTACTACATGAGGTAAGACATGTTCCAAGGCTGAGTAGGAATTTAATTTTAGTAGGGAAACTCAGTGATGAGGGTTGTGTAGTTACTTTTAATGATAAAAATTGGAAGGTTTCAAAAGGTTTCCTTGTAGTAGCAAAAGGTGTGAAAGTAGGCACCTTATATCTTTTTACATGTCATATTGTTCCTTCTACTTTGATTATTCAGAGAAAAATGAATGTTCAAGAACAATTGTTGCAGTTGAGTAGGGAGAACAAATAGCTATTGTAGATTCAAATATAGCATTGTGGCACAATAGACTCTAGCACATGAGTGAGAAAGGTATGAAAGTAATTAATTAAAAGAAAGTTTTACCATGTCTAAAATGTGTTAATATGGATTTTTGTGAAAGTTGTGTGTATGGAAAACAAAAGAGAGTGAGTTTTGTAAAGACTGGGAAGGAAAAAAAGAAGGAGAAATTAGAGCTTGTGCATACAGATGTATGGGGACCGGCTTAGGTATCTTCCCTTGGAGCCCCTCATTATTATGTTACATTTATTGATGATGCAACTAGAAAGGTATGGGTTTATTTCCTTAGACAAAAATCTGATGTATTTCAAACTTTTAAGAAATGGAAATGCTTGGTTGAAAATGAGACTAGTAAGAAATTAAAATGTCTCAAATCTGATAATGGTGGTGAGTATTGTGGTCATGAATTTGAATATTATTGCTCCATTAATGGTATTTGTAGACAAAAAACTGTTCCAAGGACTCCATAGGAAAATGGATTGGCTGAATGCATGAACAAGACTATAATGGAGCACCCAAGGAGCATGAGGTTGCATGCTAGGTTACCCTTACACATGTGGGTGGAGGCTATCAATACTGCTATATATTTAATTTATAGAGGTCCCTCTACTCCTTTGGGTAGTGGTATTTTACAGGAGGCATGGATTGGTAAGAAGGTGAGTTATTCTTTTCTCAAGACCTTTAGTTGTGAAGCTTTTGCTCATATAGACTCTGAAAATAGAACCAAGGTAGCAGCTAAATCAAAGAAATGTGTCTTTGTTGTATATGGCATTAATGAATTTGGTTATAAGCTTTGGGATTTTGAAAATCATAAAATTATTAGAAGTTGGGATGTCATATTCAATGACAAAATGTTGTACAAAGGTCTATTGCAGCAACATGAGAAGAAAGAAGATGATTATGTAGTGTTGGATGATACTCCAAAAGTTGATGTTCCAACCATTCCTCATGATGTGAAACAAATAGAAAAAAAAATACCACACACACCAGTGAATGTTAGATGGTCAACAAGGAAAATTAGACCTCTACAAATATTTTCTCCCTCTTTGTATTCTATTTTACTTATTGATGCTAGTGAACCTGAAAATTATGATGAAGCTATGCAGGTGGATACTAAGATTCAGTGGGAGTCTGCAATGAAAGATGAAATGGACTCTTTGCTGAAGAATAAGACATGGGATTTGTGTAAGTTGCCTATTGGTAAAAAGGCTTTACAGAATAAGTGGGTTTATAGGTTGAAAGAAGAGGAAAGAGGTAACAAAAGATTTAAGGTCAGGTTAGCTGTAAAATGATTTGCACAGAAAAAGGGAATTGATTTCGATGAGATATTTTATCCTGTTGTTAAAATAACTTCTATCTGTACTATTTTGAGTCTTGTGGCTACTAAATATTTTCATTTAGAGTAGCTAGACTTTAAAATATCCTTCCTTCATGGTGACTTGGATGAAAAAATATATATGGCTCAACCATGGGGATTTGAGGTCAAAGGTAAGGAGAACTTAGTGTGCAAATTGAAGAAAATTTTATATGGCTTGAAGCAAGCACCTCGGTAATGGTATCTAAAATTTGACAAGTTTATGCATGAGCATGGTTATAACAGGTGTTATTTAGATTATTGTGTTTATTTTAAGAGGTTGGATGATGATAGCACATTATTTTATGTTTATATGTTGATGATATGCTTGTAGCTGGGTCTAACATGGATCATATTAAGGAGTTGAAATGCCAGTTAGCACATGCATTTTCTATGAAGGATTTGGGGAAAAAAAAAAAAAATCCTTGGTATGAAGATTTGCAGACATAGGAAGAACAAAACATTGATGCTATCTTAGGCTGATTATGTTGAGAAGGTGTTGCAACATTTTTGTATGGAGAATGCTAAAGCTATCACCACACCTTTACCTCATCATTTGAAGTTGACTAATGAGATTTATCCCAAGAAACAATAAGAGGAGGCTAAGATGTCCTAGGTACCCTATGCTTCAGCTGTAGGAAGGATGATGTATGCTATGGTATGCACTAGGCTAGATATTGTACATGCAGTGGGAGTCGTTAGCAGGTATATGAGTCATCCAAGATTTGACCATTGGAATGTTGTCAAGTGGATTCTCAGATATTTGAGAGGAACATCCAATAATTGTTTACACTTTGGTGGCTCTACTACTGACTTATAGGGCTATGTTGACTCATATTTGGCAGAGGATATTGATACCAGGTGGAGTGCTATAGGTTATGTCTTTACTTTTAGTGGGGCAGCCATGACTTGGGCTTCTAGGTTATAGAAGATTAATGCTCTATCCACTATAGAGCCAGAGTATGTTGGTACTACCGAGGTAGCCAAGGAAATGATATGGCTTTAGCTCTTCTTAGAAGAATTGGGAAATCCTTAGATGGATAATTATTTGTTCACAGATAGTCAAAGTGCCATTCATTTTGCAAAGAATTCAGCTTTGCATTCTAAGACCAAACACATACAGTTGCGATACCATTTCATTTGGTCAATTTTGGAGGATGGATAGTCAAAGCTGGAGAAGATACATACAAATGACAATCTAGTAGATATGTTGACAAAGGTTGTAACAAGGGAGAAGCTGAACTCCTCTTCAGCTTCAGTTGGTCTTTTCGACTAACCATGAATCAAAGAATAGAAGAGTCTATGGTGGTTTGATCCAGTGGGAGCACCATGTGGTAGTGGTATTGCCATAGGATTAGTCTCCAAGTGGGAGATTTTTTTTTAGTGGGGAGCCTAATTAGTCCCCAAGTGGGAGATTGTTAGATTGTGGTGACTAATCAGGAAAGTATTGTACATACTTCATAAATTCTTTGGGGTTTAGGTTGTGGCCGACATTGTAGCCGACATATGGCTGACATATGGCCAACATGTTGTAACCCTAAAATGGCATAAAATACTTGTATAAAAGGGCTTAGGGTTAGGTATTTTTTATCATGATATTATGTTGTGATGCAAAATTGATTCTTGCGATAGTATTGAGATGTAAGTGATTATGGATTGTAATTAGGTTATAATCACTGGATTGTAATAATATTGGACTTGTTGTTTGGTGGATGTAGCTCAAGGATTGGGTGAACCACGTTAAATCTTGGTGCCTTGTGTTCATTTCTATGTGATCTGTTATTTTTTTGTTATTGGTTATATTTGCATGTAGTTTTTATTTCTATCTGTGGTTTAATCCTAAAAATATGATCTGCTATGGAGAAGTTATTTTCATGGATGAGAGTTTTAGAATGTGCAATGTATTTTTGTAGTGCATCCATGTTGGGAAGAATCATATGCTATATATCTACCAATGTAGACTTGATCCTTGCTTCTTCTCTAAGAAATTTTGCTTGTATATCTAACAAAAACCTTACCTTCTTGAAGTGTGTAGAGCTTGAACTAGGGTCAAGTTGCAACTATTGAGCACTAGCCTTAAGGTCTTCATCTATCTTTGACAATTTATCTTCTCCTATGGAAAATTTATTGTCATAGATGAGAGTTTTAGAATGTGCAATGTATTTTTGTAGTACATCCATGTTGGGAAGAATCATATGCTATATATCTACCAATGTAGACTTGATCCTTACTTCTTCTCTAAGAAATTATACTTGTATATCTGACAAAAACCTTATCTTCTTGAAGTGTGTAGAGCTTGAACTAGGGTCAAGTTGCAACTATTGAGCACTAGCCTTAAGGTCTTCGTCTATCTTTGAAAATTTGTCTTTTATTTCCTTGGTAAAATTAGAAACATCATAGAGCTTACCAAAAAGTGATGATACATTTGTGCAAGATGCTTCTAAATTGCCCAAAATTGTAGAAAGTTCTACTTGATGAATTGCAATTTGTTGAGCAATATCCTCTAACACTTTATTTCCAAACTTCTTTTCTACTTCTTGAACTAGCTTATCCTTCACATCTATATCTTCATTGAACCTTTTAACTACCTATGCTAGTTGATAAAAAATTGGCTAAGAAGATTCAACCTCAATACCTATGGCCTCTGCCAAAATGTTCTTTGCATATTCAATAATTTTAAATTCCTTATCTCTCTCCTCTCTTAGTCTTTTTTGTTTAGGCTTCTTTTGGAGGAGTTCACCAAATAATTGTGTTTGGTCTAAGGTAAGCTTGGAAATGTCCCAACTAGGGATAACAATTTCCTCATCTAAATCAATTTCTTCCTCTAGCTCTTTTCCTTTACTCAAAATTTTTGAGCTTGGTTGAACCTTGGGCTCAACTATCCTTACAGTTATTACTTTTGTTTCTAGAATAGAAATAATAGTAGACATGCTATGGCTAGCTATGAAAACTGATATTGTACATGCTAAATGAATATTTACAAAAGACTATGAAGAATCCAAAATCAACTCGATAGATGAAGGAGGAATTTTTAGCTTGGTAGATGAAGTGGAGGTCACTTCTATTAGTGATGTGTGAAGATGGGTAGGAATAAAGATTTATTGGATGTTTGTATCCACATTGGTAGTCATAATCAAACTTGTAGGGGTTTTCTCTATGCTTGATGTTGTCACTAGTTTGCTTGGAGAGTGAGGAAGTGAGGCAATGAATATTGTAGCTATCTTAACTAGATTAGTCTCCTTATCATCTTGCTTTGCTTCCTTAGTAGCCTCTTGTCCTTGATCCTCTTCATCATCAATGTTATCAAATTGTGTTTCTTCTTCAACATTTTCCTCTTCATCTTTATCTTCTTTTTCATCATCATCATCATCATCATCATTTACATTCATAGTGAAATCACTTTGTTTATGCAAATGATAGATATTTTTCCAAGTATTTGTTGCACTCTTTACAACATTTTTAATGTCTTTTACCAAAATTAAGAAAGTATTAAACTTTAGAGTCAATTTTTCTTCATTTTTCTTTAGTGGCTCTTTTATTTCTCCATATGATATACTTGGTACAAGTTGCCTCAGAGTTTTCCCATAGATGTCTTTGTTTGTTTGCATGGAAAATTACTATCTTGGCCTACTCTTGTCCATCAAAATACTAGGAATCTAAGAACTAATCTGGTCTGGTGAGTATTTCCACTTACCCATTTTCTCCATCACCAGATCTTCTATCTATTTATGTTCTTCCTCAATCCTAATTTCATACTTTAATGCTTTGAAATTTTTTATACCTACCCCATCCTAAAGTTCTTTTAGCCTATCTTGGAAAGTGGGTGGAGGTTTTCTGAATATAATTTCTCCTCCTTCCTTGTCAGATTTCTTCCTTGAAGATCTCCTTGTGAAGACTGTAGTGGATGGCTTTGGAGGCTTAGTGATGATTACCTTACCCTTCTTCCTCAATGGTTCTTCTTCCTTAGATTCATCTTCATCCTTTGCTTCCTCATCATCTACTTCTTCATCTTCACCTTTTCCCTCAGTTAACAAAAGTGTTGAACTAGTTTTGCTTCATCATATGTACCAAAATATGCAGCCTTAGGATCAACTGGCTCATTGACAAGAGCTTCAATGATGTCTTTAGTTTCATCAATATTAACCTCATAACTAAGAGGCTTCACCCATGCTATTCTAGGCCTAACTACCTAAATGTATACTTTATCATTGTCCACCAAGAAACATACATAATCCTTATAGTCTTCAACAAGTTTCTCAGGTATTTGGTACCTATTGTTAATTTTCTCCTTGAATGTATCAAAATAATTATCCATAATACTATTGTAATTCTCACCCATCTCAACAATATATTCATTTATCTGATAAAGCATTGACACATCTTTTCTCCAAAAAAAAATGCTTTTTGAAGAGTAGAATTTCTAAACATAAAAGAATAGACAAGTTAACAAGGAACCAAACTTACATGAGTTATTCATTGATGTCCTTATGCCTTCCATATTCTTGTTAAACTATTTCAACAATAGCTCAGCAAGGTCAAAAGATAAATTGTTCTTTACCACCTTGTATGCCAAGTCCACAGTGTTACATGACACACTATTTAACTTGTTAGAGCTATAAATTTTATGTGAAATAACATGAATACCAAACTTAAATTCCATATCAGAAACACTACTAATTTTCATTCCTTTACCATCCCATTCAGCTAGGGTTTTTATCATTTTGGCCTTGGCTAGCATTGGGCGACTAGTCATTTGATGAATCATCTTCTTTGTGATCAACACTGGTTGTTCCAACCATAACTAACCATTATGGAGTTGACTAAGGATAAACCTAATCCATTTAACTTGAAATTCATGAGGCATGTGAGGGATATGAGTTAACCCTTTGGTTTATAGGTGTTCGTGCTCAGGTTTCAAAACTCCTTTCACACAAAGTTGACCTAGGGCATCATCCATTTCCAATGTACCAATTTCTTGAATACCACATTTGAAATGAGTACAAATATCATTAACTAGAAGTACCTTTAGAGGGATTTGAGATTGAACTCCACTCAGATCTAGGGTTTTGGCAATCATAGGAGTGAGCTTTAAGTCTTGTGCTTTCCATTCCACTCCATGAACCAACATGTTAGATCCTCACTTAACCTTGCTACTACTAGATACCATCTTCACTTGATAGGGTTTGAGGGAATTTGAAAACTTTCAGTGGAAATTTTCTTAAATCATTTGGAAGCTCTAAAGATCATAGTTTTGCAATAGCACTCAAAACTTCAGGGTAAGAAATGACTTCAATTTCATGCTATTTGTTAAAATTTCTCTATAAATTCTTGGTACAGAGGTAGATCAACTAACATCATATTGATAGACATCCACTATGCTTGTATTGAATGGTCGGTGAAGTCTTCATGACTCAGTAACTATAAGCATCTTTATCACTCTTGACCTTTCTCGATAGATTCTTCTATCGTTTGATAACCACATGGAATTTTAGTTACTCCTAACCTTTCTTGGTAGAGTTTATGACCCAACCTCACTCAATAGAGAAGATCACTTAGTAGACACTTGTGCTTGGTGATCCCTTTGTTTCTAAATACTGATTTGGATAAATTTGCTCTTTCAATTTGGAATTATTTTGGATGTCTTCTTTGATAGCATAGTTCTAGTTTCTCCTTTGAGAACTCAAGTAAAAATTATAGATTCACTCAATTCTTGAGTGACTTGATCATTACTTGGACTTGTATCCTTAGTAGACTTAGGAACCCATTGTTTTCTCATCTATTTTTGGATGTTATTAGCTTTTTCCTTTTTCTCATTTTCAATTCCACTAGTATTCATGCAGTTCTTGGCAAGATGACCAAGTATTGTACAAATGAAACATCTTTTAGTACTATCTCTTTTCCTCAAATGATGATTTACACAATGTATTCCAATGTGTCCAAATTCTCCACAATAATGACATCTACACCAGGTGTTGTAGTCCCAACCAAATATTGCTTTCACAATTTGCTCTGCTAGATTCAATACCTTGATTTTACATTCTAATGACTTGTGTCCATATTTCTTGCATTTTTGACATTTGCCTTCAAATCTTGGTTTCTTTTTGCATTCATTTTCCTTATGACCATGCTAATTGCAATTGTAGCATTTTCCATTGAATTTTTCTTTTCCATTGCTCCAACATTTTTTTGATGTATGACCTATCTTACTATAGTGATTGCAAGTAGTTCTTTGGTTCTTTTGAGCTCCTTTATTAGATGATTCTCCTTCTTCTTTATATCCAATTCCTTCTTTTCTTTTATGCCTATAGAGTTTTTTCTCATTTAATTGATTCATGTCTACTTGAGATTTCATCATTCTTTTATTGATTTTCTTCTCAGAGTTTAGATCATTTCATAATATTTCATTGATTTATTTTTCAAAATTTAGATCATTCCTAATTCTTTCATTTTCAAATCTTAGGTTCATGATTTCCCTATTTGCATTGGAGAGCTGATCAATAAGGTCTTCTTGCTAAATGGATTGGTTCTAAATTTCATTGTTCCTTACATCTATTTCTTCTTTTATCTTATTTTTTTGTTCCATGACTTCACATAGCCTTACTAACTATATTTCTTATTCTCTTCTTAGCTTTCTTATTTCTTCTTGTAGGGATCCATTATTTTCTAGGAGTTCTTTGATTGCTTCATTGGCTTCATCTGAATTTCTTGAATGAAGGTCTTCAATTCTTTCTTCAATGTAGAGATGATCATTTATTTGAATTGCAAGATCTTTTCTTCTTGTTATGGTTTGAGATATTTCTCCTTCACTTTCTTGAGTTGGGCAATGGACAATTCCAAATCTAGCTTTTCATTCTCAATGGCTTTGTCAAGTCTAAATATCGCCATAGTCCTGATCTTTGCTCAAGCTATTAAACTTTCTCTTGAGAATCACAATCCTCTGATACCAATTATTGGAAATATTCAAGACTAAGCTAAGTTTCTAAGAGGGGAGGGGTGAATTAGTAACCAATAAAACTTCAACAACTTTAACTTGATTAGAAAATAATCCTTCACATATAATCTAATCTAATTGCATGCATGAGAAATTGAAAACATGAAAGCATTCATAAAAACTTGACACAAAGATTTGGTGACCCAAAATCATTCCAAATAGAAAGTAAATGGGGTGGGGATGATACCCACAAGCTTTAGTACTATAATATAAAGTTGGCATGTTAAGGCTTACATTGATCACTTTTGGTGAGCTTCCCTATTAGGAGCAATAAGGATTGCTAGGTCCATCTTGTGAAAGGATTTACAAACACACAATAAAGTGTACTCAATAAATATATTTTTACAAGACTATTAAGTCTACCTTGTTAAATGATTTAACTGATCCACCTATTATGATGAAATAGTGGTTGATCTCTAATTTGCAACTTGGTTTGCTAAATGAGATTCCTCTAAGTGTAAAATCACCTTCTATGATAGATGAATATTTCTTGCTCCTTATACTATTTTAGCCTTTGTAATTTGCTCTTCTCTTCTTTTCAAATAATTATATTACTTCTCCATTTCATACTTTGATATGAAATAATACTTTACATATATATCAATCAAATTATAAATGGTACATAGTTGGCCACTATACAAGTTAACACAAATATTACAAATTTGGCCCACATCAAGACACTCAAGTTCTGAAGACTGACTTGGTGAGGTTTTGATCCTCGACATCCACTCTCATATCTTGGCATTATCATGCACTCAGTAGACATAGAAGCTTAGTCCATACTCATCACTTCAAACTAGTTTGGAACTCAATCTACACTGGTGACTTGGTAGATACTGTGAAACTTTGTCATATATACTGAATCACTTGGTTACCATTGCATAGTTTGATAAAACTATTACCTCGAGCTCGATATAAATTGAGTCACTCAGTTAACACTAAGTGGCTTGGTTAACATTGGACTCATATCACATGAACTGTGAACTCAATAACCATTGTACAACTCAGTTTGCATTGGTAAACTTGGCATACATTGAGATGCATGGTTTACAAAATTGATCTTCACGTTAACTATAACTACTTGATAAACACTAGAATTTTTCCAAAGGACTTGATAGCAACTATAGAACTCAGTGACCACTAAAATGCTTGACAAACACTGCTAACTATACAATTTACCATCTAAATAAGTGACAAGTATGAAGATGTGTTTCAATCATTATTTTGTCACTAATGTCAAACCTACTACTTGCTAGTAAGACAACTTCTTATATGATTAAAATACTATCATTAATTTGAATAATGAAGAGGATTTGATAAAATGAGATAAAAAGATCACCCAGAGGAAAGATTGAGTTATGGTATGAAGAAGGAGTACAAAGATTAGTTAAGACAATGATATTATAGTGCATTAATTATCTACTTAAGGTTGCAAAGGTTGGATATACTGACAAAGTCTAGAAGAACAAGAACAAATAATTGAGTTTTCCAAGCTTGACCAAGTGAATAGTAGCTGATGAGAAAATTTAATACAAGCCAAGAAAAAAAATAGTTGGTGCTGAGCAGAGTAAAATTTTAGTGTATGTCAAATGATATAGTGTAAGCTGAGTAAATTTTAGTTCATGATGAGTACTAGTAAGTCAAGTGATCTAGATGATGTCGAGAGAAAATAGTATGGAAGTTGAGTGGCAACATATTGATGTCAAGTGCCAATATTCATGTTAAATCAAAGATTTGACAAGTTTAAGCTGACTATTTTATTTTCTTGGATTTTATGAAGCATGTAGAACACAACTATGATGAGTTGGTGGCATAGAATTCATGGTAAACTATTTTGAGGAAAATTCAAAGTGGATTCAAGAAGAAGTTTCTAGAGGGACCAAAATGAAAAGATGGGTAGATTCATTAAATCCTACCTAATCCTAACCCTAAAATAGATGATGGGGGATGAATGGAAAAAGATCTTAGTTCTCTATTTATAGAGGTGGTTGGTCAGAAGCAACATTGTTCATGTTAGAGAACCTAAGTTAGACAAGAGGTCTAAGGTACTACTTCATTTAGTGACTAAATAAAAGAGACTGCTATTGGCATTAAAAGTGAGAAGGCTTAAGAGTATGAATTCTTGAACAGTGAACAAGCTATTAAAGATAAAGTGTGTGAAAGCCAACCAGAATGGAGGACTAAAATAGAGATCTATAATTTGCATGTGAGTTGTATTTTATTATCAAATCAAGCCATACTATTACTTTCTAATCATTGTATCAATCTAGGGTAAATCCTTTCGATTAAGGTTGAGCTATTAGTCATTTTTAAATCCTTTAACTTGGTGACATTCCAAGTGAATAATCTAAAGTCCTCTAACAAGGATAACTCCTAACAAGGTAATTGAAATGTTCTAACCATGTCACATTTAATAGTGTGTATTGTAACCATTAACAAGGTTTGTCTTTCATAGGGCATCACTTCAGAAGAGTGAGAATGAGTATCATGTTACTGGTGTTTTTTCCCATATTGGCTTTCCACATAAAATCCTTGTGTCAAATGTGTTATTGAATCTGTTATGTTTCTTGTTTACATTATTGCAAAGTTATTTTTATCTTGGATAATAACCTACAAGTTTAAGAGTTGTATGATCTAATAGATACATGCATGATGAATATGGGTTCACTAAGTTGTGAAAAGTCTTATTTGTACATCTAAAACTTGGATAATTGATTCACCCCTCTTAGTTATTCTAAAGAATTCCAACAATATATATGTAGAAACTAAAGGTATACATGTAAAAATGTTAAACTCCATCTGATGCAGGAGCATTTTAGGTTTTCTTGGTGACTACTTTGGAGTTCTTAGAGGTATGCATAGAAGTTTCTTTGGAGAGTACTTTGAGTTTTGCTCAATTGAACAAGAGGTTCTTGATAATCTTAGAGGTGCCTAGTCATCAAACATACTCAACATCTACTAGGATCTTAGTGATGCTTGGTTGCAATCTTGACCAAGTAGCTCAATCAATAAAGGGGCTTGGTTTCTGGTGGAGTAAACACATATTGGTGCTTGACTATGCTTGTGTTAGCTTGTTTATGTGGTGTGATAACCAATCTTTCTCTTAACCCCCAAGATCTTCAAGGTCTCCACTAGGTTATTCACTTGACCAAATAGGGATTCTACACACTCTATTGCCTCTAAGGATCCTAGTTAGTAGATCATATTCCTTCAACTGGTACACATCAATCAGATGATACAAGTTTTCTCATAGCCTTCATCATATCACAAACAACCCAATGCTCATTAGCTCTACCATAAGATGAAATGGACATCTAGGTATACCTTATGTCTTTTCCCAACATTCCAAATCCAAACAAATACAAAACCATAATCAAGTTTCAATCTACAAGTCAAATTGCACTCAAGTGCTTTGGGAAAGGCTACAAGGATTAGCCCTCTAAATGCACTAAAACTGAGATATTTTGCAAAACCCTTAACAAGTACCCAAATAAATCATCATTCAAAGTACCATTTTAGTGAACTTGAAGATTTTTGGCCTGCAAGTACTCCATCCACTTGAAGTGTATGTTTCTCATCTTCTCTTGAGTGTTGATGTAGCTAAGAGCTTGATTATCTATAAACACAACAAATTCTTTGGGGAATGAATAATGTCTCCACTTCCTAACACACTGAACTAAGGTATAGAGCTCTAAGTCATAGGATGAATACTTCTTCTTAGCCTTATTAATTTTCTCACTATAAAAGGATACTCACCTACTTTATTGACTCAAAACACCACTTAATACTAAGCCATTTGCATCACATTCTAGGGTGAACAATTTCTCAAAACTAGGCAATTGTAGGATAGGTTGAGTAGCTACTTGTTTTTTCAAAATTTCAAATGATTTTTCAGATTCTGAAGTCCACTTAAACTTATACTTGACTCCCCTCTTTATAATATGAAGAAAATGTGCAAAAATACCACTAGAATTCCTAATGAATTTCCTACAAAATTGAGACAATCCATGGAAACTTTTTACCTTACTAAATGTGGTAGGTGTTGGCCAATCTACTATAGCAACAATCTTCCCCTTGTCCATCTTTAATTTTCCTTTAGACATGGCAAAGAGTAGGTACACAAGTTCTTTTTTTAAGAAATCACACTTCTCAAGGTTGACAACTAGCTTCTCTTCATGAAGTCTTTCCAAAACTACCTCAGCATGTTTGATATGCTCTTCTCTAGTATTGCTAAAGATAAGTATATCATCTAGATATACGCTAAAAATCTACCTGTGAAATCCTTGAGCACTTCATTCATTAGCCTCATGAATGTGATAGGAGCATTGGAAAGACCAAATGGAATCACAAGCCATTCATAAATAACATCAGTAGTCTTAAATGTTATTTTCCATTCATCTCCCTCCTTTATCCTTATTTGGTAATAACCACTCTTCAAGTCTAGCTTAGTGAAATTTTAGCTCCTCCAAGGCAATACATGACATCCTCCATCATAGGTATGGGAAACCTATACTTGATTTTGATCCTATTTATGGATCTTGAGTCTATACATAAGCTCCATTTTCCCCCTTTCTTAGGTGCCAACACATTCTAGGACTGGACATGGGCTTATGCTCTTTTGTATCAAACCTTGATACATCAATTCTTGGACTTGTCTTGCCACTTATAAGTTCTAATATGGAGTTAGCTTGTATAATGCTTTATTAGGAAAGGAAGCACCTAGAAAAAAGTCAATTTGATGACTTATAACCCTCCTTCGAGGTAGGATACCTAGAGTACCATCACTCACTATGTCGTTGTACTTTTCAAGAAAATTTTGGACTTCAACTAATAAAGGTTCCTTGGCTGCATTATCTTTTTCTTCAAACTTTAACACTACTATATAACTTTGACATTCCTCATCTTTGAGGTCTTTAAAAAACTCTTTTCCACTACAAAATAGTACCCTAGGTAATTTGGACTAAGATTCTTCCCCTTCCAATAAAGCCTAAATTTTGAAGGTTTTTCTTCCCTTCTTAAAAATTATTGCATTAGTTCTACCATCATACACAACATCTCTATCAAATTTCCAAGGTCTACCTAACAAAAGATGACAAGCATCCATAGACAAAACATCACACAATAATCTATCCTTGTATCTTGCTTTGGAGAAAGCAACCCAAGCTTGTTCATTCACAAAGATGTTGTATCCCTTGTTAAGAAAAGTAACCTTGTAAGGGTTTTCATGAGGTATATTCTTTAATTTTAGTTTAGTAACAACCTCCTCTGATATTACATTATTAGTGGACCTTGAATCCACCACTACTTTGTACACTTTTCATAGGATTTTGAACTTTATCCTAAACAATGTGCTTCTATGTCTAGGTTCATTAGGAGATGGTTGTTTGATCAACACTCTCCTAAACATGAGATTCTCACCTTTTTTTGATTCAATATGATCTACGTCAGATTCTTTGCTGCAAATTTCCTCTTGCACATATGCCATCTTTTTGTCTTGGTTTAAGGAAGAAGGATTCTTTGGGCATCTATACGATGGATGACCCAAAGGACCACAGTTATAACATTTCATACTTCAAAAATATGATTTGGATCTGCCTAATTCTCTCCCTTTACTTGATCCTCCTTGGTTTCCTCTCCCTCTATTGTAACCACCTCTTGAGGAGTTGTCACTAGTTTTCTTTGTGAGCCTCTAAGCCTTGACTTAATAAATTTAACCTTTTGTACCTATGATACCCCCTCATACTCAAAATAATTCTCCATACCATCTATCCAGTCCATAATTGTATCTGCCCATCTATCCACTGAAAAGTGATACACCTTCCAAAGATTTTCCTCCTAGGGCTTTGATAGCCTCAAAAAAGGGCTCTCCATTCAAGATATGGTTAGGTTTAGGTACAACATCCTCCTCTACTACCTCCTTACCCTTTTCATTGTCTTCTTCTTCCTACCTCTTTGTTGCATCAACAATTTTCTATAGTTTTTTTTTCACCTCTTCCAAGGCTACTTCAAGGAGCCTATTCTTCTCCCTCTATTCATCAATTTCCTTGGCTAATTTTCATTAGTCACCATGCTCTTTTCACCTACTATTTCTCTAGTAGCTATAGACATCCACCACATATTCCCAAATCTTTAACCTACTCTAATACCACTTTGGTGTGACAAATAATCTTTCTCTCAACCCCCAAGCTCTTCAAGGTCTCCACTAGGTCATTCACTTGACAAAATAGGGCTTATACACACCCTATTTCCTCCAAGGATCCTAGACAATAGTTCCTATTCCTTCAATTAGTGTAGATCAAGTGGATGATACAAGTTTTCTCATAGCCTTCATCAACTCACAAACAACCCCAATGCTCATTAGCTCTTCCATAAGATGAAAATGGACATCTAGGTATTCCTTAGGTCTTTTCTCAACATTCCAAACCCAAAACAAAGACAAAACCTTAATTGAGTTGCAATCCGCAAGTCAAATTACACTCAAGTTCTTGAAAAGAGGCTACAAGGATTAGCCCTCCAAATGCACCAAAAATGAGATATTTTGCAAAACCCTTAACAAGTACCCAAAACATTCATCATTCCAAGTATCTTTTTAGTGAACTTGAAGATTTTGTAATTCTTAAGTCCCCAACTTGTCCGTACAACACAAGCACAATTTTAGCCTTTTTTTTAGGGTTCGAAGGGTTTGAGTGTTGTTTTATTCAAAAACTTGTTTTTAGACTTCACCAAAACTTCTCCTCTAGATTGGGGTTAACCTATAACTTCCTCTAACTTGCCACTTTCTTGGATTGGAGTATTTGCACTTCCAATCCACTCCAGATGCTCATTTGTTGATTTGTGATCCATAACAAAAAATGAATGCCTTTCCTAAGGCATTATTCTAAAACCCAATAATGTTCATTCCAAGGGCCCTCTAGTACTGTACATGGATTATAGTTCCAATTCCCAAGAGGTAGTATAAATAATATGGTGGGAAGTGGCCCTAAGACCCCATTTTCTCGAATTAGCTCTATTTAGAACAACAAATTGATGAATTACAAAATAATTTACTTGAGCACTCAAAAACCTATAATATATATATATATATATATTTATAGAATTGAAAAAAAAATCCACTTTCACTTCCAATATAGAAGACAATAAACCTAATTTGTACACATGCCAAGAACTTAAAAAACACAAAAATTATTATACAAATGTTGTTGCACAGTTTGTACACTACAATAACTTGGTCCTCTAACCCATGGAAAAGATTGTGTTTGGCCTTATAAAGGAATTCAAAGAGAAATCCAACCTTGTTTATTTATTTGAAGATCCCTAACTGATAAATTTCTCTTCTTGTAATATATTTGCAAAAGTTGTCAATGACAACTTTGCAAAAAATGGGCATTTTTTGCAATTTTCCTAATAGACTACTCAAACTTTCTCCATGTGTTACCAACCTATGTAAAAGGCCTTAGATAGGTACAAAAAACCTAATAATTTTATTTAAAAATGTACTTTCCCTATTTATCCCTCAAAACCCAAAATTGCTATATTAAGCTAAATGAGCAATTTTTGAGCAATTTGGAGCAATATTGCATTTTAGGGCTCTTCTAACCTATCTAACCTCACTTTAGGAAAAATTTGGTCCTCTTATTGATCTAGTTATGTTGCTAGCATCACTATGAGCCAAAATAATAAAAGAATCCCTAGGTCTACCCTTATTCTACCTAGGTGCTCCTGCACCATTATGCTTGGTAGATTTGTTGATACTTGGAAGTGGTTCTTCTAATGCTCAGTCTTGTCTTGGTCCTTATTTAAACAAATTGTTTGTGATCAGTTTCTAGTTTTATCTCACTTTTCCATTTAATTTGGTTATATTTATTTAAGATCTCTTGTGAGCCAACTTGTGGCTTAGTTGGGTATAACTATAGAGATCTTGTGGATTTTTAAGTCATATTCATCTAGCTTGGAGAGGAGGATTAAGTAGAGAAGAAAAATTTGAGAAGGGCTAGTAGGAGAGGCTTTGAAACAAGGAGATTTCTTGGTGGGATTACAAGAAAAATTTTAGATCTTCCTTGGAGGTTTCTACTAAAGTGCGGATCTGGACTAGCTAGCATTTGGGCTAGATATTGAGGGATCTTGAAGAACTATTTTTGTAATTTCTATTATATTTGGACAAAACTCAAAAGGCCTTACAACTAGTAACATTGCATATAATCACTTATTTTATATAAATTATTGTGTATTAGTATCATATCTTATATCTTATGTTGTGTTTCTGATGTGTGGTTATTTTTTGGGAGCTATGATGTCTCCTTTAAAGATTCTTCATCCTTGAACTGTGTCAAATGGTATCATAGTAAAGTTGTTCTTGAGCATGTAGAAAGATCACCAAAGTTGAAGTAGTTTGCACTAGGACATTGGGTTGGGATAATTTTATTTGAGAAGATCTTGATATTATGGTGGATCATTCTTTCTGGATTCCTACATAACCTTGGTGTGAGGTGGTAAATCGTGGTTTTGACTTATAATTGGAGAGGACTTGCAGATGGATTGATAGATGCAAATATGGAAGGTTGATCTTGTTGAAGCATGATCACAAAGATTTTGTATGATTTATTTTGTAGATCCATGTTCTTGTACTTTTGATTTATTCCTCGTTGTTCATATGAGGTGATAGGTTATGATCTGAGTTGCAAACAATTTGGGTTTTCACAAGGTGCATGGGAAAGATTTTTTGTAGAGGATTTATGAAGATATTGGACCCTAAGATGATTCTGAATCTCCATAATATAGTGGAGACAAGGATTAATGAGATGATTTCTTGAGTGGACATTGTTGTGGATGCTTCTTTTTCTATAAGAGTTGAGAAACTAAAGAAGAAATTGAACATGAATAGGCCCCAATCATTTAACAGTTGGTTCAAATTGTGGAAAAGATGAGTGAACCCAAAATAGATACAAGAGAAAAAATAATATAGAGGTTAGATAGGAGGTTTGAGAATAAGGTAATGGAGAAAGTTGCAACAAAGATTGTAGTTACACATGTTTGAACTTTCTACTCTTGTAAAAGGTTTTGAAAAGATAGTGTAAAATGCAAATACATTATTTTTGAAGCTATGACATGTCTCAAAATTTTTAAAATGAATAAGAGATAAAATGGACAAGATTGATGTCGATTTGCAATAGAGTGGGGACACACTAACCTTGGATGCAAGTTCAAGTTTCATACATTTTTCAAAGTTAATATTTTTGCAAAGAAAATAATTTGAGTTGATATAGGAAGAGTGAAAAATAAGGAGAGAGCTCACAATAATTTTTGATTTGTTGACACCTCATTTGGAGGTAATGCAAAGAGATTTTTAGAAAGCCAAGGATATGATTTGGAGTAATCATAACTTATCTATTACAGATAAAATGGTAGGTTTAGCTACCAAGTTGGAGATTAAATGCCAAGTTCTTGAGATACTCAAGAAAAATTGGAATGATACAATGTCTATTGTGATGAAATGACATCACCCATTCTTTTCTATGTTTGGTATAGTTCCTGATCCCCAACTTAATGTCAAAAGGAGACAACCATGGAAAAAAAAAGTGGAAATTGTATAAAGATGAGAGATCACAAAGGATAAATTTTACATACTGATGAGTAAAGCAATGTATATACTTACCAAGAAAAGGTACAAAGAACACCCATAGTGGGAGTTCTAGTTTTGATGTTTTTTTTATGTATGCATTATTGATAATGATAAGTGTTTTTCCACTAATGCCAAAGGGGGATATTGTTGACCCTAAAGGAAATTGTCTATTAGTGAAAAACACTTAGTCATTTTCTAGGCAATGTTGGTTGGCCATTGCTATGACCAAGCCACTATGCAGGTTGAACTATCATGTAATTAAGTGGATGAGTTTAGTATGTGCTGAGGAGATTATAGTTGTTGAGTGCACATAAGCATTGCTGAGAAATCCATAATTGTCGAGCACTTTAGTGGTTACTACAAAAGAAAAGCATGAAAATCACCACAAATTACATTTTTGTCACAAATTATTGTTAGAATTTGACCCCAATGTTGTATTGGGTTGTCAATTGATGAGGAGGCAATGTGTGCTGAGAGATTCAAAAGGAAGATTTAGGTATGGCTGAGTCAAGTTCATACCAAGGGCAAGCATAGAATAACAAGATGAGATGAGCACTAGAAGCTATATGAGTCAAATAACAAATTTTTGTATTTTTTTCTGAGTGGTGCAAACTAATATGTAAATCATTTTTATCGAGATAGAAGTGTGTTTTTATGATTGAGAAGTAAACCATGAAATTAATTATGTCTATAATTGTGGATCACTAATCCCTATGTTGTGTGATCAACCAATCTTAATCATTGATCAAAATCTAGAATCTTCATCAGATGTCTAGTTAAGAAGGGTTTGAGCCTAAATTTTGTGTTGTTAAAGTTGTTAACAAGAATATTGTGTAGTTGAAAGTGAATCAAAGGTTGAAGTACTAAGGAGACTAAGAAATTTAGAGGAGATATTACATACCTATTATACCATCTTACAATGGATGTACTTGCATTTTAAGACCTTTTAGCACCCTTTCTCCTCTTTTGTTTCACTCTTCTTTATCACCTCTCTCCTTTTGTCATGGTCTTCCAAGTGTTATTTTTCTACCCTTTAAACCATATTAGTATGTTATCTTTGTACCTATTGGTGTTTTAAAACAACATGATTCCAAATTACCTCGATGAAAATAAGATACATCTAGGGGCAAATAATTCCCATCCTTACCATATCCTTTCAAACACTAGGCCAACTATAAAGCTAGATCCTCCTTCTACTTTAGGTTCTGCAAAACCTAGGTGAGTGTACCTATAGATTCTTTATATGGTACTAGTTGTCAAAGCATACACTAAATCTAAACAAAGCAAATAAAACCCTTATTTCTCTTATACTTATGCAATAACAAAGATGTGTAGTAGAAAATTACAACTCTATGAAATCCACAAGCTGAGTGAGGTCATCCTTTTCAGCTCTTCAACATGAAAGGGAAAAGATTTTGATTAATTATGTTGAATACCAAGACAACCCCAAAAATGTAGCATTATGAACAAGTTAATCTTATAAGTGATCAGTGCCTTGTCTATTGGGAAATTCTACAAATTAAATGCATACATCTATAATATTAGTGATATATTTCATACATCAAGATATCAAATCTATCCTATCACTTTGTCAATCAGACATCGATGTTCAAAAAGACCTCATTCTCATGAAGTATCCTTCTCAAATTACCAACAACCTTATCAAACAGATCAAGCATTTACTTGGTCCTTTGTACCAAGAACAAAATTTATCAGACATACAACCTTAAGGGGATGAAAATGGGTCTCAGTTCTTTGTCCTTAAACCACATAACATTGCATATTACTAAGATATGAGATGAGAATGAGAATGAAACTAAGAAACTTCAGCTCATTTGTATTCATTTCTTTGAAACTATACATTCAAATGCATGAAATTAAAATATAGAAATGCCTAACAGATCAAAACTATCTATATTATCTTCACTATTTTTGTTCATACAAGAGAAAGTATGTTGAAGAAAATGATGGAATCACAGTTCTAGATCCAACAATGTGGTCTCACAGAAAAACTTGAACCAACCCTCACAATGGATGAGAAAGAGAAAGATATAGAGGAAGAATGGAATCCCAAATTTGATTTGAATATAACATGTGTCCACTTGAATCTCCATTCTTTACTATTGTAGAACATCTCTCATCTTTCTACCTATTTGATCTGATTTAGTTTTCATCATTATTTTGTAACCAACTTGGAAATATCTCATATAAATAATGAAAACCCTTGTGTCACCAAATTATTTGAGTTGCATCATGAAATGCTAATAAAATTTGGATTTAACTAATTTGAAGGTGACAATATTTGACCCTAACTACATTTTTACTGTCTTCTATGCACATTTAGCTCATCACCCTACTAGAAAACACATTTGCACTTCAATACCTAAATGGGGTTGCATATTGGGAATCTGGGATAAAACCTCATATAACCTAAACAAACAAATTCCTTTGCAAAAGAAAACTCCAAAAATGGAAATTTCATCTTCTCTCAATTTTGATGATATATAATACTCCTATATTAGCCTATTAGAAATGCTCATAATGCCATTATCAAAAATATGCCCATGGCAATGATCTTCAGTCTACACTTGGTTGCAAATATTAAATATTCTTCAAAGTTTCAAATATAGGTTTAAAAAAAATTTTATTTAAAATTGATAATGTATGCATCAGCCAAGAGAAAATATTAAAATATTAACTTTTTAAGCTTTTTGAAAATTTCCTTCTGCTTTTTATTCTAGGTCAAACCTAGTTGACTGGCCTGGCCATGTGTCATGCCTTGATTGGTTGGATATTGGCATAGTCACCATCCACCTAGGCACCACATGGCACCCTCTGGTAGACTAACATGTCAGTACTACATGAAAGCATTTCATTCATTCTCAAACTACTCCATCACTGCCTCATCACCATATTGACCGAGCCACCATGTCACCTCTAATTGAGGCCCACTGCCACATGGTAGCTAGGCACATTGCTACATGCATAGTCAGCAATTTTTTACTGTGTAATTAGTAATGTACCCTTGTGACATGTGGCACCTTGTGCCATGTGTCACCTAGGAATCCACACTCAATTTAGGTCACCCTTGACACGTGTCATCTGCTGGTTGGTCCGTCTATCTAATTCATGCTGATGTCATCTTCCTTTTAATTGGTGTGGTTGGTCAAGATTTTGTTATAGTTAGATCCAGTAGGCTATGGGCACCAGATGCTAGGACATTCCTTCAAAAGGCATGTTCCTTATAGAAATTTTAATCATATGAGTGGAAACATATTTGAACATTATAAAATGACCCTACTTGTTCAATGTGGGATATATTGGTTTTTCATTGTTTTCTCTCTTCTCTTGCACTTGTTTCCAGTCTTCTCTTCCTCTTTATTGAAGCTGGTCCTCCTTCAGGCACAAAACCATCTTCGTGTTTCCAAACTCTCACTAGAAGTATCCCTAGTAATAGTGAAAGATCCATTGACCTGGGATTCCAATACATATTGCTCATCATCATTGTGCTTGGAAGTAACAATTATTTTCTCTACAACCAAGTAAATAGAGTAAAACCCCACATTAGACTATCCAATCATGCTCACATTGGCACCTGCTTCCAGTACTTCCATAAAATCCTTCATGCTAGACTGAGCTATGGTTAGATTTAGTCATTCCAATACTATTGGTTTGTATGTATAAATATCCTATGATTTGGGGAGTAGTCTTGGGTAGTCTTTGGATAACTTGATGCACCTCCATTCTCCTTCAAGCTTGAGGCTTCTCATCTTTCACCTACAGGTTTTCTTATATCCCATGTCATCTCCTACTAAGGTTTTATGCATGCTTACTTTTGAGGTGGGTGAAAAACTTGAATTGTCACTTCTACTATCTCCAATGAACAATAACAATAGATCATAAGGGCAACTCACTAATCTACCATATGGTGTATATGCAAAAGGAAAATCTCTTTAAGCTAACATTTCCACTCTTATAATAGTAAGAATTCAATCCAACCAGCCCCTTGCTAACATAAAACTTGGAACCTTCAACTACCTCTGTAACCCATCATGCCTAGAGAAAGTGAAGAATCTTTGATGGTTGCATAATCACATGGACGCCTTACCAAATTTTATTTAATGTCATCATCATGATTACTAATTAAGAAAAGGAGGAGTTTGATATTGATAAATGACACATTTTGAGAAGCTCAGTAAGAGTTCCATCTTCGATGCTCTTCAACCCTTGTTCATTTTGAATGCATATACTTAGTTCTTGGAGGTGGTTTAAATTGGCATTAGCTTAGTTTTAAAACATGTAGCTCCCAGACATTCATTTGCCTTATGTCCTCTCTATTTGATTGGAAAATTACATCTAGTTGATGGAACATTGTGCTCATTCCAAGATATTATTTATTCATAACACTAATGGTGCACCCTTATCAGAGATTTCATGCCAGTCTCATCACCAAATTCAATCGGATTCAAGAAGTTCAAAAGTATGTCTAGAAAGTTGCTATGAGTACAAAGAAAAGTTACCCTCAGTGGTTTTGAAAAGAATGCCTCAAAAGGGGCGCATTGATGTTGTGGTTATAAACCAATGCACCATTATTTCTCAAGCCCAGTTTGATGAATCCATGTAGACATGTTAGAATTCACTATCTTCCAATCATTATAGTGAGGACACCTTTGACCTTGTTTCATATGCCTCTAGCCATCAACCCTGGTATTAACTCAAAACTATTCAAAATATACTTCAAGCATTTCCTTATGATTAGCTTCATGGGAGATTTCAAAATATATACATGTTTACACAAACTTGCCCCCACTTTCACTAAAATTTGGGTAAGGTTCCTATTCCATTATCTTATACCTAGATCACTTATATTTTTATTAATGAATTTATATGAAGTAAGTAGACACAAATTATAATTGATTCTAAACATTTGTAACTTCCCCTTTGAAAATTTTCTCTATAAGAATTCATTTTGAATCTAAAAAGATTAGACATTATATTCATTTTAATAGCGAAAGGCTAACCCTTGACCTAACCATACTTTCTAACTCCCAAAATTTTATCTTTTTGATAGAAATAGCTAGCCCCAAAGTGGTTCTAGCCTTAAAATTTTTGAACTCAAACACCTAACCATTTAAACTGATCCATTCACCACAAATTTGACCATTGGGAACACTTTTACAACCCATTTTACACCTATTTTTAAATTGTCAATTTTGTACTAAGAGGTCCTTTGACCATCTTTAAAAATTGACAAAAACACTTGACTAGGCTCTGAAATGAAACATATTGATTCTCTGTTCAACATTCTTATACCCTACCAAATCTTGTCTCATGGCGAATTCTTAGTCAAAAGATATTGACTATCAATGTTGCCCTCCCAGAACTGCTTGCAGACAAATATGTCAACAAACAATAAATCATTATTATTTTTAACTTTTAAAACTAGGGCATTAGTTTGCTATCATAAGGAGAGTATAAATTTTGTACTAGGGCTCATGATGAGTAACTGGGAAAATTTGGCGAGCAATCAAAGTGGGCTACTCAAAATTGTAGACATGGGAATAGTGGTAGAAAAGCATTTTTGCAAAAGAAAAGGACCTAGGGAAGTGTGCAGATGGATTCATCAATATTTGCAAACTGGCACACTTAAATAATTTTTAGATTAGAAAAAAATGGTATAATCCATTCAATCTAACCTATCATAGATTCAGAGATATGACATCACGAACAGGGGTACTGACCAATCTGTCTTTACTGACACTAGTAAAAAGTTACAAATTGCATTTGGAATTGCGTTCAAAAATTGATCAAATAGATTCATAATAAGCTCAAAATTGAAACATAGCAAGTCTCTAACCTCTAGAATGCAATGAAGGAGGAATTTTCTCATTTTGGTCAATTGGGTCAAAGTTATAACAAGTCAAACAGGGCCTCCCAAAATTTTGAATAATTTGCATCAACATGACAACAATAAATGATCAACTTTTAGGGATTCAAAACTGAGTCAAACAGCTTAGAAACAACTCAAAATCTGAAACGTAGGTACTTTGGTATGGACACTAAACCCTCCCAAAGCAGCAAGTCATGAAACATTATTGGGTATGAGATATTCAAATGGAAACACAACCTCTTGTCATTGTTTGACACTTAGGAAAAAATGCACATTTGGACATTGCTCAAAATGGGACTTCACAAAATGGCTTAGAATGGAAATTTATCTTGATGGAATGCATAGATGTACTAAATGCAAGGTGTTAGAAAAATTAAACACCTCTTAGGCCTCAAACGGACAACTGGGTACACATGCATTAAAAAGGACTTGAGGGCTTATTTTTTGGATGTTACTCAAAATAAAGGTTTCAATTTTGAGTCCCAATAATGGTTCTATCTAGGGATGCATGTCCCTTGTGGGCAAAGCAAGGATTTAGATCTTTGGAAGAAGTAGACCACAAAACTAACATGAAAATACCTCTCTCGAACAACATTATTGAAAGAAAGAAATCTACTCCTACTATGTATAAATGATGGCCCCGGGCCACTAAAACTTATCAAAATTTCTTACCTCTATCATAAATCTGATTTTCATCTACACTTTCATGAGGTAAGATGAAATATCTTTCTCAATTTTTCCAATCAGATTAGCATCTTGAGCCACATCACTTGGAAAAACAAAATCTACACCTTCATTCTCATAGTGCATGTACAAATCAACATTAACTTCTACATCACACTCACTATGAGAAAACAAATCAGCATACTCATGTAAACTAGAATCATTCTAAAAAATTGTCATCCACATATGACTGCTGCATGCTATTAACCAAAAACACAAATGGTTCATACTTTACTTTGTTGAACAAGTTGCATTTGTCAAAATCTTGCAACTCACCTTGTGTCACCAGATGTGAAGAGTATGTGAAATCTGATCACTGCCTACTTGCAGTCATGTTACCCATCAAATCAAATTTATCTTTCGCTGAAACCTCTTCACATTCAAACAACTGATTAGTCACCGAGTATGAGAACTTATCCTAAATGTGCTGATCTAAATTATATTAATCATAATCATTTTCTCCATCTAATTAAATGTCAAAATAAACCTTGAACTTATCTCTACAAGACTTATCAACACATAAAGAAAATTCATAATCGGATTGACAACTTTCATTGTTTTCCTCTTCATTGCATGAAACATCAAAACATATTGCAGCAAAACTAACATGAGAAGAATCTGAAACAACATCAAACTTCCCTTCACTAACATACCCTACACTTGACAAGTTGTCATGTGCAAAGGCATTTGAGGTACTATCATATACACCTCCAAAATATGACAAAGATTGTTTGGATTCTATATCTCTTTCCACATCAAATTTTGGGGAAGTAACTTAACTGACACTTACATGCTTTTCAAAGTTGTAAGCCAACAAAATTGAAATTTTATTACAACTCAAGAAGACTGCCTCACAAATCTTCTCATGGTTGTGATTATCATCTAGATAACATGAAGAACTTACAACAAAAAAATCATTAGTGTAACAATCTAAAAAATTATTATTATTAAAACATTCATTCTCATCATGGAAATCACTACCTCTACTACTATTATAAATTTCTTCAACTTTATATTGAAGGTAACAAAGTTTATTTTCACTTTCATATCCATCTTCCTCATACTGATTGTAATTACTCAATTCATTAACATTTGAATCCACCTATTCACATTCAAAAGACCAATTATCTTTCTCTATGGATTCATTACATTTATTACTACCTTGACTTTCAACACACCCATTATTATCATTAGGATATATATCATGAACTCTATAATTATTACATTCCATCTCCTCAATGAATCTTTCAACTTGCAAAAACTTTGTAGTCTTATAGGTGCTAGCCAATTAACTGAATTAGGCACTAGAACGTCAAGGAAAACAATAGGCAAAGAAGATTCCTTAGGTCTAGAATAAAAAGGCATCTTGTTGATTATTTATTTAAGCCTTACATAGAATTGTGTGATATTTAAACCTTGAGTACTTCCTACTTCAATTCTTATAACACTAACAATCTTATTGTAAATCAGTTTATTTAACATAGCAATGTTGTTATTTATAGTCTCTAAAATTTTAGAACTTGACAAACTAGTCTTAGATCTGAGATTTGACTCCATCCTGAAACAAAATTTCTACCTCTTTCTTCTAGTGTTGAAAACCACTGAATAGAGGCAACCACTTTTAACACTTGACTTCCACGAAAGAGGAACATGAAAATAAAAAATACCTCAAGTGCTGATGCAAGACTTTGATATGTTGATTTGACACTAGTGCATATTGAAAATCCTTCAAATCATTGATAAAACTTTGTAGAGCTGCTACCTTCTTGTAAGAGGATAAATAAATCACTATTGTCATTTACTTTTTATACTTTTATTTCTTATAATAACAAATTGCAAATAACACTTTAAAACTTATCAAGAACTTAAACTTCCTTTTCAAGAAACTATCAAAAGCTTCAGATCTTCCCATACAACTGAAATTCCTTCAAAATGTTGCAATGAAATCAACAAGGAAACAATTGGTTTAGAGATTTAGAGTCACCACTCACACTTTGTGAGAAATGAAACATAATTTGTCACTTGACTAATTTGAACCAGACCTTTAGATGTAGGAGAAATGAAAACCATCAAACCACTCTTGTAGATTTACAAACTTGGAAAAGGGAACAAAAACTTTATGTTCATTCTTGACTTTGATTTTACAACAACACTTTGAAAATAAAATTTGGTTGAATTAGTTGAAGATGAGCACTCTTAGCAATACGATTTACACTCAACCTCAAAGTTAATGCTGTGAATGGATAGAACTTCACTGGGAGACATGAATATTCAAAAAAGATATGGCAAACAATTCATAACCTTATTGCTTTAGCAAACTTTGCACATGCCTCTCTTTCAACCGTATTGAATCTCTCTTTTAAATTAAATACTTCCCTAGTAGAGTCACCATTTTGTTGGTGTTTTCAAACAACACAATTCCAAATTACCCTGATGAGAATAAGATACATATAGGGGAAGCTACTTCCCATAACATATCCTTTTAGACACCAGACCAACTATAAGGCTAGATCCTTCTTCTACTTTAGGCTCTGCAAAATGTAGGTGGGTGTACCTATAGATTCTCTATATGGCACCAATTGTCAAAGAATACACTCAATCTAAATAACATAGATAAAACCCTTATTTATTCTATACTTATGTAATAACAAAGATGTGCAGTAGAAAATTACAACTCTATGAAATCCACAAGCTAAGTGAGGGCATCCTTTTCAGCTCTTCAAGATGAAAGGGAAAAGATTTTGATTAATGATGTTGAATATTAGCACAATCCCAAATATGTAACAGTATGAACAAATTGATCTTATAACCGATCAATGCCTTGCCTATTGGGCAATTCTACAAATTAAATACATACATTTATGATATTAGTGATATATTTCATACATCAAGATATTAGATCTATCCTATCACTTTGTGAATCAGACATCGACATTCAAAAAGACCTCATTCTCATGGAATATCCTTCTTAAATTACTAGCAACTTTGTCAAACACATCAAACATTTACATAGCCCTTTGTTCCAACAACAAAATATATCAGACATACAACCTTAAGGGGATGCAAATGGGTCTCTATTGTTTGTCCTTAAACTATATAAGATTGTATATTATTGAAATAGGAGATGAGAATCAGAATGAAACTAAGAAATTTCTACTCATTTGTATTCATTTCTTTGAAGCTATACATTCAAATGCATGAAAATAAAACATAGAAATGCCTAACAGATCAAAACTATTTATATTATCTTCATTACTATTGTTCACACAAGAGAAAGTATGCTAAAGCAAATGGTGGAATCACAATTCTGGATCGAACAATGTGGTCTCATAGACAAATGGGAACCAACCCACACAATGGATGAGAAAGAGAAAGATATAAAGGAAGAATGGAATCTTGGATCTGATCTAAAGATGACATGTGTCCACTTGAATCTCCATTCTTTTTTGTTGTAGAACATCTCTCATCTTTCTACCCATTTGATATGATTTAGTTTTCATCATTATTCTATAACCAACTTGGAAATATCTGATATAAATGATGAAAACCCCTGTGTCACCAAAATATCTGAGATGCATCATGAAATGCTGATAAAATCTAGATTTAACTAATTTGAAGGTGATCAAAATTGACCCTAACTGCATTTTTACTATCTTTTATGTAGATTCATCTCATCACCCTGCTAGAAAACACATTTGGACTTCAATACCTAAATCAGGTTGTACACTAGGAATCTAGGATAAAACCTCGTATAACCTGAACAAATGACTTCTTGTGCAAAAACAAACTTCAAAAACAAAAATTTCATCTTCTCCCAATTTTGATGATATATAATACTCCTATACTAGCCTATCAGAAATGCGTAGAATGTTGTTTTGAAAAATATGCCCCAAGCAATGGTCTCTGGTCTACACTTGGTTGCAAATATTAAATATTCTTCAAAGTGTTAGAGCAAATAATTAATTAATTGTTAATTATTTATTCTATTTACTTAAGCTTACTTAGGGTCATGCATTTATTTAATACTTTTTATTTAATGTATGTTGAGGTTAGTTGTTGACAACACGGGAGTTTGTTCCCTTCTAGCATGTTCCACCTTTTTGTGGATATGTGCTAAGTTGTCATCCTTATCTTCTACCTCCTTCCAGCTTGTTCTACAAGCTTCCATGAGGCCTTTATAAGCAGTCTCTCACTCATTGTAAATTCATTCCATTTTTCACATAGCAATTCTAATTTCCTATTGTGAAACACTCTTGTGTGGTTTTTTGCTTCAAGCTCTTTGCTCCCTAGGTTTCTCTTCAACAAGTTATTTGCACTTGAGGTGATCTTGGCAAATTATCGGAGTCAGATTCTCAACTCCTACATGGTATCAGAGCCTCCCTGCTGCTTCTTGTTTGAAGGTTTTTTCGAAGCTGTGATTTGAAGTCACAAACCCTATTTTGTTTGTGCAATTTTTCTTCAAATCAGGAGTAGAGCAATTTTTCAAAGCACGTTGGGGCCAAACGGACATCACCATTGGATCTAGAAGGCCATTTGCAGCCAGGATTCATATAAAATTTGTTGATTTTGGAGATAGAGCTCCAAGAGGCAAAAAATTTTTGGTCGTAGGCACTTCCGTACGAATGTACAGATGATTCTGTATTTTAAAAAAATAATAATTTGCAGAGTGCATTGCCAAGCGGCCACTGCTGCACCACTCGATGGCTGCCTACACTCCACCTGCAACTCCCCAGTCCTGGTGGCTCTACCTGAGCACCTCCTCTGGCGGCACCTTCCCTGTCTCCACCTCCACCAGTAGCTCACCACCACTATGGCCACCTTTGCCATCTACTATGCTGTGCTAATTCAGTAGTCGCCCAATGACACGTGTACTCCACTCTATACTGTCAGCACCCGATCATCCACCCGCATGATAGTTTCCTCATCTGACACGTGGACACCCTGCTGACGTCATAATCTGACATGTTGACATCACTTTTTAGTGGCCTGATGTCAATTTGCCAGTGACCAATTTTTTTTCTGGTGACGATCTCGTAACAGGCATACGACTGTCAAATTTAAGCCAGGGTCTGTAATTTTCCAGTAAAGTGCCTTTTTTGGAGTAGCAATCAATTTTTTGGCTATAACTTGAGCATACGGAGGTCTTTTTTTGATCTGAAAGAAGTGTTGGAAAGATGAATCAGAGATGGAGACATTGGTGGTAGTTTTGTCAAATTTTGAGTTCGTTTGAGCTTCCATTTTTTTCATCAAAGTAGAGGCTTCTATTTCCTCCTATTCTGCATCAACAAATCTAGGTTCTTTTCCAGTTTTTTGCTTTCCTTAGTTGTTTTTTGTGGTATTTGGGAGATATTCTTGTACGTTTGTAGGGGGGGTGTCTTTCTTTTTTGTAATTTACTTTAGTTACAACTCTTCTACTTTTGTCTTCTTCTTTCTCTCAATGGCAGCTCCATCTATATCCCGTTTCACACTACACAACTACCACACTTGGAAAGCACAAATGACTAGGCTTCTAATGTCAAGAGGTCTATGGTCTTGTTTGGATGAGAATAAACCTAATCTCACATGCCCTTATGAGGTTCTACATCACAAGAACAAGATGGATGAAGCCATGGGGCTGATTGCACTCAACATTTAAGACAATCTGTTGTTTCACCTAGATGGTTTGACTACTCCATAGGCTTATTGGAAGATATTTCAGACTTTGTTTGGATAGGTGAATGAGTTTCGAGCACTTTAGTTGGATGTAGAATTGACTTCTTTTTCACCAAGAAACTTTCCCACCATTGAAGACTTTCTAATGAAGTTCAAATCCCTACGTGCAGTTTTACAGGGATGTGGGAAGAACAAAACAGATAATGAGTGTATATTTTTGATACTTTCAAAGCTGAAGGGGCTGTATTAGGTCTTTTCTTCTACTTTCTACTCCACCATGGATGCCCTTGGAGACTGACATAGGATGCCTACATTTGAGACATTCTGTGATAGGTTGACTAGGGAACAGGCAAAGATCCAATAGGTGGATGGCTCTGGCTCTTCTAGCCAAGCCTTGGTTGCTCAAAATTCTAAGGGGAAATCCAACAAGAAAGGAAAATCAAAGAAAGACACATCCAAATTTGATCCTCCAGCTAATCCTCCAGCAAACCCTCCCAAGGGTAAAGATTCTTCAAAGTCGGGTGAGTCTACCTTGAAGACTAAGAAGAAATCCAGTGAGACCTGCAGCTTTTGTGGGAAAGATGGACATTTGATTTCCAGGTGTTGGAAATGAGTAGAGGCTTTAGAGGAAGTGATGAAGGAGCATAACATTTTTTCTCCTCAATCTTCATCTCCATCTGCAGGGAAAGGTCATGCTCTTTCTGCACGAGCTACGCCTTCAGTGCCTTTATGGATTCTTGATTCTGGGGCTTCTCACCACTTAACAAACACTCCTAAGATGCTTACTTCACTTTCTCCTTGTGCCACCACATAGATTGCAATTGGGAACTCTTCACAACTTTTAGTTTTGGGTTCTGGCACTGTTGCTTTGGTCGAGGGTTCTCTATAGGATGTACTTTGTGTTCCTGATATTTTGATGAACCTTCTGTCTATATATCAAATTTTCCACTCTGGCTCTAGGAAGACAGTCCAGTTCTCACCACATGATGTGATTATTCAAGACTTGCATGATTCAGAGATGATTGTGGCCACAGGGAGTGTTGACTCTGCATCACACCTCTACAGATTTGATGGATTTGAGTCTTTTGATGACACAGATTCCTGTTTAGTTACACATGCAGAATTAGTAAGTAGACTTTGGCATGAACGTTTTGGGCATGTCAATTACAAATATCTACAGCAGATGAGCACACAGGCACTTGTTCTTGGGCTTCCCCAGATTTCTTGTCCAGATGGTGTTTGTTAGGGATGTGCACTTGGCAAGCAACATAGGGATTCCTTTCCACATGGACGAGCCACTCATGCTTTAGTACCTTTGGAGCTGATTCATAGTGACCTTATGTCATTTCCTACTCCTTTTTTAGGTGCTAGATACGTGCTTACATTCATTGATGACTTCTCCAGATGCACATGGGTGTACTTTCTTAAGTACAAGTTTGATGCCTTTGATTCATTTCAACTTTTAAGGCATTTGTAGAGAAGCAGTCTGGAATTTCTATCTAGCACATACGCACGGATAATGGGGGGGAGTATGTGATCCAGGCTTTTAGAGATTTTTTTTCTAAGCATGGTCTTCAGCATCAGCTTTCAGTGCCCTACACTCCTCAGCAGAATGGTGTGGCCGAGAGGAAGAACATAACCCTTCAAGAGATGAAAAATTGTATGATCCAGTCTAGGTCCATGGATTCATGTTTTTGGGCAGAGGCAGTCAATTGTGCCAACTACATTCAGAATTGGATGCCTTGCAAGTCACTTCGACATATGACTCCTGAGAAGGCTTGGTCTCGTGTCAAGCCTGATGTGTCATCATTCAAAGTTTTTGGGAGTATAGCATATGCATTTGTACCTACTGCTTAGAGGAAAGCAATGGAACCAAAGAGCCGACCCTTGTGTTGGCACTCAAAATTGCATTCCCATTTTGAGCATCCATTTGAAATTTTGAGAAAGTTAAGCCCTATGAATGCTCATAATTGAATGTGCACTCGACTGTCGTTTTAAGATCCTTAAGATCCTAAATCTATTTTCTACCCCATTTAATATGCAGAACTCAGTCAAGAACCTATTACAGTATACAAATCCACCACATCTTTCAAAATCCTTTAGCCCTTTCTCATTTTCTTGCTCAGGGCATGCCTTTTAAACCTTAGGAAAACTTGAAATAATGTTTAGATTAAATCTGCTTTAAGTTTAAGGTAATCAAGGTTTACACCTTTTTTAAATCCAAAAGGTTGTTGTTCAAACTTACCATGCAAGTCTCGGTGATCATAGATCCTTTTCAGATCGACGGACCATGGATTCCCACATTTTCAAAATGCGAGGAACTTACAAAATGTGGGCAAGCACATAAGCGACGTCTGTCCCTTATGAAGATGCGAGGAGATTTCGTACGAGCCAAGAGGACAAGTTATGAACATCGTTGATCTATGTGAGATTGACGAATGAGGCATACCTGCATTTTCAAGATGAGAGGTAGATAAATATTGTGGGCATGCCACTTTGTGACGCATGGCACAATGGGACCAAAGTGCGAAGAAGTAACGTTCTCATGGGCACCAAAGTTTTGAGTGTCGCGGTCAGTTTTGTCAGACCGTGTGCAATAAAAGGTTTTTTCTCATTGGTCAGGATCATTGTGATGGGCTACCTATTTTTGAAATTCTAAATCACCATCGATCTAAGCCAACATCAATGGCTAGCATTTTCCTACATTGTTTTATTTTCGTATGATTTTATAATGTGGGTGAAAGGATTGTGGACTGTATCGCATTTAACCAAATCATGCCATGTTTGAAATGCCACGTGTTTTGTGATAAAGACACAGCGCAATGGATGTTCAAGATTTTCTTCATCAACCATTAATCTTCTTTAGATCAATGGAGGGCACTGGCCTGCATTTTCAAAATGTGAGGAACTTACAAAATGCGGGCAAGCGCATAAGTGACATGTGGAGCGGACTTAGGTCATTGATTCAATTCACATCTGCGGTTCTTGTGCAAAGCACCCACTAAAAGATAAATTGCACACATGGCTAATTTTGATTGGGTTTTTTTTGGGACCAGTTTGCATAGTGGATTTCAAAGCTGTCATGCTCACAGTATCAACTAATACGATTTTCAAGATTGACAGTGCATATTTTATTATTGAAGGTGGTATTATCATGCATATTAATGAGATGTGAAAACCTTCACATGTGAAAGTAAAGAACAGGGTGTAACAAGTGAGATTTGCCCAATATCAACTTGTGCGAGTAGAAATTCGCGAGTCATATCTGAACGAAAAAAGTTACTGCTGAGATTGAGGTAGATTTGGCATGAGTGTCAAGTAGTTGCCTCAAGGATAAAATGCAGAAGTTACAGAGATAAAAGGAAAGGCTTCAGGTAAAATTGTATACCATAGTCTCTGAATTTCTCAGTTCTGTTGTTTTTTTTTCAAAAGATGTTTCTAAAGATGTCACTAGGTCTGAGGGTATGGATAGTGGAACGATTGTTCATTGGGAGCAGTTGGTTTTGGGACACTGATACTTTAACAAATGATTTATTTATTTTTAGAGGATGGTTTAGAAAAGGAAAACGGTTAGCTTCATATGCTTGTGTATGGTTTTTTGATAGAGGAAAGCTAGTAATCAGGTGTCATAGTCAAGACACCAAGGTGGTAAGAAGAAAAAGGAATAGACTTTGTAAGCTAACAACCTTTTTAGTAGAAACATCATCTTTTAAACAAATTTTCAAAGTATCTTAGTTTGATGCCAGGGTAGCAGAAATATTTAAGACCCTATGCATAGTTTTGGAAGAGGGTGAGGAAAATTTTATACCTTTGGGTATAGTCTTCTTCATTTTTTGTGCGTGTTCCCCCTTTTTGTGTCAGTGGATGGTAGTTTTTGGCAAGAAGTTGGTTAAGGAAACAGATGTGGCTGGGGATTAGAGCATCCCTATTTTGTTATTTTTTATAACCACATTGTTTTCCAACTTTTGTACTGCATGCTAAGAAATGATTCTGTTATTTTCGAAGCCTAGCATGATCAGTAAAGAGTGGGAAGTAAAGATGATTCTCATTCAGCAGTCATCTTGACAAAACCCACAGGCCAAGGTTGGTGCATATTCTTCAAAGTTGATTTTGTCATTAATAGGGTGGTCTTAGCATTTGTGCATACAACAAATCAGTGGTAAAGTCGAATCAACAAAAAGTGGTAACAGAAAAGGAGCTTACAGGGGAATATTTGATCTACATAATGTTTTGTTAATCATTTTCTCTTCTTTCTACCATTACAAACTTAAGATATCTTTTGTAAGGGACACTTGTCAGTTCTCTATGCCTGAAGCTTGTTGCATCTCACAGTATTTATGTGAGATCCCAAGGCTAGAAAAAAAGAGAGGAGAGGGGGGTTATTAGTTGTTTTTCCAAATTTTTTAGCTCTTGGAGCTCTGCTCAGGTTGTGAAAACCACGTACCTAGCATGTCTTGTATGAACAACATATGGATTTCATAGATATTTCTAATACACTAGTGTGATCTTGTATCTTGTTTTATGCATTCCTAATGTACTTATTTCAAGGAGATAAATACAATGTGCAAAAGTTCTTTTGAATTTCAATATAATTCTATTTCCTTTCTTATTGAGTTTGTAATGTTATATGTTCAAGAACAAATATCTTGAATCTATTTGCAATTACCGAGTTGTATGTTTCACGTTTGCTTGCCTTTGACTCAAGGAGTCATATAAGTGCTTGTGATTTCAGAAAAGGTTGCAGATTCAATTAAAAAGAATGTGTATGGGTTATATTGGATATTGTTGTCTAATTAATAAGGTGAATAGACTGAACATGAATGTCTTAACATATGTTATATGTTGATTGATGTTCAAGGATGCATAATTTTGGAGTATAGGGTTACCCTAATGGATAAGGCACTTGTCACTTGTAGGATCATTAAAGTTTTGCTACATATTGAACATGTTGTCTTTCCTCAATAATTCAGTCAATTTTCCCTTTTATGTTGAAAGATATTCGAAGTATAACCCGCACTTAGCTTTCCAATTTCATCATGTCCTTAGCTATTTCATGCTTGTGATCTCCTGGCTAAGCATAGAAGAATTAGGGGTTTCATCTGCTTTTATAGATCCTGAATATAGTTATTACACTGGTCACATGGTCAAATCTAAAGAGGTTCACACACCTAGGTTTTGCAGAGCCTAAAGAAGAAAAAGGGTCATGCCTTATAGTTGGCCTGGTGTCTGAATGGATGTGTTGATAATGGGAGTTAGCTGCCTCTAGATGCATCTTATTCTCATCATGGTAATTGGAAATGGGTAACATTTTCAAACACCAACAAAATGGCAACTCTGCTGGGGACAGTATTGAATCAGATTTAAGACAAACCTATATAATTTGAAAAGAAGAGATCCAATACAGCAGGAGAAGTGCATTAAAAGGTTTCAGTAGTAAGTTCTCTGATGTTCTTTTCAAGTTTTCTTACTCCAACTAATGCACCCCAGTAAGTTTTTATCCATTTGCAGTAGTATTTTTCAAGGTTGAATACAGATTGTGTTGCTAAGAGCATTCATCTTCAGTCATATCAATCGGTTGTTGTTTTCAGAATACTGTTGTAATTTAGAGTTAGAATTGGTGAAAGATGTTTTCTCTCTTTTAAATGTTGTTAAAGGTTTTGCAAAGTTTTCAAGTTGAATTTTTGATTCAGATCTGTAGTGTTATGAATCATTTTAAAAATCTTTCTCACAATAGTGAGTGGCGACTCTATCTAAAGGATCTTTGAATCATTGTAGATCAGTGATGTATAAATTATTTTTAAGAGTTTTCATGGAAATCAAGTAGATCTGGAAGTTAGATGAATTAGCAAGAAAGAAGACAGATCCAGTATAAGTTTCTGACAAATAATTCTGGAAGTGTTGTTTGCTCTGTTGTCACAAGAATTTTAATGATAAAGATGAATCACAGCTGTGATTTCATTTCTCTCTTCAATAAGATGGCGACTCTGTAAGGTTATGATCAGTGGTGTGAGGAATTCATAATAGCACCAAGCCAATCAGCAGATCAGTGGTTTCATACAACAACACTTAAGGTATTTTATACTTTCATGTAATTCACTTTTCTATGAAAGTTAGTTCTACATATGTATTCTCCATCAAGTGAAGTTTGAGCACTATGAAGAGGAGAATAGTTTTATGTTTTATACATTTCACTAGATTTGGTTTCAATTGTTGTTTTAAAGTTGTGAAGTGCATTTGAAACATTCATTTGGTAGAGGTTTGTGAAGATCTGTTGCAAATTATAAATTCTAAAAGTTTTTAATGATGAATGAGTCTTGAGTTGAAGAATGTCGAGTTTTATCTCATCTAGTATGCAGCCTGTTAGTGAAATTCCTAGATCCATCTCTACCAAGAGGTATATGCCATTGAATTTTAATGGTATCCATGGTTTCCCAAATACTGTTCCTTATAACCTCAGACAGTATTTGCCTAAGTTTGGTGGAAACCATAAAAATTCAGCCAATCATCATGTTCAGTTGTTTAGTGACTTCATTGGTGATTTTGAAATTGCTCATGAAGACATTCAGATGAAATTATTTGTTCAAACTTTAGAGGATGATGCTAGGGACTGGTTTTTGTTCCTACCAACATGTTCAATTTCATCCTGGGATGAATTAATGTCAGATTTCATGATGCAGTTCGGGGAAAGAGTAAGCATCTCTGATTATTTTGATAATTTTTTGAAAATTGAAATCAGGAATGGTGAGTTAGTTCCTGAATTTAATATCAGATTTGCAAAGACTTTGAGTGAATTCCCTGAAAGTTACAAGCTAGATGATCAAATGTGTTTAGTGGTTTATCTCGGTGCATTTGATAGGAAGATGAATTATCTGTTGAGAGATAAGGAACCTAGAACTTTGCATCAGGCATTCATGATAGCAATAGAGATTGAGAATAACATAAAATATGGCTTAACCCAGAGTCACTTCTCTAGAAATATTGGCTGGCAATATGAGGTGCAAAGCATAAGTCAATGTCATAAGGAGTGTTTGATTTCAGATCAGCAAATAAGTACTCCTGCTATTGTAAATAGTTTTGCTGAAAATTCAGAAATAAAAGCATGTGAACATGATATCTCTTTGTTGCAAAAAGGGAATGATTGCATTTGTGCTGATTTGAATGCACATGTTTATGGTATTACAACAACGAATGATAGAATTGATTCATTTGGTGAGTTATCCAGGCAAGATATAAATCCAGTCGTCCATTTTCTCGTTGATGATTCACATTGTGTTGAAAACATAATGAATTAGAAAGAGGAAAGGTATTTATCTTAGTATGAGGAGGAAGAAATCAGAAGTGATCTATCAAGTGATAATGAAGTTGCTGATCCAATATATTATCAAGAGGTATCATATGAAGCTGATGATGAGAGTCATTACTCAAGTCAAGAAGAGGATAGTGCTAGTGTGTGTTCATCTTCATGTGAATTAGATGCTGATTGGGAAGAAGAAAGTAATGATGAAAGTGAGTGCTTGTATGTCAGTAAAGGTATGAATACTTTTCTTAAATTTGAAAGTGAATTTCCATTTCAGAATTGTGTAAATTAGTTTGAGATTAAAAGTTATGAAGAAAATGTGTCTACATAATATGAAGACAAAGAGGTTATCCATAAAGACATATTACCTAATTGTGTAGAAGAGTGTCTTGCGGATGAGTGCAGTGATGATCGGTACGTGATTGATCCTGAGATTAATGTATCATCACCTTTTGGTAAGATAAATGATGATTTTCTTGCAAGACATTTGAATCACCTATATGGAGACAATGAAAGTAACTATGATCTGTATTCTACGTGCTTTGTTGATGGAGTTGATGTTGAGCCTTCATATGATTCTGATCTTTCTTCTTCATATGCTAAAAGTGTCCATGACAGTAATGTTAGAAATGGTTTTAAATTTTTCACTAATCCGTTATATGGTGAGGAGTTTGATGTTGATCAACACATCACTTTCCCTAATGTCTACAAAGGCACTTTGCATGGAATTATCAATCCTCTTTTTGAAGAACACATGGAAAATTCAGATTTATTTGAGAACGAGTTTGATGATGATACCTTGTCTTACTACTATAGGAAATTAGAATGTTTTGCTTCTAAGTTTGATAGTGAAACTAATGATTATGTTGCATCTGAGGAGATAAATGACAAGATGTTTGATGAAGTTGTTTTTGAAAATCAGTATGCACCTTGCAATAAGATTTATGATGAGCTCTTTGATGTGAAGACTAATCTATTGGCTGATTGTGAAGAACAATGTGAAGATTATGGATTAGTTTCAGATTCTGATGTGGATGACATTTGTGAGTATTAGTTAGATTGTTCATTTGATTATCATCCGGTTATACTTAAGGACACGCCTTTTCAAGGTATGTGTGATCATTTTCCCCAAGTTGAATATGAAGCCTTCATATTCGAGAATAATAGCATGCATGAGCCATTAAATGAAGAGAGTTTTCAGTTTCAATTTGATATGTTTAAGCATGTTGATCAGTATCAAGTCATAATGAGCTAATGGTTGAAGATGAAATAAGTTTTTATATGCATTATGAAAATAAGAGTGATGATTTTGTTTTTCCAAGTGATCTGTTATATAATGATAATATGATTGATGAAGCTGATAGGAGAAGAAATTTCAGTTTACCTCTTTTTGGAGGAGGGTTTTTCCCATAGGGTTTTCCCTCTTTCTTTGTTTTAGAGAGGTTGCATTTAGTTGCATTGAACTTGGGTGCCTAAAATGGCCTAGTTGCTGGGACCCATTTTGCATTTTTTGCTTTATTTTGTGAGCTTAAGGCATTCCCCTAAGTTGCACTTAAGGGGGGGTGTTAGAGTAAATAATTAATTAATTGTTAATTATTAATTCTATTTACTTAAGCTTACTTAGGGTCATGCATTTATTTAATACTTTGTATTTAATGCATGTTGAGGTTAGTTGTTGACGACATGGGAGTTTGTTCCCTTCTAGCATGTTCCACCTTTTTTTGTGGATATGTGTTGAGTTGTCATCCTTATCTTCTACCTCCTTCTAGCTTGTTCTACAAGATTCCATGAGGCCTTTATAAGCGGTCTCTCACTTATTGTAAATTCATTCTATTTTTCACATAGAAATTCTAATTTCCTATTGTGAAACACTCTTGTGTGGTTTTTTGCTTCAAGCTCTTTGCTCCCTAGGTTTCTCTTCAACAAGTTATTTGCACTGGAGGTGATCTTGGCGCATTATCGGAGTCGGATTCTCAACTCCTACACAAAGTTTCAACTATAGGTTTAAAAAAAAATTATTTAAAATTGATAATGTATGCATCAACCAAGAAAAAATATTAAAATATTAAATTTTTAAGGTTTTTGAAGTTTTCCATTTGGTTTTCATTTACATTAAAACTAGTTGATCGGCCTTGCCATATGTGATGCCCCGATTGGTCAAATTTTTGCACAGTCACCATCTAGCCAGGCACCATGTGGCACCTGCCAACATACTAACATGTCAGCACCACATGCCAACTTTTCATTCATTCTTAGATCACCATTGCCTCATCACTATACTAACCAGAACACCACGTCACCTTTGACTAGGGTAGCTAGGTGCATTACCATACACACAATCAATAGTTGCTGATTGTGCAAGTGGTAATGCATCCTTGTGAAATGTGGCACTTTATGCCACATGACACCTAGGAATCCACACTCAATTTAGGCTGCCCTTCACACATGTCATCTACTGGTTGGTCCATCTTTCCAATTCATGTTGACATCATCTTCCTTTTAACTGGCATGGTTGGTCAAAACAAATTTATAGTCAAATCTAGCTGGTCGTAGGCCCCAAATGCCAAGACTTCCCTTCAAAAGGCATATGCCTTACAGAAATTTTAATGGGATGAGTGGAAATGTATTTGAACATTATAAAATGACCCTGCCTACTTAGTGTGGGATATATTATTTTTTCATTTTTTTCTCTCTGCTCTTCCAACTGTTTCTAGTCTTTTCTACCTCTTTATTGAAGCTAGTCCTACTTAAGGCACAAAACCATCTTTGTGCCCCTACCTAGACTCTCACCAGAAGTATCCCAAGTAATAGCAAAAGATCCACCAACTTGGGATTCCAGTACATATTGCTCATCATTGGTGTGCTTGGAAGTAACAATTACTTTCTTTGCAACCAAGTAAATGGAGTAAAACCTCACATCAAACTATCCAATCATGCTCACATCGGCACCTATTTCCAGTGATTCCATAAACTCCTTTATGCTAGACCAAGCTATGGTTAGATTTAGTCATTCCAATACCACTAGTTTGTATGTATAAATATCCTTTGATTTGGGGAGCAGTCTTGGGTAGTCTTTTCATAACATGATGTGCCTTCGTTCCCCTTCATGCACAAGGCTACTAATCTTTCATCTACAAGTTTTCTTCTGCCTAATGTTTTCCCCTGCTAATGTTTTCTTCATGCTTACTTTTGAGGTGAGTGACAAAATTGAATTGTCACTTCTACTATCTCTAGCCAACCCCAAATATAGATCACAAAGGCAATCGACTAACTTGTCATACAGTGTATACATAGAGGGGAAAGCTCTTTGAACTCACACTTCCACTCACATAATAGCAAGAGATGAACCCAACCAGCCCTTTACTAATGGAAAACTCGGAGCCTTCGACCACCTTTGTAACCCATCATGCCGAGAGAAGGTGAAGAATTGTTGATGGCTGCATAATCACATGGACACCTTTCCAAATTTTATTTAATGTGGTCATCACAATTAGTAATTAGAAAAAGGAGTAGCTTGATACTGATAAATAATGCATATTGAGAAGCTTAGCAAGGGTTTCATCTTCGATACTCTTCAACACCTATTCATGTTGAATTCATAAACTTAGTTCTTAGAGGCAATTTAATTTTTCATTAGCTTCATTTTAAAACATGTGGGTCCCACACATTCATTTTCTCAGTGTGCCCTCCATTTGATTGGAAAATTGCATCTAGTTGATGGAACATTGCGCTCATTCCAAGACATTCTTTTTTCATAACACTAATGGTGCACTCTTATTGGAGCTTTCATGCCATTCTCATTGCTAAATTCAATCAGATTCAAGAAGTTCAAAAGTATGTCTAGAATGCTACTACAAGTATAAAGAAAAGTTGCCCTACACGGTTTTGAAAAGAATGCCTTAAAAGGGATGCACTGAAGTTGTAGTTATAAACCAATGCACCATTGTTTTCTTAATCCTAGTCTGATGAATCCATGTAGACATGTCAGACATCACTATCTTCCAATCACTTTAGTGAGTACACCTTTGACCTTGTTTCATATGCCTCCAACCATCAACCCTGGTATTAACTCCAAACTATTTAGAATATACTTCAAGAATTTCCTTATGATTAGCTTCATGGGAGATTTCAAAATATATACATGTTTACACAAACTTGCCTCTACTTTCACTAAAATTTGGGTAAGGTGCCTAATCCATTATCTTATACCTGGATCACTTATATTTTTATTAATGAATTTATATGAAGCAAGCAAGCACAAATTATAACTAATTCTAATCATTAGTAACTTCCCCTTTGAAACTTTCATCTATAAGAATTCCTTCAGAATCTAAAAATATTAGACATTATATTTTTTTAAGAGAAAAATGCTAACCCTTGACTTGACCATACTTTCTAACTCCCAAAATTTTATTTATCTGACAAAAATAGTAGGCCGCAAAGTGGGTTGAGACTAAATTTTTTTGAACTCAAACACCTAACCATTTAAACTAATCCATTCACCATATGGAACTAATTCTCCACAAATTTGACCATTGGAAACACTTTTACAAGTCATTTTACACCTGTCTATAAACTATCAATTACATTCTAAGAGGTCCTTTGATCAACTGTAAAAACTAACAAAAACACCTGATCGAGCTCTGAAATCAAACATATTGATTCTCTATTCAACATTCTTATAACCTGCCAAACCTTGTTTCATGAATAATTCTCAATCAAGAGATATTGAGCATCAAAGTTTCCCTCTCAAAACTACCTGCAAACAAACATGTCCACAAATAATAAATTGTGTTCTATTTTGGCTTTGAAAACAGGGTGAACAAATAGTTGGAGGCACAAAAACTGGGGCATTGGTTTACTATCATGAGGAGGGTATAAATCTGGGACTAGGGTTCATGATGAATAATTGGAAAAATTTGGTGAGTAGTCAAAGCAAGCTATTTAGAATTATAGAGCTAGGAACAATGACAGAAAAACATTTTTTGCAAATGGAAGGTACCTAGGGAAGTGTGCACATGGATTCATCAAGATTTGCCAACTGGCACACTTAAAATAATTTTTAGAGTAGAAAAAAATGGTACAATCCATTCAATCTCACCTATCACAAATTTAGAGATATGACATCATGAATAGGGGTGCCGATCAATCTACCTTTATTGACACTAGTAAAAAGTTACAAATTGCATTCAAAAACTGATAAAACAAATTTTTCATAAGCTCAAAATTGAAATATAGCAATTCTCTGACCTCTAGAGTGCAATGCAAAAGGAATTTTCTCATTTTAGTCAATTGGGTCAAAGTTATAACAAGTCAAACAAGGCCTCCTAGAATTCTAAACAATTTGCATCAGCATGACAATAATAAATAACCAATTTTGAAGGATTCAAAACCTAGTCAAACTGATTTGAAACAACTCAAAATCTAGAACATAGGTACTCTAGTATGGTCACTAAACACTCCCAAAGTGGTGAGTCATGAAATATTATTGGGTGTGAAATATTAAAATGCAAACATGACCTCCTATTTTTGTTTGACACTTGGGCAACAATGCAGATTTGGACATTGCTCAAAACAAGACTTCATGAAGTGGCTTAGAATGGAAGTTTATCTTTATAGAATGCATAGACATACTGAATGCAAGGTTTTAGAAACATTAAACACCTCTTAGGCCTCAAATGGATAGCCAGGTACAAATGCATTAAAAGGAACTTAAGGGCTTGATTTTTTGGATGGTACTCAAAATCAGGGTTTCAATTTTGAGTCCCAACAATACCCTCTCCTAGAACTCTTTGTAGAATGTTTGAACTATACTCTTGGATGATATCAACCTAGGTTTACTTCATTCCTAATGATTATAGGATTTTAGGATAGAAAGTTGTCAATTATTCCAATTATTTGATTCTACTCCCTTATTAGTCTTATTTGTTTTCCTACCCAAAAACTAGTATAAAAGGAGGCTTGGGTGCTTCATTTTTATATCTCATCTCAATAATTTCTTAATTAATTGAAGATATTTCTCTATATTGAAGATTTATACCTTTTTCATTGAAGGACATCAAGCATTCAAGCCTTTTTAAAGAATTCAAATAAGGAGTTTTCTAGAAATAGATAATACTAAGAGGGGGGTGAATCAGTATTCTACACATTTTTTCCCAAAATTGAATATTCTTAATTACTTTACAACATGCATATGAAAGTAAACCAACAATGTTAAACAATAAATAAATCCATACACAAAGAGAACTTATAGCACTAGATTTTGTTAACTAGGGAAACCTTAGCCAAGGGAAAACCCCAGTAGGGATGGTACTCACAAAATGATCCACTAAAAAAAATCTTGTTAAGGATATTGACCCTATTAGGAGAATTTGAACTACATATAGTGTCTCGGTCCTTGTTAAAAGCCTTGACCATGTTAGGATTTTATTCAACCCTATTAGGAGTTGGTAATATAATTACAAATGTATGTGAGAAGATCCCACTACCCAAACATGCATTTATACAATATAGTTCCTTTATACAAAAGAGATAGATACAAAAACCTTGTTACTACTAACTATTGTACTTTGCATATCTCTGATCTTTTATCAAAATTTGCATCACATGACCTTCACATAATTTTTCATATCATATACATAGTTCTCATTCATGCAGACAACTTTGCAAGTTATGATTTTTGACTTATAACTTTTCTTTTTATATAACTCTATGCGGTTGGCCTCAATGCTTTCATATGTTTGGCTAAATATAAAATTATCTCATGCCAATTTAGGGTTAACATCTAGGATTCTATACCTAATTAGTTAAGAAATTATTTGGTTACCAAAATAATTCCTTAACCCATAATCTTCACTTTTCTTCCACTCTCTATTATGCTTTGTTTACTACCTATACTGGTAGAACTAACATATTTAATGTCATATTGATCATACCATACTGCACACTTAGCGATATCATCATGACTATCTATACTATTTATACATAAATGTGCACATACCAAATATCTCTATAGAATTCACAATACCAAAACCTATCATTGTACTGCCAGTGGAAATGTTTAACACTTAGACAATTTTACGTCTTTGACTATAGGGTCTTCATCTGTATATTCTTCCATCTCATCCTGAGATATATGTTTTCATTAATTACAGCCCTAACTCATCCTACATAGCCTTATTGCCAACAAAGATGTCTATCAAGCATTGAAGAATACTTTGTGAGCATTTCCTCTTCAAGATGTAGTGTACTATTGGCCATCAAGGGAGGAGATCCACTTAGAAGCATTCATATTAAGATCCATGGTACCATGGTGGAATTATTGTAGATAGGTTGCAAAGTGTGGAGATATCCTACATTCCTAGTTCAAGACCTACAATACATTACATGCACATGGTCAAGCTGAATCTAGACATTTATCATGTTCTTTAGAGTCATTTAAATTTACATTTCTCATTTAGGGTTAATTTATAAACCTAGGGCTTGACCAAGGTAAGGAAAAGCCCCCATAAGAATGCCCAAACCTTTATTTTCTATGTTGATTTGTAGGTTGGGAGCAAAAAGAATTACAAATTTGGAACCTATAGTTCACAAGATTTTTAGAGTTGTCAATTTTGGAGTCATAGACTATGTCAACCGAGTTGTAGGATGTCTTTCCAAGTAAACCTATTCCTTCAGTCTCATATTTCAAAGATATTTATGGGTTTTGTTCCTCCCATTGTTTCATTCCAAGATTAGTAGATACATATTTTGACACAATTCAAATTTTTGAGTTTTGGAGCCTAAATACATCTTCCTCTATGCATTTCAAGGTGAGTCTTTCATATTTTATTTCCTTTCATATCTATATCCTTGATTTATATCTTAATTGGGTGGATTGTATTCATATAGCTTATATATTGACATATCCTAAGAAATTAGTTCAATTTCACATTATCCTATTAAGGGCATACCAGAGTGTATTTCTTTGTATTGTATTCCTTTTACAACCTAGATTTAGTATAAGCACCCATCTCCCTTTTGGTCCTACCTAATATAATTTGGCTCATAAGTGGAATCATACATGTAAATCTTCCTCTTTCCCTCACACACATATTTTGAATGGCTTAGTGCCCTATAAACTGACTGTTGGCCCTCTTTTCCTTTTGGAGTTAGATTTCTTTTTCTTTCCTTTTTCTTTTGCATTGCATATTTAGATCTAGTTTTTATACATATCTAATTCTATAATGGACATCCATAATCCCTATTCTAAGGATTTCTTGGAAAAAGAGGATAATGGTAGTCTTCTTCATGCTCTCTCTTCTACTAAAGAGTGTATGGAGAAACAAGTTCTTAATTTAAAGTTAATTTTTCTCAATCATCATATAAACCTCTCATAAACCTTAAGGGTTTTCCTCTCATAACTCTTAAAGGGGAACCTATAAATTCTAACAATTTTCATGTGGTGTCTCACACAAGTATCGTACAAGAAATAATCCTCAACTTTCTACTTTTGTTCTACTTTATCAACCTATTCTCCCCCTTCCACCTTGTCTTTTTCAAAACATTGGGTTGGATTATCATTTTTTATTGTAGTTATATAATAACCCTACCAATATTTCTCTTTGGGAACTTCTTCAAACATTTTCAACATACTATGAAGCCTTGAAAAAACATTTATCTACTCCTACTCCATCTCCTAATAAAGATAACATCAATGTCTTTTTACAATTCATGAATAATACATCAAACCCACCTTAATTTTTTTTTACTCATAAAGGCTTACATCCTAAAGATATTTAAGTTCCCTATGATGCTCTTATGGTAGCTATCCTAGTCAATAATAACCTTATCCATTAAACTCTATTTGATAATGGATATGGGCTTAATGTTTTTAGTTTGGATATACTTAAACAAATTAATATTTATCATTCACATATCACACATAACATTAATACTATTTTTGGCTTTGATAACATTTCTAAGAAAACTTTAGGCACAATCACTCTACCTATCAAAGTAGGTCTAGTTACTTTGAATACTCAAATTTATGTTATGCCTAGACCTCTTAATTACAATCTTCTTTTGGGTAGACCTTCATTACATGCTATGCATACAGTTCCCTCAACTCTTCATAAAAAATTCAAGTTTATCTACAATAATATGAAGTACACTCTTTGTTGGCGCTAAAAATTGCATGGTCAATTGTGAGCATCATTGAGAAAATTGAGCCCTATAAATGCTTTTTGATGAATTTGTACCCGGTTGTACGATTGATTCTTGTGATGTGTTTAATGCTTCTAGCACCTTCCATTCAGTGTGTCTAAGCATTCCATGAAGTTAAACTGAGATTCCAAGCCATTTTGTGAAGTCCAATTTTAAGCGAAGTCAAAATCTGCATTTTCTCCCAAGTGTCAAACAATGACAGGAGGCCTTGTTTGCATCTGAATATCTCACACCTAGAAATGTTTCATGACTTTCCACTTTGGAAGTGTCTATTTTCCATACTAGAGAATGTATGTTTCATATTTTGATTTGTTTCAAGTTTGTTTGACTACATTTTGAATCCCTCAAAGTTGGTTAGTTATTGTTTCATGCTTTTGTGTAATTGTGCAAATTTTTTGGAAGCCTTGTTTGATGTGTTATAACTTTTGACCAGTTGATCCAAATGATAAAATTCCTTTTGTGTTGCATTGTAGATGTCAGAAAATTGTTATCTTTCAAGTTTTAGCTTATGAAAAATCCATTTGATCAGTTTTCATATGTGATTCCAAATGTAATTTCTATCTCTTTACTGGTGTCAGCATTTGCAAATTGTTTGGTACCCCTATTTGAGACATTATAACTTGAGATCTATGATTGATGAGATCAAATGGATTGTATTTATATGTAGTACATTGAAAATAATCCAAGTGTGTCAATTTGCAAGTCATGACGAATCCGTTTGCAAACTTTTCTAGGTCAATTCCATTTGCAAAAATCACTTTTCTGCCATTGTTTCAGTCTGCAATTTTCAAGTAGCCCACTTTGACTGATTTCCTTTTGTGTCATGTTATTTCTCATGAGCCCAGATCACAAATCCATAATATCCTCATGACAGAGAACCAATGCCCCTGTTTTCATTTTTCCAAGTGTCAGTTTGCCAAATCTGAACCCAATTTATTATTTTCTGACATGTTTCCTTGCAAGAAGTTATGAAAGGTCAAATTTGACAGCAAATATATTTTGACCTTAAATTCATCATGAGACGAGATTTGACATGGTACAAGTATGCAAAAAAATATTCTATGTACCAAATTTTAGAGCTCAGTTAGGTGTTTGAATCGATTTTTAAAGCTAGTTGACAGGCCCTATTAGTAGAAAATCACAGTTTGCATAATGTGGGTAAATAAGTTCTGAATGATTCTTTGAGTTCTTGACTCTAATTATAATCAATATCAAAGTTTCAATGGATCAGTTTAGAATATCAATTGTCCATAAATGAATTTTTTTTAGTTGGACCCATCTTGGAGATCAACTGATACTATCAGACTGATATAATGTGTGCAATTTGGAGATTTGAAAAGGATATTGTGATGATCCGAATTGTTACAAATTTTCACCACATTTAAAATCCTAACAACTAGAAGTCATGTAATAGTAGCTATGTTGTTTTTTCAAAATAATGTTGAGTATGGTTGAAGTTGTATACCATTAGGACCTAGATACAAAGTCAGAATTTATGACCCACATGTAGAAGACTGTGTTGCAATTTCTTGTTTCATTTACCAAACCAATCAAGTGGATTAGTTTTATTCAAGAGCTTCCTTCTTAGAAGCACCAAGAATCCAGAGTGGGACTTGGAAATGAAAGAAGGTACAAAAGGAATCAATAACTCTTCTTGAGAACACTTGTAAGGTAATAGGCTAACTTATTTGAAGAGAGCACTAACATAGAATGGGTCAATCGAGGTACCATTTGTTGATGCAAATTCCATTGAAATCAAAACCCATTATTTTCTATTTCATGGACTTAAGAAAAATAATAGCAACAAATAAAACCCATATATCTAGAGTTAGATAGAGATTCAATATGGGTCAAAAATGAAGAATGTAAATTTGGTATAGTTGAGACTCCCAAGTATTTTATCACTTCTTCATAGGGCGGTCGGTTGAAAATATTTAAAAATGACACATCAATTATCTTCCTTATTATGTGGCCAATTGATATGAATAAGACTTCATGAATTTGGGTGGGTTTGCATTGAAGATAAGTTCTTAAAATAAGGAGTTTCTTTTAAAATCTATCTAAAGTGCATTGATGATAAGAAGTGGATATTTGTGTCTAATATATATTAGATTAGATGGGCTTGCCAACAATATAAAAACATTTGCATGGACAAAATTTTTTAGAGAAGGGTAGACCACATGTAAAAGGGGGAGAAGCCACTGGTTGAAGAGGTAAGGAGCAGCTAAAATAGAGGAGCTTCCAATGTTAAAAAGAAGACGCTAAGGCAGAGTACCCCTGCAGTAGAAAGCAAGGAAGAGGCGACATGAGACTAAGACTAAACAACATATTTGTATCATGCAAGTAAAAGAAGAAGATCAATTTTGGAGAGGGCCAGTGATAGGGGACTTGAAGCCACCAAGGTGTGCGGGGAGATGGCATAGTCAAACAAAGGGGAACTCCACACATTAAAAAAAACACAGAGTCCAAACCGCCCAACATTAAAAACAAGTCCCACACACATTTTTCATGGAGCAACTGACATGTTAGAAAGCTACTAGTTACAAAACATGTGCTTGGTGAGAAGAGACAAGTAACAACATTGCAAGATAATTTGCCAGTCAAAGCATAGAGGCTCATGCAGTGAGAGTAGCCTGTATGGTAGATTTTAAAAAATCATCCATGCAATTAATAGAAAGGCAACAATACATAAAGGAAATTGACCACACTAAAAAAAGTGGTCAACGCCCATGCATAGAAAATATAAAACCTATTCATGATGAAATAGCTCCATTTTCATTGCAGGGGAGCATCCATAGAAGCAAGAATATATAAAGCACCCTATTCATGCATTGAAAACAAGGAAAGCCCATGTTAATAAAAAAAACTTCACATACAAAGGGAGGTAATGGAATTAAAGGGAGAACTTGCATGTTTTTAAAAAGGAAACACTTCATGCATTTCACAAGCCTCCCACACATCACATGAGCAGCCCACGCATTCAGAAGAGAAAACATCTAGGCAAGGAGCAGGCATCAATGAAAAAAGAGAGCACCAAACAAAGGGTTTAATGCCCCAGTAAGACAAGGGAGCAACCCACTCTAGCATCAGATAGAAAGACTTAGTGCATTCTATGGGAGTTGGCCAAAGCTCATGTGTGATCCAATGATTTCGGTTATCACCAGCTAGTTAGTCATTGGCTTAGAACACATGTGGTGGTAGAGCCTTTCATCATTTCCACTCATAGAAATCTAAGAAAACTACATCCTCTTCACAAGTTACTTGCCCCTCACTTTTGCAACACCATTCACATCAATCGTGCAGCTTGTGAAAGCCTGATTAATGTAGATGGTGTCATCAAGAGATGTTTCATCGTAGGCAAGTTCACAATGGAAGTCTCTTTCAAAGCATACATCAACTGGAAATTGAATGAGCAAGGTCCGCTAGCTGATCTAAAAAGAAGGGGCATTGCTAGAGACAAAAAAGTAGGTGGAGTGGAGCTGGTGATCAAAGATTATCCATATGCAATGGATGGGCTTGAAATATGGGATGCCTTGAAATCATGGGTGTTTGATTACTTATCACTTTATTATAGTTATGATGGGAGTGTGGAGAGTGATGAAGAATTGAGAGTGTGGTGGAAAGAGATAATAGAAGTTGGGAATGGGGACAAGAAGTTGCAGAGTATAGCAGAGGATGTAGCTGGGTGGTACAAGATGAAGAGCTCAGAAGGAAGTCCATGCCATGCGTAGGATAAATAATTAAAAAAAATTATCCCACATTGGGGATACAGGGAGTTTTTGTTCTCCTTAAATGAAAAAGTGCTCAATTAGATTGTTGTCTTTGAGACACAGGCTTTTGAAAAGCCAAAGCTTGCATAGGTGGGCCCGTGGTTGGCCAAAGACTGGTAAATTTTTTAACTAGCATGTATTCCAAGATTGATGATGACATTACCAATAACAACTGCTTTGAAAAAGTCAAAAAATCTAGCTAGTCACTATGTCACTAGCTGGAAAATCCAAGAAATTTCGGCAAGCGACATAGTGACTAGCTAGAAAATTCAAGAAATTGATGAGAGACAAAAGATGGTCATGGGTCCCACTTTTAATGAATCAAGTAGCACCAAGTGGCAATCAGGAAGTGATGTGAGTTTCAATGATGCACCAGATCGTGCCATGTGGTAGATCGGAGGGTTCTCTCTATGTCGCTAAGAGGAAGTTGCTCACCCATGAGTATAGAGAGATAGCGAGTATGATGTGGCATTTAGATGGTGTGATGACATGGTGATGACAAAGATGAATGAGGTGATGCCACATGGTACCAGCTGTATAGGTATGAACTAATCAGAATGTGCCATGTGTCAAGAGTGGTCAAACTCGGATTGATCTAGATAGAGAATGGTGAGAAATTTTTGAAATTTTCAATTTTAAGATTTTAACTTTTTTCTCAAAATCACATGTACGTCATTTAATTAAAATCTTAGACTTTTAATATAGTTGAAACTATGTAAGAGGTTTTAAATTTTGCAAAAATCTTATGCAAACTTGTGAATGGGACTTGAACTTCAGAAGGGCATAACTGGGGCAACTTTTAACCAAAATAGATGCTCCAATATACCACCAGAACTAGGAGAACCTGAATTTTCCAAATATGAAGTTAATTTGTGCACAAGTCTTCACTAGTTTGTGTTATCAACCAATTTTTGTTTCTTAGGGTATTGTCAACAGAACAGGAAAATTTGATCATTAATCATTAGAGTTTGTTAGAGGGTGGATTTGATGACTTTTTGGAGCTTGAATGTGGTAAAAATAAGCTTGAAAGATTATATTGCACTCTAAAGGTCATATTCAACTAATTTTTCACTTTTACCATGAGTTCAGCTTTAGCATCAGAAATTAGTTATGATGGTGGATCAAATATCTGAGATATGTCTACCTTGTAGGGGCAAAATGATAGGATTTGATTCACAAGTTATAGAGAAAAGGTAGAGAGAGGCTTTTTCATCTTCTTGGGAAGGAATTCTGAGTGGACACTTGTCATTTCTTGATCAGATCCGAGATTTTCTTCTTCCTATATCTATCTTTTTCTTTCTCTTTTTATTGGTTCCAGTTTTTGGAGAAAAAACCACTCACTATTGTGATAACAGGTTTTGGTTCCAATTTTTGATGTGTTCCCATAATTGTGACACCATTTTTTTAAGCATAATTCTCTCATGTGAACAATAGTAGAAAGGAATATACAGATAGTTCAAATCTATTAGGTGTTTTCATGTTTTCATTTCATGCATTTGGTTGTATTGTTTCAAGGAAATTAATACAAAGAGCAGAGGAATTTTATTAGTTTCATTCTAGTTCTTGTCTCTAGTCTCAGTGAATTTTCAATGTTTTATGATCTTTGAACAAAGTGCTTAGATCATAGTTGCAATCCCTTAAGGCTCTATGTTGTTTTATTGGTTCTTATCACTCAAGGAGTTACATAAATTCTTCAGGGAATCAACAGGGTTGCAAGTTTATTGAGAAGGATATCATGTAAGAATGAGATTTAGATTGAACATGGATGTCGATTTACAAGATGAATGATAGATCGTATATTTGAAGATGCAAATAAGTCTCAGATATCCATATGTGTGTTTTTTATTAATAGATTTTCCCAATGGTTAAGGCATTGATCAGTTTACAGGATCACTAGGTCTTACTGCTACATATCTAAGGTTTTGCTAAATTCAACCTTATTAATCAAATGTTCTTTCCCTTTCATGTTGAAGGACTTAAAGGATTAACCCTCACTCAACTTATGAGATTCATAGATTTGCATTTAGCTACTATATGTCTATGTTATTGCATGAGTTATTAGGAGATATAAGGGGTTTTCATCTACTTAATAAATTTAGGGATATGTTTTTGCATTGGTACAATATCAAGTGAATCTAAGGTCTACCCGCCTAGGTTTAGTAGAGCCTAAAGTAGAAGAAGGTTCAAGCCTTATAGTTGGCCTATTGCCAAAAATGGCATTTAGAAAATGGGAGTTAGCTGCCCCTAGATATGTCATTTTCTCAGTGGGATAATTGAAAACCCTCTACTATTTTCAAACACCAAACAAAATGGTGACTCTGTTGGGGAACAAGGTTCTAAATGCCTAAATTATGGAGCTAGAAACTCTGATGTATTTTGCATATTTAGTTTTGTATGCAAAGTTTTGTGACCCCCAGTTAGGCTTTATTCATGGATATCAGTATGTTGTGAAATTGGTTAAAATTTGTGTTCTATGACTATTATGAGTCTATCTTCAATTAGTTCAGTCTTTGCAAGTGTTATTCAGAAAGTTCAGAGTCAAGAATTGATTTATAAAGTGTAGTTTCTTTTCAAGATGTTAATGATCTGCAAGTTGCTCCTACATTGAAGGTTTGGTTTATATTTTTCAAGTGACAAATTATGTTTTATTTCTCACAAAGTGTGAGTGGCGACTCTCAAATCTCTGTGCCAGTTTGTTCCTAGTTGATTTCATTGCAAAATTTCTAAGGGCTTTCAGTTGTATGGGTAGATCATAAGCTGTTGATGGTCTCTTGGAAAGGAATTTTAAATTCTTGATAAAGTTGTTAATTGTTGTTTGCAATTTTTTGTTATAAGAAAGTGAAGTGTAAAAGTGAATCATAGTAATGATTATTTCATTCCTCTTGTAAAGAGGCGGCGGCTCTACAAATTTTTGACTAGTGGTGTGAAAGAATTTCAGTTTTGCACCTATACCAAATCAGCGGATCGAAGTTTGTATCAACACTTGAGGTATTTTGGTTTTCATGTTTTCTTTTCATGGAAGTCAAATGTTAGAATCAGTGCCTCTATTTAGTGATTTTCAACACTAGAAAGAAGAGGTAAAAAAATTTCTTTATAATGGAGTTAGATCTCAGATCTATGATTAGTTTGCCAAATTCTAAGAGTTTAGAAACTATGAATAATAACATTGTTTTGTTGGATAGACTGGTCTACAAAAGGATTGTCAATCTTATAAGAATTGAGGTAGGAAGTACTCAAGTTTTAAATGTCAAACAATGTTATCTAAGAGTTAAATCAATAATTAGCAAGATGTATTTTCATTATAGACCTAAGAAATCTTCCCTGCCTAGTATTTTCCTTGATGTTCTAGTACCCGATTTAGTCAATTGGCCAACACCTATAAGATTACAAAGATTTTTGCAAATTGAAATATTCTTTGAGGAGATGGAAAGTAATGATTATAAATTTCATGATATATCTCCTAATGATAATAATGGATGTGCTAAAAGTCAGGGTAGTAATGAATATAATGAATCTGTATATAAAGATAATTTGTCTTTCGAATGTGAAGAGAAGGATTCAAATGCAAGTAAATTGGGTAATTGTAATTAGTATAAGGAATATAGATGTGAAAGTGAAAGTGAACTTGGTTATAGTAAATATGAAGTTGAGAAATTATGTAACAATAGTAAGGGTAGTGATTGCTATGATAATAATGAATGTTGTAACAATTCTGATTTTCCAAATTGTTATACTAATGATCTTGTTGTTGTAAATTCTTCATGCCATCCGAATGATAATCACAGCCGAGAGAAGATTTGTAAGGCAGTCTTCTTGAGCTCTAATGAAATTTCTATTTTGTTGGCTCATGATTTTGAAAAGCAAGTGTTTCTAAGGATCTTCATATTTTCCATCATAATGTTTCTTCATTCAATCAAGTTACTTCCCCAAAGTTTGATGTAGAAAGAGATATGGAATCTGAACAATCCTTATCAAATTTTGGAGGGGTAGATGACAGTACCTCAAATGTCTTTGCACATGACAATTTGCTAGATTTAGAGAATGTTAATGAAGGGAAGTTTAATACTGTTTCAAATTCTTACCATGCTGATCTTGAAGAAATTTGTTTTGATGTTTCTTGTGATGAAAAGGAATATAGTGAAGGTTGTCAGTCTGATTATAGATTTTCTTTATATGTTGATAGGTCTTGTAAAGATAAGTTCAAGGTTCATTCTAACATTCACTTAAATGAAGAAAATGATAGTGATTAGCATAGTTTAGATCAGCACTTTCAGAATGAGTTTTCAATTTTGGTGACTAATCAGTTGTTTGAGTGTGAAGAGGTTTTAGCAAAGGATAAATCTGATTTGATGAGTAACATGGTTGCAAGTAGGCAACAATCATATTTTCCATACTCTTCATATACAGAGGCACAAGGTGAGTTACAATCTGATCCAGGTAGCTTGTCGAATGTAGTAGAATACCAAAATTTTGTGTTTCCAGTTGAAGGAATCCATGGGTCAAATAGTAGTGATCAGTTTCAGTTTGATGTTAGTTATTACAATCATGCTGAATCATTTTTTCATAGTGAGAAAGATGAAGAAAATATGTCTGATTTTTATATGCACTATGAAGATGATGATAGTTTTGTTTTGCCTAATGAGCTGATTGCAAATGTTGATGTGCAAGGTAAAACAAATGGAAATGAGAATTTTAGTTTACCTTAGAAGAATGTAAATGAAAATCAAGTGTATGATAGAGGTAAAGAGTTCTGGAACTTTTCGGTGGCTCGGGGCCATCGCTTGTACATAGTAGTGCTAGTTGTTGTTTGCTTTCAATAAAGTTGTTTGAGAGAAAGTTTTTGCAATTTAGGTGTGTGATCTGCTTCTCCCAAAGATTTGAAATCTTGCAATGCCCAAAAGGGACATGCATTCCCAGACAGAGCCACTATTGGTGCTAAAAATTGCATGGTTAATTTTGAGCACCATTGAGAAAATTGAGCCCTATAAATGCTTTTTTATGAATTTGTACCCAGTTGTACCCTTGAGTCCTATGAGGTGTTTAATGCTTCTAGCACCTTCCATTTAGTGAATCTAAGTGTTCCATGTAGTTAAACTAAGATTCCAAGCCATTTCGTGAAGTCCCATTTTGAGCAAATTCCAAATCTGCATTTTCTCCTTAATGTCAAATAGCGACAGTAGGCCTTGTTTGCATCTGAATATCTCACAGCTAGAAATGTTTCATGACTTTTTACTTTGGGAGTGTCTATTGTCCATACTAGAGAACCTATGTTTCAGATTTTGAGTTGTTTTGAGTATGTTTGACTAGGTTTTGAATCCCTCAAAGTTGCTCAGTTACTGTTTCATGCTTTTGTGTAATTGTGCAAATTTTTGCGAAGCCCTATTTGACATGTTATAACTTTTGACCACTTGACCCAAAATGATGAAATTCCTTTTGAGTTGCATTGTAGATGTTATAAACTTGTTATGTTTCAAGTTTTTTCTTATGACGAATCTGTTTGATCAGTTTTCAAACATGATTGCAAATGCAATTTCTATCTTTTTGTGTCAACATTTGCAAATTATTTGGTACCCCTGTTTGAGAGATTATAACTTGAGATTCATGATTGGTGAGATCAAATTGATTGTAATATTGTGTAGTACACTAAAAATACTCCAAGTATGTCAGTTTGCAAGTCATGACAAATCCATTTGCACACTTGTTCAGGTCAATTCCATTTGCAAAAATCACTTTTCTTCCATTGTTTCAGTCTGCAATTTCTGAGTAGCCCATTTTGACTAATTGCCTTTTGCATTCTATTATTCATCATGAGCCTAGATCATAGATCCATAATGTCCTCATGACAGAGAACCAACGCCCCAGTTTTCATTTTGCCAAGTGTCAGTTTGCCTAGTTTTCAAAGCCAAATCCGAACCCAATTTATTGTTTTCTGACATGTTTTCTTGCAGGATGTTATGAAAGGTCAACTTTGATAGCGAATATCTTTTGACCTCAAATTCATCATGAGACAAGATTCAACGTGGTACAAGTATGCAGAACAGAGATTCAATGTGCTAGATTTTAGAGCTCGGTCAGTTGTTTGGATCAGTTTTTAAAGCCAACTAATAGGCCCTCTTAGTAGAAAATCACAATTTGCATAAGGTGGGTAGATAAGTTCTAAATGATTGTTTCAGTTCTTGACTCTAATTTCAATCAATATCGAAGTTTCAATGGATCAATTTAGAATATTAGTTGTCCAGAAATGAAATTTTTTTAGTTGGACCCATCTTGGAGACTGACTGATACTATTAGACTCATACAATATGTGCAATTTGGAGATTTGAAAAGGATATTATGATGATCCTTATTGTTACAAATTTTCACCACATTTAAAATCCTAACATCTAGAAGTCATGTAATAGTAGCTATGTTGTTTTTTCAAATGATGTTAAGTATGGTTGAAGTTGTATACCATTAGGACCTGGATACAAAGTCAAAATTTATGACTCACATGTAGAAGAATGTGTTGCAATTTCTTGTTTCATTTACCAAACCAATCAAGTGGATTATTTTTATTTAATAACTTCCTTTTTAGAAGCACCAAGAATCTAGAGCGACACTTGGAAATGAAACAAGGTATAAAAGGAATCAAGAACTCTTCTTGAGAATACTTGTAAGGTAATAGCCAGGCTGACTTATTTGAAGAGAGCACTCACATAGAATGGGTCAATCGAGGTACCATTTGTTGATGCAAATTCCATTCAAATCAAAACCCATTATTTTTTATTTCATGGAATTAAGAAATCTCATAGAAACAAATAAAACCTATATACCTAGAGTTGGACAAAGATTCAATTTGGGTCGAACATGAAGAATGTAAATTTGGTGTAGTTGATGATGCAGAGTGGCTAGGGAAGCAACTTAAATGCCTTTTGTATCTGTCTCCAACCTATAAGAGATCAATACTCTTATACTTCCTAAAAGATGCTGCCATAAAGAACTTTGATTCTTTAGGATGCTATTCCCAATGTACTATACTCCAATGTTCCAAGATCTCCAAAAGAATTCTAGGTGTCACACTTTTAACAAACCTCTACAACCATTAACTCTACCCAAAGGGAAATAGAATAAAAAATGACAAGGTGCACTTGATTAAAATTCTCTTATAGCAACCACTATGGCAGACTTATCACAACTGCATTCCCAAAGGTTGACACAATCCTTGAAGATCCCAAATCACTAACCAACTTCACACTGTTTAAGACTTACTTTTGTTGATTCCTTGGAATCCCAAACACAAATCCAAACTTCTTACTTTCCACCTTGAACTAAACAACCACTACTTGACTGTGACAGTTGTTACAAACTATGCTTTACTATTTTGTTAGCACTTTGGAACATTCCAAGTCATTGATCTGATGCAAGGAGATGTTTATTGGTCTTCTAAACCTTGTCTTGATTTTCCTATGAACTCATAGACAGCATCAACCTTCTTGTTATCACCTAAAAGACAGTATTATGTTTGATAATCTTCTCAATCAAAAAAAACTCTATTGATTTTTCTACAGAATACATATTCCTAGTCCTTATCCAGAAAACCAATGAAGATATAATGGTTTTTGAACACTTGCCAAACTTCTAGCATCAACATTAAATGCTTACTCTAGCATGATGAAAATGTCCAATACATATACAGTCCTAGTAGGCCTATCTAGTCTTGATTGCAAAGAAAAATTAACAAAGATGGGTACATAAGAAAAATGATGATGTTGGAGTACCTTACAGTTGCCTCATGCTTTGCTCTATTTGATTTGTGTTGGAGTTTGAAAACGTTACCCATTTCCAATTACCCTAATGAGAACAAGATGCATCTAGGGGCAGCTAACTCCCATTATCAACACATCCATTCAAACACCAGGCCAACTATAAGGCATGACCCTTCTTCTACTTCAGGCTCTGCAAAACCTAGGCTGGTAGACCTATAGATTCTTTATATGGTACCAGTTGTCAAAGCATACACTGAATCTAATATGAAGCAGATAAAACCCTTATTTCTTCTATACTCAACCAAGAATCATAAGCATGAAATAGCTAAGAACATAACTCATGAAACTGGCAAGCTAAGTGTGGGTTAACATTGAGTAGCTCTCAACATAAAAAGGAAAATTGATTTAATATGTTGATAACAACAAGACCCAAGTATGAACAACAGAACTTAATGATCCTATCTCTGACCAGTGCCTTATCTATTGGGCAATTAAATGAATCATAACCATACATCTCCTGGAAACCTCAAACGTATCTCTACATTAAGATCCCTGATCTATCTTTCACCTTGTGAATAGACATCTGCTATAGAATGAATCTCATACTCAGAAAATCCTATCATGAAATCTGCAAACCCTGTGACAAATATCAAGCAATTACATGGTTCTTTGTTCCATAAGCAAGACATTTTAACCACATACATTTCAAAATGTAATGCAACCTAATTCATGCTCTTTGATCACAAATTAGAAGAAATAACAGAGCCATAATCAAGAGACAAGATTCAAACTGAACTTCAAACTATTGCTGCACTTTATTTGTTTTCCTTGAAATCAAATACATGAAATGTACAGAAAATAACTCATAGATCACCCAACAGAAAATAACTATCTGCAAAACTTAAAATGTTGTTCAATACAAGAAGAAATGCTGAAGAATGGTTTCTCAGTGCAAAAAATGGAACCCCTACAATGGAAGCAAGAAAGAAAGATATAGAAGAGAAAGAATTCTCGGATCTGTTCTGAAGATGACAAGTGTCCACTTGAAATTCAATCTTCTGTAACTGAATAACTTCTTCCTTCCATCTCCCATTCTGATTTGATTTTGTTTCATCATTAATCTGTAACAAACTTGCAAAATATCCTTGCCTAATGATGAAAACCCTTTACTTGCCAAAATATCTGACTTCCCCATGAAAAAGCCAGTGAAAATGAGTTTTTACTGAGTAAATTTGAACAAATTTGACCCTAACTGCATTTCCATTGCCTTCTACTGATATCCAGGTCATTATCTTGACAAAAAACAAATCTGAACTTCCTGGTATGAATATGGTTGCACTTTAGGTACCTGATAGAAAACCTCGTGTAACTCAAACTGACTGATACCTGTGCAAAACCCGACTCCAGAATCGGAAAGTTCATCTTCTCCCGATTCCGACGATATATGATAAGGCATATTTTGGTTACCGGAAGCGCCTGAAATTGCCATTTGAAAAATAGTCCTCTGGTAGAGACATCAGGTCTGCATATCTTTGAATTTAAAATCCAAAAAATTTATAATAATCTAATGTCTTAACATTAGAATTAACAGCCTGCTTGATTTTAAAAACTAACGTCAATTTTCAACAAAAATAATAATAAAATATTATTATTTTTAACTCTGCACATTTTCCTGACCCTTTGAAATCGGGGTCAACCTTTAGTCGACCGACTGCCACGTGTCACTTGTTGATTTGCCAGCTTGATCTGCTCCATCTGCCACATGTCATTGCCATATCATCCCTCACTATGTCGCTATAGGAGTCAGCAACTGCCATGTCATTGGCGACATAGCGACCTTGCGACATGTGTCACCTTCTATCACGTCAGCACCTGCTTCAGAATGCCACCTCACTGCCTTGGCTACCACTTGTCACCATTCGATTCGCTAATGGCATTGCACGCGGGATCCACGTTACATTCTGACTCTGCCAGATTTTGCAAATTTTTCGGATAGTCGCTACCTCGCTAGCCAGAATTTCTCGCCACTTTTCGGTAGCGAGGTAGCGAGTCGCCGGATTTTGGAACTTTTCGGCAACTTACCTCCTGCTGATGTCATCCTTTTTCTCGGCATGTTCCGTCAAAATTTTGCTTTGATAGTGTTAACGTCACCTCCGACTGGTGTATCTAAGTTGGGACCCACAACATGGCATGCGGCTTTTCAAAAGCCATCTCTTTTGGGACATTACTTATGTTGTTTAGAATCATATTTAAAGATTTAAAAAATCTTTACCCACACCAATGTGGGATAATACCATAACTGCGGTTTCTTAATGATTTGCGTGGACTTTCTGATCATGCATGGGCATTTTTTAGCATGGATCTGCTCCTACAATCAATAGAAACTGTGAGTAATCTTCATATTTTCGTGTTTCTTGGTCTATTTGAACTGCGTTTGACCTGCAATTTTGGATGCATGGTTTTCTTTCTTAATGCCTGCTACTGATCCTTATCACATGATATTTCTTATGGCCCACTCATGGTACTGCCTGGGTCTCACGCGAGGCTTGCTGATCAATTTTACTGTTGAAGCCTCTCTTTTATCAATGCTTGGGGTCTCTGACTGTTGGCGTCTCTTCTATGTGTTGCAGGTTCTATGAAAACTCATTTTTCATTATGGCTGCTTGAGTCACATCCCCTGTCTCAATGTGCAGCTCTTCAACTTTGACTGCGTGGGAGCTCTTTGGATGAGGGAAACTTCTCCCTCCTTTTGACTGGTGCTCATTTTTAAATTTCCAGCTTCCTCTATGTGGACGGCTTGCTCTGTGCATGACACTGCCTCTCTATAGATGTGTGGATGGTCACTTCTTTGTTAAAACCGTGGCCCTCTTATCGCTGACCATAATTTGCAAAAACATTTATAAATTAAAAACACTCTCAAGCTCCAATGCAGACCTCCTTCCTTCTTGATGCCATGGGGACAAGAAATCTTTATGTGGAAAAGATGCCTTCATCTAATTTTACCTTCTTGGAAGATAAATGTTGCCATCCAATTTTTTGTAAACTGTGAAATTAGTGCCAGATGGTCCGTTGACTGGCCTTAAAAAACTGACCAAATCAACTGATCGGGCTCGGGAAACTAGCACACTGAATCTCTATTCCGCACACTCGCAGCATGTCGAATCTCATCTCATGACGATTTTAGGGTCAAAAGATATTCGTTGTCAAAGTTGCCTTCTCAGATTTACCTGCAACAAAACACGTCAGAAAAACAACAAACAAGGTTCGGATTTAGCTTGGAAAACTGGGCAAATGAGCACATGGGGAGATGAAAACTGGGGCGCTAAAACTCTGTCATAAGGTGAGTATGACTATGCAATTTTGGCTCATGATGAATAATAGGGCGTAAATGGCGATCAGTCAAAGTGGGCTACTCAGAAATTTGCAAACTGGACATGTTGACAGAAAGCATTTTTGCGAATGGAATTGATTTGGAAAAGTGTGCAAATGGATTCGTCATGACTTAAGAACTAGCATACTTCAAGGATTTCTAGGACACAACACAATGGTACAATCCATTTAGGCTAGCCAATCACAGGATCAAAATTATAACATGCCGAATAGGGGTGCGGATCGATCTAGATACCTTAGCCGTAACAAAACAATGCAAACTGGGTTTTTGATCATGTTAGCAAACTGATCAAATGGATTCGACATGATCTCAAAATTGGAACATATGAAGTGTCTTACCCCTAGAACATGATGCAAAAATAATTTTTTCATTTGGGTCAACTGGGTCAAAGATATGATTGGTCGAACAGGGCTTCCCAGAATTGTGAACAACTAGTCAAATGCACAAAACAGTAAATGACCAACTTTGGGGGGTGCAAAACCTAGTCAAACAAATTTGAAATGACTTGAAAATTGAAACATAGGTTCTTTGCTATGGACACTAAACATCGCCAAAGTGACTAGTCATGAAACAGTCCTGGGTAAAAGATATTCAGATGCAAACTGGGCTTCTGATCGCTATTTGACACTTAGTAGAATTGCAAATTTGAAATGCACTCAAAACAAGACTTCACAGAATGGTTCAAAATGATGCTTTAACTTCATGGAACACTTAGACGCACTAAATGAAAGTTTCTAGAAGCATAAAACACCTCATGGGGTTCAAAGTTACAGCTAGGTACATAGGCTTCACAAACCATTTATAGGCTTCAAAATTCGGACTACAATTTTGAGCGCCAACAGTGGCTCTGTCTGGGGATGCATGCCCCATGCGGGCATGTCAAGGATTCAGGTCTCTGGGAGAAGTAGACCATTCCAAAACTTCAAAACTCTCCTGAACAGCAAAACTTTCTCGAACAGCTTTATTGAAAACAGGAAACTATTCTTAACTATGTACAAGTGATGGCTGTAGGCCACCGAAAAGTTTCAGAGCTTTTTACCTCTGTCAAACACCTTATTTTCATTTACGTTCTCCTGAGGCAAACTGAAACTCTCATCCTAATTTTTTTCACCCATCATATCAACAATTTCAATTACTTCGTTAGGCAAAACAAAACTGCTAATACCATCTTCATAGTGCATATAAAAATCAGACAAACTTTCTACACCTTGCTCACTATGAAAATATGAATCGGCGTGATCATAATAACTGACATCAAGCTAAAACTGATCACTTCTAACTGAATCATGGATTCCTTTAACTGGAAACACAAAAGCTTGGTACTCTATTTCATTCAACGAGTTACATGGAGCAAATTGTAACTCACCTTGTGCTTCCATAAATGAAGAGTATGTGAAATCTAATCGTTGCCTACTTGAAACCATGTTACACTTTGAATCAGATTTATCCTCCTTTGCTGAAACCTCTTCACACTCAAAACATTGATTAGTGACCATATATGAAAATTCATTCTGAAAGTGTTGATCTAGACTATGCTGATCACTATCATTTTCTTCATCAAACTGAATGTCGGAATACACCTTGAACTCATCTTTACAAGACTTATTAGCACATCAAGAAAATCTATAATCTGATTGACAACCTTCACTATTTTCCTCATCATCATACGAAAACTCAAAACTTATTGTAGCATAACCAGCATGGAAAGAATCTGAAACAACATTAAACTTCCCTTCCTTAACATAATCAGCATTCAACAAATCGTCATGTGAAAAGACATTTGAGGAATTGTCACCTACACCTCCAAAGTCTAACAAAGATTGTTCGGATTCTACCTCTTTTTCCACATCAAACTTTGGGGAATTGATTTGACTGAATGAAAAAGTATTATGAGAGAAAATATGAAGATCCTTAGAGATACTTACGTGCTTTTCAAACTCACAAGCCAACAATTTTGAGATTTCACTAGAGCTCAAAAAGACTTCCTCACAAATCTTCTCCTGGCTATGATTGTCATCTGGATAACATGAAGAACTTACAACAGCAAGATCCTTAGTGTAACATTATGGAAAATCAACATTATTACAATATTCTTTCTTATCGTGGCAATCACTAGATCTACTGTTGTTACAACTTTCTTCAACTTCATATGTACTGTAACAAAATTTATCTTCTCTTTTATATCCATCTTTTTCATGCTGATTGCTATTACCTGATTCATTAACATTTGAATCCGCCTCTTCACAATCAAAAGATAGATTATCTTGCTCTACAGACTCATTGTATTCATTACTACCTTGGCCTTTAGCACACTCATTATCATCAAGAGACATAATATGAAATCTGTAATCATCATCTTCCATCTCCTAAATGAATCTTTCAATTTGTAAAAACTTTTGTAATCTTATAGGTGCTGGCCAATTGACAGAATCGGGTACTAGAACATCAAGGAAAATATTAGGTAGTGAAGATTCCTCGGGTCTACAATGAAAAGGCATCTTACTGATTACTGACTTAAGCCTTAAATAACATTGTTTGACACTTAGACCTTGAGTACTGCCTACCTCAATTCTTATAAGACTGACAATTCTTTTGTAAACTAGTCTATTCAACATAGCAATGTTATTACTCACAATTTTCAAACTCTCAGAATTCAGGGAACTAATCTCAGATCTAAGATTTGACTCCATCATAAAAAAAACTTTCTACCTCTTCTTTCTAGTGCTGAAAATCACTAAATAGAGGCAACTTCTTTAAACACTTGACTTCCATGAAAAGAAAACATGAAAACCAAAATACCTCCAGTGCTGATACTGAACTTGGATCTGCTGATTTGGCATAGGTGCAAGACTGAAAAATCCTTTACACCACTGATCAAACTTTGTAGAGTCGCCACCTCTTTGCAAGAGGAATATAACAATCACTTCTGTGATTCACTTTTACATTTCAATTTCTTTATAACAGTAGATTTCAAACAGCACTTTAAAACTTATCAAGAATTTAAAACTTCTTTTCCAAGAAACTACCAAAAGCTTCAGATCTGCCCATACAACTGAAAGTCCTTCAAAATTTTGCAATGAAATCAACTAGGAACAAACTGGTACAGAGATTTGAGAGTCGCCACTCACGCTTTGTGAGAAATAAAACATAATTCGTCACTTAACGAATCTGAACCAGACTTTCAATGTAGGAAAAACTTGCAGATCATTATTATCTTGAAAAGAATTTACAATTTATAAAAGAATTCTTGACTCTGAAACTTTCTCAATAGTATTTGCAAACTAGATTGATTGAAGATAGACCTATGATAGTCATAGAACACAATTTTCATCTAGTTTCAACATACTACTGATAATGAATAAAGCTTAACATGGGGACATGAAACTTCAACAAGGAAAAGGAACACATCTTGCTATTGATATGATATATCCAATCTGTTTCACATCAGAGGCTCATGTTCTTTCAACAAAATGGATTGCCATCTTATCCCCCCAGCAGAGTCGCCATTTTGTTGGAGTTTGAAAATGTTACCCATTTCCAATTACCCTAATGAGAACAAGATGCATCTAGGGGAAGCTAACTCCCATTATCAACACATCCATTTAGACACCAGGCCAACTATAAGGCATGACCCTTCTTCTACTTCAGGCTCTGCAAAACCTAGGCGGGTAGACCTGTAGATTCTTTATATGGTACCAGTTGTCAAAGCATACACTGAATCTAATATGAAGCAGATAAAACCCTTATTTCTTCTATACTCAACCAAGAATCATAAGCATGAAATAGCTAAGAACATAACTCATGAAACTGGCAAGCTAAGTGTGGGTTAACATTGAGTAGCTCTCAACATAAAAGGGAAAATTGATTTAATATGTTGATAACAACAAGACCCAAGTATGAACAACAGAACTTAATGATCCTATCTCTGACCAGTGCCTTATCTATTGGGCAATTAAATGAATCATAACCATACATCTCCTGGAAACCTCAAACGTATCTCTACATTAAGATCCCTGATCTATCTTTCACCTTGTGAATAGACATCTGCTACAGAATGAATCTCATACTCGGAAAATCCTATCATGAAATCTGCAAACCCTGTGACAAATATCAAGCAATTACATGGTTCTTTGTTCCATAAGCAAGACATTTTAACCACATACATTTCAAAATGTAATGCAACCTAATTCATGCTCTTTGATCACAAATTAGAAGAAATAACAGAGCCATAATCAGGAGACAAGATTCAAACTGAACTTCAAACTGTTGTTGCACTTTATTTGTTTTCCTTGAAATCAAATACATGAAATGTACAGAAAATAACTCATAGATCACCCAACAGAAAATAACTATCTGCAAAACTTAAAATGTTGTTCAATACAAGAAGAAATGCTGAAGAATGGTTTCTCAGTGCAAAAACTGGAACCCCTACAATGGAAGCAAGAAAGAAAGATATAGAAGAGAAAGAATTCTTGGATCTGTTCTGAAGATGACAAGTGTCCACTTGAAATTCAATCTTCTGTAACTGAATAACTTCTTCCTTCCATCTCCCATTCTGATTTGATTTTGTTTCATCATTAATCTGTAACAAACTTGCAAAATATCCTTGCCTAATGATGAAAACCCTTTACTTGCCAAAATATCTGACTTCCCCATGAAAAAGCCAGTGAAAATGAGTTTTTACTGAGTAAATCTGAACAAATTTGACCCTAACTGCATTTCCATTGCCTTCTACTGATATCCAGGTCATTATCTTGACAAAAAACAAATCTGAACTTCCTGGTATGAATATGGTTGCACTTTAGGTACTTGATAGAAAACCTCGTGTAACTCAAATTGACTGATACCTGTGCAAAAGCCGACTCCAGAATCGGAAAGTTCATCTTCTCCCGATTCCGACGATATATGATAAGGCATATTTTGGTTACCGGAAGCGCCTGAAATTGCCATTTGAAAAATAGTCCTCTGGTAGAGACATCAGGTCTGCATATCTTTGAATTTAAAATCCAAAAAATTTATAATAACCTAATGTCTTAACATTAGAATTAAAAACCTGCTTGATTTTAAAAACTAACGTCAATTTTCAACAAAAATAATAATAAAATATTATTATTTTTAACTCTGCACATTTTCCTGACCCTTTGAAATCGGGGTCAACCTTTAGTCGACCGACTGCCACGTGTCACTTGTTGATTTGCCAGCTTGATCTGCTCCATCTGCCACGTGTCATTGCCATATCATCCCTCACTATGTCGCTATAGGAGTCAGCAACTGCCATGTCATTGGCGACATAGCGACCTTGCGACATGTGTCACCTTCTGTCACGTTAGCACCTGCTTCAGAATGCCACCTCACTGCCTTGGCTGCCACTTGTCACCATTCGATTCGCTAATGGCATTGCACGCGGGACCCACATTACATTCTAACTCTGCCAGATTTTGCAAATTTGTCAGCTAGTCGCTACCTCGCTAGCCGAAATTTCTCGCCAGTTTTCGGTAGCGAGGTAGCGAGTTGCCGAATTTTGGAACTTTTCGGCAACTTACCTCCTGCTAACATCATCCTTTTTCTCAGCATGTTCTGTCAAAATTTTGCTTTGATAGTGTTAACGTCACCTCCGGCTGGTGTATCTAAGTTGGGACCCACAACATGGCATGCGGCTTTTCAAAAGCCATCTCTTTTGGGACATTGCTTATGTTGTTTAGAATCATATTTAAAGATTTAAAAAATCTTTACCCACACCAATGTGGGATAATACCATAACTGCGGTTTCTTAATGATTTGCGTGGACTTTCTGATCATGCATGGGCATTTTTTAGCATGGATCTGCTCCTACAATCAATAGAAACTGTGAGTAATCTTCATCTTTTCGTGTTTCTTGGTCTATTTGAACTGCGTTTGACCTGCAATTTTGGATGCATGGTTTTCTTTCTTAATGCCTGCTACTGATCCTTATCACATGATATTTCTTATGGCCCACTCATGGTACTGCCTGGGTCTCATGTGAGGCTTGTTGATCAATTTTACTATTGAAGCCTCTCTTTTATCAATGCTTGGGGTCTCTGACTATTGGCGTCTGTTCTATGTGTTGCGGGTTCTATGAAAACTCATTTTTCATTATGGCTGCTTGAGTCACATCCCCTGTCTCAATGTGCAGCTCTTCAACTTTGACTGCGTGGGAGCTCTTTGGATGAGGGAAACTTCTCCCTCCTTTTGACTGGTGCTCATTTTTAAATTTCTAGCTTCCTCTATGTGGACGGCTTGCTCTGTGCATGACACTGCCTCTCTATAGATGTGTGGATGGTCGCTTCTTTGTTAAAACCGTGGCCCTCTTATCGCTGACCATAATTTGCAAAAACATTTATAAATTAAAAACACTCTCAAGCTCCAATGTAGACCTCCTTCCTTCTTGATGCCATGGGGACAAGAAATCTTTATGTGGAAAAGATGCCTTCATCTAATTTTACCTTCTTGGCAGATAAATGTTGCCATCCAATTTTTTGCAAACTGTGAAATTAGTGCCAGATGGTCCATTGACTGGCCTTAAAAAACTGACCAAATCAACTGATCGGGCTCGGGAAACTAGCACACTGAATCTCTGTTCTGCACACTTGTAGCATGTCGAATCTCATCTCATGACGATTTTAGGGTCAAAAGATATTCGTTGTCAAAGTTGCCTTCTCAGATTTACCTGCAACAAAACACGTCAGAAAAACAACAAACAAGGTTTGGATTTAGCTTGGAAAACTGGGCAAATGAGCACATGGGGAGATGAAAACTGGGGCGCTAAAACTCTGTCATAAGGTGAGTATGACTATGCAATTTTGGCTCATGAAGAATAATAGGGCGTAAATGGCGATCAGTCAAAGTGGGCTACTCAGAAATTTGCAAACTGGACATGCTGACAGAAAGCATTTTTGCGAATGGAATTGATTTGGAAAAGTGTGCAAATGGATTCGTCATGACTTAAGAACTGGCATACTTCAAGGATTTCTAGGACACAACACAATGGTACAATCCATTTAGGCTAGCCAATCACAGGATCAAAATTATAACATGCCGAATAGGGGTGCGGATCGATCTGGATACCTTAGCCGTAACAAAACAATGCAAACTGGGTTTTTGATCATCTTAGCAAACTGATCAAATGGACTTTACATGATCTCAAAATTGGAACATATGAAGTGTCTTACCCCTAGAACAGAATGCAAAAAGAATTTTTTCATTTGGGTCAACTGGGTCAAAGATATGATTGGTCGAACAGGGTTTCCCAGAATTGTGAACAACTAGTCAAATGCACAAAACAGTAAATGACCAACTTTGGGGGGTGCAAAACCTAGTCAAAAAAAATTGAAATGACTTGAAAATTGAAACATAGGGTCTTTGCTATGGACACTAAACATCCCCAAAGTGACTAGTCATGAAACAGTCCTGGGTAAAAGATATTCAGATGCAAACTGGGCTTCTGATCGCTATTTGACACTTAGTAGAATTGCAAATTTGAAATGCACTCAAAACAAGACTTCACAGAATGGTTCAAAATGATGCTTTAACTTCATGGAACACTTAGACACACTAAATGAAAGTTTCTAGAAGCATAAAACACCTCATGGGGTTCAAAGGTACAGCTAGGTACATAGGCTTCACAAACCATTTATAGGCTTCAAAATTCGGACTACAATTTTGAGCGCCAACAGTTTGATTGGGACATTGCATACATTTCAATCTGCTAGTTCATTTTAGACAATTTCTAGGCCAAACAACTCGACTATTTGCCCTAGGGAATAGATTTAATCATGGTAAAATGCTTCCCCCAAGTCTCTCCTTTTAGAAACATAAAAAGGACTCATCATACAATACAATTCCAGATTTTTGAGCAGATTGGCTGGTTAGTTTGGTAGAAAAAGTCCATTTGTTCGAAACCTTGGAGGAAGGAGGGTTTAGACCCTGTCAGAGGAAAAGAGTGATTTCTCACTTCAATCAACACCAAATTTCTTCAAACATAAAGCATTCGAAAGGGAATTCAGAGCTCTATCTGTTCATGTAATTCTCAAATCCATGCCAATCTATATAGGTACAGAACAATTGTCTGAATAGAAAAATGGAGAAAAAATAGAGAAATTTTATTGATATAAAAAACAAATCCATAGATAATGATGGAACTCTACCTTGTGACAGGTTCATAGATGGATTTAAAGACCTCCTGCCTGATCCAACTACCTTGGATCATAGGAATCAGTTGAACTACCTGACTTGTTGTAGTTTTTCCATTTTTGCAACAATGAACAACTTTTGCAAAGTTGACAAATGTTGCATTACAACATTTTTTTTTGCAACAAGAATGTATTTGTTTGAGAAACTATGCAGTAAAAGTTCTCTTATTGACTAATTCCTAGCCCACATTCCTAGAACGTAATTGAGCCAAAACCTAAGGCCTAGATGCCACTTGGCATGAACCTAAGCCTAAGGGTCCTATAGGCAAAAATCCATTGGTTTATAAACACCAAGTAGCCTAACACCTTTACAATTGGACCAAAATGACTAAACATGACCTAAACCTATCTTAATGATCAAATAAGCAATGAACTTTATTTTGATAACCCCTTGACACAAGGGTGACCTACACCAGTTGAAACTCCCAAGTATTTTATCATTTCTTCATAGGGTGGTCAGTTGGAAATATTAAAAAATAACACATCAATTATCTTCCTTATTACGTGGCCAATTGAGATGAACAAGAATTCATGAATTTGTGTGGGTTTTCATTGAAGATAAGTTCTTAAAATGTGGAGTTTCTTTTAAAATATATTTAAAGTGCATTGGTGATAAGAAGTGGATATTTGTGTCTAATATATATTAGATTAGATGGGCTTTTTGACAATATAAAAAAAATTGTGTGGAAAAAAGTTTTTAGAGAAGGGTAGACCACATGTAAAAGGGGGAGAAGCCACTAGTTGAAGAGGTAAGGAAGAGCTAAAACATAGGAGCTTCCAATGTTAAAAAAAAGATGCTAAGGCAGAGTACCCCTACACCAGAAAGAAAGGAAGAGGTGACATGAGACTAAGACTCAATAGTAGATTTGTGTCACACAAGTAAAAGAAGAATATCAATTTTGGAGAGGGCCAGCAGTAGGGGAATTGAAGCTACCAAGGCGTGTGGGGAGATGGTGCAGTCAAACAAAGGGGAACTCCATGCATAAAAAAAAAACACAAAGTCCAAACTGCCCAAAATTAAAAATAAGTTCCACACACATTTTTCATGGAGCAGCCAACATGTTAGAAAGCTACCATTTGCAAAATGTATGCTTGGTGAGAAGAAACAAGTAACAACATTGCAAGATAATTTTCCAGTCAAAGCACAAAGGCTCACGCAATGAAAGCAGCTTGTATGGCAGATTTAAAAAAATCATCCACATAATTAATAGAAAGGCAGCAGTACATAAAGGAAAATGACCATACTAAAAATAGTGGTCAACGCCCATGCATAGAAGATATAAAACTTGTTCATGATGAAATAGCTCCATTTTCATTGCAGGGGAGCCTTCATAAAAGCTAGCATATACAAAGCACCCTATTCATGCATTGAAAATAGTGAAAGCCCATGTTAATAAAAAAAACCTTGCATACAAAGGGAGTTGATGGAATTAAAGGGATAACTTGCACATTTTAAAAAAGGAAACACTTCACTCATTTCACAAGCCTCCCAGACATGGCATGAGCAGCCCACGCACTCAAAAGAGAAAGCAACCAGGCAGGGAGCAGGCATCAATGAAAAAAGAGAGCTCCAAACAAAGGATTTAATGCCACAGTAAGATAAGGGAGCCACCCACTCTAGCATCAAATAGAAAGACTTAGCACATTCTGTGGGAGTTGGCCGAAGTTCATGTGTGATTCAATGATTTCAGTTATCACTAGCTAGTTAGTTAGTAGCTTAGAACACATGTGGTGGTAGAGCCTTTCATCATTTCCACTCATAGAAATCTGAGCAAACTACACCCTCTTTATAAGTTACTTGCCCCTCACTTTTGCAACACCATGGACATCAATCATGTAGCTCATGAAAGCCTGATTAATGTAGATGGCATCATGGAGAGATATTTCAAACTAGGCAAGTTCATAATGGAAATCTCTTCCAAAGCATACATCGACTAAAAATTCAATGAGTAAGGTCTGCTAGGTGATTTGAAAAGAAGGGGCATTGCTAGAGGCAAAAAATAGGTGGAATGGAGTTGGTGATCAAAGATTATCCATACGCAGTGGATGGGCTTGAAATATGGGATGCATTGAAATCATGGGTGTCTGATTACTTATCACTTTATTACAACCATGATGGGAGTGTGGAGAGTGATGAAGAATTGATAGTGTGGTGGAAAGAGATAATAGAAGTTGGGCATGGGGACAAGAAGATATAGAGTACAACAAAGGATGTAGCTGGGTGGTACAAGATGAAGAGCCTGAGTGATCTGAAGGAAGGTAGTCCACATCATGCGAATGAGAAACAATTAAAACTTTTTATCCCACATTGGGGATATGCGAGTTTTTGTTCTCCTTAAATGAAAGTGCTCAATTAGATTATTGTCTTTTAGACATAGGCTTTTGAAAAGCCAAAGCTTGCATAGGTGGGCTCGTGGTTGGCCAGAGACTAGTAAAATTTTGAACTAGCATGTAGTCCAAGATTGATGATGACATCAGCAATAACAAATGCACCAAAAACATCAAAAAAATTGGCTAGTCACTATGTTGCTAGCCAGAAAATCCAAGAAATTCTAGCTAGGAACATAGTGACTAGTCGAAAAATTCAAGAAACTAATGAGAGACAAAAGATGGTCATGGATCCCACTTCAGACAAATCAAGCAGCACCAAGTGGCAACTAAGAAGTAATGTGGTGAGAATGGTTCAATGATGCACCAGATAGTGCCATGTGGCAGATCGGTGGGTTCTTGATATGTCGCTAAGAGGATGCTGCTCACCCGTTAGTATAGTGACATAGTGAGTATGATGTGGCATCCAGATCGCATGATGACATGGAAATGATAAAGATGAATGAGGTAATACCATGTGGCACTAGCTGTATAGGTGTGAACTAATCAAAATGTGCCACATGTCAAGAGTGGTCAAACTAGGTTTGACCTAGATAGAGAATGGTGGGAAATTTTGGAAATTTTCAATTTTAATATTTTAACTTTTTTCTCAGAATCACGTGTAGGTCATTTAATTAAAATCTCAGACTTTTAATATAGTTGAAACTATGTAAGAGGTTTTAAATATTGCACAAATGTTATACAAACCTACGAATGGGACCTGAACTTCAGAAGGGCATAACTGGGGTGAATTTAACTGAAATAGATGCTCCAATATACCATCGGAACTAGGAGAACTTGAATTTTTCAAATATGAAGTCAATTTATGCATAGGTCTTCACCAATTCATGTTATAAGCCAATTTTTGTTTCCTAGGGTATTGGCAACATAAGAGGTAAATTTGATCATTAATCATTAGAGTTTGTTACAAGGTGGATTTGACAACTTTTTGGAGCTTGAATGTGGTAAAAATAAGCTGGAAAGATTATATTGCACTCTGAAGGCCATATTCAACTAATTTTTCACTTTTACCGTGAGTTCAACTTTAGCATCAGAAATCAATTATGATGTTGGATCAAATATCTAAGATATTTCTACCTTGTAGAGGAAAAATGATAGGATTTGATTCACAAGTTATAGAGAGAAGGTAGAGAGAGGCTTTTTCATCTTCTTGGGAAGGAATTTTAAGTGGACAGTTGTCATTTCCTCATTAGATTCTGGATTTTCTTCTTCCTATATCTATCATTTTCTTTCTCTTTGTACAAGTTCCAGTTTTTGGAGAAAAAACCACTCACTACTATGATACCAGGTTTTGGTTCCAATTTTTGATGTGTTCCCATAACTGTGACACCATTTTTTTAGCATAATTCTCTCATGTGAATAGTAGTAGGAAGGAATATACAGATAGTTCAAATCTGTTAGGTGTTTTCATGCTTTCATTTCATGCATTTTTTTGGATTGTTTCAAGGAAATTAATATAAAGAGTAGAGGAATTTCATTAGTTTCATTTTGATTCTTGTCTCCAATCTTATGAATTTTTCAATGTTTTATGATCTTTGAACAAAGACCTTAGGTCATAGTTGCAGTCCCTTAAGGATGTATGTTGTTTTATTGTTGCTTATGACTCAAGGAGTTATGTAAATGCTTCAGGGAATCAACAGGGTTACAAGTTTATTGAGAAGGATATCATGTAAGAATGAGATTTAGATTGAACATGGATGTCTATTTACAAGGTGAATGGATAGATCATATATCTAAAGATGAAAATAAGTCTTAGATATCCATATGTGTTTTTTTTATTCATAGATTTGCCCAATGGTTAAGCCACTAATCAGTTTATAGGATCACTAGGTCTTACTGCTGCATATCTAAGGTTTTGCTAATTTCAACCTTATTAATCAAACATTCTTTCCCTTTCATGTTGAAAGTCTTAAAGGATTAACCCTCACTCATCTTATGAGATTCATAGATTTGCATTTAGCTACTATATGTCTATGTTATTGCTTGAGTTATTAGGAGATATAAGGGGTTTTCATCTACTTAATAGATTCAAGGATATGTTTTTACACTAGTACGATATCAATTGAATATGAGGTCTACCTACCTAGGTTTAGCAGAGCCTGAAGTAGAATAAGGGTCAAGCCTTATAGTTGGCCTATTGTTAGAAATGGCATGTTGAAAATGGGAGTTAGTTGCTCCTAGATATGTCATTTTCTCAGTGGGATAATTGAAAACCCTCTAGTGTTTTCAAACACCAACACTCTTCATGTAGACACTAAACCAAATAGTTATCTAGATGTCAAGGAACAACAAAATTAACAATCTAATAATGATCTTCCTTCTACAAGTACCCTTCTAGGTGATTATTAGGTATCTTTAGATTTCCCACCAAAATTTATTGGAGAATATAGAGTTAACGACTTTCCATTCATGAGAAATCATGCAGCTCCTCTTTTCATCAACTTTTTTTCTACTTCCACTCATGATGACCATATTAAGTCAATTGGTAAAAATCATACACCCTTAGGAAATGATGGGCATACAAACTTTTATAATACCATTGTCGGTCATAATCTAGGATGTGTGCAACAAAATATTGTATCAAATTCTTTGTCCACATCCTCTAAAATATCTTCTCCTACTAATCAAGAACTTCTTTTACCTAAACTTCTTCATGCTAAGGTGATTTTTAGGCCTAAATGTAGAAAGAAGCATAGTCAAAAACTAATGAATCTTTCATTTTGCATGTATCAATGTTATCATGATCAATCTACTAATAATTTTCAAGCTTTACATTTTAAGATACAAGAACTCATTAATAATGGGGCTATTAAAATATATCATGATAGAAAGCTCTCTTTTTCCTCTAATTTCTTTGGTTAACATTTAAGTCCCTATTATGCTTCTCCACATCATGTAACATTGTTGGCCTTCTTTCTAGGGGCTCATTTTCATACATGGTTTTCTTTGCGAGTACAATGTAATAGGTTTTTTTATTTTCTCTTGTTCCTATACGTGGGTGGAAAGGGGAATTAGCTTCTTCTTTTTCACTTTCTCTTGGATCCATTATAAATCCTTTGGTGAATGTTATTAGTTTATTATGTCACATCCAATTTTATATTATTAGCAAGTAGGTTTTACATGGTAGATAGATCACTTGCCTTAGAGACTCATAATATTGTATCCTCTTTTTCAAGGATTGCATTTTTTACTTCTTGCATGATGTCTCTACATTCTATCCTTCCATGACCTTGTAGGAGTTGTGACCTCTTTGGTTTGGACTAGGTGTTTCTTGTGGATACTATCTTGATGTTTCAAGTTTTCTATCCTCCTTCATCACTTCCTTAAGATGTTAAAATAAGCAATTATTTTTCCATCTTAACAGGGGGAGTACATGATCCCTCTATTCATTTGATATGTTCAAACATGCCATATAGAGTACACTCGAATGACACAACTTACTAGGGCCAACTACTCTCTCCTTTTACACGTCTTGGATTGGTTGACTAGCATGATTCTCTTGGCACTTTCTATGGCTTGTTTGACCTCTCCTTTGAGACTAGGTTGACCTAGGTTGACATAGCCTAAACTAGGTTGACCTAGGTTGATCTAGTCCTCCTAGGTCAACCTAATCTAGTGCTAGGTTGACCCAGGTGAACCTAGTCCCTAGTGATTGTGGGGTTAAGGGCCCAAAAGTCCTTGATTTTTCCAATTATTTAATTATATTCCCCCATCAGCCTAAGCTTTTTTCCTCCACATAAAATAGTATAAAAGGAGGTTTGGGGGATTCATTTTCATATCTCATCTCAATCATTTCTCAAGTAAGTCAAGCTCTTTCTTTATAGTGAAGATTTATGCCTTTTGCATTCAAGGAATTCAAGCATTCAAATAAGGAGATTTCTATTTAGAATTGACGAATCCTTTGTAAGAATTTCCTCTTCAAGATCTAACATATTAGTGCTCATCAAGGGAGGAGATCTACATTGAAGCATTCATCTTCTTTTTCATTGATACATATTAATATCCATGGCACTATGATGGAATGATGATAGATCTATTGTAAAGTGTGGAGATACCCTACATTACTAGTTCAAGACCTACAATACATTACATACACATGGGCAAGCTGAATCCAAACATTTACCTTGTTTTTTATAATAATTTACATTTATATTTCTCATTTATGCTTAATTCCTGAACCTAGGGCTTGACCAAGACAATCCCACCCCCCACCCCCCCCCCCCCAAAAAAAAAAGGCCAAACCTTTCTTTACTGTGTTGATTTACAGGTTGGGAGCGAAAACAATTACAAATCTTGAACCTACAATTTGCAAGCTTTCTTGATTCATTAGTTTTGGAGTCACGGACCATGTAGGATGTCTTCTCAAGTTGACCTAGTCCTTCAACCTCAGATTTCAGGAAGATTTATGTGTTTTTCTCCTTTCATCATTTCATTACAATATGTGTGTACAGATATTCAAATATAGTTCAGATTCATGATTTTTGGAGCCTATTAAGGGTCAATATTTTTTTTGTATTTCAGTCCTCTTTACAATCCATATTTTTTATTAGCACCCATCTCCCTTTGGATCCTAACTAATCTATATTTATAATGGCTCAGTGCCACATAAAGTAGAAGTCTACATCCTATTAATGTCCTTCCATTTTACCACTAAACATCTATTATAATGAGGTGATTACAATTTAAAAGGAGAATATCTTTCATTAGAAATTAAATACAAATCGAAGGATCATGGTATTAATTACATTCTAACCAGTGTATGAGGTGAATCTCTTAATAGAATGGTCCTAATAGGCCTATTGTAAATCTCCTAATAGAGTTCTCACTTTAGTGTGATGTAAAAATCCTTTAATAAAGGTAGACTAAACAATATTGTAAGCTCTTAGAAGGGAAGAGCCCTCATAGGGTAGATAATCAAAATTGCTTAAACTTTGTAGTCCTAATAGACACACTTTATTGTTGCAATAGTGAAGAATTTGTGGGTATCATCCCCACCACAATTTTCCCTTCACCTTGGAGGGTTTTTTCATTATGACATATGGTTTCATGTGTTGATTTATTGTTTATGTGTGTTATTCATGTTATTAGATGCTAGATTTGACATTACATGTTGATATATGATGTTACATAGTAAAGGTTAAAGGTTGAGATGTGTAGTCAATTAAGTTTGAATGTGATTTATTTTTGAAGTGGTAAAAGTTTTATAGATCCCAATTCACACCTGCCCTCCACCCCCTCAACATCTCACTTTTCCTATTAGATTTCCATTAGTTTTCTTTAATATTTAACTTTCAAATGATTTCACTTTTCTTTCTTGCTTGGTAGCCATGACAATTCCTTTCTTACACCCTTACTATACAATAGGTTTAGTTAAGCCATATTTTCTTTGTGGCCATTGATGTAACTAAAATTTATTGACCTCTTTATTTGCTTCTTTAAGAATTTGGTATTGGTCTAATCAGATATGAAGGACATAAATTGATGAGAAGGATTTACAAGAAAATGAGCCATTCTAAATATGATGTAGGAAAAGTGTGTGCCCTCTACAATGGCCTACATGCTCACCCATTGAGCCTTTTGCACATCCAATTGATGCATCCCATTCATCATCAAACCCAAACTTCTCAATCCTAATAATAGCAATATTAGGCATTATGGCCACTTCCTTTCTCCTAATCACCTACTATGTCATTCTGACCAAATACTATGTCAAAAGGGAGAGACTAGATTGCTACCTCCGTGGAAATATTAGGTTTTATGACTGCCCAAATCCTAAACCATGGGTTCTTAAGAGAAATGGGCTTGAAGATTCTATGATTCAATCAATACCAATGTTCAACTTCAAAGAATGGGATGGTTTTGTTGATTGTGCAATTTTCTTGAATAAGTTTTAGGGAAGTGAAACCCTAAAGTTATTTCCTACATGCAACCATGCATTCCATGTGCATTGTATTGAGTTGTGTTTGCAATCAAAATATAGTTGTCCCATGTGCCATGCTTATATTTTCACCACTGGACTTGTTGACAATACCCAACCTACAAACAATGAGTTATCAGTAAGTCTTGATCTGCAAAATGATAGTTTCCATTCAGAACTTAGGGTTTTTGTATCTCCATTGGAGAATGGAAACTAGGTTAGTGTAAGGAAACTTAGGTGCAAAAATAACTTCCTACACTAATCTCTTAAGAGAAGTATGGTGCAAATCCTATTAAAATCTTTTCACTTACAGATTCAATATCATGTAAACAACAATATTTTAGCCAAGCAAGCATAAAGAAAATAGACAGAGAAAGAAACACATAACACAAAGATTTTTCGGTGGGGAAAACCTTTTGGTAAAACAACCCCACCCCTTCAAAACCTGCACAATGCATTATCTTTAACAGAAGGTTACAATACACTTGCAATGCAAGTTCAACAACAACAATCGAAGACTCCAGCAACACCTCAATACCTGCACACTCTCCTCTTCCTCTCTCTTGCATTTACAACATGCAATACTACTTTTATGAACATCTTAAGACCCAACAACATACCCATAAAGGAGTTGGGAATTTTTCATGGCTCAACCACCAAGAACCATGCACAATGCTACATGTACATGCAATACCAAGAAAAGGGCATCCATCCCTTGAATAGGCAATGACAGCTTGTCATAGAATCCACCAAAAATAGCAGTCATAAGAGAAGTGTACGAGAATCAGTCATACCAACCTATTTTTGGCATATTCTCTTACACACACCAACCACTCATTCTTGGGTGCCCAAATAGGCCCCATGTCATAAGATGCTCTTACACCTATCATAGCTCATTCCTTAAATAGCTCTTATACGTCATAGGTGTTGGCACTCGAAATTGCATGGTCAATTTTGAGCACCATTGAAAAATTGAGTCCTATAAATGCTTTGTGAAGCCTATGTACCTAGCTATTGAGTTAATGCATAAATGGTGTTTAATGTTTCTAACACCCTTCATTTAGCCCGTTCACATATTTTGTAATGATAAATTGATATTTGGAGCTCTTTGGTGAAGTCTTGTTTTGAGCCAATGTCTAATTTGCACTTTACCCCAAATGTCAAACAGTGATAGGAGGTTGTGTTTGCCAGTGAATATCTTTAACCTAGAATTGTGTCATGACCTACCACTTTGGGATTATCTAGTGTCTATACCTGAGAACCTATGTTTCAGATTTTGAGTCATTTTGAATCAGTTTGACTAGGTCTTGAATCTATCAAAGTTGGTCAGTTACTATTTCCATTCATTTCCAATTTATTCATAGCCCTGTTTGACAAGCTATAACTTTTAACCACTTGAAAAAAATGAGAAAATTCCTTTTGCATTGCATTATAGATGTCAGAGACTTGTTTTCTTTCAAGTTTCAGCTCTTGACAAATCCATTTGATCAATTTTCAAACGTGATTCCAAATGGAATTTCTATCTTTTCACTGGTATCAACATTTTCAGATTTGTCAGGACCCCTGTTCGAGATGTTATAACTTTAATTCCATGATAGGTAAAGTTTAATGAATTGTACCACTGTGTTTCACTTTGAAAATATTTTAAGTGTGTCAATTTTCAAATCTTGACAAATCCATTCGCATACTCTTCCAGGTCAATTCCATTTGCCAAAATCACTATCTTGCCATTGTTCCAATCTGCAAAATCTAAGTGGCCTACTTTGAGCATCTTCCATTTGTGTCTTGTTATTCATCATGAGCCCAAATCATAGATCTATAATGTCCTCATGACAGAGAACTAGTATGCCATTTTTCATTTCCCCATGTGCTCATTTGCCTAGTTTTCCAAGCTGATTCCAAACCTAGTTTTTTGTTTTCTGACATGTTTTCTTGCAGGTAAATCTGAGAAGGCAACTTTGACTATCAATATCTTTTGACCTCAAATTCTTCATGAAACAAGATTCGACAGGGTACAAGAATGTAGAGCAAAGACTCAATTTTAGGGCATGATCAGTTGATTTGGTTAGTTTTCAAAGTCAGTCAATGGACCTCCTGGCGCATATTTGACAATTGACTAAACATTGAAAAATGAGTTTTAAAAGTGGTTTTTAGTGGTCAAACTTGATTCTAATCAGCATCAAATGGTCAATGGGTTAATTTAGAGTATTAGTTGTTTGAATTTTTTTTTTTTTTTAGCCAGTCTCGTTTCAAGGCCCAACTAAATGCTATCAGATTGATGTGATGATTGCTAGCAAGGTTGCTATTGTGTGTGGATATGGAGATGTTGGCAAGGGTTGTACTACAACCATGAAGGCTATCGAAGCTAGAGTCATTGTCATAGAGATTGATCCAATTTGTGCTCTACAAGCCCTAATGGAAGGTATCCCTATTCTCACTCTAGAAGATGTGGTGAGCACTGCAGATATCTTTGTTACAAAAACAGGGAACAAGGATACTATTATGGTGGATGACATGAGGAAGATGAAGAAAAATGCCATTATTTACAACATTGGTCACTTTGACAACAAGATTGACATGCATGGTCTTAAAACCTTCCCTAGCATTAAGAAGATAACAATCAAGCCTCAGACAGACCGATGGGTGTTCCCTAAAACAAATAACGATATCATTATCCTTGCAGAGGATCATCTCATGAACTTGGGTTGTGCCACTAGACACCCAAGTTTTGTCATGTCTTGCTCATTCACAAACTAGGTAATTGTGCAATTGAAGCTTTGGAATGAAAGGAAAATAGACAAGTATGAGAAGAAGGTATACATCTTGCCCAAGCATCTGGATGAGAAGGTAGTTGCACTATATTTGCCCAAGTTGGGTGCCAGACTTACAAAGCTTTCTGTCGATCAAGATGCTTACATTAATGTTCTCGTTGAGGGACCTTACAAGCCTGTCCACTATCAATACTGAGCTAAGCATGATTATCTCATGGCTTGTTTGTGAAGAGTTGTTTTGATTATATCAATTGGAGCACAAAATAGTTTTGGCATATTCATTATTTTTCTATAGTGAGTGATCAGAGTACTACCTTTGAATGACATTGAGTTGTGAGATGAAGTAAATTAAGATAAAGTCATAGTCTAAATAATGAAAAAGGTGGCCAAATTGGTCAATCCTTTGCTTGAGAAGTGACCCAAGCAGTTTGGAATCAGAGGAGTGCTGCCACCCAAGAAGGATCTACACCGCTTCATCAAATGGACCAAGATCATTTGCATCTAGCAGCAGCGCCGCATTCTCAAGCAGTGTCTCAAGACCAAAAGACAAATTTACAAAAAGGAAAGACTCATAGTTTCAAGGCAAGATCCATGTGAGCTAGCATTAAAAAGAAAGAACATGCAACGTGATCAGACGTGGACTGAAGACATTGAAAAGCCAATATCCCACATCGCCCTCATAAAGGGATTTTTTGGTATTTAAGTAATATTGCACTCCAATGTATTATTGTCAATAAGCCACACACTTTTGAAAGGAAGCAGCTTTGTGGTGAGCAAGTGATGTCACCGCTCTCAAAGCATAATTTTAAATAAAACTACAATAGTGATGACATGGTGAATCCACACTCAAAGGCATCTAGATAATGACAAGTGTCACGATCGAATGGCGCCTGCATTCCCGCAAAAGAAAAGTGCAAGGAAGTTAAAAAATGTGGGGAAGCGAGCAATTGACATGTGGCGACATGGGCTTTGAGTGCAATGATGTGGTGGGAACATGCAAGTTTAGGTGGGTGCACAAGATAACGCCATGCGGCAGAGATCGACAATGCCTGCAATCTCGCATTTCTAAGTTGCACCCTAGATAAATAATGTGGGATTACAGAATGGCAACGCGTGGTAGTGGGTCACATATGTGATGACATGGTGGATGAAGTAGATCGAGAAACCAATTGGAGACTTCCACGTGGCAGTTGGTCAACTAAAGGTTGACCCCATATTTAAAGGGCCAGGGAAAAATAAAAAAATAAAATAATAATAATATTTTATTATTATTTTTGGATGCACATCAAAATTTTTAAAATCAAAAGTGGGCCTTTTTATATAGTTTTACCTTTAAAGCATTTTAAATTTTTTGAAATTTAAAATCAAATTGAGTTTCAGACCTGAACTTTTATAGCCAAAAGAGCGTTTTTCAAATTGAGATTCTAAGCATTTTCAAATAGCTAGATAACGACAAAATCGAGAAGAGCTGAATTTTCCATTTCTAGAGTCATATTCTACACAAGTGTTCACCAATTTGTGCTATAGGTCATTTTGTGGAATCTGGGGTATTGGCAGCATAATATAGAAAACTCTTCATTGATCATTAAGAGTGGTTAAAAGATAGATGTGGAGGCTTGTTGTATCTTGGGTATGGAGGAAAACTAATCCGAAAATTTTATTTTGCCTTTGAGGTCTTATAACTGATTTTCACCTTTCACTTTGAGTTAAATTTTGACATCAGAAGTTAGTTACCTTTCCAAATCAAAATATTTGAGATTCTTTGTGCGTTTGAGAGCAAAAATGATGATATTTGATTTTCAATTAGAAGGAGAAGTTAGAGAGATGTTTTTAATCTTCTTAGGAAGGATTTCCAAAGGGACACATGTCAATTTCAAATTCAATCCAGGAATTTCCCTCCTCATATTTATTCTTCTTTCTTCTCTAAAAGGGTTGTTGGTTGGTTTTCAATTTCTAGTTCTTAGAGCTCTGCTCAGGCTGTGAAAGCCACACACCCAACATTTCTCTATTGTATTAAACAACATTTCATGTTTTATGTAGATAGTTCTAGTCTATTAGATGATTTACGATTTAGTTTCTGCACATCTTTCATGCATTTGTTTTCAAGGAGAATGAATAAAATACAGCAAAGGTTTCCAAATTCAATTTGAGTCTTGTCTCTTGTTTATGGATCTATAATCTTTTCTAGTTTGTGATCAAGGATCATAGATTAGGTTGCATCTCATTTAGTGATGTATGTGATTGAAATATCTTTCTGATGGAATAAAGAGCCATGTAATTTCTTGGTGTCTATCATAGGGTTTATAGATTTCATGAAAGGATTGTCTGAGTATGAGATTCATTTTTGATGTAGATGTCTATTCACAAGGTGACAGATAGATCAGGGATCTTGATGTAGGGATTATGTCATAGATCTAAATGAGATGTGTGGTTGTAATTCATTTAATTACCCAATAGATAAGGCACTAATCACAAATAAGATCATTAAATTTTGTTGCTCATACCTAGGTCTTGTTGTCATCAATCTATTAAATCATTTTCATTTTATGTTGAAAGGTATTCAAAGTATAACTTGCACTTAGCTTTCCAGTTTCATGAGTCATGTTATTAGATATTTCATGCTTGTGATCTCTTGGTTAAGCATAGAAGAATTAGGTATTTTATCTGCTATTCTAGATCCTGATTATGCTTATTGCACTGGTCACATGGTCAGATCTTAAGAGGTTCACCTGCCTAGGTTTTGTAGAGCCTGAAGTGCAGAAGGAGTACAGCCTTATATTGGCCTAGGTTCTTGATGAAGTGTGTCCATTATTGGAGATAGCTACCCATAGACACATTCTTGCCTTGCATACTTGGTTGTTTAAACATTGTTAAATTAGGAGCCAACAATAGGAATCCATCATAACCATTTCAGCCATGATCTCCTTCACACACTTCAGGATACTGACACATGTAAGTGATCAACATGCCACCTAGACATGTACACTCACATTTACATATTATTTGCAAAAATACATTTACAAAACAAATAATAATAAAAACAATAATTATACAAGGTTGAGACACCTTATTCCTAACATTCTCCCACTTGTCGAACACCTTGTAAGAGCAATAGGAACATAATAGGAACATAATAGGAACTAACCACTATAGGCCAAAAGGCCCATAGACTCCGAACACCATCTAAACTTCTTAGTGCCCACTGGTTTAATTAATGCATCTACAACTTTCTTCGCAGTATCTATCTTCTCCAAATTTTCCTTTCCATCTTCCACCATATCTCTCACAAAGTGAAACTGCACATCAATGTGCTTCGTTCTGGCATGGAAAGTTTGATTCTTTGCAAGGCAAATAGCACTCTGACTATAACACAAAATAGTAATCTATTTTGCATCAACACCAACACCAAAACACAATCTCTTAAGCCAAATGGCTTCCTTACAAACATGAGTAGCAGCCATGTACTCAGCTTCTATAGTGGACAAAGCAACCATAGGTTGTCACTTACTCATCCAACTGATGGCACCACCAAACATAGTGAACACATAAGCACTAGTGGATCTCCTACGGTCAATATCACTTGCCCAATCTAAATCCACAAAACCATGAATACAAACTGAATGCCAAGATCTAGAAGAGTTACCATGATAACATATGGAGTAATCTGATGTACCCCTCAAATATCTGAATACTCACTTTACTTCATCCCAATGTACTCGTCCAAGATTAGCCATAAACAAACTTAGAACTCCCACTGCTTGGGCAATGTCTAGTCTAGTACAAACCATAGCATACATAAGACTGCCAATTGCACTAGCATAAGGTACTCTACTCATGTCCTCCATCTCACTAGGAGATTTTGGTCAATCATCTATAGATAACTTTGTTCCCATAGGAATAGGAACACATAGTGGTCTACAATCTGCCATGCTGAACCTATCCAACACAGACTTCACATACTTACTTTGACTCAACCAAAGTTTTTTGTTAGACTTGTCTCTATTGATTTCCATACCTAAGATGTACCTAGCTTCCCCAAGATCTTTCATCTCAAACTGTGCTGACAACTGAGATTTAAAATCAAAAATCATACTCTTACCTTTCCCAAATAGCAACATATCATCAACATATAATGCAACAATAAGAAGGTGATCATTTTCAATTTTGAAATAAACACAATGATCTGATTTTGATCTTACAAATCCAATTGACAACACAAAGGCATCAAAATTAAGGTACCACATGATAGGAGATTGCTTACAACCATATAGAGATTTCTTTAATCTACAAACAAAGATTCTTTACCTTTAACAATGTAGTGCTCAGGTTGTGACGTATAAATCTCTTCCTCCAAATCACCATGAAGGAAAGATGTCTTCACATCCATTTGTTCTATCTCTAAATCATATGATGCAGCAAGAGATAACAAAAATCTAATGGATGTCAACTTTGCAATAGGAGAGAATATTTTACCATAATCTATTCCCTCTACCTGTGAATACCCTTTTGCAACAAATCTAGCTTTGTACCTTTCAACACTACCATCTGCGCATAATTTCTTCTTGAACACCCATTTACAGCCAACATATTTTCTCCCTTTAGGAAAAGGTACAAGGTCCCAAGGTTTTTTTTTCTCTAATGAAGCCATCTCATCATCCATAGCCTCAATCCAGGAACCTACATCTTCCATGCCCAAAGCCTCTTTCACAAATCTAGGCTCATCAGTGTTAGTAATCAAAGCAAAAGCACAATTGGAATCTAACATAGAATAACCAAACATTTTTGGTTGCTTTCTTTCTCTTGTGGATCTCCTCAAGAGCTGAGGTTGAGGTTTTTCTTCTTCTTCTTCTGAACTTTCAGAGCTGCTAGAGCTCTCCTCATCATTAGACCCAACATGGTCTCTCTGTTCAGTCTTCTCAGGGGTAGGAGGCAACTAAACAACATCTTTTTCCTTTTCTTTTTCATCTGGTTGTAGCACAATAGGAGAAGATGTTAGCTCTCTAAAAATAACATTTCTACTATACAACACCTTACTAGTCATAGGATACCAAAGCTTGTATCCTTTCACACCAGCACTGTAGCTGATGAAAATACATTTAACAGCTTTGTTTTCCAACTTAGATCTTTTCTCCTTTGGAACATATGCATAAGCTTCACAACCAAAAACACGAAGATGTCTAATTGAAGGCTTCTTACTAGACCACACCTCCATATGTGTCTTACCATCAAGGGTTGATGTAGGAGATCTGTTAACCATATAGCAAGCAATGGCCAAAACTTTGTCCCAAAACCTTTGTTCTAAACCAGCTCCACTAAGCATACTCCTAGCCTTCTCCATCAGTGTCTTGTTCATTCTCTCTGCAACTCCATTTTGCTTTGGGGTATAAAGATTTGTCTTATGCCTCTTGATACCTTGTTCTTTACAAAACTATTCAAACTCTACTGAGCAAAACTCACCAGCATTGTCAGTTCTCACACAATTAATCTTCTTACTAGTCTGATTCTCTACAAGTCTTTAATTTCCTTGAATCAACTAAAGACTTGTGTCTTACTTTTAAGGAAATAAATCCATGTCCTTATAATGTAATCATCTATGAAAGATACAAAAAAAATAAACTTGGAGATTGAAGGAACTTTTATAGGACCAAACACATCAAAATGAATAAGATCCAAAACATTAGAAGATTTGTGAGGACTAGAGTAAACTGAACACGATTTTGTTTACCATAGACACAATGTTCATAGAAGTCAAACTCAAGATTGCAATCATTTAACCCCTCAACAAGATTTTTATTTTTCAGGGTTCTGAGACCCTTTTCACCAATGTGACCAAATCTCAAATGCCACAACATTGTCTTTTCTGCAGGAAGCTTACCTTCCAAAGTGTTTGCATTGCCATCAGAACCAATAACCACAGTATTCTTCACTACTCATTCAGATGGTGAGGATGAAGAACTATTACATAGAGGAATACATGCATCTAGCTAAAATAAGGTACCTCTCCTAGTACCCCTTGCAAGCACAATCGATCCTCTCATCATCTTGCATCCTTCTTTTGAAAAAACAACTTGCACACCTACATCATTCATCATACTTATAGATAATAGGTTTTGTGCCAAACCTGGAATGTGCATAACTCTATTGATTCCCTTTACTCATCCATCAGGAAATTTGATAATAAACCTTCTGTGTCCAACTATATTTAGGTGAGAATCATCACCTAAGTACACCTTTCCACCATTGAACTCTTCATATTTTGAGAGCCAATTTCGATGAGAGGTCATGAGAAAAGATGCGCCCAAGTCAACCAACCACACATCATCAGATGCATGGGCTGCCAAAGCTACGATGAATGCATCGCCATCTTCTTGAGATCTTTCTGAAGCTGAATCTAAACCTTTCTTCTTCTTCTTTGGCTCTTTGCAATCTTTACGAAAGTGCCCAGATTTATGATGCAAGAGCATCTAGAGGTATAAGGGTAATCCTATGTCACCCAAAAAAATGTACTTAGCCTTAGTTTTTGTTTGATGTGTTTTCATTTTTGGATACCCATTTGGGTCAAATAAAGGTTCCAACTATCACAGTTCCACTATCAGTGTTCTAGGATAGAGTATTTGAACACCTTAGGATACGTACAAATGCCAAAAAAATAGGAGTATGTAATTGAGCCATCATTTTGGTGAATTAGAAGGTGTAAATTGGTTGGATGAATGTAATTTAGAGCATTCCAAAAAAAGAATCAAGTCAAAAGGCCCCACGGTGTGAAAGTTATCATAGTTTTTCTATTTTTGGAGACCTCCTAAGAATGCTTCAAAATTAGGTTAGGGGCATTAAATGACATGAAAAAGGGCCAAAAAATGGGGAATGATAAAATTTGGTCCATAGGGCTATAAAGCACTTCAAGAGCTTTCTGGAAATGTAAATGGTTTGTCAATCAGAGCTACGGTTCAAAAGTTATGCCTCCCAAAAGTTTGATTACCATTTATAGATTCTTCTAGTTTTGCGCCAACTTCTAATGCAGCTTTTGGAGCCTTCTATTTGGTTGGTGGATGCCAACTAGCACTTTCTAGAATGTATTCCTAATCCTTAACCCTTTGGGGTCTATTTAAGGACATTTCTAGCATTATAAAAGGCAATTTAGAGTGGAGTTTGAGAGAAGGTATTGGGAGAAAAATTTATCTCCATATTTATGCTATTGTAAGCCCATAGGGCATGTTTTGAAGTCTGTTTTCTCTACACTGAATGTATTAGCATATTTACAAAGTTAATAAAATTTCTCTTTCCTGTTGTGTCCATTCTATGCTTGGGTTGTGTCCCCATCAGTTAATCACAGTTCCAACATTTTTCCTTGGACTTTTTGGAAGTCTTTGACTTCCCACGAGATTTGGATCTACCCTTATTGTCAAACTTATTGTCATTTTTCTTTCCTCTTTCTGTGGATCTCCTACACTCAACAAGGGCTTCTTTTTCCAAAATGGAAGCCTTTCTCCACATCTCCTCTGATAGCAGTGAAGACACCACATCACCCATTTTGAAAGTGACTAGCATGCTTCCGAGAGCCATCACAAGATGGTCCCATGAATCTGGTAAAGAACACAAAAGTGTGTAGCAATGATCCTCCTCCTCTAACTTGACACCAACTGATGTCAACTATGCAGCTAGTATATTAAATGCATTTAAATGATCTATTAAGGATCTACCTTCCTCCATTCATAGAGACTACAAATTTTTCCTCAGGAACAACTTGTTCACCAAAGATTTGGCCTGATACATAGCCCCAAGTCTTTCCCACAAACTATATGTAGTTTTCTCATCTAGAACATTCAAAAGGATTGCATCAGTTAAATAGAGTCTTATGAGACCCTTAGCTTTATGGTCTTTGATATCCCAATCTTCTTGAGCTACAGTTTCTAGTTTTGTAGCATTTGAAGTCACTTCCCATAGGTCACAATCTTCCAACATGTCTTCCATTTTGAGTTTCCACAACTCAAAATTAGTGCCATTAAATTTCTCCACCTCCATTCTTCCATATGATGAACTTGCCATCTCAATTTACAAATAAGATTTGGGATGCTCTGCACAAGACTCCCACTCAACTTGAGATTAGCTCAAAAAACCCTATCCAACAACTAGGATCAAAAGTTGATCAGGCTCTGATACCACTTGTAAGGAAACTCAAGTGCGGAAATAGCTTCCTACACTAATCTCTTGAGAGAAGTATGGTGAAAATCCTATTAAAATATTTTCACTTACAGATTCAATATCATGTAAACAACAATATTTCAGCCAAGCAAGCATAAAGAAAATAGACAGAGAAAGAAAAACATAACACAAAGATTTTTCAGTGGGGAAAAATCTTTTGGTAAAACAAACCCACCCCTTCAAAACTTGTACAATGTATTATCTTCAACACAAGGTTACAATACACTTGCAATGCAAGTTTAACAGCAACAATAGAAGACTCCAGCAGCACCTTAGTACTTGCACACTCTCCTCTTCCTCTCTCTTGCATTTACAACATGCAATACTACTTTTATGAACATCTTAAGACCCAACAACATGCCCACAAAGGAGTTGGGCATTTTTCATGGCCCAACCACCAAGAACCATGCATAATGCCATGTGTACATGCAATACCAAGAAAAGGGCATCCATCCCTTGAATAGGCAATGACAGCTTGTCATAGAATCCACCAAAAATAGCGGTCACAAGAGAAGTGTAAGGGAATCTGTCATACCAACCTATTTTTGGCATATTCTCTTACACACACCAACCACTCATTCTTGGGCACCCAAATAGGCCCCATGTCATAAGATGCTCTTACACTTGTCATAGCTCATTCCTTAAATAGCTCTTACGTGTCATAGGAATCTATCATAACCATTTCAGCCATGATCTCCTTCACACACTTCAAGATGCCGACACATGTAAGTGATCAACATGCCAACTAGACATGTACACTCACATTTACATATTATTTGCAAAATACATTTAAAAAAATAATAATAATAAGAATAGGAATTATATAAGGTTGAGACACCTTATTCCGAATAGTTAGCACATGTATAGAGATTGATTTAAGTGAGCATACAAGAATGAATATGGGAGAGGGTCTCCATCCTCACCCCTTCCATCATAGTAGGAAAGTGTGAACTCTCCTCATTCTAGGCATGCTATTGGCCTATTGCAATGACCACAACTAAAATAATGTTGGCACTAGCACCAACCATTGCAAAACCAATCAATTTGGTTAGCATGTCAAACTCTAACAATGTTGGTGTTGTCTTCTTCAACACCTTTTTCACAACCCCTTCTATTTTGACAACCTCTTGTAGCTCTCCTACATTCTTATTATACACAACAACTATAATGTCTTTATCTTTATTTTCAACAAGGGAAGTTTAATTGAGGTGGACCTCAAGTTTCTTAATAAAAATTTCTTTTATCTTTATTATTTCTCATATTGTTGGAGGCATGTTGAAAATTTTCCTACATCCTTTTCATTTTAGTGTTGAGATAATTGTACCATAAATATTAACAATGTTATTTCAATTGTTTTTTCTATCACCTAGCTACCAACTCACCTTCAAAATGTTTTGTGCAAGTATATTTTTTTATTGCTAACTCACATTAAGGAATGAAAATCAATAATCAATACCTAGAAAAGTGATAATCATAAACCATGTCAAAGCCCACATAACCCTTCAAAAATTATCAATTTCCAAATTTTTTAGCATTGCTTTTTGATAGTTTGGTGTAAGACTGTCAGAATGTCTTAACAATCCAGCCCAAGCTTCACTAGGATAACAAGTCTATCTACATAATAATTAGTGAATTTTTTACTTAATTAAAAATATTATTCAAAATATGATAACAATATTTTTCATCGTATTCTAATAAATTTAGACTTCAAAATAACAATTATTGAATTAATGTTGAATTTTTTAAATGAATGATTTTATATAAGTTATAATTTGAACTTTTATCTTCAAATCTATATAATTTATTTGTTTGGATCATTACTTTATCTTTACCTAATTATTTTTAATTTATTTAATATTTTTAACTAAACCATTATTAATTAAAATTATTATAACTAAAATAGTTAATTGTAATATAAATAGAGGCAAGTACTTAGCCACTATGTGGCACTTGTTTCATGTAATGACATTTATTAAAAGTATTCTTATCAAATATATACCATGCTTGCTTCCCTAAGATAACATTAGGTGAGTAATCAAGACAAATATTTCAGAAAATAATATTTTTCACATAGTTTTAGAATCTTTTATTGGTTGCCAATGTGAAACAATCATTTAGGTCACATCAAATAAAATGTATCTAAAGGTTTAAGAAAAAATATTGAAAAGAGATGCCCACTACACCAAAATGTGGCTTGTGCATGTGGTTCACAACAACTTGGTGGTAGACAACGAGGCCTATGGTTTCATCTTCTCATGAGAACAAATGTTGGGATGATTCCATTCATAGGTATCATTTCCACACGAAGCTCAATTACACCAATGATTTATGTGATTGTTGATTGTTTCCTTTCGCCACAACTAAAATTATGTGAAATTGACCCTCTTGTAGCATTTGAGAAAATATCCAAATCAAATCCATGAAGCCCAAGAATACCTACATGTACAAAACCTGTCACAAAGAAGAAAAAGATAAGAAGAGGCAAGGGTTTGATCTAAAAACAAACAAAATGTATATTCAAATGAAGAAAAAATTATTTAACATATTAATAATTACAAAGAGATCAATACTTATAAAAGGAGATTGAAACCCAAGAAGGGTAACCTAATCAGTTACCAAAGGTAACCTAAAGGGGAAAGCTATTTAATAATTACTAATTATTTATTAAATAGAGAAATTTAAAAATGCATAAAGTGAAATCTTAAAAAGGGAGAAAAGGCAATTTAATAAATGAAATGAAATTATCCTTTTTCTCTAACACCCCCCTTAAGATGAGCAACACTGTAGCTACCAACAATGAAGTGCTAAAAGAAAACTTGGGTCCCAACAACAAGGCATGATGAGGTACCCAATCACAAAAAAATCTCTATGAAATAGAGAAATAGAGAAAATCCAATGGGAAAAACTCTACTCCAAAAAGAGAGCAAAAAAATCTATTGAAGGACTACAAAAGCCTCCAACTAGAGGAATGTTCCAAAAAATAGGAACAAAAAGTGATCATGAAGAAAACCACTAAAGCATGAAGAAGTTGCAAACTCTATCAAAAATAAATTGCTGATCTATAGAACCTCAAAGTAGGAATGAAAAGAAGAGTCTCTATATATGGTAGATGATCCATCTCGCCAAAATGCATAGATATCCAGCCACTGTAATCACCTAGTGCATAGAATTAAATACTAAATACATAGCTCACTCCAATGAACCAAGGAAGCTTTAGAAACAACAAGATAAACCCCCCTTAATGCATACAAGGGTGAGTTGACTGGTAGCTGAGAAAGTGGGCCAAAAAATCTCTTGCAAAACATAAAGAACTAGCCACATCAAGAGTGAGGTACCAACACCTATAAAGGAATGTGTCACTAAAACATCATGGGGCTAATGTCATGAAAGGGACACTCACTTAACAAAGGAAGAGGGTACTAAATGGCAATCAACTATCCCACCATTACACTTTATAATATAGTGCAAGTACAATAAATCACAATGATAAAAAAGGATCCTAAAAAGGAAGGAGCGGCACTTTATCTTAGTGTGTTTGCATAAAAATTCTTACAAATGATATCAATAATGATTAGAAAGGTAAAAAAGATGATACAATAGATAGTACAACCAAAAAGAAGAGATCCCATGCCAAGAAAATGATCCTTGGACCTGAAATAGCCAAGATATCCATCATAGAGCAAAAAGGAAAAAACCATGATAGAAAGAGCATGGAGTAGCATTTGAAAGAAATTACATCATTTCTAAAAAGTAGATAGAACTAACTTTCAAAAAATATAACATTTTGAAAAAATGAAGATGGGATGCTCAAGATATGCCCTCTAGAGTGAAAACTGAACATTTGGCTTTGACTATCAAAATAGGCAACCAAACTGCATCAAAACCCAAAAACACCTACACAATTGTCTTCATCTTGGAACTAGCTTTCTAATGCATTTTTTGGATTAAAAAATGCATCTATTGGTCAAGTTATGGAGAAAAAACTAATAGGGTGCTTGGAAATGCATTATTTTTTTATTTTTTTAATAATAAAAAAACCTTCAAAAAAAAGTGCCACCAGTGGGTGGAGGCAAAGTAGAGAAGGGGTGACAGAGTCACTGGTGGTAGTGGCAAGTAGGTGGCACCACTAGTGGTAGCCACTTGCGTGAATCTTTTCTTCATCTAAATATATAGTTTGTGTGTTTTTAGATAAAACCCTTGCCTCTGTTTGTCCTTTTCTTCTCCATAATAGGTTTTGTACATGTAGGTATTCTTGGGCTTCATGGATTTGATTTGCATATTTTCTCAAATCCTACACCTTTGAAATCTTATCATCTCATGTCGGCCTCATCCTCTCTTAGAGATATCACATTAGAAAAAAATTAAGCTTGAAAAAATAAGGCAACTTACACTATAACACTTTTAGACTAGGATTTGGCCATAGTGTCATGCAATTAGTTGAATGAGAGGATGTCAAATAGTTTCCATCATTAACTCAAGTTATGATGGAAAGGGAGCATACTTATAATAATTTCATGTGAATCATCACAATAGGTGGCAAGCCTTCAATTATTTGTGTGGGCAGGAGGACATGACTCTTTATAAAGGGATCATTCAACAAGATTATGTGATGATTCACATTAATGATTCAATTTTTGTGTGCTCTAAGTATTGCTGAAAAAAGGACACAAATTGTGGATTTTATGAGATTAAAAAAACTATCAATTAATGATAAAAAGACAAGTTGTTAAATTCCCACTCCAACTACAACTGGCAACAGTCATTTACAGATGGAAAGGGGCTACTAACATGTGTTGTTGAGGGTAATTTTTTGGTTTGATGGTTATGCACTACCTTTTCATTTTAATCTTCGATGTTTTTTATTTAATATTTAGTAATAGCCAAACCTAAAACAAGGCTATGCCAAAAAATTCTAAAGAGTTGGTGTTTGAACTAGGTGATAGTATGGGCACTAGTGATCATATTCAATTGGTGGGAGTGGAGGCTTGTATCTATAACAATGAATTGATGATGGTTTATATATAGGAGGGTGACCTCTTATAGTTTATTGAAGGAATGAAAAAGCATGATGAGAATGTCTCTATGTAGCTCTTTTATTCATGGAAGGAAATGAAAGTGACTATCAATGGGACAAGTTTCAAAATCTTAGAGGAAATCATTGTGAGGCTTGGAGAGTTTGTCTTGGAAGGAAAGAACTGGTGTAGGTAGGCCAAGATCAATGAGGAAACTAGTCTATGGAAATTCTTCAAATTCAAGGAGGAACCAATGTGAATGTGGGGTGGGTTTTCAAAGGAAGACCTTCCTAAACCTTGGGATGTCATCTACTGTGTGATTATGAGGTACATTAGCCTCGAGGATCACTTCTAAGTACTCTACTATTACAATTTCCCCATTCTTAATCACTTCATAAACCTTGACCACATTTCCTTCCCATTTCTTTTGTTTCATTCATTAGAATATTGTATCTATAAAGCTAGGAGGAAACATGAGGAGGGTTAAACATTCTACCTCATCCATTAGGGGCTTATGAGAAAACTATACATATCCACCATCTCACCCAAAACCTACCACTTCTGCTCAACCCTCTAGCATCTATCACCCCCCAATTCTCTTTAGACCTTGGTCTTGGCCACAAAAGATCAAGAAAACCCCTAGACTTGAGCTTAAAATTACCCTCATTGAGTCAGATTTAGACACTAGGAAGAGTAAGAAGAGTGCTAGGAGAACCAGTGAATTTCTCTAGTTGGAAAAATTTAAGTCCCCCCCAAGCATGATTCCATCTTTGAATGTACCTAAAGTTATGTCACACCTACCAAAAAGAAGCTACTAACTTAGGACATGAAGCTTGTTCCCAGCCCCCCTAGCCCCTCTCATATTTATGACACCCTAAAAGCTACCCTAACTAGAAGCGAGGGGGGGGGGGGGGGGCGGGGGGGGGGGGGGGGAAAGATATCGCATCCCCTAGGAAAGAAACCACTAAAGGTGGGGGGAAAAAAGGCAAGCATAGGCACAAAAAGAGCCACATCAAGACTAGACTTGTTAGGGTTGAGTAGTCAATGAGGGTCTTGGCAGACAATCAAACTAGTATCTACTAGAAATTTGACACTTTGGTAGAATTTTCCACCAAATTCATGCACTTTGTGACCACCATCCTTTACTTTTTACAAGTTAATAAAGATGAGAAAGGACCTGTGAACGGAGAAGAAGACAACGTGATCCATTTATGGGTTCCTAGTAGAGGACTGGTTGAAGACTATCCTGGACAAACTGGTCAAGGATGAGGGGGGATGTGAATAAGGATGTACCTGAGGAGAAGAAGGCTGATGATCTTGGACATAAGGAGGGTAGCTATCCTCGAGTCTAGTGTTTTTCTTTTTATATGGTGTTGGTTACTATGAAATCATTACCTTATGGGGTTTTACTTTTTATGCTTATGTCGATATATGGAGCTAATACCAACAATTTGTTTAAATGTTGCTAGTTTATTTTTTAGTCATTTTTCATGCTAGTTTTAGGAATCAAAATCCTTTTTAGCCTTTTTGTACCTCAAGGTTAGCCTCCTATCTTTTTGGATTCTATCTAATACTTCAAAAGTACTTTTAGACTAGGAATCAAAATCTTAATGTGATATTATTAAGGGATCCTTTTCATATCTACCACTTTCTCACAAAATATGCAATCTAATCAACATCAAAATCATTCACACAAGCTTTTTCATATTGTCAAAATTCATTTTTTTCCTAAACAAAATAAATGGAATGTTTCAATGTTATAAATTTTTCTTTTATAAATTAATGAATAATAAGTTAATAATAATTCTTGATGTAAAATTAGAAAATAATGATTTCCTGGGAATGACCAACACCAAGAAGCAAGATGGAGGTATTCTACTTGAGAAAATGTCATATCTAGAGACTGTGATGGTTGTGACCCAAGTTTTAGTAGGTTATGGGAAGGAAACTTCATGCAAAACTCTTGAATCAACAAGAGATTTATGAATTTTAGCCACAAAAAGAGAAGCCTCAATCTTGGACAAACTTGACAAATCAAGTAAATTGTTTCCAATTCCAGAAGGTCAAGAGTTAGATGCCTAAATCTCTTAGAAAACTCATGGATCTAAACTTATGGCTCCAATTCTAGAAGATACATTAAAGGAAATCTCAAGCTTTGACATAGGTTCAGGGGTAGATAAGAATGGATCTTCAACATGGAAATTGAGATTGATAAATTAAAGGGAGTGGCCAACACTAGGCTTTCCCTAGTTGTACAAGCTAGATAAAGAAACCTCATCCAACAAATATGAGATTCTTCAAGCTACCAAAGTTAATGTATTAGGAAATATTGTGAACACACATGCACATGCTAAAGAGAGAAAAATAGTGGGGTTGGGTAAAAGGAATACAACCTTTGTATCAAGTCTTCAAATTTTGAGATAGTTTGATGAACTACTGAATCCCCCTGACATTAGGTCTCGATTCCTATATTCTACAAGAACTATTGAATCCAAGGTCTTGGTTTCTACTTAGGATTCTCTTGAATTGAAACACTTGGTTTCTAGCCTTAACTATAGATCTGGTTGCTTCAACGACCTTGGTAGCAATAGTTTTTCAAGTACAATAGGTAATTTTGTTCATTGCAAACTAAATATCTTTGAATTATCTTTACCTTTGTTCCATTCCATAATTTCAATTGGGTCATAAATTGTCACCTATATTTTGTGTATAATTATTTTTATTCTAGGGGAACTAAATTTAGTAGATGGTTTAATGTAACATATCATCAAAGAAACTCTAAAATTCATTTATTTTGTTTATAGGGGGAAACATGTTCTACCTAATTGTTGAAGCTTTTATTTTCGTGACATTGATAGATTCCTTGACATATTTATGGTTGGGCTATGTTGAAATATCAGCGAATCCATTATCTCATTTGACAACTATTCAAGTTTCTCCATGGACCACTTTTATGGAAGGAACACCCTTATAAATATTTTACTAAAATATGCTCTTATTGAAACTCCTACTTCAAGGTATGTTTTTATTTCCTAGCAACCATATTTTTTATTTGTAAGAAGGCTACCTTATAATGTAGCCAATTTTATTTGTGCAACTATTTTAGAATTTCCTTTTTCTAGTAAACAATTCATTTTTAGGACAGCAACATTGAACTTTATGTGTATTCAATGAAAGATTCAAAGAGATGGAGAAGGTGCATCACATTGAAATGAATGGACTAGAGGAGGAAAGGTTTTCAATGAAAAGCATTTTATGTGGTGCATCTCTTATCCATGGATGGAATGTCTAGGTGATCTATATATTTGTGGAATTGAATATTAAATTTCCATCAATGTTATAATTCTTATGACATATCTTGTTAGTCTAGATATGCTCTATTGTTGATAAACATGGATATAATTTTGATTTTCCAATAGCTCAAATAAATGTGTGAAATCTACATACATACACATTATAGATTATAACCTTGTGACTTTCTTTTTGAATTGTCTTGACAGTGGATTTTTTTTCTAAAGAGGGTAGGAAAATAAGTGATGAGAGAGGCATGAGTTTTTTTGCTAATTCTCTCCTTTGGTTCACATAATTGGCTATACTCTATAGGAACATGTAGTTCACTTTGTAGTGAATATTTTTCACTTCCTATTCATGTAGATTATTGCTAATCTAGAAGTCATTTATTGACATATGCACGATTGCTTAATGTTGTCCTTAGAGTAGTAACCACTCATGATAGTGTTCATGTTCTTTCATGTATGGAGTTGTAAATTCATTAAAATTGATACACTTGTTTTTGCATTATGATTTTTATTGTTCCAGATTGTCTAATTATTCTTTTAAAGTAGATTTTTTTCATAGATAGTTATATTCCTAATTCTCTAACATTATTGCTATCTTACATCTTAATTCTCTTTGGTAGGTTTGACAAGAAACAAATGCATCACTTGGGAATGTTTCCTATAGAAGTAATAGAGCTGCCACACTCACCTCATTAGGTAGAAATGTAGAGGTAGTGTGAGAATGCCTAGATGTGATTAGATTGGATCCATCATATTTAGGGTTGATTGGTGATAGTGGTACTTTACAGATAGGACTTGTTGCAACCAAATAATGAATATGTGAAAAAGAATTAAGATTCAATCACTTTAGTGGTTGGGACATAAAAAAATGTGGACCTAGTTCTTGTACTCTTAGATAGAGTTGATTCTAGCACAAAGTGTGAAGGACTTGTGTCAATTTCATCATTATTATGTGTGTGTTCAAAGTGGTACACTTGCATAATCAAGGAGAGGAGCTATATTTCTATTGCTAAACTTTTCATACTACATTAATGATGAAGATGGGTTGCAATATTTTCTTCCTTATTCTTGATGTTATTTTTGTACTACTAAATAACATATAGTGATTGAATACTTGATATGAAATATCAAACATAACATATAATGATTAAATACTTGATACAAAATATCAAACACTCAATACCTCTCTTGAAAATTAAATACTCATGAAGACATGGGAAAAACTCAAATGTTCCTGACACTTATGGATACTAACTTAGTTATATTAATGTGATTTTCTAGTTAATCACATAGCTAGCCTTATGTTGTTCATTCAAGGAATGTCAAACTCTTGTTGTGATGGTGATGATGATGGTTTTTCCATGATGAATGGAAGTATTAACAAATGGATGAGGATTAAATGTGATGAAAGATTACCAATGGATCTACCTCTATTGATGCAATGATTCAAGGGAAAAAGAACTAGATTACCATGCAAGGCTTCCTAACTAGTCACTAGGATGCTAGTGGCCTAGTTTAGGAAGCTTTGCCTAGTAATCTAGTTCCTTTTCCCTTGAACCGTTACATCTATGGAGGTAGAGCTGCTAGTAAGCTTTCATTAGATTTGATCCCCATCCATTTGATAATCTTTCCATGCATATGAGTAGGAGTAAGACAACAAGTACTATAGTAGTCAGGGTTCATTCTTAGAAAGTTAGGAGAAGCATTATTAGCACCCTCCATCTCCATCATCATCATAAAAAAAAACATCATTTGGAACTCATATACATTGCAACACTATCATCATCACCATCACAATAAGAGTTCAACAATCCTTGAATGAACAACATAAGTCTAGCTACATGATTAACTAGTAAATCACATTAATATAACCAAGTTAGTATCCACATGTGTAAGAAACATTGGAGTTCTTCTCATGTCTTTATGAGTATTTACTTTTCAAGAGAAGGATTTATTGTTTCAATCACTATATGTTATGTAGTGGTACAAAATTGACATCAACATTATTTGGCACTAGAGGGAGGGGCTGAATTGAAGTTCTAAATTATAGATGGGTGAATTGGAATTCATTCTTGAAACAACTATTGAAATTAAAAGAATTATTTCCTCCATCATCATGCCATCAATATTATCTGGCACTAGAAGGAGGGCACAAATGACTTTCATTCTTGGATCAACTTCAAAATTAAGAGTAGATATTGATGATGAATGCATTTTCAAACTTAGATTTGAGATGAGAGATCTCTTTTAAAGTGAAAATCCAAAAAAAATCAAAATCCAAAAGATCAAAAAAAGTCAAAAAGAAGAAGAAGAAAGGTCTCTTAATGGGTAGGCAAGTGGACATTCTTCCCATTTGTTTTTATTTGAACAAAAGGTTACCTCCATGGGATTTGTCTCAACTTGCAACATTAGGAAAGTGTAGGATACATGGTACTACAAATCATGAGGAGTTAGATTGTTTCATGTTTCTCTTGAGAGTGGACTTGGCACTAAGAGGAAAATTTTCCTTTTCACAAATACATGAGCCTATGGTCCTTGTCAATTTGGAGGAATATTTTCTTGTTTTCAAAGAAGATATCAATAGGGAACCAAAAAATATATATGGAAGAAGTTCTTGGTGTTGTGTACATAGTCTCTCACATTCAAAATCTACTTGGCCATCTTTCCAAGACACCATTTACTTGGTCAAGTTTCAATTGGGTTGGTGTGAGGAAATATTAGTGAGCGGTGGTAGATATTTCTTTTAGATTTTAAGTTGGACACCAAAGAATGAAGAGGGTAAGATATATCAAGATGATATGGTTGATTCTAATGTTCAAGATAACTAGTGGATGGACCTTCACACATTATATTACAAGGTGGAGAGGTTGACAAGAAAATTGAGGAAACAATTGAATTTATCCAAGAGATAGAAAGAATGGTAGGCAAAGGTCAACATGTGAAGGTACATAAAGAAATACAAATGGAACATTGAAAGGTGGATGAAAAGGAAATATCTAGTGAGCCTTCATGAATAATTCAAGGGCTGACTTTTGATGATGTGTTGTAAGAAGTTTCAAATATCGTTAAAGAGGAAGATAATCAAGTGGGTGAGTTGAACAAGGAATTACAAGATATCACAAGAGAGTTCAAATATGAGGAAAATTTTGATAAACCAATACAAGGTGCTATCTCCACTATATTATTTGGGAGGATGTTTGAAGATCTTATGGAAGAAATACAAAAGGAGTCATTTTCCAAAGTCTTTCAAGGTGATAAAGTTGTTGTAAGTAGTGTGATTCACCATCAACTTTGACCTCCATAAATATTGCCACTTGAAATGGAAGTTGATGGGAAACTCACAAATATGTATGATGGTTCTCCTATTAGTCTTGAAGGTGCTATATTTGGTGAGAGTCTATATAAATAATTTCAAGATGTTCCTAAAGAGATTCCAAATGGAAATTACATGCTAGATGATGAAGCTCCTATTGATGACAATATACAAGGATTGTTAAGTGGTGATCAAGTTGCTCCCATAGAAAGGTAAAGAAAAGAACAATTTAGGTTGATGCTACAATTGGATATTGTGTTTGAGAAATTGGGAGAGGTGTTTGATGGGGAGAATATCAAGGAATCCTTGATTTTTGAGGATTCACTTGAGGAGATTCACAAGGATGCATGGTTCATGTTTCACAAGGACAATCTCCATAGAAATATGTTTCAAGGCCTTAACCTCATGGCTGACCTTGTCTTGATCACTCATGGGTCTAGTGTTGATGCTATTGGGATGGTCCACCACCAAATTTGAACTCCCAAGGTTGTGAAGAATTTGTAGGTTCCATTTGAATTTGAGTCATACCAGGTTGTTTCTTTCCTAGCTCTTAACGTTCAAAGTTATAAAAGCTGTTATTTTGATTATGAAAATTTTGGAGAGAAAACTTTTTTGTGGTTTGATCATGGTCCTAATGAATTTCCTAAATTTTTGATCTTGCAGGATAATTTTCTTAAGGTTGAGTTTGAGGTGACCAAATATTTTTTAGAGTATAAGGATGAGTTTCTGAGATTGAGAACTATCACCCAAACCTTGTTACTTTTAAACATCTTGAGAAACCATGTTAGAACTAGTGTATATATTAGATCAACTAGTGTTTTCCCTTTAGAGTCTTGTACATAGTTAGGGTAGGTTTATCTTGGACCATTTGGTTCAAGAGAGTAGTTTAGTTTGATTTTGTGTGTGGCTTAGATTAAGCTTCCTTTTAGTTGGGTAGATTAAGTTTCCCTTTTAGTTGGTTAGAGTAATTTTCTTTTAGTTGTTTGGTTTAGGTGTAGATTTATTTTAGTTGTTTATTTTAGGTGTTGTGAGGGAGCTTGATTTGATCTGCATCAAGTCATTTGACTTGAGATCTTTTAGCTTCCCTTAGTTAGAGAGAAATTTTGGTTTTGGGCCTTTGAAATTGCAAAAGGGGGTCCATTTTACCACTCATGGGCGAGGTGTGTAAATTTTTACATTTTTGGTGACAAAAAAGAGTCCATCTTGTTTATTTCTTGGATGCACTTGACAAAGTTTAAAGATTAAAGGGTGTGCTTATTTTTTAGTATATGGTACGAATTTTACTAAATTTGGGTTAAACTCAATAGAGGTTCTTATGTTACTTTTGACATGGTTACAATATTCTACTCACACTTAATTGCTTTGAGTTCATGGTGTTTTGAAGTGAAGTTGGACTTAGTAAAATCATACACCTACTTTAGCACCACTATGGTCTTCCAAACCCTTCATGGACTTCATTTCCTATAAGCCAAACAAAAGATTAAGGAAAAAAAAATCATGAGAAATGAGAAAATGAAAATTTATGCAAAAGGAAAAGGCAATATCAAAGTCAAAATAAAGATGAAATTTGGCTAAAGGGTTTGCAATCATCTCTACTGGTACTATAAAAATAATCACTAAAGGTAGAACCATGATTCTATTGCCACAATGATAACTTTGTTGGGGCTATAGATTCCTAACTAGTAGTGGGGCTCTATCTAGGTTGCTTTTGAAGTAAAGATATTTATAATAGCTAAGTTTAATAGATCTAAGAGATTATCAAGTTCTTGTCGAGTAAGGAATAAATCATTTGCACACACATGAGTGACTTATGGTCAAGGTGCTTAGGTCCAACTTGAGAGTTCTTCCCCTTGTTGAGTGCTTGTCCTTAAGTAAATTTTTGGATAGGTCATCCTAAAATTCTTTATTCTAAGTTACTTATTTCTTGAAATGTTCATGAAGATTTCTCTGGGTTGATGCTAGCTGTTGTGAGGTTTTCACACCATCGCCCCAAAACTTTGGGGACCCCCTTTTTTGGGCAGGCCTTGACAATTTTCACAAATTTTATTTTGGAAAATTTTAGTCCAGAGGTTTTGAATTTGATAATTTTACACCTTGGACGCCTTCGGGCAAGGAGAGATTTGGTTTATTTTTCACTTGGTGTGAAACTTGATTTTCTAGAACGTGTAATCTTGTCCTTAAGCTAAATAGAATTCAAAAACAACATTTTTTTCGATGGGTAAAATGATATCTGGCAGGATAAAATTATGAATTTTTGGACTTTGACTAATTTTGAAAATTTTATATAATTGTATAAGCTTGAGCATTTTCAAAATAAATTTTAGATTTAGTCATTTTGGAAAATAAAAATTTTTTTGGTGAAAAGGAAATTTTTTTATAGTGAAATTGGAATTGGAAGTTTGAATTTCAAGTGCCAGAGAAATGATTTATTTTGGTGTTTTAAAAAATTGAAATTGTATTGCAAAATTAAAATTGAATTAAATTGTAAAATTGCATTAATTGGGTTTAAATTTTTCCTAGAAGATTTTTAAATGTTAAAAGAAATTGGTAATTTGGAATTGAAAATGAATTTTGGCTAGCTAAAGTTGATTTTAATGATATTTTAATTACCAAAATGTTGTTAAATACAAATTTTGACATCTCCTAAGCTTACCTTGTTTTTATTTTGCAATTTTTGATCAAAATTAGCAATTAAATGGGCCAATTTCACTATGGGCAAGGTAATTTTAATGTTTCATTTAAATCTATGCCATTAATTAAGGAGCTAATTTAATTTTGTTTTCCCTCTAGGAAGGTCATCCCACATGTTGAAGCAAAAGGTTTGGTATGAGAGGGGCTTCCCCTCTTCTTATTTTCTCATTTCTCTTTTCTCCTCCTACTTGGATGTGTAATTTTCTTCTAGAAGTGAATTTTAGAGTTAGGCAATTTTTTCTTGGGGCAAATTTTTCCATTTTTGGCAACTTTTTTCCTTCTTTCTTGAGAAAATTTCAGACTTAGGCAATTTTTGGAGCAATTCTAATTTTTTTCTAGCTACGGTGATTTTTTTGTTGAGTCTGATTTCTCCATCTTTGGCAATGATTTCTCTTTCCAGCTTGGGCGATTTTATTTGGTGAAGAGGCTATATGGTTCAAGGTTTGATTTTTGGCATGTGTGGGTGATTTCAAGTATGTCAAAATTCTAATTTTTCTCGGGCATCATTATTTGCAAGGAGGCTTGAAATTTTTGAAATCTGATCCAAATTTGAAGAGGGCCTAGTTATTGGTAAAGGTAGATTTATGGTAAAATTCTATTCATTTTTATAGGTGAAGATTATTAAAGGTGGATTTTATTCCTTCTTCTTTCTTGGTTCATTTCCCTTATATTCTTCTTGCATTCATTATGCACCACTTCATCATTCCTTTGATAGGCTAAAGTTGGGAGATATAAGTGTAGATTTCATGATAGGACACTTGGAGAGGCAGAAATAAGCTAGACCACCCTAGTATTGAAGTTTGGAGATATAAGTGTAGTCCATCCTAGGGTAATTAAGTGGTAGTCCCACCCCTAAGATTGAAGTTTGGAGATTGATAAGTGTAGAGATAGGACTTGGAGAGGCAAAAATAAGATAGATTCCATCAATAGAAAGAAGGTTTGAGATTCATAAGTGTAGTCCATATCATTTAGAATGAAGGGGTAGAAATAAGTGTTTATGATGGTAGATGTTAGTGCAATAAAGAACCCAAAGGGAACAAATATCAAAAAATAAAAAGAAGACATGATGCCTAATACCACCTTCTTCTTCAAAGTGAGGCAAATAAGTGATACCAATATTGGCATGGTGAACATGGTATAGTTGAAGGATAGATTGAAGGAAGGACAACCACCCATGGCAAAGAAGATCTACAAGAGTGGAATTGTACATTCTATGGCTTTCCCTCCTACATTTCCTTTTCCAAAATTGGTAATGGAATGTGCATCTTGGTTTGATATTGTTACTAATTCCATCACTTTTCATGAAGGGAAGAGAGTATTAGCCAACATCAGCAGAAAATTGGTCGAAGAAGTATTTAATATTCCCTAGTATAAAATCATGACAATGGTAATGATGGATTAGGTAGCTAAGTTATTTCAAGATAATTAGGAGGCTTATTTCATTCATCTAAATTAGAATTGGTTGTACGAAGGAAAGAAGGAAATTACCAAGTTATCAAAGCTCACCAAGTCAAATTTCAAATCAGACTATGATGATCTTATTATGCTTCTTAAAAAATCATGGGCATAACTCAAGGTATGTAATTTGAGAATTGGATGTACTACTTTATTGATGAAATTGAACATGGAAAGAGAAAAATTGATTGGGCTCGAATTATAAGCAAAAATCTAGTGTTGCAACCTAGGATAGTGCAAAATCAAAAGAAATTCTATATGGGATCCTATCTTTTCTATTTGATTGCAAGATTATAATAAAATCTTGGACATAAGGCCTTAGGAGTGATTAGCAATGGGCTGGAGCAATGTTTAGTGCATGAGTGTTATCCATAGCTTGATTTTCACAACACCAAAGATTATAAGTTGTTTTATGACACCTTTTCCATGAAGATGGTAAGGATATTGCAAGGGACACCTACTAAAAGCCTCTCATCAAAAGTAGAAGAAAAAGTTAAGAAGTATAGGAGTTGGTTCATCCAATCTTTTTAATTCACGTATATTAGAGTAGCAAGAAGTACAATTTTTCCTAAGAGACTTCCAAGGTACCCACCCGACAAGGGAGTTTTGATGGAGTTGGCTAGGAAACTTGAGCATTATGACAAAATGATGAAACTCAAAGGTGAGACAAGGGTTACCTTCTCATTTGGAATAGGAAATGATACTTGCCCCAATCTTTATGCCTTTGAAACTATAGAGAAAGAGTTAGAATGGTATCATTTAGGATGGTATCGAGCAAGACAAGGATTCAATCCTAAGGGTATTATTGAGGCATCTCATAGAAATACATTTAAACATGTTCCTACTATAGAAGATTTTTGGGCCAATGCACAAGATGACTTTCATGTGAGAAAGTTAGCTTTTCCAAGATTTTCAGAGGGCATAATGAGGGAAATCAGATGGAGAGGCCTTAATATTCTTGATCAATTAGAAGATGATGAAAATATACTGAGAGAGGATTGAACATAATTGTGTTGAGTGGATTGGGATGATCATCAATATCCTTCCTTAGAGGTAATTACAAGGATATTTGATCTACACACTGGGTCATGGTACAATGAGAAGTTAAGGAAATTACAAAGTCAAAAGGTATGCCTTATGAGAAGATGAAACTAGAGGAAGAAAGTCTAGTGGAGTCAGTTAGATAGAAAGGTGAAGGTAGCAGTCAGAAAAAAAGAATAGTTAAGAGCAAGAAGAGAAGTTTGGAGGTTGAGAAAAATAAAGAACATCAAGAGCCTCACACAAAGAGATGGAATGTAGCACCATTAGGGGGGAGGATAATTGAGGCTAGAGGCCAAGAGGATAATACAAGTGGACACGAGGCCATAGTAGAGGTGAGCTCTAATTTATAATCAAGGGGTTACAACAACAGAACTGAGTATTCTCCTCTCTTAGAGAACCAACATAGAGATAATGTGACAATCACTAGTGAAGAAGAAGATAGGCCAATTGATATTAAGGAAATAAGCCAGGCACCCAAGGTCATTGGTGATTCTTTTCTAGTCAAAGTGAATCCAAATTTTGGGAGATGTACTACATTGCTATAGTTAAGGAAAATTCTTATGCCAAGAGGTGAGGTGTTGACTGTTTATACAGTTGAAGATATTTAAAGGTTAGTGGAAAAGAATGATAGTGAGAAACAAAGACAAATTGCAAAAATGATGGCAAAGGTAATTAGGAGTGATGATGAGGGTCACTGAAAAGTTAAGATTGGTATACCAAAGGTTGGCAAGGTAGTAGATGCGATTATAGCTGACAAATACAAGATAGTAGAGCATAACTTGGGAAGAATCACAAATGACATGGAAAGTGAGGAGATCTAGGAAGGCATGGTTTCAAGTAAAGAAAGGTTGAGGAAGGAAAATAAAAGGATTGTAAAGTTGGAGGTTGAGAACAAGTATTGGAGAGATTGCTAGTCTATCCAATAGTTGCATCAGGCAGCCCTTCCACAAGACACTGGGAACAACGTAGAAAAAATATTAGCTTAGATACATGAAGCCAAAGTTTGGATCTATGATATAATTCAAGATGGGTGAAATTTCTTGCCTTCCTTTGTCTTGACATTTAGATCATTGGTGGTTATTAGAGACAAATTCAAAGCTTTTGAAGGGGAGTGAAAGGATTTCCTTCCAATCAAGGACTTAGCCATTCCTAGCATATAGGCATTTATTGAGCTACCAGAGAAATATTTGGAAAGAGCCAAGTTGGTAGATGGAGGAATGAGTATGGTGGAGTCTTGGTTTGTTGCCTTGACTATCAAATTAATGATACCTAAAGATATATAGAATGAGATTGCACAACATAGCCCAGGAGTTGACACTTCTATTTCAACTATGATGAGTGATGTTGGGGTTGAGCTTGATTTTGAAGATATCAAAGAGGAGAACATCAATGAGACAAAATTTGGATCTAGATTGGATGAGTTGGGGGAGGTTTCCATTAAGAAGAAATACTTGGGCACCCTTGCCTCCCTCAATACCTTTATCAGATATGTGAAAGAATATGAGAAGGATCATGAGAAGACATTGCAAGCAACAAGAAATATGATGAATTTATTTGAGCTCAAGATGAAGCATATGCCTTTCCCTCTCATGAAGGAAGTTAATGATAGGCTAGCAAAGTTCATTACTTTGGCTAAAAAGATGAAAGAAAAGGGTACAATTATATTAGAAGATCATTTGATGTAAGCTCAAGTGGTAAATTATACTTCTTCATGGGTAGGATAGGTGTTTGATTTTGATTGGCTATCATTTTGGTGCCTCCTCATTGGTTGCCACTTCTCCCTTCTTTTCATTGGCCCATTGATGAGGTAGCATCTTCTCATTGGTCAATGGGGTGGAAACCCTAATTAGGGTTTTTGGGATATAATGTGGATCATTGATTTTTCCTCTTAATCTCTATTGTTGGTTGTAATTTTTCTCCCTATATAAGGCCATTTGCTCTCATTTGTAATGGGTTAAAGAAAACTATTGCTTAAGATAATACATAAATTGCCTCTCTTTATCATTGTTGTGACTTGCATGGTTTCTACTTCCAATAGTTAGAGTTAAATCCCTTTGAAGTTGTTAAAGTAGATTTCATTTCAAGAAAGTTGTTAAGAGTAAAAGCAGATAGATAGTTGCATGGTAATATTATTGGATGTTTGATAGGGAACTATAAACTAGGCCACTAGCATCCTAGTGGCTAGTTAGAAAGCTTTGCATGATAATCTAGTTCTTTTTCCCTTGAATCATTTCATCTATGGAGGTAGAGCCATTGGTAATCTTTCATGAGATTTGATCCCCATCTATTTACTAATCTTTCCATTCATAGGAGTAAGAGTAAGGCAAAAAGTAGTATAGTACTTGGAGTTCATTCTTATAAAGTTAGGACAAGCATCATTGGCACCCTCCATCTCCATCATCATCACCATCAACATCATTTGGCACTCATATACATTGCAAAACCATCATCATCACCATCACAACAAGAGTTTGACAATCCTCAAATGAACAATGTAAGGCCACCTACATGATTCACCAAAAAATCACATTGATATAACTAAGTTAGTATTCATAGGTGTAAGGAACATTGGAGTTTTTCTCATGTCTTCATGACTATTTATTGTTCTAGAGAGGGATTGAGTGTTTAATATTTTGTATCATGTATTCAATCTCTATATGTTATGTAGTGGTAGAAAACTGACATCAACACTTATGTCATTTGAAATGCTTTTTGACCCAGTTGCTATTGTGTAATGTGTTGCTTTATGTCTATGATGTACTTCCATTAGTTAATGAGAGTTTTAAAAAAATGTATCCAAAAAGGGCATAGTATGTAAGTCATAAAACTTGATACTAGGGTGAAAAGCATAGTGTGGACAATGCAGATTATTGTGTAGAGAAATAAAATTAGGGTTGATGCTCATTTAACTGATTGAGTGAAATCAAAGGAAAAATCTTGTAAAAGAATTTATAGATTGGATAAGTGCACCAGAAGTATTATAGATAATCTTGTGAAAGAATAATATATAGCAAGGAAGTGGTAGTAATATTCAATAGCAATGAATATAGGATGATTGCAGTGAAGGTATATAAAGTTTGTAGATCATTGAAGGAATAAATAGGAATCCATAACACACTACTACAAATATTGACATGTGGAAACAAGTTGACCAAGATTGATTTAAAGGGAAATATCACCATTATTGTAGGGTTATCAAATTTATGTGAACAATGACCAGTTCAAATAAAAATGAAAAAATAGTGAGTAGTAAGTGGGTCACACATATTACTTTGAAGTAATACTATACACAGTAGTGCCAAGCATATTGAAATATTGTTCACCAGTTACAATTGACTTGACCAAACAAATGATGAACCTTCAACTCTCAAGAATAGATGTGTGAAGAATAAATATGGTATAAATGGAAAAGTAATGGGGTTTTCTTGTCACAAATGAAGACATGTCACATGCATATGAAATTATTGGAGTTATTATGAATTCATCCAAAGAACTTGAAAATTCAAGAGTTTCATTTCAAAGATACCATCTTCCTTCAGAGGTAGTCACTCATCAAGCTTAACTAAAATAAACATCATGGCCACATCAATGTCGAGATGAACGAGAGTGTGTTTTCATCTAAACATTCATGTTTAAAAAGAGGTCTCTAATTTATGACTACAAAAAATTCAGGGGCAAATATCCATGTTGTAATCACATTAAAGTAGCAACTAGATACACATAATGATGGAGAATTAAAAAACTTATATAAGTCAAGTCTCAAGATGGCACATAAAAATTAGGTATTTTGAATGACATATGAGAAGTGAGATTTTTAATCAAATATTGATTTTGAAGGCAACTAATTGTAGCATCCAGAAAAATTTTAGTGAATATGTTTAACTCTAGTTTTATTTTAGCTATAAGTTGAGATTTCTACCAATGAAAAGTAACCACTCAAGAGAGAAACAAACTATAATTTGGATCAAGAGAGATCTACATTATAGAGGTGTATAAAGAGGTGGGCTTCCATGATTTGGAATCACTACTTGACTTTATTGTTATATGTAGAATTGAATTGATTAGATTTGAGTTGTTTTGATGTATTTGTAGGTTGAAAGGTATAGAAAATACAAATATTAGACTTTTACAAGCATTAAAAGATTCAGGGGTTTGCCACATCTTTAAAGCTATAGAATGGGTAAAAACCCATAGCAATACTTTTAGGAAAAGGGTGTATGGTCTAGTTCTTATTGAGGTATTCAATTCATAACACTTAATATTGTTTTGAGGTTTATTTCAAGTGATCTTATAGAGAAGTTATTCTTTGATCTCTTGGAACTAATGAATAAATTTTACAAGTTAATGTTTCTAATAGAAGCCATATAGCTTATTTGGAAGGTAAATGTCTTACTTGTTCATTCATTAGTTTTGGTTGTATTTGGAAAATATGTGTGTTTAAATATGTCAAAAATACATAAAGAAATAAGGACATTTGAATTGACATTTCTTGATAATTGATTGATACCAATATGGAGCTCTTATAATTAATCACAATTAATAGCATTCTTTAATTTTTGTGAAAATATTTCATGCTAGAAAATTGAGATTTACTATGGAATATCATGCTCGGTAGTTTAATGTCCATTTCATTAGAATTATATATGGATTTCAATAGATGTTATTCAACAAATTCACGTCTTGGTTGTTGTAATGGGCTTGGACTCATCTAACAATAGAATTATAGGGACAAGAAATTTGGCTGACTTGTTTTTTCCTCACAAAAATTTTCTCCCAAGAAATAGTCTCTTAGGTCATGGTAGGAATTGGCACAGCTCACCATGTCCTCTATATATCCTCTATACATAACTTTCGCATTCTCTTGACATTGGTATTATTATGGTGATTACATTTTGTCATTACAACAAGTGACTCTTTTTTTATAATGCACACAAGCTAATCTCAATTATATTGGGGTACTTTGCTTAATCTTCCATAGATGAATGCACTAATATTCTTAAGTTGTTTCTAAGAGGCTTGTACATGTAGTAGCATGGATGACACAATGATACACTTGGCATGCCTCATCTCTGCTTGTACATTTTGGAAGCATAGTACATTTTACATGCTCTATCTTTATGTCTACATTTTGTTTACATATTTGGGATGCTCACATCTATCTCTCATAGCCTCTAGCTCAATATCCCAAACTAGGATGCTTCTCCTCATCTCACATTACATTATGGTCAAGGATATGAAGTTTATGGTTATGAGGCTTATCCTATAATTGGGGTTATCAATAGGTGAAGCATAGCCATTGCCTACCAAACTTTACTAGTCCATTATTTCCTTTTGTTATAGGTTTTTTTAAGTAATTTATCATAAAGAAATAATTTATTTTGTTGTTACATTTATCAATTGTCCCCAACTTCCCTATTACTAGGAATAACTTGATTATAGATCATTGATAATAAAATTAAAATTCATGCACCTTATTTTTATCAAATTCCTATTTTTATGTTGTTTGTAGACTAAGGTTCAATAAATGTCAACATCAGGTCTAATGAACACTTTTAGCACCCACTCGAGCATTAGGAAGAGGAAATACTTGATCCTTTGGCACCTCCATATGTTAAAAAGTGAGTATTCCAATTGATTATGTTTCATAGTTTTTAATAGATGTGAGTTTTTAATGGGGTTTGATGTTTTTATTTAATGCAAAGTTCTATTTGCTTCACATAAATTGTATTATCATTTGTATATTTTTATGAGAAGTTAGCACAAGAAACAATACTTGTGTGTGGCCAGAGTGCTCCAAATTATATTTTATAAGAGTCTATTACTACAAGAATTTAGAGAAGTGTAATTGACATGAAATATAATTTTAAAATGTTTGAACAAAAGAATTTAAAATTGTTGAATTGTTATTGATAAAGATTAGATTGTTGTTTTTCATAATAACTAAAATTTGTGTTCTTTTAGAAGAGCATATCATGTTACAATGACCATGATCATGGTAGATCTAATGTTGGGAAGACAACTTTGTCAAATTTTTGCATTATTCTTTAAAGGGTACTAGCTTAATGGAAGAGCACCTGCTTCATAAGTAGGAGGATTGTGGTTAAATTCCATCATGCCCTAATATGACTAAATTAATGATTCAATAAACTACCAAAAATATTACAAAATATACTACCACATATTCTACCAAATATACTACCAAATCAACTATAAAATATAATACCAAATATACTACACAAAAAACTACCAAATATACTACCAAATTAACTATCAAATATATTACCAAATATACTACCAAATAAAATACTAAAATTGCCAAATAATCTACCAAGTAACAACAATAAATAACTAAATCAATGACCTAATCAATGATTGAAATAGTTTAGTCATAAATTTGGTTGGGAAATAAATGTCTAGCAATAAACTACCATTGGTCACATGATCAAAATTAGTTACATATCTATAATTTTTAGTAGTTTATTTAGTAATATATTGTTGTTTTTGTACTAGTGCGTGATGCTGCATTATTTTAAAGATCATGGATTTGATGAATCTAAGCCAACAAGTTTGTTTTCTTAAATTGTGTGAACTAGTTGGAAGATAAGGTTGATGAGTTGGTGGCACAGAATTCAAGGTAAACCATTTTTAGGAAAATTTAAAGTGGATTCTATGAGAGGTTTCTAGAAGAGATATGAAATATGGGGTAGATATAGTGTATCCTCCCTAATCCATGCAAACCCTAAATTGAATGATGGAGAGTGAGCAGAAAAAGATCTTAATTTCCTACTTATAGGAATGGCTAGTCAAGAAGAAAGGTTCTCATATGCGAGAACCTAAGGAAGACAAGGAGTCAAAGGGTTTTTCTTCATCAAGTGACCTAAGAGAAGAGTTGGTAATGACATGTTAATCAAGAAGGCTTAAGGAGATGAATGCTTGAAGGGTGAACAAGCTATCAAAGCTGCAATCAATGAAAGCCAAGCATAATGGAGGACTATACAGAGATCTATAATCTATAAATGAAGTTGTAAGTTGTATCAAATCAAGCCTAGTTGTATCAAATCAAGACTATTACTCTCTAATAATTGTATCAGTCTAGGGTAAATCTTTTGGATTAAGGTTGACCTAATAGTCATTTGTAAATCCTTTAACTGGGTGACATTTCAAGTGAATTTTTTAAAGTCCTCTAAAAAGGATCACTCCTAATAGGGTGATTGAAATCCTTTAATAGGATCACATTTAATAATGTGTATTGTAACCTTTAACAGGGTTGGCTTTTTATAGGGCATCATTTTAGAAGAGTGAAAAGAGTAGTGTGTTACTAGTGGTTTTTCCCGAATTGGGTTTCCATGTAAATCATTGTATCATGTGTGTTGATGATTCTATTATGTTTCATGCTTTACATTCCTACAAGTTGATTTGATAGTAACCTACAAGTTTTTAAGTGATTGTATAATCTTATGGATGCATGCATGAGTATAAATGTTTTATGGGTTCACTATGTTGTGAAAATTTTTATTTGTACATCTAGACCTTGGATAACTAATTCACCCCCCTCTCAGTTATTTTAAATAATTCCAACAATTGGTATCAAAGCCATCTATGTAAGAGAACTAGTTTAAAGGTACTAGAAGCACAAAAATCAAGATATCAAAAAGAGATTTACCTAAGCTTAATAGAGATAACTTTCCTACATGGAAAAGTTTGATGAAGCTACACCATGGAGGACTTGGAGATCATGCACAATCTACCATTTCAGTGGAACATGTTGATCCAGCTAGAGCCCTAACTAATGAAGATATGAAGAAGAAGAAGAAATAACACAATTAGGGGATTTTGGAGATTGCATCTACCCTAAACTATGTTGAATTTGATGATATCAAAGGCTGTGACACTGCAAGAAAAATGTGGGATACCCTACACACTATATATGGAGGAAACAAAAATGTTCAAAGACTCCCAGAAGATTGATGATATAAGAATGGAAGAAGGTGGGAATATTTCTCAATATGTTTCTAGGATAAAAGAAGTTGTTAGTGAAATAAAAGGAGCTACTGGTTAGATAGATGATGATACTATGCTTAAAAAAGTCTTGAGAACACTATTGCCTATTTATGCTATTAGATTTTCTACAATTCAAGAACTAAGATGTATTCTAGGAAATAATCTAATCCTTGAAGGTCTGGTAGGTAGGCTCACTACTTTTGAGCTATCTAACTTTGATAATTACAAACCTAAGAATCTTGAATCTACTTTCAAAGATAAGCTGTTATTGAAAGATTCTAATGAGGTGAAGCAAAAGAAGAAGAGAAATATAAAATATGTGTCTAGTGACAATAATATAGATTAGGAAGATGTTGAACAACTGGAAACACTACTAGCAAGAAGATTTCATAGAGGTAAAGGAAAGTTCAAATGTAAGTTACCTATCATTTGTTTCAATTGTAAGATGTACATAGAAGAAGAACTATAAGATGTACATAGAAGAAGAACTACAGAGGTGGTGACAAATACAAAAATAGAATAGAAGATGACAACAAGGATTACAAAGATAAAGAAAAGAAGTCATGCTACATTGCTAAAGAGGAAACAAAAGATGAATTTGATGAACATGATGATGAAGTGGTGTATGCTGCAATGAAGGACAAATTTGATGAAGATGAGGCAAATACACTTGTGACTTGTGTAAACAAAAATGAAAAATGGATCATTAATAGTGGATGATTGCATCATATGACTAGAGACAAAAGTAAGTTCACTACCTTAAATTGTTATGAAGGAAATACTATAAGATTTGGTAATGATGCACCATGTTTGATAAAAGGAAAAGGTTATATCAAGCTCACAAATAAGATTCTATGTCACAATGATTACTATGTTGAAGGACTAAACTATAATATTTTGAGTGTGTGATAATTGAATAGTTCAAGATGTAAGGTTAAGTTTGAAAACAAGATTGCTAAGATATATGATACTGATGGGAAATTGATTGGAAAGGGTGATCAAACTAGAAGTAATCTATTCTACCTTGATATAGAGGATTCTACTTGTCTTGTTATAAGATTTGATGATGTATGAATATGGCACAAGAGGTTATGTCATGTTAATTTTGATAACTTGGTTAGTATCAGTAACATGAATAAAGTTAGAGGTTTGCCAAGTTGAAGAAACCTAACAATACAATGTGCAAACAATGTTAGTTAGGCAAAATGAAAAAGTCAAGTTTTAAGGGCAAAGCTTATAGCTCTAAAGAAATACTATAGATTGTTCATACTGACTTGTATGGACCAATTGATGTGCAAAGCTACAAAGGAGATAAGTACACTATGTTATTTTTTGATGATTATTCTAGAATGATGACAACCATATTTATAAAAAAAAATCTGATGCTTTTCAAATGTTTAAGTGGTACTTAGCAAGAGCTGAGAAGCAAACATGTAAGAGCCTGAAATGTTTGAGATTAGATAGAGGAGGAGAATCCACATCAAATGATTTGAGATATTGTGTAATGATAGAGGAATTAAAAGATAGACATCTACCCTTAGAATCCCTCCATAGAATGGTATTGTTGAGAGGAGAAATAGGTCTATAATGGACTGTGCTAGAACATTCACGATGGAGAAGAATGTTGCTTTGAAATACTAGAGAGAAGTTGTAAGTACAACTATCTATACTTTGAATCATGTGCAAGTCAAGATAGGTACTCATTCAACACCTTTTGAACTATGGTATGGAAACTCATCCAATGTAAAATATTTTAAGGAATTTGGAAGCAAATGTTACATTCTCAAAGATTTTAGAAATGGTAAAATTGATGCAAAAAGTGAAGAAGCTATATTCCTTGGATATTCTACAAGAAGTAAAGCTTATAAGTGTTTGAATTCTAACACTAACAAAGTCGTGGAAAGTGAAAATGTGAACTTTGATGAATATATAGAAGGACATGAGGCTGAACCTATGAAAGACACAAAAGAATACAAATCATTTTCGTACTTTTATGAAGGTATTCCTACTGAAGAAGATGCTACAAATAAGGCTACAAATCAATAGAAGGTTTTAGTGACTATTGAATCACATCCTATAAATGTTGAGCTACATTTAGGAACCAAGCCGCATTTAGATACCAAGTTACAAAGTGAAATTGGAGCACATTCTGATTCTTAAATTAGTGTACATAAAAGATATGCTAAGATACTTGACAGAGATGCACATAGTGATTCTGAAGCTGAAAGACAAAATGAAGAAATGAGAGCCAAGCCAAGATTATGTTGAATCTCACATTGGTTTTGACTATCTTCTGTCAACACACTTAAGATGTTTACTAAGTTCATGATGAGCTAGTAACACATGCCGAGTAAAATATGTATAGATGTCAAGTTGCAATGAGTGCTAAGTCACTCAAGTGCCAAGAGAATAGTTGATGTTGAGCAAGTTCAAGTGCCAAGCTAGATAGAATTATAGTAATTGTTGAGTAAAAGAATTATCAAGTTTCAAGTATTAGAGGTAAGAAGTGTTGAGTAACATAGATTGGACATAGTTGTTTGTACTTGCACAAACACCTATGTAAACCATTTTTGAGCTAACTTAGGATGAGTCTCAAAGGATGTTGATGATAAGATCAAATCTTTTGCATTATTTATGTAATCTGCACGCAACCAATAAGAAAAATGGAGAAGGCATGCAACCAATTAGAAAAGTGAAAGCATTGAGCAAGAAAAGATGAATGAATACTTATGGTAGATTCATACCTAACCTTAAGTTTTCAAAGCCTTTAAAAGGAGGATGAAACCCCATTTTGTATATGTATGTGAGAAGTGTATGGGTAAACTATAGTGAAATTCAAAGGGGTGTTTAAAAGAATTAGAAGGAGTAGAAGAACATTGATGAATTTAGTTGGTCAAGAATAGAGTATTAGAATTTCAAAGAGAGATATATTAGATCAAGCAACGATTAGAGTAGACAGAGTAGAACAAGAATCTAAAATCAGCAATTGAAGATTGCAAATCATCAAGTCAAGACTTTCTAATACTCTCTAGCCATTGTATTAGGAATGAAAATCCTATGATCATAGGTTGGTTTAATAGCCATGTTGTAAGACTTTAGACAAGGTGTTAAATCCCTTAATAGGGTAACAATCCAAGTGAGTGTTTCTAAATCCTCTAACTAGGTCACTTTTAACAGAGTCTAAAGTATTTTATAGGATAGGCCTTTCCTAGGGTAGACCATTAGAAGTGGTCAAACTTTGTAACCTTGAATAGTTTACACATTGTTGTAGTGATGTTTTGTGAGTGTCATCCCCACCCCAATTTTACCTTCTTATTGGAGGGTTTCTGGGTTACCAAAATCTTGTTTCATCTATTTTCATGTATGTCTTTATTTTTATGTTTATTAGATGAATTAATTGCATGTAAATGATTTTAGCTAAAAGGTGTTCAAAAGGTTAAAGTTAGTTACTTCTGATTCACCCCCCCCGCTCTTAGAAGTTAATCTTCCCTCTTGTAAATTCCAATAATTGATATCAGAGCTGAGTTCTCATAAGAAAGGGCCTTACAACTTGGAGAAAAGATCTAGAAATGGAAGTCTACAAACTTGGGAAGATCATAGAAAACCAGGTGAGTGATATACAACTTGCTCTACACACTGTGGAACAAGCAAGAGAAGAACTGAGAAAATCCTTAAAGAGAAGAAGAGAGATTACCATAGCTAAGAATGATATACAATACAAGGAGATTGACACCTCACAAGTTTTTGAAAATGGAGATTCTAAAGAGTATGATGTAGCAATAGTAGATATAATGGAAAATAATAGAGCTCAAGTAGAAGAGATTAGAACTCTCAACATTGAACTAGAATCACAAGCCATGATGCTTTGTGAAGTCACTGAATAGAAGAAAAGAGACATTGAGGATAAAGTTATGTTAGTGTTAGGAACCTGTGTGTTCCTTCTGTTTATTTTGTTAGAGTAGTGTTGTTGGACGCATATGCTTTGTAAGTCGTCCCGTGAGTATATTTTATTATCCCACATGCATAGGTAGTATTACTTTTCTAGATCGTACTCAGTATATAAGAATAGGTTGAGGCCCTTGATGGGCACGGACGAATTTATTGTATTGAGCTTGCTCAAAGGAGGTTACCCCCTCGAAGTGGCCTGCGATCAGTAGATTCATTCTAAGTTCTGCTATCACTTTGTATTCTGTTATTTCGAGCATTCTCACGATATTGCTATAAGGAGGTTCATCACATCTGGTATCAGAGCACTCTCTTGGGCTCGCTGGGTGGAAATTACATCAAATTTTTTTCTGTCGTGGCCTTCAGGTTCCTCTCACTTCTAATATCTCTTGTTATTGCAATAACTCTTTTCAGTTGTTCTGTCTGTGAGTGAATTTTTCTAAGTCGACTGTTCAAAAAAAAAAAAAAAAAAAAAAAAAAAAAGAGTAAAAATTTTTCTGTTTTTTAGTCGTAGCTTCCTTGTTTGCTTTCTGTTTCTGCTCATACTTCTGCAAAACGTCTGCAATATCATTTCGCATACTTCCTTCCTTGGCGACCCAACCCCAAATTTTACATATCAAAACCCTAAATCCCTCATTTATCTAATTTTAGGGTTTGCCCTATCTTTTTCACCTCTCATCCAATCGCCACCAAACTGAGCCACAAGATTCAATTCCTCATTTTGCTCCCTTATCCCTCTTGGACTGTTCACCTCATTTCGCCTCCCTACCCTTGAAACCCTCATTTTTCTGTTTCCCTTGTCCCCAGATAGTCTCCCACCACCCGTCGAACACCCATTTCCTATTTGAGTTTTACCCAAATCCAAGTTTGCCGTAACTAAAAAAGTTTTTGTTTCTCATCTTCTACCCATTCCAAAAAAAAAAAAAAAAAAAAAAAAGAAAACCTTGCTTTATGGTTGTTACGCGTATAGGAGCAAAAATCATGGAAGAAGAAATGGCATCCCTCAAAACCAAACTTCAAGATCTGGATGACAAAATTCTGGGTCTTAACTTTCAGCAGTCAGCCATGAGCCGAAACCATTCAGGAGATACTAGGTCCTCTTCTGGCAATTTCCGTGGACCAAAGCTTGATTTTCCACGCTTTGATGGTTCTGATCCGACTGGATGGATCTATAGGGCAGAGCAGTATTTCCGCTTGCATAATACTTTGGATAACCACAAAGTCCCCCTTGCATCTTTTCATTTGGAACATGAAGCTCTTTAATGGTTCTGTTGGTACATCAAGGCTAATGTAGGCCCAACGTGGAGAGAATTGTGCACCCTCATTTTGGAGCGCTTTGGCCCTAGTTCCTTTGATGATTTCACAGGAGCACTCACTAAACTGCGTCAAACAGGCACTGTAAGAGAATACCAGACAGAGTTTGAAAAATTAGCTAATCACACAGAGGGCTTGTCTGATGAATTCTTCCGTAGTTGTTTTGTCAGTGGTTTGAAGGATGCACTTCGCTCAGAAGTCAAAATGTTTCGACCTACTACAATGATGGAAGCCCTTGGGTTGGCTAAGTTAGCGGAAGACAAGATTAGTGCTCTACAACGCTCCAGATCTAATTTTGTTCCATTCAGAAATACAGGTTCTCACAACCCTCCAGTCATACCAGCTCCTAGAACTACTCCGATCAAGCACTTGTCTGAAACAGAGATGCGAGTCAGGCGAGACAAAGGGCTTTGTTATAATTGTGATGAGAAATGCTCTCGGGGCCATAGATGTGTTCAGCAAAAGCTCTATCTCTTGGATGTGGATTCTCCACCGGAACTGGAAGAATATGTAGATGCTCAGGAAACAGTGGATGATGAGGTTGAGGCTCACCAGCCTGAAACTCCTTCACCAGAAGCTCCACCAGAGATATCTGTCCATGCTTTGGCAGGAGTCACTACTCCACAAACCATGCGGGTCCAGGGTTTCTTCAAGAAGATCCCTCTTACTATACTCATTGATTCTGGTAGCACTCATAACTTCATTGATCCACGAATAGCCAAACAGGCTGATTGCTTTATCCATCCCTGCTCTAGCTTTGAAGTCATGATTGCCAATGGGGGCACTTTACCTTGTAAAGGGAAATGTCGCAATGTGCGTCTCTCTATTGGCGATTATAACATGCGCTCTGACATGTTTGCCTTACCCTTAGGTGGCTGTGATGTGGTTTTGGGTGCCCAATGGTTACGCACTCTTGGCCCCATTCTCTGGGATTTTGCTGAACTTTGAATGCAGTTTTCAGCCGAGGGGCACCAACACACTTTGAAAGGCTTACAACCAGGGTCTCTCAGCATCATCAGTTCACACCGTATGGAAAAACTTCTTAAGAAGAATTCACATGGTGTCATCGCTTCGCTCCATTCCATTCAGATGCAGCCATCAGCAGTCTCTAGCACTCCTGCCGATCTCCAACACATTTTGGACAAGTATTCTGGTGTATTTGCTGAACCTGTGGGATTACCTCCTTCTCATCCAGAGGACCACCGTATTCAGCTTCTTCCTGGCAGTGTTCCGCCCAACATCAGGCCCTACCGCTACCCATTTCATCAGAAGACCAAAATCGAGATACTTGTTCGTGACTTACGGAAGTAAGGTATTATTCGCCCTAGTACCAGTTCCTTTTCTTCTCCAGTTCTGCTTGTTCGCAAAAAAGATGGGTCATGGCGACTCTGCATTGATTTTCGTGCACTTAATCATCTCACTATAAAGGACAAGTTTCCCATTCCAGTTGTTGATGAACTTCTTGATGAACTTCATGGGGCTCATTTTTTCTCCAAGTTAGATCTTCGTTCTGGGTATCATCAAATTCGGGTTAATGAGGAGGATATACCTAAAACTGCCTTCCGCACACATGATGGTCACTATGAATTTTTAGTCATGCCCTTTGGCCTCACGAATGCTCCTTCAACATTTCAGGCAGTGATGAATAACATATTTCGACCATACCTCCGGAAATTCATTCTGGTCTTCTTTGATGATATCCTCATATATAGCAAAACTTGGGCTGAGCATCTCCATCATCTGGAGCTTGTCTTGCAACTTCTCTCTGATCATCAACTCTGTGCAAAACTATCTAAATGTGTGTTTGGCCAGGAGGAAGTGGAGTATCTTGGGCATATTGTTGCACACCATGGAGTGCGGGTGGATCCTACAAAAATAGATGCCATGAAAACTTGGCCGCATCCTAAAACTCTCAAGAGCCTTCGGGGTTTTTTGGGGTTGACTGGCTACTACCGAAAGTTTGTCAAAGATTACGGGAAAATTGCAGCACCATTGACAGCTCTGTTAAAAAAGGATGCCTTCTCCTGGACCCCTATTGCTGAGACTGCATTTGAACAACTGAAACAGGCTATGTGCAGTACACCTGTTCTCGCAATGCCAGATTTTTCCAAACCCTTCACTATTGAGAGTGATTCTTGCGGCAATGGATTGGGTGATGTTCTCCTGCAAGATGACCATCCTATTGCGTTCACTAGCAAAGCCCTCTCTGGTAAGAATCTAGCCCTCTCTACTTATGAAAAAGAAATGATGGCTATTTTGCATGTTGTACAGAAGTGGCGGCCATACCTCTTAGGGAGTCATTTTTGCATCAGAACCGATCACCAAAGTCTGAAATACTTCCTGGAACAACGGGTATCCTCTCCTACACAACAGAAATGGGTCAGCAAACTCATGGGGTATGATTATGCGATCACCTACAAGAAGGGTAAGGAGAATATTGTGGCAGATGCTCTTTCTCGCACATTTGATAATCAAGCTTCCCTTTCCGCTATTTCTATGCCCATTCCCAATTGGTTAGCGTCTGTTCAGCAGGGCTATGACAGTGACTCTTCTTTATCTCAAATCATTCACCAGCTAGCCAATAATCCTTCTGCTATACCACATTACTCTTGGGATGGTGCTTCTCTTCGATACAAGGGTCGGCTAGTGCTTCCTCAGAACCCAGCTCTACATCAGGCTATTTTTTATGAACTCCATGCTTCTCCTTCTGCAGGGCACTCAGGCTTCCTCAAAACTTATGAGCGAGCAAGGAGAAACTTCTTTTGGAAAGGGATGAAACAGACGATTCAACAGATGGTGGCTGAATGTGATACTTGCCAACGCCACAAGGGTGAAACGACCCTCCTTCCTGGCTTGCTCGAACCATTGCCCATCCCTACACGGATTTGGACTGATATTTCTATGGATTTCATTGAAGGGCTTCCTAAATCCGGTGGCAAGACAGTGATCTTGGTTGTGGTTGATCGTCTCTCGAAATATAGTCATTTTTGTGCCCTCAGCCACCCCTATACTGCCTCCTCTGTTGCACAAATCTTCATGGACCAGATATTTCGTCTTCATGGACTCCCTTCTTCCATTGTCTCTGATCGTGATGCAACTTTTACCAGTCATTTTTGGACTGAACTGTTTCAGAAAACTGGCACCAAACTGAAGATGAGTTCGGGCTATCACCCACAAACTGATGGTCAAACTGAAATTGTCAATAAATGCTTGGAAACTTATCTTCGTTGCTTCACTTCCGAACAGCAACATCAGTGGGCCAAGTGGCTCCCTTTAGTTGAATGGTGGTACAATACCTCTTACCACACTGCCTCTAAAATGACTCCATATGAAGCAGTCTATGGTCAGGCACCTCCAGTGCTCCTTCCCTACACTCCCAACAGCTCACCAGTCCAGGCAGTTGACATAGTTCTTCGCAGCAGGGATTAGATTCTTCGTACCTTATAGGATAATCTTCACATGGCCCGTAATCGGATGAAACAGAAAGCAGATCAACACCGTTCTGAGCGCTCATTTCAAGTTGGGGATATGGTTTTTCTTCGTCTACAGCCATACAAACAATCCTCCCTAAAGCTGAAAGGGCGTCATAAGCTGGCCCCAAAATTTTATGGGCCTTATAAGGTTCTGCAGAAGATTGGTTCAGTTGCTTATAAACTGGAACTTCCTCCTTCTTCCCGTATTCATCCAGTCTTTCATGTTTCTTGTCTAAAGAAAGTTCTGGGTACCACTGTCAGAGCACAAACTACTCTCCCTGAAATGGATACGGAAGGATCCATTATCCTGGAGCCGGTGGCAATCATTGACCAGCGCACTCGCCAGCTTCGCTCTCGCTCCATCTCTGGGGTCTTGATTCAGTGGCATGGCATGCAACCAAAGGATGCTACCTAGGAACCCCTTCTTCAGATTCAACAACAATTTCCACACCTTAAGCTTTGAGGACAAAGCTTTTTTCTAAGGGAGAGGGGATGTTAGGAACCTGTGTGTTCCTTCTGTTTATTTTGTTAGAGTAGTGTTGTTGGACGCATATGCTTTGTAAGTCGTCCCGTGAGTATATTTTATTATCCCACATGCATAGGTAGTATTACTTTTCTAGATCGTACTCAGTATATAAGAATAGGTTGAGGCCCTTGATGGGCACGGACAAATTTATTGTATTGAGCTTGCTCAAAGGAGGTTACCCCCTCGAAGTGGCCTGCGATCAGTAGATTCATTCTGAGTTCTGCTATCACTTTGTATTCTGTTATTTCGAGCATTCTCACGATATTGCTATAAGGAGGTTCATCACAGTTAGAAGAGGACAAAAGAAACCTTGCCAATAGATTGGAGGAAAAGTCAACTGAGCTTGCAAGAATTTCCCACATGCAGCTAGACACCCTAAGTTAGATGGTGAATGCACATCATGAATTGAATATCAAAGACATTGATATCTCTACACTAAAGATGCAAAATGAACAACTACAAAAAGAATTTAGAAGAGAGAAGGATATTGCATAGAGCTTCAACAAATATAATGAGGCCATCAAGTACTTTGAGTAGCTACTAAAATCACCAAGGGCCAATAATGATACTATAAGACTAGGATACACTAGCACTAAAGAAGGAGAGTCATCCAAGACTACAAAAGATAAAAGTAACAAAGGTAAGAACATAAAACCTACTTTTCATTTCTATGATAAAAAGGGACACACCTCTAATGCATGTAGGAGCAAGAATGCCCATTAGCATGACAAACCTAAAAACATGAGTTACTATCACAAGTGCAATAAACACGATCATTAGGCACATGAGTGGAGACCTAGGACTATCAAAACACCAAGATTTGAAAGTCACTACTACAGTTGCAATAAGAATGGACATAGAGATTTTGAGTGTAGATCAAAGTCTATGTGGATACCTAATCAGCCAACAAAAGGAAATAATCATGGACATCAATACAATTGGGACTATAACACTAGGTATAATTGTCATTATTGTTAGGAATATGGACACATCCCAAAAAATTGCATAAGAACTCATTTTAGTTGAAACTACAAAAGATGATTAAGTCAAATCACATGTTTTAGCTATTTGAAGGCTAGTCATATCAGTAGGAATTACACAACAAGGTCAAAGGCACCCAAGTCATAAGTCAACAAAGGAAAAGAGAAGATGGATGTTGAAGACATGAAGAATGAGATGAATAAAACTTGGAGGAAGAAAAATTATTGTAGTACATAAAATTGAGAAGAGATCACTTCACCTAATGGGTCAAGTGATCACACCTCATCAAATTAAGAAACTAAAGAAGTATGTAGGAACTAATTTTCAAGTATCTTATCATACATTAGTCCCAATAGAAGCAAGTACCAAAAGGATGAAATTATCATGAATGAAGATGAAAGATGTTGTGGAAAATTCAAGATAAATATTTTAAGTTTTCATGTTTTTTCCAAGCATGAAAAGTTTACTTTGGATGATGAGTGAATGTTAGTATGTGCTGAGTTGCTAGTAGGAGCCGAGTGAGTTGTTGCTACCAAATGAAAAGGGAATTTCTATTGAAGCTGAGTGAGGGCAATTCTAGTGGATGCCGAGTGAAGTAGAATTAGCATTGATGCTAGAATTGACAAAAGGACAAATAACTAAGGCAAGTAAGAAACATGGGAGAAAATTTGCTCCAAAATATAGAGCCTTTAACATCCCACAAAATAAGAATGAGGATGTTGTCAATAAATCAACAAGGTTGTGGAAGTTGATATATGGCTTGACTACCATCAAGGATGGAGAAGAGGATACCTTTGAGGGAAAGAACACTAAGAAAGATAAGGAAGACAACATAGTGGAGGATGAAACAAAAAAGGAAGATGAAGTAGTAATAGCTAAAGCACACATAATAGACCAAAGTGTGCAAGACACACAATTGCCACCTCCTAGTCCTCCACATGTCACCTCTACACCTACAGATACCATAACTGTGAAGGATATTCTTGAATTTTTTTGTCAAAACCTCAATCCATTGACTATAGAGGATCTTAAAATGATCCTTCACCAATCAACTCAACAAGCCAGGCTATGTAATAATCCAGTATTGGCTAGTGTGGATGAGTTGTAGAAAGCAATAGTTGACTCATCTAGAGATAAGGTGAATCCATAAGAACCACCTTCTGTCATCTCTATAGCTACTAGTGATCAACTTTTAGTGCTTACATCACAAGATCCATTAGAAAAAGTTGATAGACTAGGAACATTTGATACTAAGCTACAGAGGCAAACTATAGAAAAGGGTAGAGAAACATCAACAAGGCAAACAAGACGAATTGCTACATCTGTTACTATGGTACAAGCACAAGGTATAGGTCAAATAATTATAATTGATCCAAGAAGATTAGATGAAGATAAGGAATCTCCAAAGGAGAAGGAGTAGGCTATGATATAGACATTGGTAAATTTACCAACCACTAGCACTCCTACAAAAGTCCTTCAATAGTTTAGCACTAATGCAGTAGCATTGTAAATTTCTACACTAGGCTCAATCTCTACCAAAGTTGCAAGGATATTTCACTATGGAGACCCCACATTAGATGAAGAAATAGAGATACCAAAATTTGAATATGAAACCATGAGCCTTGTACATATAATCATTATGTAGCAAGCACTAGAAAGGAAGAAGCATCAAGAAATACTTAGGAATGAGTGTAAACAAAGGAAAACATTACATGAGATTAAGGACATCTTTTTGGATGTTTTTAGCTTGTAGACACTTGATGAAACCAAGCCTATATTGGAACAACTAATAGACATTGTAGAAAAAGTGACTAATAAAGACAAGGAAACAAATGTGAAACTCATGGAATGGTTTGAAAGAAATTTCAAAGAAAAGTCAATGAAAAAATTTCCAATGAGATAACACTATCCCAAGTAGAGTTGGCTACTAAAATTGAAAAAGTGAAGAACATACTTGAGGATATCTTCTTATTGTACATGAAATTGTGTGATCCCACATTCTTCACATGTGAGACAAGCCATAGGATTCTAACACTAGAAGGGAATTTGAAAGTATCTGGTATGTAGTTACCAAAGGATCTAGTTTAGAGTGAGAAGCACTTTAATTCAATGCTTCACACCCAAAATCAACTAGCTATGTTAACAATAGAAGAGGCTAGCATAAGAGCCATGTTTATGGATATATAAGCCTCCCTTACCCCTCATATGACAATACTCTAGAAAGAACTAGCCTATACTAAAATAGTGATCAAGAAAGACCCCAATCTTTCAACTCTAGAAGGCTTAATTCACCTTGCAGTATAGATAACCATCCAAATCAAATCCTTGGATGTTGCAATAGCCAACTGGGATGCCACTTTGAAGATTACCATGGAAATCCAAAAGAGATTTTTGCACAAGTACATAGTTTGTGTCTAGACCCTTTGATAGCAATATAAAAATGGGGAGAAATAGAAAAGGGGGAGACACATGCAAAGGGGGAGATAAGAAAATAGACAAAAAAACATAATCAAAGGGTGAGAAAATAACAAATGAGTAGATATAGAGTTCATCAGATACAAAGTATCAATATTTTTCTTTTTTTGACAAGGAGTATCAACATGAAGCCAAATTAATTTAGGGGGAGTTATAAATATTTTGAGGTCTATAGTTTTTATAGAATTTTGAGAAGTTTTGAAGTTTTGTATATATGTTGAACTGTATGTATATTTTACTCAAAGAGTTTAATTTTTTGATATATTGCTAAGTGTTTTTAACACTCATGTCAAAGGGGGAGATTATTGAATCTCAGATTGGTTTTGACTATTTTGTGTCAACACACTTAAGATGTTTACTAAATTCATGTCGATCTAGTAACACATGCTAAGTAAAATATATATAGATGTCGAGTTGCAATGAGTGTCAAGTCACTCAAGTTCTAAGTGAATAGTTAATGCTAAGAAAGTTTAAGTGTTGAGCTAGATAGAATTATACTAAGTGTCGAGTAACATAATTATCAAGTGTCGAGAATCAGAGATAATAAGTGTCAAGTAACACAATTTGGACATAGTTGTTTGTAATTCCACAAACACCTATATAAACCATTTTTGAGCCAACTCAGGATGAATATAAAAGGATCTCGATGATGAGATCAAATCTTTTGCATTACCTATGTAATTTGCATGTAGCCAATAAGAAAAATGGAGAAGGCATGCAAGCAATTAGAAAAGTGAAAGAATTGAGCGGGAAAAGATGAATGAATATTGATCATAGATTCATACCTAACCCTAAGTCTTCAAAGCCTTTAAAAGGAGGAAAAACCCCCATTTTGCATATGTATGTGAGAAGTGTATGGGTAAACTATAGAAAAATTTAGAGGGGTGTTTAAAAGACTTAGAAGGAGTAGACTAGCATTGATGAATTTAGTTGGTCAACAATAGAGTATCAAAATTTCAAAGAGAGATATATCAAATCAAGAAAGGATTAGAGAAAACAGTGTAGAACAAGGAACTGAAATTAGCAATTGAAGATTGCAAATAATTAGGTCAATACTTTCTAATACTCTCCAGCCATTGTATTAGGAATGAAAATCCTATGATGATAGGTTGGTTTAATAGTCATGTTATAAGGCTTTAGACAAGGTGTGAAATCCTTTAATAGGGTATTAGTCCAAGTGATTGTTTGTAAATCCTTTAACTAGGTCACTTTTAACAAAGTGTAAAGTCTTTTACAAGATAGGCCTTTCATAGGGCAGACCACCAAAAGTGGTCAAACTTTGTAACCTTGAATAGTTACACATTTCTACAGTGATATTTTTTGGGTGTCATCCCCACCCTAGTTTCACCTTCTCATTGGAGGGTTTCTGGGTTACCAAAATCTTGTGTCATCTATTTTCATGTATGTCTTTATTTTCATGTTTATTAGATTAATTATTTCCATGTGAATGATTTCAACTAAAATGTTTTGAAAAGGTTAAAGTTAGTTACTTTTGATTCACCCCCACACCCACCCCCCCCCCCCCTCCCCCCCCCCCCCCCCCACGCCTCCCCACCCCACCCCTCTCAGAAGTTAATCTTCCCACTTGTAAATTCAAATAGATTATCCAAATATGTCAAAAGGCATCATCCCATTGGTCAAATCATCGGATATAAAGATAACAACAATCTATACATGAAGATAGAGAAAGGAAAAGGTATTTTATTATCTAAAATATTTCTTGATGATACCATATTTGGAGGTCAAGATGCTTTATGTAAGGATTTTGTAATTTAGATGAAGCAAGAATTTGAGATGTCTATATTTGGAGAGATCAATTTTTTTTGGGTTTGCAAGTATATTAGATGAAATATGGTATATGCATCACTCAGTAAAAGTATGTCAAGAACATATTGAAAACTTTTGGATTGGAGGATTCCAAACTAGTAAGTACACCTATGGTGATATGACGCAAGTTCTCAAAGAATGATGATTTAGTTGAGGTGAATCAAACATTGTATAGGTCTATGATTGGAAAATTACAATATATTGTATGTAGTAGACCTAATATTGCATTATCTATAGGGATAGTTGCAATATTCTCTACTAATCCAAGGGAGAATCACTTAATGGATGTGAAGAGAATAATTAGATATTTGAAAGGAATAGAAGAGTTTGATTTATACTATAAGAAGAATGAAAAATTTGAATTGAGAGCCTACATTGCTTCTGATTGGGTTGGAAACATTGATGATAGAAAGAGCACCAGTGGAGGAGCATTTTTCTTAGGCAAGAGACTAGTTACATGGACTAGTAAGAAAAAAATTGCACCTCACAATCTACTAATGAACCTGAATATGTTGTTGCTGCTATAAATTGTACAAACATTGTGTGAACGAAAGAACTACTCAAAGGAATGAAGGAAGAGATCACAAAACCAGTGACACTTTATTGTGATAATACAATTTCTATCCATATATGAAAGAATCTAGTAATGCACACAAAAACTAAGTACATTGCAATCAAGTATCATTACTTGAGGGACTTCGTTCAAGATGAAGAGGTGAAGATAGAATATGTTAACACAAAGGAGAAAATTGCTGATATCTTTGCAAAAGAATTACCTAAGGATGCTCATGAGTATTTAAGAGGTAAATTAGGGGTGATACCCCTATCAAAGGCTATATAAGTAACAAAAGGAGTGCCCTACATCAAACAAGATGATGTTCATATGTTACAAATTGATGTAGTGGATATTACTTTAGGAGCTTCATAAAGTAATCAAAGAGTTGAAACTTCAAAATAGTCAGAAGCAAGGAGACAGAGGGAGGAACTAAAGAAACTAAAAAATTCTATATCTACATGTAATGATGATATGTCTTTGGCATTATTGTCAAACAGGGAGATAATATCATTGATCAACAGTATTACTAAAGAGGGAGAAAGTACATTAGAAGGAGATATTAAGAAATGAAGGAGATGAAAGAGATGGAGAGTATTAATCAGAAGAGAACACAAGTATGATGAAGGAGATAGAGAATAATTTAATAAAGAGGGAGAAACCCTATTCTACCTAGTAAGAGGGAGATATAAGAAACAATTTTTGTAATGTAATAAGAAGATGGAAGTTGCTGATAGAGGGAGAAATTTTGATAGTTGGTTTTCTTTTTGGTATTGTCTTACTATTTTAACCTGGTTAGTTTGGTTGAACAAGATATTCATTATTTGATTGATTTGGTTGGTTTGGTTTCCCATCAATGCCAAAGAGGGAGATTGTTAAACAAGACTGTGTTTCAATCATTGTTTTGTCACTGATGTCAAACCTGCTATTTGTTGGTAAGAAAAATGCTTATAAGGTTTAAGTAGTATCACTTAGTTGATTGATGAAGAGGATTTGATCAAAAGATGTAACAATAGCACATAGAGGAAAGGTTGAGTTATGATTATGCAATAAAGTACAAGGATTAGTTAAGATAATGATAACATGATGCATTGATAATCTACTTAAGGTTACAAATGTTGGCTACATGAAGAAATATTAGAGGAATAAGTTATATAAAGTTTGTCTACCAAGCTTGACTAAGTGGATAGTAGGTTCCAAGAAAATTTAGTGCATGCCGAGCAAAAAATTAGTTAGTGCTGAGTAAAAAAAAATTCTAGAAGATGTCGAGCAAGACAATTGATGTCAAGTAAAGTTTAGTTGATGCTAAGCACTAGTAAAATTTAGTTGATGTCAAGTCACATAGTATGTGCCAAGCATCAGAATGTTGATAATGTCAAGCTACTGCATTATTTTAAAGATCATGGATTCGATGAATGTAAGTTGACAAATTTATTTTCTTAGATTGTGTGAAGTAGGTGGAAAATAAGGTTGATGAGCTGGTAGCATAGAAGTCAAGGTAAACCATTTTTAGGCAAATTCAAAGTGGATTCTAGGAGATGTTTCTAGAAGAGATATGTAATATGGGGTAGATACATTTTATCCTACCTAATCCATCCAAACCCTAAATTGGACAATGGAGAATGAGCAAAAAAACATCTTAATTTTCTACTTATAGAAATGGCTGGTCATGAAGCAAGGTTGTCATGTGCAAGAACCTAAGGAAGACAAGGAGTCAAAGGGTTTTGATTCATCAAGTGACCTAAGAGAAGATTCTATAATGGTATGTTAAGAAAGAAGGCTTAAGGAGACGAATGTTTGAAGGGTGAACAAGATATTAGAGCTATAATGAGTGAAAGCCAAGTATAATGGAGGATTGAATAGAGATTTGTAATCTACAAATGAAGTTGTAAGTTGTATCAGATCAAGCCTTACTATTACTCTCTAACAATTGTATCAGTCGAGGGTAAATCCTTTTGATTAAGGCTTACCTAATGATCATTTGTAAATCCTTTAACTGGGTGACATTCCAAGTGAATGTTCTAAATTCATCAAACAAGGCTCACTCCTAACAAGGTGATTGAAATCCTTTAATAGGATCACATTTAATAGTGTGTATTGTAACCTTGGATAGGGTTGGCCTTTCATAGGGCATTACTTTAGAAGAGTGAAAAGAGTAGCATGTTACTAGTGGTTTTTCCTAACTTGTGTTTCCATGTAAATCATTATGTCACGTGTGTTGATGATTCTATTACATTTCATGCTTTACATTTTTGCAAGTTGATTTGACAGTAATCTACAAGTTTTTAAGTGATTTCATAATCTTATGGATGCATGTATCAGTATAAATGTTTTATGGGTTCACTAAGCTCTAGAAAAATGCATTTATACATCTGGACCTTGGATAGCTGATTCACCCATCCTCTTAGTTATTCTAAATAATTCCAATAGCTTGTAGGAATATCCCAATTTCAAGTTATCCCTTAAAAAGTTGACTAGATCATATTGAGGCCTGAGCACCTAATGGTCTATCAATTTAATCTTGTTCTAAAATATCCTCACTAGATTCCTAGCAATGGAGCTAGAAGCACATGAATATGGTCCAACCACTATAGGGAAAGGAATCTTGACTATCTTCTTCACATTAGAACACAAGGTGTTCACTTCAAGGATCTATCGACATAGTTTGACTAGAACCACCTTGTCTTCTAGATAACTTGGAAGCCTCTTAGGAAAATTGTCATAAGCTCCTATCTAAAAATAAGAGAAACTCAGAAATTGGATGAATGAGCATCCAAATTGGCTGATGGTTGAGATTACCTCTAGTGAAAATCTCATTTTAGGGAATCCTTGCAATTCTTGGCATAACCTCATTATAAAGGCATCATTCACAATCACATACTCCTCAAAAATCCTTTGCAACTATAGATGTGGATAAAACTCATATACTTTAGTATGCTCATCATAGTTTTGGATGCTAGGGAGGCCTAGCCACAAGTGGTGAGTGGAAAAGGCTTAAATGAGATAAGAGAACATGTAAAATTTCTTGAAACCTCTCAAAGAATTCAAACATGAGGCAAGCTCATCATAGATAATTTTTACCTAGTCAATCTTCATATTCTCAACACATATTGCTTTCACTAGAAAGAAATGGTGCTTAATGAACTCCAAGATCTCATATTTTCCTTTTAATTTGAGAAGCAACATAAGGATATCCACAATCTCTCTATTCAAATTGGTGTTGAATAGGGTCTTAGGAATTTTTATCTTCTTTGAGTGAGAAGTCTAGAACCATATCCTTTGCATGTCTTCCAGTTTTAGGTTTTCCTTCTCATTAGAAATAGATGAAAAAGAGATGAAATCAACATCATAATACTTCTCTTTCATGGGAATGTTGAATGCAGACTGCATCAGTGCCTTGTTGATTGTGATGAGGACATATTTGCTAGGAAACAAATCTTTTTTTTTTTTTTTTTTCAGGTCGTATCTCTTGATACATTCCCTCACAAGCTTAGGTGCATCTAATACCATTGGAAAAATAGCCACCTCAACCAATCCACCCTCTTTAAGCTTTTGAGTGATTGGGTGAATGGGTTGAGAATTGAGTCTTTTATGAAGATCACCCAAGTCATATAATTTGAAAGATGTGTCTACTAGCTCCTTTAATTCACTCTCCATACCTATTAATTTATCATATCCAATATCTTAGGTTGTCATTCATTATGATTGCATAGGATACAGTTCTCAATAAATAGTCATTTTAATACACTTGAAGAAATTAATTATAGGTAATTTTGATGAAATAAGTATAGGAATTAGAGTGTTAGAACCACATGAATAAAATTAAGTCTATCCAATGATTATAATGACAAGATTTTCATTTAATTCCATGATCAACAACTATTTAAACTTTCCATTGATTTGCATGTAAAAACTTGTACTTCTTGAAGATCTATTACTTTACTTTTAATAAAGTGATAATACTAAGAATCACTTAATCCAAACAAGTCTTTAAGTTTTGCGAGGGAGAAAGAGAAACTTATCTTTTCTTTAAACCCATTTTCCCTCTATTTAGAGTCACAACATGTAGAGTAATCCTTTGTTAGCTTGCACATTTCATTCTTTCACTTTCTGCCTTAAGCATTAAACACTGCCTTTCCTTTATATTAGGATTGCATTCTCTTCACTGACCTTTCTAGAAGTATCCTTTGAGCATCTCCAAAGAGGATTTGTACTTTAAAGTCTTGTGTTTATATTCCCAAATCCTTTAGATAAATAACCTTTTGTATTACCTTGGGATGGAAAACCCTTTTCTCATCAAAATTTCTTGGACTAAAGTATACCTAATAGCACTTTAACCTTAACTGCAATCTGATGGCCTCAAGGCTAGGTATTGAGCATGCCTCACTGATGAAGAGTGCACAATAGTTCTTTCAACATAATGCCTTTACTACTTGTATGTAAAGACCTGGATATCTCAGAAATCACTATGGCCTTGGAAGTGAAAAAAAATACCTTCACTTCTATTAGTGTGCAGTGAAAAACTCATAGATCTACTCTTTTCCTTTTGAAGGTAGAATCTACCTCTACGACATGAATGACCTTCTTCCTAGTATTTCTTCTCAACCTCATGGGTCTTTCCATCATTACATATTTGTATACATATCTTTTTAATCACCGTCGTGGCTCCATTCTTTAGATATGCACTTGATTTTGTTTGCTAAAGGGAAGAGTAGCTCAATCAATCAGAATCTATATGGAAAAATAATGATGGGGCAAGATAGCACATGGTAGGACATAGATAACTTACTTCTCATTAGGAGGACACCATAACACATGCCAACCATACCTAGATCACCTAGACTCTTTGCGCATTTGGTGCAGGGGCACCTTGAATCATAGGGCCCTCACATTTTCATTTTTGTTGTGTTATGCTCCAAGTGAGCCTTCCAAGTATAATAATGGTCATTGGACCTAGGTGTGATAGCTAGGTTTTTGGATGTCATTTAATGTCCTTAGAAGAGTCACTATTTTGGCCTAAAAATCAAGGCATACCTTGCCATAGGGAAATGAGTAACCTAAGGGATGATTCATTATCTTAGGGAATAGTCCCTAGAATCAAATTGCTAAGGGATAGCATAAATAACAAGTTAGAAGTGTTAAAAAGAGAAAGCAAGAAAAATTGCAAAAGTTTCTATATTGCAATTTTGCAAGAAATTATAGATTTTCCTTTTAAAACTTGAAGGAGGCTAATGAAAACCCTAAGGATGAAGGGGAAATACCTAGTAGGAGATATAAATACTATCCAAACCCTAAAATAGGCATAAGTGATTGTCATTTGTATAGACACCATGTTGTAGCATGGTTTTTGCTTGCCAAAAGATTGAATTTCTGAGTTTTAAGGCATTTTAACATTGTTCTTGTATATTGTACTAGTTTTCATGGTAGATTGGATTGTTTAGGATGTCTTTTATTTAGGAAGTTTGTTTTTATAGTCTTTTGTTTCATAGTTTTAAAAATCTTTTCATTTTTACTAGTTTGTTGTCCTATTATCAACAACTTGCATTAATATGGACCAAACCCCAACCCATGATCATCTCAGCGATAAAACTGATTTTCCCCCAAGCCCTACTATGCCCACCTCCCCCCTAGAGGTCCCCATTTCACCCCCAAAAGAGATTATAGAAATTATGGTTGAAAAGGGAGGGGAGGCCATTAGGAAAAATAAGAGAAGACCCTGGTAAAATTTCAATATGGATAGTGTCAGTATGGGCATTGTTAGAGAACTTGCTAAAACCTAGGTGTTGGGGGATCTTGACAGTAGCACTCACTATGATGAGCTCCTTGACTTGACTCTTTTGGTTCTCTCTGACAATGTCTGTAAAATGGGTTTCAACTTCCTCAACAATGAAAAGAACAGCCTGATTGAAAATTTTCACTCCATTAAGTGGCTTTTTTAGGAGATTGAGACTTTGAAGGACAGGTCCAACCAGACCAACAATAGGGGGGAAGTCAAGGATCATGAGGCCAGAGGCAGTAAAGACCAGGTGGGCAGCCAAGAAAAAGATAGAAGCCAGGACCCCAGTGATAATCAGGAGGACAGAATCACCCGGCTCGAGTAGAAGGTCCAAAGGCTGGACTCCATCCACCAGGTTGTGACTAAATAGATTGTGGATACCCTCCATACTTTGAATGAAAACATTGTTAATCTGGGGGACTATCTGAACAATGCTGATCTTATGGGGAACATGGAGCAGAGTACAGAGAATGGAACCAGCTGGGAGGATCCTCAGAAAGAGATTGGAATCCAGGAAAGTCAGGGGGACCAGATGCATTTCCCCCCCACGATCCAGGAGGAAGAGGCCATCTAGCTATAGAAATCATGTAGGCAATGGAGAAGAAGGGACACTAGTCTACCTCCTAGGCTCTGTTCCTGGCCTTTGTTTCCCAGGCTTCGAGCCTTTTTTTTTCTAGCCTTTTGAGTCAGTTTTTGTTTTTTCTATCTATTATGCTTTTAGTTGTTTAATGCTATAAAACTTTGGGTTTCAGGATCCTTGTAAAACCTATTTTCCAAATCAAAAACAACTTGCATTAATAATGGTATAACTCACTATCCCACCATTGAAATTGTACAACCTCTTGGGGATAGTGAGTACTAAATGTACCATATGATAGAAAAATTAGGGTCCTTCAAAATGTTGGCAATCAATTTTAAGCTCTTACCCTAGGTGAGCTAGAACAACCCTAACTAGAGAATAGTGTAGTTATAGAGCTTGTTTCTTGTAGGGATGTGGAGAAATTTTGAAAATTGAATAAGGAGATTATAGAGGAGTGAGATCAAGTCCTTTGGATGGAAGGTGTTGGTGTTTGAAAACATTACCCATTTTCAATTACCCTGATGAGAGCAAAACACATCTAGGGGCAGCTAACTCCCATTTTCAACATGCCCATTTAGACACCAAGCCAACTATAAGGCTTGACCCTTCTTATTATTTAGGCTCTACAAAACCTAGGCAGGTGGAACTATAGATTCTTTATATGGTACCAGTTATCAAAGCATACATTGAATCTAATATGAAGCAAATTAAAACCCTTATTTCTCCTAATAGCTCATGAAATAACATCAATCTACAGTAGCTAAATGCAGATCTAGGAATCTCATAAGCTAAGTGAGGGCATTGTATTATAGCTCTTCAACATGAAAGGGGAAAAGTGTTTGATTAACGATGTTGATGTCGAAAAAATCTTTAAACATGCAGAAGTATAACAAGTGATCCTATAACTGATCAGTGCCTAATCTATTGGGCAATTCCATGAATCCAAAACATACATCTGTGACATCAAGACATACTTTGTATACCCAGACATCAGATCTATCTAATCACCTTGTGATTCAGACAGTGTTGTTCATTCATATCTTATCCTCACAAAATATCCTTCTCAAGTAACCAGTAACCTTGTTAGAATATATCAAGCATTTACTTGGAACTTTTTCCCAACAGCAAAATATATCAGACATACAACCTAAAAGGGAAGCAAATGGATCTTAGCTCTTTTTTCCAAGACCACATAAAACTACAGATTACTGAGATAGGAGATGAGAACTAGAATGAAACTAATGAAATGCTTGCTCATATGTATTTACTTCCTTGAAACAATACAATCAAATGCATGAATTTAAAACATGAAAAAGCCTAACATATCAGAACTATCTATATTATCTATACTACTTCTATTAATACAAGAAGAATTTGCTGAAGAATATGGTGTCTTAGTATTGCAAATGCATCAAGAGCTGGATCCAAAATCTGGTATCATAGTCATGAGCAGATTTCTTCCAAGGAACTAGAGACCTTTGGATGAAGGAAAGAATGAATTATATAAGAGAAGATGAAATTCCTAGATCTGATATGCAACTACCATCTGTCCACCTAAAAAGACCTTCTCAACAAGTTAAAAAAAAAAAACAACTTTCAAATATTTTTCCTCCAATGCTAAATCAAATCCTTTTCAATTATGGCTCTACCAGCATCAAATATCTGAAACATATGATTAAAGAAATAACTGATTTGATGCCTGGCATTTACCCATGGTAAAAGTGCAATTCAGTTAAATTTTGACTTCTAAAAGCCAAGAAAATCTTCTAGAACTAATTTTCTTCACATTCAGACTTTACCAAGCCTTCCAAACTACTCTAGAACTAACTTTGATGCTTCATGATGAAAATTAGTCATTGCACTGAGAATGCCTCTAAAAATTGAAAATCTTCTTAGAAATTGAACCAGCGAAGACCTGTGCAAAAGCAAACCCCAAATTCAAAAAATTTGGATTCTCCTGGTTCCAACGGTATACTACACTGCCTCTTTTTGACAAAAAAAGCCCCTGATATGGCCTTTTGAAATTCTCAAGTCTGAATTGAACTTTGGCACTGAAAATGAAAAATTTAAAATATTACATAGTTAGAACTATATAACAATTTAAAATATTTCCATTTTTCATTTTAATCCATTCATGCATTTGAAATCATCTAAATTTTCATTTTGTTATCTCTTTTTTCTACCCACAATGCCATGTGTCAAAACCTGATTCAACAACCATCTTTGTTAATCAATTAATTTTTTATTACCTAATTCTTTAAATCCATTTCTTCAAACTCTTACTCTTATTTTTTATTATGCTCACATGAGATGAATCTCCTTTATGCCTTTACGACCTAAGCGTAAGACCAAACCCCTTCAAAATTTCCTTTTTGACCATACACTTTCCACTATCTTTTATGCTCTTACAAGCACTCGTATCATCAGAGGTCTCAAAAATTTGGTTTACGCTCTCATGTGAGCAAATTTGTGAGTGAAGTAGCATATGGCATTGAATTTTGTCTTACGGACATACATTGAGCTTCACATTTCATAACATCGGAGGCTTTTACATTTTGATTTACGATCATACGCTAGCGTAAGATCGGAGGATTTTAAAAATGTGCTTCCCGATCTTACGCAAGCTTGGGTTCAAACTCATCAGCCACCAAAATATATTCGCCTTGAACCCGCGGGCCCCACACACAAGGCCACGGCTTCAAAAGCCATGTGTCTTTTAAGACACCTTCAACTTGTGTGTCATTGCATTTAAAAAGCTGAGAAGCTTCTCACATAATCCATATGGGATAAATGTCTTTTGAATGATTTTCCCATTTTAACTATAACCTTGCAGCTTGGATTTTTTGACTAGCACTTTGATTTCTTCTTTATTCATGATGCGAGTTCTGCTCCATTTGTGTCTTCTTGTGGTTGCTTATGATACTGGCTGCGTGATCTTTTTTTTTCTCAAGCATAGGAGCTCCTTGCACTTTTAAACTCGTGATCTTCCTTGTCAAAATGTTGACTAACATTTTTGCTATGGCTTTGTCTACACTTTTACATGGATGGGAGTTAATTTTTACAATGCCGCCCCCTGCTCTCCAAGTGTCTCTTGGTGTTAAAGCTTCCTTGGCTTTGACTATGCATAGGGGCCCTTTTCTTCATTTTGCAGTGGCTTTCTACTACTATGAATGCTCCTTGAAAGATTGTGGCTTCAATGTTTTAAGTCGTCCCCTGCCTCTACGTAAATTCTCCATGGTTAAAACAAGTCATTCAATGAAAGTTTCTTTTTGTAGGGCTTCAAGTATCTCGCTATACTACCACGAGGATCTAAGCTACTAAGCTTATTTATCACAACTTTTATGTCGTAGCTATATTTTCCTTTTTCTACAAAAGGTGAAGGATTTATTGTAGCTGATTGGCCTTCCCTCAAAAATTTGGTAACATGTAATTGCCCGAGGCTTTAATGAGCTAAAATAATGAAGAATAATTTTCCTCCTTGACAATCCTACATCCACACAGCGGTTTTGACAACTTGCCCAAGGTGGAAAGATTGACATGCCTTTTCTTGCATTTGGGCACTAAGTCTGATTGTTAGGGCCTTTTCAAATGAAGATTCACACATACTGGCTGGGGATCCAACCTCACAATATGGGACAACATTCCTATATTACTAATTTGAGCCTTCTCCTAACTAGCTATATTCATTGTATATATTTTTTCTGCCTCAAACTCAATCATTTCTCCAACACATGCCAAATATTGGTCAATAAGAAAGGTTCTCTAGGGAGAAAAATATCTACTTAGCTGATTGACTTCAAAAGGAAACTGATCTATGTTAGTGATTCAACTTTTAAAACTCATTTGACATCATTTTGCAATTTGTCGACTTAGTGCCAGGAGGTCCTTTGACTAGCCTTAAAAACTAATCCAAACCTCTGACGAAGCTCTGAAATCTAACCCATAGAATCTTTTTTCCACATACTTGTACCCTGTTAGATCTCGTCTCATGAAAAATTCCCAATCAAAATATATTAACTATCAAAGTTGCCTTCTCAGATTTACCTGCAAGAAAACATGTCAGAAAACAACAAATTGGGTTCAAAATTGGCTTGGAAAACTGGGCAAATGGACACTTGGAAAGATAAAAACTTGGGTGTTGGTTCTCTATCATGCGAGCATTATGGATCTATGATTTGGGCTCATGATGAATAATAGGGCGTAAATGTCAATTAGTCAAAGTGGGCTACACAAAATTTTGCAAACTAGGAACAATGACAAAGAGATTTTTGCAAATGGAAATGACCTAGAAAAGTGTGCATATGGATTCATCATGACTTACAAACTAGCACAGTTAAAGTATTTTTAGACAACAACATAGGGGTACAATCCATTTGACTTGAAAAATCATGGATTAGTAGATATAATGTCACAAACAAGGCTTCCAATCAATCTACAAATACTGACACCTACAAAAAATCAGAAATTCCATTTGGAATCACGCTTGAAAACTGATCAAATAGATTCATCATGATATGAAACTTGAAACATAACAAGTCTCTAATGCCTAAAATGTAATGCAATAGGAATTTCAACATTTGGATCAACTCATCAAATAGGGCTTCCTAGAATTTTCAATATTTTTCAAAAACATGAAAAATAGTAACTGACCAACTCTGAGGGATTCAAAACCTAATCAAACAAACTCAAAATGACTTGAAATCTAAAATATAGGTTCTTAGGTATGGACACTAGACACTCTCAAAGTGGAAAGTCACAAAACCTTTCTGGGTGCGAGATATTCAAATGCAAACATAGCCTCCTGTCACTATCTAACACTTGGGGTAAAATGTAGATTTGGCAATTGCTCAAAACAAGACTTCATAGAATAGCTCAGAATCTCAATTTTTCTTCATGGAATTCTTAGACAGGATGAATTTAGGGTGTTAGAAACATTGAACACCTCTAGGGCTTTATAGGTACAATCGGGTGCACAAGCACTTACAAGCATTTTTAGGGCTCGTTACTTACAATTTTGAGCGCCAATAGTGGCTATGTCTTGGGATACATGCCCCTTGTAGGCATGGAAAGGATTTACATCTCTAGGATAAGAAAACCACACACTTGAAACAACAAAACTTCTCTCGAACAACTTTATTGAAAATAGGGAAATCTACAAGTACTATGTACAAGTGATGGCCCTGGGCCACCAAAAAGTTTCAGTACTCTTTACCTCTATCAAATATCTAGTTCTCATTTACATACTCCTAAGGCAAACTGAAACTCTCATTCTCCTTTGTTTCACCAATCATATGAACACATTGAAACAAATTACTCGGCAAAACAAAACAACTTCCTTCATTCTCATAATACATACATATATCAGCATTAGCTTCTAACTCATGCTTATTATGAGAAAATGACTCAGGATGCTCATAACTACACAAACTGAACTGTGAATCAAAATCCAACAATGATTCATGCACATTGATCGAAAACACAAAAAATTCATAATCTATATTATTGATCAAGTTGCAAATACCAAAAACTTGCAACTCACCTTGTGTCTCTAGATGCAAAGAGTATTGGGAATATGATTGTTTCCTACTTGCAATCGTATCATTCACTAAATCAGATTCATCCTTTACTGAAACCTCTTCACACTCAAAACATTGATTAGTCACCATACATGACAATTCATTCTAAGAGTGTTAATCCAAGCTATGCTGACCATTATCATTTTCTTCTTCTAACTGAATGTCAGAATAAACCGTGAAATTATTTTTACAAGACTTATCAGCACATGAAGAAAATCTATAATATGATTGACAACCTTCACTGTTTTCCTCATCATCATATGAAACATCAAAACAATGTTCAGCAAGATCAACATAAAAAGAATCTAAAAAAGAATTAACCTTTCCTCCGTTAACATTCTCTAGATCCAGGAAATCGTCATGTGCAAAAATGTTTGAGGTTCTATTATATACACCTCATAAATCTAACAAAGATTGTTCAGATTCTACCTCTTTTTCCACATCAAACTTTATGGAATTGATTTGACTGAAAGAGAAAGTATTATGAGAGAACATATGAAGATCCTTAGAAATACTTATGTGCTTTTCAAACTCAAGAGCCAACAATTCTAAGATTTCATCAGAGCTCAAGAAGATTTCCTTACAAATCTTCTCCCGACTGTGGTTATCATCTGGATAACATGAAGAACATACAACAGAAGAATCCTTAGTGTAACAATCTAGAAAATCAGAATTATTGCAACATTCTTTCTTATCATGGAAATCACTAGATCTACTATTGTTACAACTTTCTTCAACTTCATATGTACTATAACAAAATTTATCTTCTACTTTATATCCATATTTTTCATGCTGGTTGCTATTACCTAATTCATTAACATCTGAATCCACCTCTTCACATTCGGAAGACAAATTATCTTGCTCTATGGACTCATTATATTCATTACTACCTTGACTTTCAGCACACTCATTATCATCAAGAGACATGTCATGAAATCTTTAATCATCATCTTCCATCTCTTGAATGAATCTTTTAATGTGTAAAAACCTTTGTAATCTTATAGGTGTTGGCCAATTGATTGAATTAGGTACTAGAACATCAAGGAAAACACTAGGTAGGGAAGATTCCTTAGGTCTACAATGAAAAGGCATCTTACTGATTACTGACTTAAGCCTTAAATAACATTGTTCAATTGTTAAACCTTGAGTACTTCCTACCTAAATTCTTATAAGAATAATAGTCCTTTTGTAGACCAATCTATTCAGCATAGCAATGTTATTATTCACAGTTTCTAATCTCTCAAAATTTGGTAAACTAATCTCAGATTTGAGATCTAACTCTATCTTAGAACAAAATTTCTACCTCTTCCTTCTAGTGCTAAAAAATCACTGAATAGAGGCAACATTTTTAAACACTTGACTTCCATGAAGAGAAACATGAAAATCAAAATACCTCAAGTGCTGATGTTGAACTTCAATCTGCTGATTTGGCATAAGTGCAAGACTAAAAATCCTTTACACCACTGATCAAACTTTATAGAGTCACCACCTCTTTGAAAGAGGAATATAACAATCACTAATGTGATTCACCTTTCACACTTCAATTCCTTATAACAACAGATTTCAAACAACACTTTAAAACTTTCAAGAATTTAGAATTTCTTTCCAAGAAACTATCAACAATTTCAGATCTGCCCATACAATTGAAACTCCTTCAAAATTTTGCAATGAAATCAATTAGGAACAAAGTAGTACAGAGATTTGAGAATCCCCACTCACACTTTTTGAGAAATAAAACATAATTTGTCACTTGACAAATCTGAACCAGACCTTCAATGTAGGAGAAACTTGTAGATCACTATTATCTTGGAAAGAAAATATACTTCATAAATGATTTTTTGACTCTAAAACTTTCTCAATAGTATTTGCAAACTAGACTGATTGAAGATGGACCTATGATAGTCATAGAACACAATTTTCATCTGGTTTCACAACATATTGTTGTCCATGAATAAAGCTCAATTGGGGTGCATGATATTTGAGTAAGAGACCTAGAAAATATATTAGATAACCTACTGCTGCAAATTTTTTATGCACTTCTTTTGCTATATTAAATTTCTTCTTTTAAATTCTCAAGGTTTGTCTTAAATCTGATTCAATACAGTCCCCAGCAGGGTCACCATTTTGCTGGTGACTCAGATGGGCCAAAACCCAACTAAAAATAGGACTAAAATTTTCAATGAACACTAGAGACTCTTGTCCTTTCAACAAAATGGATTGCCATCTTATCTCCCCAGCAGAGTCAACATTTTGTTGGCCTTTGAAAACATTACCCATTTTAAATTACACTGATGAGAACAAAACACATCTAGGGGTAGCTAACTCCCATTTTCAACATGCCCATTTAGACACTAGGCCAACTATAAGGCTTTACCTTTCTTCTTCTTTAGGCTCTACAAAACCTAGGTGGGTGGACCTATAGATTCTTTATATGGGACTAGTTATCAAAGCATACACTTAATCTAATATGAAGCATATTAAAACCCTTATTTCTCCTAATAGATCATGAAATAACATCAATCTACAGTAGCTAAATGTAGATCTAGGAACCTCATAAGCTGAGTGAGCGCATTCTATTATACCTCTTCAACATGAAAGGGGAAAAGTGTTTGATTAATGATGTTGGTGTTCAAAAAATCCTCAAACATGCAGAAGTATAACAAGTAATCCTATAACTGATCAATGCCTAATCCATTGGGCAATTCCATGAAGCCAACACATACATCTGTGACATTAGGACATATTTTTTATACCCAGACATCAGATCTATCTAATCACCTTGTGATTTAGACATTGGTGTTCATTCATATCTCATTCTCACAAAATATCCTTCTCAAGTAACCAGTAACCTTGTTAGAATATATCAAAAATTTACTTGGTACTTTGTCCCAACAGCAAAATATATTAGACATACAACCTAAAGGGGAAGCAAATGGATCTCAGCTCTTTGTTCCAAGACCACATAAGACTATAGATTACTAAGACAAGAGATGAGAACCAGAATGAAACTAATGAAATGCTTGCTCATATGTATTCACTTCCTTGAAACAACACAATCAAATGCATGAATTTAAAACATGAAACAACCTAACATATTAGAACTATCTATATTATCTACACTACTGTTGTTCATACAAGATGAATTTTCTAAAGAATACGGTGTCTCGGTATTGGAAATGCATCAAGAGCTAGATCCAAAATTTGGTATCACAGTCATGAGAAGATTTCTTCCAAGGAACTAGAACCCTTTGAATGAACGAAAGAATGAAAGAAATAAGAGAAGATGAAATTCCTGGATCTGATATGCAACTACCATCTTTTCACCTGAAAAAACCTTCTCAACAAGTTTAAAAAAAAAAAAAAAACTTTTAAATCTTTTCCCTCCAATGCTAAATCAAATCCTTTTCAATTATGGCTCTACTAGCATCAAATATTTTTCTTCACATTTAGACTTTACCAAGCCTTCCAAACTACTCTAGAACTAACTTTGATGCTTCATGATAAAAACCAGTCATTGCACTAAGAATGCCTCTGAAAATTAAAAATCTACTTATAAATTGAACCAGCTAAGACCTATCCAAAAGCAGACCCCAAATTCAAAAAATTTGGATTCTCTCGGTTCCAACAATATACTGCACTACCTATTTCTGACAAAAAATGCCCCTAATATGGCCTTTTGAAATTCTCAAGTCTGAATTGAACTTTGGCATTGAAAATGAAAAATTTAAAATATTACATAGTTAGAACTATATAACAATTCAAAATATTTCAATTTTTCATTTTAATCCATTCATGCGTTTGAAATCATCTAAAATTTCATTTTGTTATCTCTTTTTTCTGCCCACAATGCCATGTGTCAAAACCTGATTTGACAACCATCTTTGTCGTGCTTTTAATTAATTAATTTTTTATTACCTAATTCTTTAAATCCATTTCTTCAAACTCATGCTCTTATTTTTTATTATGCTCACATGAGATGAATCTCCTTTATGCCTTTATGACCTAAGTGTAAGATTAAACCCCTTCAAAATTTCCTTTTTGACCATACACTTTCCACTGCCTTTTATGCTCTTACAAGCACTTGTATCACTGGAGGTCTCAAAAATTTGGTTTACGCTCTCATGTGAGAAAATTTGTGAGTGAAGCAGCATAAGGTATTGAATTTTGTCTTACGGGCATACATTGAGCTTCACATTTCGTAACATCAGAAGCTTTTCCATTTTGATTTATGATCATATGCTAATGTAAGATCAGAGGACTTTCAAAATGTGCTTCCCAATCTTATGCAAGCTTGGGTTCAAACTCATCGAGCACCAAAATATATTCGCCTTGAACCCGCAGGCCACACACACAAGGCTGCGGCTTCAAAAGCCATGTGTCTTTTAAGACACCTTCAACTTGTGTGTCATTCCATTTAAAAAGCTGAGAAGCTTCTCACATAATCTATATGGGATAAATGTCTTTTGAATGATTTTCCCATTTTAACTGTAACCTTGGAGCTTGAATTGTTTGACTGGCGCTTTGATTTCTTCTTTATTCATGATGTGAGTTCTACTCCATTTGCATCTACTCATGGTTGCTTATGATATTAGCTGTGTGATCTTTTCTTTTCCTCAAGCGTAGGAGCTCCTTGCGCTTTTAAACTCGTGATCTTCCTTCTAAAAATGTTGACTAACCTTTTTGCTATGGCTTTGTCTGCACTTTTACATGGATGGGAGTTAAGTTTTACAATGTCGCCCCCTACTCTCCAAGTGTCTCTTGGCGTTAAAGCTTCCTTGGCTTTGACTACACATGGCGGCCCTTTTCTTCATTTTTCAGTGGCTTTCTACTGCTATGAATGCTCCTTGGAAGGTTGTGGCTTTAATGTTTTAAGCCATCCCCTGCCTTTGCGTAAATTCTCGATGGTAAAAACAAGTCATTCAATAAAAGTTTCTTTTTGTAGGGCTTCAAGTATCTGGCTATACTACCGTGAGGATCTAAGCTACTAAGCTTATTTATCATAGCCTTTATGTCGTAGCTATATTTTCCTTTCTCTACAAAAGGTGAAGGATTTATTGTAGCCGATTGGCCTTCCCTCAAAAATTTGGTAACATGTAATTGCCCGAGGCTTTAATGAGCTAAAATAATGAAGAATAATTTTCCTCCTTGACAATCCTACATCCACACAGTGGTTTTGACAACTTGCCCAAGGTGGAAAGATTGACATGCCTTTTCTTCCATTTGGGCACCAAGTCTGATTGTTAAGGCCTTTTCAAATGAAGATTCACACATACTGGCTGGGGATCCAACCTCAAATTATGGTACAACATTCCTATGTTACTAATTTGAGCCTTCTTCTAACTAGCTATATTCATTGTATATTTTTTTTCTGCCTCAAACTCAATCATTTCTCCAACACATGCCAAATACTGGTCAATAAGAAAGGTTCTCTAGGGATACAAATCTCTAGTTAGCTCATTGACTCGAAAAGTAAATTGATCTATGTTATTGATTCAACTTTTAAAAATTATTTGACATCATTTTGCAATTTGTCGACTTAGTGCCAGGAGGTCCTTTGACTGGCCTTAAAAATTGATCCAAACCTATGACCAGACTCTAAAATCTAACCCATTGAATCTTTGTTCCACATAATTGCACCATGTTAGATCTCCTCTCATGATGAATTCCTAGTCAAAATATATTGACTATCAAAGTTGCCTTCTCAGATTTACCTACAAGAAAACATGTCAGAAAACAACAAACTAGGTTCATAATTGGCTTGGAAAACTGGGTAAACGAACACTTGGAAAGATGAAAACTTGGGTGTTGGTTCTCTAGCATGAGGACATTATGGATCTATGATTTGGGATCATGAAAAATAATAGGGCGTAAATTTCAATTAGTCAAAGTGTGCTACACTAAATTTTGCAAACTGGGAACAATGACAAAGCAATTTTTGCAAACAGAAATGACCTTGAAAAGTGTGCATATGGATTCATCATGACTTACAAACTAGCACACTTAAAGTATTTTTGAAGGAGAACATAGGGGTACAATCCATTTGACTTGACCAATCATGGATTAGGAGATATATAGTCACAAACAAGGCTTCCAATCAATCTACAAATATTGACACCAACAAAAAATTAGAAATTCCATTTGGAATCACACTTGAAAACTGATCAAACGGATTCATCATGATATGAAAATTGAAACATAACAAGTCTCTAATTCCTATAATTCAATGCAATAGGAATTTCAACATTTGGATGAACTTGTCAAACAGGGCTTCCTAGAATTTTGAATATTTTGCAAAAACATGAAAAATAGTAACTGACCAACTCTAAGGGATTCAAAACCTAATCAGAAAAACTCAAAACAACTCAAAATCTAAAAAATATGTTCTTAGGTAAGGAAACTAGACACTCTCAAAGTGGAAAGTCACAAAACCTTTCTGGGTGCGAGATATTCATATGCAAACACAGCCTCCTGTCGCTGTCTGACACTTGGGGTAAAATGCAGATTTGGCAATTGCTCAAAACAAGACTTCATAGAATAGCTCAAAATCTCAATTTTTCTTCATGGAGTGCTTAGATAGGCTGAATGTAGGGTGTTAGAAACATTGAACACCTCTAGGACTTGACAGGTATAGTCGGGTGCACAAGCACTTAAAAGAATTTATAGGGCTCATTTTCTCAACAATGCTCAAAATTTTAGCTTACAATTTTGAGAGCCAATAGTGGCTATGTCTTGGGATGCATGCCCCTTGTAGGCATGGCAAGGATTTACATCTCTGGGATAAGCAGACCACACACCTAAAACAACAAAACTTCTCTTGAACAGCTTTATTGAAAACATGGAAATCTACAAGTACTATGTACAAGTGATGGCCCTGGGCCACTGGAAAGTTTCAGTACTCTTTACCTCTATCAAATACCTAGTTCTCATTTACATCCTCCTGAGGAAAATTGAAAGTCTCATTCTCTTTTGTTTCACCAATCAGATCAACACATTGAAACAAATTACTCGGCAAAACAAAACAACTTCCTTCATTCTCATAATACATACATATATCAGCATTAGCTTCTAACTCATGCTTATTATGAGAAAATGACTCAGCATGCTCATAATTACACAAACTGAACTACGAATCAAAATCCAACAATGATTCATGCATGCTGATCAAAAACACAAAAACTTCATAATCTATATCATTGATCAATTTGCAAATACCAAAAACTTGCAACTCACCTTGTGTCTCCGGATGCAAAGAGTATTTGGAATCCGATTGTTGCCTACTTGCAATCATATCATTCACTAAATCAGATTCATCATTTATTGAAACCTCTTCACACTCAAAACATTGATTAGTCACCATACATGAAAATTCATTCTGAAAGTGCTAATCCAAGTTATGTTGATCATTATCATTTTCTTCTTCTAACTGAATGTTAGAATAAACCTTGAAATTATTTTTACAAGACTTATCAGCACATGAAGAAAATCTATAATCTAATTGACAACCTTCATTGTTTTCCTCATCATCATATGAAACATCAAAACAATGTTTGGCGTGTTGGCATTATGATACATTTTTGTCATTAGTTACAACACTTATTGGATTCTAAATGCTTACCGAGCTCTCACCGGACATTCCTTTGTAAGCCAAGCTTTACCTAGTTCTCAGTGTTTACCGAGTGATCGAGGTGAACAAAGAAGTCAGTGTTTACCGAGTGATCGAGGTGAACAAAGCAGCCAGTTTTTACTGAGTGTTCGAGGTAAAGAAAAGAATCAGTTTTGACCGAGTGAATATGTACTAAGTATTGACCGAGAACTTTGTGATAACTGAGCTCCTGAGGTTATCAAGGAAATTAATTTTACCGAGCTCAGACAGTTATCAAGGAAACTAACTATCACCAAGTCACAAGGTTCTATCGAGTGTTTCCTTTGATCACCGAGCTACAGTTCAGATAGAAGTGTTCACCGAGTGACATCTCTTCTACCGAGTCTCCAGTGGTTACCGAGTTCAGAACTACTCAAAGTGTTTAGTATGGACCGTGCCTTCACTTCTACTGAGTGGATGACGATGCTGAGTAACGCAGTGGATGCCGAGTATGAGAAGGACACCGAGTCAGTTCAGTGAACCCGAGTTTTTACCTTGGGCCGACTTTGTATAGAGATTTGCACTTGTTGTTTTGGCCGACCTTGCATGTATTGTTTATTTGGATGGTATATATATGCAATGTATTGTATCATTCAAATTTAATGGTAATGAATGAAAATGTGAAAGTGTGAAAGAAATGCATGTGAGTGAAAGTATGTGTGCTGAGTTGTGAAGGTATTCAGCAAGGTAAAGTTTTGGAGCAGAAAAGTTTTATCTATCATATCAAGGTGAATTAGAGCATAGCGGATCTTATCAGCAATCAGTTGTAATCAAATCCACTGTTTCATTCTAACAGGTGAATCAGTTTTTATAAATCCTTTAACAAAGTAGACTTAACAGTCTTTTGTAAATCTCCTAACAGAGTGCATACTCTATTGTATGTTTGTAAATCCTCTAACAAGGTGGATCTAGAAATCCTTTGTGCTCCTAACAGGGAAGATCACCATAAGTGGTCATTGTAAGCCTTAACCGGCCAACTTCATACTGCAGTAACGAAGCTTTGTGGGTTTCATCCCCACCCCAGTTTTACTTTCTATTTGGAAGGTTTCTGGGTCACCAAATCTGTCTGTTCAAGTGTTGCAAATGATTTTGTTTCATGCTTACAGTAGGTTACTTGGATGAATGGTGAATATATCAATATGCAGTTTTATTGTTTGAAATTTTAAAAGTTACTGATTCACCCCTCCCCTCTCAATAACTTGTCATATCTTGAATATTTCCAACAATTGGTATCAGAGCAATAAGGTTCTCAAGATAAAAGTTTCATAGCTTGAGCAAAGATCAAGGACAATGGAGATATTCAAACTTGACAAATCTATTGAGAATGAAAAGCTAGATCTGAAAATGGCCATGGCTCAACTCAATGAAGCAAAAGAGCATCTTTCACAATCCTTGAAAAGAAGAAAAGAACTTGTAAGGCAAATGAATGACCATCAGTATGTTGAAGAAAAGATTGAAGATCTCTCACCATCAAGTAGTTCAGATGAAGCTGACAAAGCAATCAAAGAACTTTTAGAAAAGAATGGATCTCTGCAGGAAGAAGTAAGAAAGCTTAAAAGGGAACAAGAAATCCAGTCCATCAAGCTATATGAAATCTTGGAGCAAAGGAACAAGGCAGCTGAAGACTTAGAGGTAAGGAATAATCAATCCTCTCAGCTTGAAAATCTTGTAACTCAATTATCTAATGCAAATGAAGAAATTATGAATCTAAGATCTGAGAATGAGAATTTGAGAAATGACTTAATTACTGAAAGACAAATCAATGCAAGCTTACAAAGTGATCTAATCTCTGAAAAAAAAGTCAATGAGAGAATGGTAAAATCTCAAAAGGACATGGATCAATTGAATCTGCAAAATGAAGAAAACTTTCATAAACAAAATGGTAAAGCAGGCCTTGGATACAAGGAAGAAGGTGAATCCTCCAAATAGGGTACTCAAAAGAATCAAAGACCTACTTGCAGCCACTGTGGTAAGTTAGGTCATACATCTAACAGATGTTGGAGCAATGGAAAAGGCAAATTTAATGGAAAGTGCTACAATTGCAATCAGCATGGACACAAAGCCAATGAATGCAAAGAGAAACCGAAATTTGAAGGTAAATGTCACAAATTCCAAAAGCAAGGTCATAAGGCATCACAATGCAAATCCAAATCATTTAATCCAGCTAAACAACTTGTCAAAGCAATATTTGGTTGGGACTACAACACTTGGTGTAGATGTCATTATTGTGGAGAATATGGTCATACTGGCAAAAACTGTGCAAGGCATCACCTAAGAAAAAGGGATACCACTGTAAGATGTTATACATGTACAGAACTTGGTCATATATCTAAAAACTGCATGAACATAAAGAAAGTCAAGGATGAGAAGAAAATCAAAGTAGACAATATTCGGAAGCAAATGAAGCAGCAATGGATTCCTAAGTCTATCAAGCCAGATAATTCAAGTGATGGAATGGTCACTCAAGAAGTGAGTGACTCTACCATTTCCAATTAAGACTCATCAGGATAAGACCAGGATTGTATCTACAAAGCAATATCCTAAGCAGTCCTAGAATGAAAATATGATCAAATCAGTATTTTAGATACATTAGGATCATGGTCGGTACATGACCTTACCAAGCTCAGTCGGGTGCAATAAGGCTTCTTTCACCAAGTTGCACTTACCGAGCATGGTTGGTTCTTCTCTTACCGAGTTAAGGTCGGTTTAACCTATTTTCTTTTGGTCACCGAGTTGCAAAGTTTAAGCCGAGCTAGTGGATGATAGTCTGTCGATCGCAGCTACCTCCGTACTGAACATTAATGGCAAATTTTTCATCAAAAGGGCAGATTTCGACCTCATTTTTCACCGCGAATTTGAGATTTACAAAGAAAAAAAAAGGGGCTTTCAAGCGAGTTCAAGCGATTTGAAGAGATTTTCTAGCGAAGTATTCTTACAAAACCTTTTCACTCACCAAGCAGCAATGGCATCCGCAAGCACCAGCAGCAGCAAGGTGAAGAAGGGTTCTGAAATGCTTGTGAAGGGAACGGAATGGAAGGCACCTATGTTCAAGCTCGTTCCTGCCATCGCTGAATCGCTCGATCCCAATGGAGCTCAATCACAAATTGCACCCAAGGTACTCCTCATGAACGACATTCGCACTCATTTTAAGTGTGCTATTCAAGAAATAGGGACATTGGACATGGATAATGCCCTAGCGGAGTTATGTGTAAATGGTTCTCTCAAATTATGTGTAAATGGTTCTCTCAAAATCGAGCACAAGCATTTGGAAACTAAAGGTTTGACTCACATCGCGCATATGCCTAGAAACTTCCAAACCAAATGGATTAGGTATATCTTGAGTTGAGTGCATAATGGTCAGTTGTGGTTGGAACAACCCATATTGATAACCAAGAAGATGATTCACAAAATTACGGGTCTCCTGATGCTCAGCAAAGCCAAAACCACCAAAACCCTAGGATGGGATGAGTTACAGAGGCAAACCCTAGCTGAGTGGGACGGTAGAGTTTTGAAGGTTAACACTGTAACAGATCCAGAACTAAGATTTGGCATACATATTATTGCATATAAGTTATATAGTTCCAGCAGGTTAAATAGTGTACCGTGTGAAGCTGTGGATTTGGCCCTGAAAATTGTAAAGAAGAATCTTGAGTTTGATCTGTCAGAAGTAATGTTGAAGCAGTTAAACAAGAACATGGACAGTGTAAGGACATCGAAGAATAACCCCTGTAAATTTGGATCTCTATTAATATGTTTACTTTTTATGTACAAAAATTCTTTCCATCAAAGGGAACCGTAGAATGGAGAAAAGATGTCCCAATTTTGTATCAGATTAAAGAGTTTATAGCAGAGATGGGAGAAAATTTTGATAGTATCATGGATAACTATTTTGAAGACTTTAAGGAGAGGATGAATAACCAATTTAGAATTCCTCCTAGGCTTGTTGAAGAATATAAAGATGACATATGTTTTATGGTTGACTATGACAAGGTGTACATACAGGCAGTTAGACCCCGAGTTGCATGGGTGAAACCTCTTCCATATGAGGTAAATATTGATGAAACAAGGGATATCATTGAAGCACTGGTAAATGAACTAGTAGACCCAAGGGAACGGATTTTTGGTACTTATGATGAAGCAAAGGCCAGAATTGAACTGGAAATCAAAATTCCACAGGCCATCAGCAAAGGTAAGAGGAAAGTGGCCAAACTGAAAACTGCAATGGGTCCTCTTATGCTCACCGAGGGAAAAGGTGAAGATAAAGAAAGTGAAGAAGAAGAAGAAGGAGAAGAAGAATCAGAAGAAGAGCAACTGGCAAAGAAGAAAGGCAAGGTAATCATTACCAAGCCCAAGAAGCAGCCTACTGCAGTATTTACTCGGAGGACAAGAAAAGGTATTCAGGAACCTGTATTGGTCAAGCCTGCACCTACATTCGAGAAAAGGCTCAAATCATTGGAAGAAAGAGCTGGCATCACAAATTTCAAGGCATTGAAATTTGAGACAAGGACTGATGCAGAGAAAATGAAGATTGAGGAACTGGTACTTAACAAAATGGGAAAATGGAAATACTCCCCGGACTAGATTGCTCCTCATATCTCTAAAGAACTACTGGAGAGAGTACAGTCAAGATGGGAGTTAGCCACCAAGATGGTAAAAGATATATATGAGAAATCCTTGAAGAATCTTTGGCCTAGTCTCACTGGAGCAGAGGTAAAATCTGAATTGAAAACCTATGAAGGTAAAATGATGATCAGATTCCACACTTGTTTGATTTTGATCAAAGATATAGAGCATGTTGTAAATGATGCTACAAACATTTGGAAAAACATCTATCATCTACATAAGCCCAGTGTAGACCCAGTAGAAATAAAGGATGATAACAGCAGCAACAGCAGTGATGAATCAGATAGTGTTCCATCCATCACAGTTACACCAGGAGAGTTGCATGCAATGATGGAAGAGAAAGAGGAAGAAGACAAAGAGGAAGAAGCTGAAGAGGAAGATAAGGAGGATGATCTGGTAAAAATTGCAGCAGCAGTTATTGCATCCCTTCCTCACTCCCCAGCTAAACCTGTGACATCATCAAGGTTGGAGTCAACTTCAGCAGGTTCATCTACACTAGATTTACCATCTACACCTGCCATATCTCAGCTCCAGGTATCATCAGTGGAAGTGACTACCACTTCATCTACCGAGCTGCATCCCTCTTCGTCTATCGAGCTACACCCCTCTTCATCTATCGAGTTGGCCTCCTCGACTCCATCATCATCAGTTGGTATTGCTGTGAGTTCTCCAATTTTGACTACTCCAATTTGTTCTACAATTTTGTCGCCATCTACTTCAGGCACAGTGAGCTTAGATACTATATTACTGAGTGTATCACCATTTTTGGCCAGTACTCAAATTTTTGACCCTGTACATACTCCTATTGGCACTCAACCCTCAAGCATCCCAGTTTTTACTGCTAGTCCTTCTGTCTCTACTATTGTGTCTATTCCAAAGGTCAAACCAGTCATCTTAGAAGTCAAACAAAAGCAACCATTAAGACTTATGATCACTAGAAAGGAAATTCCTAAAGACATTGACTTGGACACAGAGATAGTAATTCCAAAGATTGACTTTGATAATGCTACCATTGAAGAAATGAGGTATGCTAGTCAACTTATTGAGAAAAAGGCTACTCAAATGCAGTTAAGATTGGAAAGGGATAAGGAATACAGGATAATTGAGGATGCCCAGAACATAATTACTGAGGCTATAGGTGTTGATGTTGATACTTCTCAACACATTTTGATTCAATTGGAAGAGGCAGTTAATAAATTCAATGAAGATGCCTCCGGACAAGAAAAGCTGATTGAGCGTGCAGCAAAGAAATTTGATAATAAGGTGTTGGGGCACATTTCCCAGAACATTGCAATAAATCAGGTTGCATTAACCTCAGTTTTGGCAGATATGGAAAATTCTTTTAATAATATAACATCTCTTTTTGCTAAGCTTTGTGATGTTACCGAGTACACTAAGGGAATAAGAGAGAAACTAAATAAAATTGATGAGGATCTGAAGGTGAGCACACAGAACTTGAAGCTTGACCCCAGTTCAAGCTCATCTCATCACCTCAAGATCAAATTTTTGTCAGAGAAGCAGGCAGAGCTGTTGAGAGAAGAGGCAAGGATCCGATATACATTGATAGATATCCAAAACATGATCCTTCCCATCATGGATTCAATGCAGAAGCACATTGCACATTCAAAGACATTAATCCATGATAATAACTTCTCCATTGCAGACCATGTGATTGAAATTTCGGCTGAAGTTCAAGTATCTCTTTCCACCTGCAAAATTTTGCAAGAGAATTGGGATAAGACTCTCCAGCTTATTCTTCAGGTACATTCAGAGTTCATCTCTCATTTTGGTGTTTCTATATAAGTATATATATTCTTTTATTCTTTGGCATTATTGTCAAAAAGGGGGAGATTATTTTTGGATATGTATACTATGGGTGAATAAGTGTTTTCGGAGAAATTGTACAAAGGAAGAGATATACAGCTCATGTAAATACTGTATGTACATTCCATGGGGGAGTTGTATATAATGAAGCTATGTATATTCAGAATCAGTCATCAGCATGTCAGATAAATTTTGTCTCATAAGTGTTTTTGTCACTAATGCCAAAGGGGGAGATTGTTGGCATTATGATACATTTTTGTCATTAATTACAACACTTATTGGATTCTGAATGCTTACTGAGCTCTCACCGGACATTCCTTTGTAAGCCAAGCTTTACCTAGTTCTCAGTGTTTACCGAGTGATCGAGGTGAACAAAGAAGTCAGTGTTTACCGAGTGATCGAGGTGAACAAAGCAGCCAGTGTTTACCGAGTGTTCGAGGTAAAGAACGGAATCAGTTTTGACCGAGTGAAGATGTACTTAGTATTGACCAAGAAATTTGTGATAACTGAGCTCCTGAGGTTATCAAGAAAATTAATTTTACCGAGCTCAGATGGTTATCAAGGTAACTAACTATCACCGAGTCACAAGGTTCTATCGAGTGTTTCCTTTGATCACCGAGCTACAGTTCAGATAGAAGTGTTCACCGAGTGACATCTCTTCTACCGAGTCTCCAGTGGTTACCGAGTTCAGAACTACTCAAAGTGTTTAGTATGGACCATGCCTTCACTTCTACCAAGTGCATGATGATGCCAAGTAACGCAGTGGACGCCGAGTATCAGAAGGACACCGAGTTAGTTCAGTGAACCCGAGTTTTTACCTTGGGCCAACTTTGTATAGAGATTTGCACTTGTTGTTTTGGCCGACCTTGCATGTATTGTTTATTTGGATGGTATATATATGAAATGTATTGTATCATTCAAATGTAATGGTAATGAATGAAAATGTGAAAGTGTGAAAGAAATACATGTGAGTGAAAGTATGTGTGCTGAGTTGTGAAGGTATTCAGCAAGGTAAAGTTTTGGAGCAGAAAAGTTTTATCTATCACATCAAGGTGAATCAGAGCATAGCGGATCTTATCAGCAATTAGTTGTAATCAGATCCACTATTTCATTCTAATAGGTGAATCAGTTTTTGTAAATCCTTTAACAAGGTAGACTTAACAGTCTTTTTTAAATCTCCTAACAGAGTGCATACTTTATTGTATGTTTGTAAATCCTCTAACAAGGTGGATCTAGAAATCCTTTGTGCTCCTAACAGGGCAGATCACCAGAAGTGGTCATTGTAAGCCTTAACTGGCCAACTTCATACTGCAGTAACAAAGCTTTGTGGGTTTCATCCCCACCCCAGTTTTACTTTCTATTTGGAAGGTTTCTGGGTCACCAAATCTGTGTGTTCAAGTTTTGCAAATGATTTTGTTTCATGCTTACAGTAGGTTACTTGGATGAATGGTGAATATATCAGTATGCAGTTTTATTGTTTGAAATTTTAAAAGTTACTGATTCACCCCTCCCCTCTCAGTAACTTGTCATATCTTGAATATTTCCAACAATTGGTATCAGAGCAATAAGGTTCTCAAGATAAAATTTTCATAGCTTGAACAAAGATCAAGGACAATGGAGATATTCAGACTTGACAAATCTATTGAGAATGAAAAGCTAGATCTGAAAATGGCCATGGCTCAACTCAATGAAGCAAAAGAGCATCTTTCACAATCCTTGAAAAGAAGAAAAGAACTTGCAAGGAAAATGAATGACCATCAGTATGTTGAAGAAAAGATTGAGGATCTCTCACCATCAAGTAGTTCAGATGAAGCTGACAAAGCAATCAAAGAACTTTTAGAAAAGAATGGATCTCTGCAGGAAGAAGTAAGAAAGCTCAAAAGGGAACAAGAAATCCAGTCCATCAGGCTATATGAAATCTTGGAGCAAAGGAACAAGGCAGCTGAAGACTTAGAGGTAAGGAATAATCAATCCTATCAGCTTGAAAATCTTGTAACTCAATTATCTAATGCAAATGAAGAAATTATGAATCTAAGATCTGAGAATGAGAATTTGATAAATGACTTAATTACTGAAAGGCAAATCAATGCAAGCTTACAAAGTGATCTAATCTCTGAAAAACAAGTCAATGATAGAATGGTAAAATCTCAAAAGGACATGGATCAATTGAATCTTCAAAATGAAGAAAACTTTCATAAACAAAATGGTAAAGTAGGCCTTGGATACAAGGAAGAAGGTGAATCCTCCAAACAGGGTACTCAAAAGAATCAAAGACCTACTTGCAGCCACTGTGGTAAGTTAGGTCATACATCTAACAGATGTTGGAGCATTGGAAAAGGCAAATTTAATGGAAAGTGCTACAGTTGTAATCAGCATGGACACAAAGCCAATGAATGCAAAGAGAAACCAAAATTTGAAGGTAAATGTCACAAATGCCAAAAGCAAGGTCATAAGGCATCACAATGCAAATCCAAATCATTTAATCCAGCTGAACAACTTGTCAAAGCAATATTTGGTTGGGACTACAACACTTGGTGTAGATGTCATTATTGTGGAGAATATGGTCATACTGGCAAAAACTGTGCAAGGCATCACTTAAGAAAAAGGGATACCACTGTAAGATGTTATACATGTACAGAACTTGGTCATATATCTAAAAACTGCATGAACATAAAGAAAGTCAAGGATGAGAAGAAAATCAAAGTAGACAATATTCGGAAGCAAATGAAGCAGCAATGGATTCCTAAGTCTACCAAGCCAGATAATTCAAGTGATGGAATGGTCACTCAAGAAGTGAGTGACTCTACCATTTCCAATTAAGACTCATCAGGATAAGACCAGGACTGTATCTACAATGCAATATCCTAAGTAGTCCTAGAATGAAAATATGATCAAATTAGTATTTCAGATACATCAGGATCATGGTCGGTACATGACCTTACCGAGCTTAGTCTGGTGCAATAAGGCTTCTTTCACCAAGTTGCACTTACCGAGCATGGTTGGTTCTTCTCTTACCGAGTTAAGGTTAGTTTAACCTATTTTCTTTTGGTCACCGAGTTGCGAAGTTTAAGCCGAGCTAGTGGATGACAGTCTGTCGATCGCAGCTACCTCCATACTGAACATTAATGGCAAATTTTTCATCAAAAGGGAAGATTTTGACCTCATTTTTCACCGCAAATTCAAGATTTACACAGAAAAAAAAGGGGCTTTCAAGCGAGTTCAAGCGATTTGAAGAGATTTTCCAGCGAAGTATTCTTACAAAACCTTTTCACTCACCGAGCAGCAATGGCATCTGCAAGCACCAGCAGTAGCAAGGCGAAGAAGGGTTCCGAAATGCTTGTGAAGGGAATGGAATGGAAGGCACCTACGTTCAAGCTCGTTCCTGCCATCGCTGAATCGCTCGATCCCAATGGAGCTCAATCACAAATTCCACCCAAGGTACTCCTCATGAACGACATTCACACTCATTTTAAGTGTGCTATTCAAGAAATAGGGACATTGGACATGGATAATGCCCTAGCAGAGTTATGTGTAAATGGTTCTCTCAAAATCAAGCACAAGCATTTGGAAACTAAAGGTTTGACTCACATCGCGCATATGCCTAGAAACTTCCAAACCAAATGGATTAGGTATATCTTGAGTCGAGTGCATAATGGTCAGTTGTGGTTGGAACAACCCATTTTGATAACCAAGAAGATGATTCACAAAATCACGGGTCTCCCGATGCTCAGCAAAGCCAAAACCACCAAAACCCTAGGACAGGATGAGTTACAGAGGCAAACCCTAGCCGAGTGGGACGGTAGATTTTTGAAGGTTAACACTGTAACAGATTCGGAACTAAGATTTGGCATACATATTATTGCATATAAGTTATATAGTTCTAGCAGGTTAAATAGTGTACCGTGTGAAGCTGTGGATTTGGCCCTGAAAATTGTAAAGAAGAATCTTGAGTTTGATCTGTTAGAAGTAATGTTGAAGCAGTTAAACAAGAACATGGACAGTATAAGGACATCGAAGAATAACCCCTATAAATTTGGATCTCTGTTAATATGTTTACTATTTTATGTACAAAAATTCTTTCCATCAAAGGGAACCGTAGAATGGAGAAAAGATGTCCCAATTTTGTATCAGATTAAAGAGTTTATAGCAGAGATGGGAGAAAATTTTGATAGTATCATGGATAACTATTTTGAAGACTTTAAGGAGAGGATGAATAACCGATTCAGAATTCCTCCTAGGCTTGTTGAAGAATATAAAGATGACGTATGTTTTATGGTTGACTGTGACAAGGTGTACATACAGGCAGTTAGACCCCGAGTTGCATGGGTGAAACCTCTTCCATATGAGGTAAATATTGATGAAACAAGGGATATCATTGAAGCACTGGTAAATGAACCAGTAGACCCAAGGCAACGAATTTTTGGTACTTATGATGAAGCAAAGGTCAGAATTGAACTGGAAATCAAAATTCCATAGGCCATCAGCAAAGGTAAGAGGAAAGTGGCCAAAATATCCATCGTTTTCATGCTGATTGCTATTACTTGATTCATTAACATCTGAATCCACCTCTTCACATTCAGAAGAAAAATTATCTTGCTCTACAGACTCATTGTATTCATTACTACCTTGACTTTTAGCACACTCATTATCATCAAGAGACATGTTATGAAATCTGTAATCATCATCTTCCATCTCCTGAATGAATCTTTTAATTTGTAAAAACCTTTATAATCTTATAGGTGCTGGCCAATTGATTGAATTAGGTACTAGAACATCAAGGAAAACACTAGGTAGGGAAGATTCCTTAGGTCTACAATGAAAAGGCATCTTACTGATTACTATATATGTGAAAATGCGGCCTATGATAACACACACTTCAACACGGTCCTTATTTGCAGAATCATCCTAGAATGAACATTGGATTGTTTATTTGAAAGTTAGCTTGTAAAGTAGCCTGTTGCCTTCTATCTAGAGGGAATTGCTTATCAGATATCCTCAAATCCTATGTGCTTAACCAACCAGACCCTCTAAGAACGAAGGGTTTGACAATGAAATTAAGCTAAGAATGAGTATGCAAATTAATCTATAATGAAAGATGCAATGTAATCTAAGAAAAAATAAAGAAAACTAGATCAAGCATATGCAGCATTAAACTAAAATGAGATTAAACTAAGAATGAGAATGTATGCAAGAAATGTAAGCAAACATGTGTATGAATTCCAGCAGCAATTCGATCTAAATTCTCCAAATTTCATCCCCTAAAATGAAGAGATGAGGGTCTCTTAAATAGACTTTCCTGAAATCCATCAATGGTTGAGATCAATTCGGATCAACAGTTAGGATTGAAGATGAGGTTCAATCATAAAGGGAGATTCCCAAATTAAAGGGAGTTAACAGATTTAATTTGAGTAAAATAAGGAGTTAACTGTTTTAATTTGAGTAGAAAAAGGAGTTAAGTGATTTAACTCATTTTTGATCAATAGTGAACTGGAAATTTCCCTTTTTGAACTGAAGAGAGGTTTTGTTGAAATATTTAATTTAATAAAATGAGATATGCTCTCATAATTACTTTTTCTATTTAGTTAAATAATCTTTAATTAATTAGAGACAATTTTCTTATTTAATTAAATAACTTCATTTAATTAATTAGGAATGGCTTCCCATTTAATTAAATAACTTTGTTTAATTAATTAGAAATACCTTTCCCATTTAATTAAATAATTATATTTAATTAATCAAGATAGGTGTATTTATTAAATTAAATAAATTTAATTCCATAGTACATTATCCTTAGGATATAATTATAATTTAATTAAAGTATAAATACTCAATAATTAAATTATAACTAAATCAAGTAGATTTAATGCGACTAATATGAGTACGTACTATAGGAATTAAATAAGAAATATGATGAATACAGATTAGGGTTTTCTGCATCTAACAATTAAGTCAAGTAGCGAATAGCAGAATGAGAATTGCCTATTAGAATAGGTCTTTAGGATTGGTTAGAAATAGACCAGAATTGGTATCATGGCAATGAGCCAATTTTGGGGTATTACATTTTGCCCCTCTTTGAATGAATGTGCGAGTAGCACGTTCCATTCAAAGAAAATCAGAAAGCATGATGCAAAGATGAGATTGGTTTCGAAGTTGATGACACAAAGACCAATTGATAAGCTTTTAAGGACTATCTCTAGAACAGAGCTTAATCCTAAGGAATCCAAGTAGACCACTTAGATACCTAATATTGATAGCATTTAGAAGATTATCTCCAGAATGGAGCTTTAACCTTCAAGGATCCAGATAGAACACCTAGAGACCTGAGATTGAAAGCATTTAGAAGATTATCTCCAGAACGGAGCTTAACCTTCAAGGATCCAAATAGAACACCTAGATACCTGAGATTGATTGCATTTAGAAGATTATCTCTAGAATGGAGCTTAACCTTCAAGGATCCAGATAGAACACCTAGATACCTGAGATTGAAAGCATTTAGAAGATTATCTCCAGAATGGAGCTTAACCTTCAAGGATCTAGATAGAACACCTAGATACCTGAGATTGATTACATTAAAAAGATTATCTCTAGAACGGAGCTTAACCTTCAAGGATCCAGATAGAACACCTAAATACCTAAGATTGATAAAAGATAACAAGATCCCATCATGAGTCATAGAATCATCCACAGAATGAGGTTTGATTCTCAGGAGTTGAGGTTTAGACTATCCCAATACCTATCCATCAAACTCTGAGAAGAGTTGTTATAAGGTTGATCAATTGATGAAAAGATAAGATAGATGGCAAAGATGCTAGATAGAAGGGAACAAAATGCCCCAAGTGATAATGACATAAGATGGGAACCAGATGCCCCAAGCAATAGGTATTCAATGATGTAATCATCCTACCCCGTCGAGAGCGAAATCGAAAGATGACACACCAAAAATAGATGTGAAGCAGTATATCATGAGATATAGAAGAATTTTAAGATTCAACAAAATCTAGAAGAGATCAAAACAGTATAAAGAAGATTTAGGGTTGTTTTGAAATGATTGCGAAGTCGTAAAGACTGAGTTTGACCAAAAGTTGACCAAATTTAGCCATAGTTGACATAAGTTGACTATTTCCAAAATAAATTTTTAAAATATGGAGAATGTAAAGTTGAAAGGATTCCAAGAATCACAAAGTATCAGAAAGATTTGGGCTGCACAAGCGTTTAATCGCGTCGGTCCTCAAAATTTTAAAACACATTTTTGAGGCTCATAGGTATGTCAGATTTTGAATTTGATGCTGAAAATGGATCCAAAATGGTCCAATTAGCCAGGGGTGTGATTTTTACGCAAATCCGAGCACTTTGAAAAAATTTGGTCAACACCTATATAAGGGCTTGAAGGGTCATTTTCAATTCATTTGTGCTTTTGTCTTGTAATGATTTTGAGCTTTGATAGAGACATGGTGGTGAATGTGAGATATCATTGTTTTGAGTGCTCTAGACGACACAACTGACCAACAGACTACGGACCACAGCTGAGTCATCGATTTCCCATCTTCGTACTTTTGTTGTCACGCATTTTGAGGTCATTTATGCACATTTTTAGCATGTTTTAGGATGTTCAATTCTTTCTTCGCGTGAGACCGATCTCTTCTCAAGCAAAGATATTCTTTCTTTGCATGAAGAAACAAGATGCGTTGTTTCTTCACGTGCGGCTAGAATATCTTTGCGTGGGGCAATTTTGGTTTCGTGCAAAGGTGGAGATTCTTCGTGTGAGGCAATTTGTGTTTCACGCGAGAAGATCTTTTTTCGCACGAGAAGTTCCATCTTCGCGCGAGAAGATATTTTTTCACCCGAAGGCTAGATTCTTTGAGCAAAGAAATAATTATTTCATCCAAAAATGTATATCTTCGCGCAAGATTTCATGAATCTCGCATGAAATTCCATGATAGTTTTGTGATTTTGCACTTAGAAATTGTAGTTTTTTTTTTGTTTTGATGCTTCAATTTGATTCGGTACTGATCATTGGTTTGTTATTGTTTTGTTGTGTGTGTAGGAGGTCTTCGGAGATGTTTCATTTAGATCACATTATTTACCGTATGGAGAGTTATTGTGGAGTCTAGATGATGCAGATCGGGCACACATTGCCCGATTGGGTTTGTCTTCACTATGCCAGATTCCAGCCATGATGGTGAATCACGGTTTACTAACTGCATTGGTAGAGCATTTCCATTTGGAGATGAACACCTTTCATTTGCTGATGGGTGAGATGACGATCACCCCAGAGGATATATGGAGGATACTAAGGATCCCATTTCATGGTGCTCGAGTCGTCTATGATACAGTACCTCGATTAGGGATAGAGGCACTTTCCATTATATTTGGGAGAGAGCTACCGAGAGGCAGAGCCATCAGCTGGGATGAGTTGATGCATACCTATGGACCCACACATAGGTTGGCATCTGTGTTGGGTATTTTCTTGAGCTACTTCCTATGTCCTGACAGGGGATAGCATGGGTTGGAGTGTGGATGGGGTGTCATGCTCCGTAGGATGGTTGAGGCACTCGAGATCTTTGGGTGGGGTCAGTGCATGTTGGCCCATCTTTTTCATGAGATGCATGAGGTTGTCTTCCACAAGAAGAAGACCATGGCAGCTGGTGTTTATGTTCTATAGATCTAGGCCTGGGAGCATCTCCCTGTATGTAGGCTTATTTTTGAGGATTCTCAGGAGCTCATGGAGCCCTACATATGCAGATATCAAGGGCACATTACCCAGGCCCACCTAGGTAAGACTGAGCACAAGAGGACACATCTTGATGACCTGGTGTCTGTTATATGGTGACCCTGGAGAGAGACGGAGGACTGGGATGATTCCCACAGAGAGCTGCCCTAGATGTTTAGTTCTCGACCACTGGCAAGCAGGGCGACATCAGTCATAGAGAGATTTGTCATCTCACGAGTGTGGTGGCAGTATGGCTGACCACAGGACATTTCAGCTAATTACTATGCCTATGCCAGGGTGCAGAAGGATATAGAGCGGGGATGGCCTCCACGAATGGATCCAAGATGATCTGTGATAGATATTCGCAACCTAGTTGCAGTTCAGTGGGACTACCTACCAGAGGTAGTAGATGTCAGGATGACACCTAAATATTAGGGATTTTTTATGAGCCATCTATTTCCACGCTTCATAGATCCACTAGGAATGGTAGGGCAGGTACAGGGACAGGGACAGGTGCCCCAGCAGCAGCAGGCACAGCCACAGATGCCACCACAGGTCTAGCACCGGGTACATCAGATACCTATTCCTCCACGTTAGATGGGATCGAATCTAGGTGTTGGGGGCAGTGGGGTAGGACACAGTCGGCGAAGGAGGTAGAGGATAGAGGAGCAGGCCCCTCAGCAGGAGGTCTCATAGCAGCAGGTGCCTCCACAGCCGTGAGTACCTCCATCGTAGTAGGCACCAGAGATGGTTGATGAGGATATGCGAGATTAGCTAGTAGGTGGGGTACAAGATGCGGTATGATGGTAGCAAAAGCGGGTTCATGTAGCCTCCCGACAGTTGGGAGAGTTGTAGATTGCATTGGCAGTTAGGGATGCATAGTTGGTAGAGAGATAGAGAGAGATAGATCGTTAGAGAGAGTGCGCGAAGACTACAGAGCAGAGGCTAGAGCTGGCACAGGATGAGATCCGCTTCCAGTCTACTCGGGCTGCATATTATTATGTAGCATATACTAGTATAGTACCTAATGAGACATTGCAAGTGAAGCGATTCTCTCAATACACACGAGAGTTCAGAGGTGCACGACCTCCTATCAGGATGGATATGCCACCACCGCCTCTGCCACCTATTGCCCCTGTTCCTCCTGCTCCTCCTAAAGGTGAGAGTCCAGGACAAAGTTAGACGCTTTGTGCCTAATTTTTGATTTTGATCCCTACCTATGTATCGATTCGTGTGCCAGCACCAGATGTATCATTTTTGATTGATTGCAGTCGAGTACTGCCCATTTTTTTGTACTGACCCATTCTTTGATATATATATACAATATTTTGAGCCAAGTATTCTTGTTTACATGGCATTGTCTATTTTGTTTTTCTTTCATGTACATGAGATGTATGTTGTACTTAGATAGAATGCATATGTATGAACTAACATCTTACGTAGTGTTGCATGTTTTTTTTTAACAGTCAGCTATTCCATTGAGGAGCGAAAATCGACAAACCAAATGCTTGGGCAGCCGTGGAAGAATCTGATGCATGTGGAGTATGAACAGGATTACCATCAAATTATGTGTTAATGCAAATGAAGTATGTAATGCAAGACTATGTTAAATGCAAACCTAGGTTTGGTTACCAAGCTTCGACGATTTATCATCATTGGATATAAAATAAAGTTCGTATGTTATACAATTTCCACTTACATTGCAATTATGAAAATATGAATATAACATATGTTATTGGGATTTCAAGATTAAATGTAAGAATTCGAGGCACAAGAAGCCAGAATGACCAAAATATTTGTCCCTTTTAATGTAGCAAGTTAACATAAGCATCAAAGCATGAATGCTAGGATGACCTGAATGTTGCTTGCATGACAGGCACACCAAAAACACAGGAGATTCTTCTTATGCTAAGTATTCAGTATTCATTCTGTCTGCAATGACCCTTGCATTCATAACCTGAGACAGAAATGTGCTAGATATACTCGTAGTGACCCATACGTTCACTTAATAGGATGAGTATCAGTATGTACTATAGCATGAAGAGTTCACTCCAACAAAAAAGGAGAAGAACCAATGTCATTGACGTATCTGTATAAAAGGAGTCGAGGTACACATGGCTATCCAATACAAGATGGAGGCTCTTATAGTGGACACCCCTCTTATAGGAATACATCAACTTATTAGAACTAAACTGCAAATAGAAAGCAAAGAAAAAGATCATGCCCCCAGTCATTACTTCTCTAGTTGAAGATGACATCATCAAGTTGCTCGAGGAGATATGATAAAGAAAAACAAAGCAAACAAAGAAAATGCTCAGCATATCCAAAAAAGTATATCATTTTTTTTTGAGTTCAATGTTTTTCGGGATTGATGTCAAGTGTCAATGTCCAGAACATGTAAGAAAAAAATCTCTTCAGTAGAGTGACAATAGTAGGCAGACATAGTCAAAAAGACTAGTGGCTGAGGTCAAAGAGGAATCTTCACGATGAAGAACCTAAGAAGGACTAGGCGACAGTAGACAGACATAGCCAGGATGACTGGTGACTGACAGAAAAGAGATCTTCCATAAAGGAATCTTGAGACATGAATCGAGCAACGGCAAGCAGACACAGCTAAAAAAACTAGTGACCATAGCAAAAGAGATTCTATGAAGAGAATCTCGGAAAGAGTGACATGGCGACAGTAGGGAGACACAGTCAGAATGACTGGTGACTGTCGCATAGGAGATTCTATGAGGAGAATCTCAAAAAAGAGTGACACTTGCAACAGTAGGCAGATACAGTCAAAATCACTGGTGACTATCACGTAGGAGATTCTATGTGGAGAATCTCGAAAAAGAGTGACACTGGCGACAGTAGGCAAACACAGTCAGAACGACTGGTGACTATCGCGTAGGAGATTCTATCAGGAGAATCTCGAAAAAGGGACACTAAGGGGGGATGCCCCTAAGCTATGAGAAGACTCAATCCATGGATACATGAGCAGGAAAAGCAAGAAAGCGAAAGCATGAAAGTGACTATATAGAATGGCTAGAAGATGCACTGCAAGATGGAGCATTGAGAACAAGAGGCGCCTGTTTACCAGGTTTTCACCTTCTTGGCAAGTTTTTTTTTTTTTTTTTTTTTTTCAGTGTTACCAAGGCACCTATTGCTAGGTTTTCACTAGGGTAACAATTTTTTTCAGGACTTTTTCTGATTGTTAGAATTTTTTTTAGGACATTTAGATATGTACGGAGAGCTTGCTGAGATTGAATTAACTGTAAAACCACTTCAGGTGGAGAGTGTTCATAGGCTCTTTAAGCACTTCTCCTTTGGTTGTGGAAAGCTAATAGGTGCCAAATCCATATACTATAGTAATGATGTAAGGACCTAGCCAGTTTAGTTCAAACTTTCCCTTTTGCATTCGTTGTTGTTGATTCTTAGGATTCTCTCTGAAGACGAGATCACCTAGCTGGAAATCACGTGGTCTAATTCTCCTATTTTAGCTTTGTGCCATTCTTTGTTGATATGCGTGTAGATGATCACACACCACTTGTCGTTGTTCATCTAACAACACAAGCTCTTGAAGCTAAGCTATCCTATAGTCATCATCAGTGATAAGACCTTTCATAGAGATTCTCAAGGTAGGAATCTTGACCTCTATCAGAAGCACAACATCCACCCCATATACCAATGCAAAAGGAGTCATGCTCGTTGGAGTTCTAATGCTTGTTCTATATGCCCATAGGGCTTGATTGATCTGGAGATGCCAGTCTCTCCCTGACTTACTGACTGTACGATGAAGAATTTTGAGGATCGCCTTATTGGATGCCTCAGCTTGGCCATTACCTTGAGGGTAATAAATGGAAGACCAATGTTGTGTAATCTTGAATTTCTTGCATAGTTCCTTGAGGTCTTTATTTTTGAAATATCCTCCATTTTTAGTAATGATTGAGGATGGTATACCATATCTACAAATGATGTAGTTTGTGATAAAAAGCGCTACAATTTTTCCATCAGTAATTGTGAGAGGGATTGCCTCTACCCATTTTGTGAAATAATCTGTAGTGGTGATAATGAGCTTATGTCCATTAGAAGAGGTTGGGTGAATCTGTCCCACCAAGTCAAAGGCCCATTCTTGAAATGGCCATGTTGTAGTAGAGGGAATCAGCTCTCTGGCTGGAGCATGAATGAGATTCCCATGTAGCTAACACTATTTGCAGGACCTAGCATATTTAATAGCTTCTTGCTCCATTTTAGGCCAGTAGTAACCAGCACGAAGGAGTTTACGAGCTAGTGTTAGGCCATTGTAATGAGATCTGCAAATGTATATGTGAAAATGTGGCCTATGCTAACACACACACTTCAACACAGTCCTTATTTGCGGATTCATCCTAGAATGAACATTGGATTGTTCATCCAAAAATTAGCCTGCAAAGCGACCTGTTGCCTTCTATCTAGAGGGAATCGCTTATCAGATATCCTCAGATCCAAGGTGTTTAAGCAACCAGACCCTCTAAGAATGAAGGATTTGACAATGAAATTAAGCTAAGAATGAGTATGGAGATTAATCTAGAATGAAAGATGCAATGTAATCTAAGAACAAATAAAGAAAACTAGATTAAGCATATGCATTAAACTAAAATGAGATTAAACTAAGAATGAGAATGTATGCAAGAAATGTAAGCAAACATGAGTATTAATTCCAACAGCAATTCGATGTAAATTCTCCAAATTTCATCCCCTAAAATGAAGAGATGAGGGTCTCTTAAATAGACTTTCCTGAAATCCATCAACGATTGAGATCAATTCGGATCAACTGTCAGGATTGAAGATGAGGTTCAGTCATAAAGGGAGATTCCCAAATTAAAGGGAGTTAACAGATTTAATTTGAGTAAAATAAGGAGTTAACTATTTTAATTTGAGTAGAAAAAAGAGTTAACTCATTTAACTCATTTTTGATCAATAGTGAACTAGAAATTTTCCTTTTTAAACTGAAGAGAGATTTTGTTGAAATATTTAATTTAATAAAATGAGATATGCTCTAATAATTCCTTTTTCTATTTAATTAAATAATCTTTAATTAATTAGAGATAATTTTCTTATTTAATTAAATAACTTTGTTTAATTAATTAAAAGTAAGTACTCCATTTAATTAAATAATTTTGTTTAATTAATTAGAAACAACTTTCCCATTTAATTAAATAATTATATTTAATTAATCAAGATAGGTGTATTTATTAAATTAAATAAATTTAATTCCATAGTACATTAGCCTTAGGATATAATTATAATTTAATTAAAGTATAAATACTTAATAATTAAATTATAACTAAATCAAGTAGATTTAATGCGACTAATATGAGTACGTACTATAGGAATTAAATAAAAAATATGATGAATGCAGATTAGGGTTTTCTGCATCTGACAATTAAGTCAAGTAGCGAATAGCAGAATGAGAATTGCCTATTAGAAGAGGTCTTTAGGATTGGTTAGAAATAGACCAGAATTGGTATCATGGCAATGAGCCAATTTTGGGGTATTACAATTACTGACTTAAGCCTTAATTAACATTGTTCAATAGTTAAACCTTGAGTACTTCCTACCTAAATTCTTATAAGACTGACAATCCTTTTGTAGACCAGTCTATTCAGCATAGCAATGTTATTATTTACAGTTTCTAATCTCTCAAAATTTGGTAAACTAATCTCAGATTTGAGATCTGACTCTATCTTAGAACAAAATTTATACCTCTTCCTTCTAGTGCTAAAAAATCATTGAATAGAGGCAACCTTTTTAAACACTTGACTTCCATGAAGAGAAACATGAAAATCAAAATACCTCAAGTGTTGATGTTGAATTTCAATCTACTGATTTGGCATAGGTGCAAGTCTGAAAATCTTTTACTCCACTGATCAAACTTTATAGAGCCACCACCTCTTTGCAAAAGGAATATAACAATCACTGATGTGATTCACCTTTCACACTTCAATTCCTTATAACAATAGATTTCAAACAACACTTTAAAACTTATTAAGAATTTAGAATTCTTTTTCAAGAAACTATCAACAATTTTAGATCTGCCCATACAACTGAAAGTCCTTCAAAATTTTGCAATGAAATAAATTAGGAACAAATGGTTATAGAGATTTGAGAGTCACCACTCACACTTTGTGAGAAATAAAACATAATTTGTCACTTGAAAAATCTGAACCAGACCTTCAATGTAGGAGAAACTTGCATATCATTATTATCTTGGAAAGAAAATATAGTTTATAAATGATTTTTTGACTTTGAAACTTTCTCAGCAGTATTTGCAAACTGGACTGATTGAAGATAGACCTATGACAGTCATAGAACACAATTTTCATCCAATTTCACAACATACTTTTGTCCATGAATAAAGCTCAATTGGGGTGCATGATATTTGAGTAAGAGACATGGAAAACATATCAGATAACCTACTGTTGCAAATTTTTTATGCACTTCTTTTACTGTATTGAATCTCTCCTTTTAAATTCTCAAGGTTTGTCTTAAATTTGATTCAATACAGTCCCCATCAGGGTCACCATTTTTCTAGTGACTCAGATGGGCCAAAACCCAACTAAAAATAGGACTAAAATTTTCAATGAACACTAGAGACTCTTGTCCTTTCAACAAAATGGATTGCCATCTTATCTCCCCAACAGAGTCACCATTTTGTTGGTGTTTGAAAATGTTACCCATTTTCAATTACCCTGATGAGAACAAAACACATCTAGGGGTAGCTAACTCCCATTTTCAACATGCCCATTTAGACACTAGGCCAACTATAAGGCTTTACCCTTCTTCTTCAGGCTCTGCAAAACCTAGGCGGGTGGACCTATAGATTCTTTATATGGTACCAGTTATCAAAGCATACATTGAATCGAATATGAAGCAAATTAAAACCCTTATTTCTCCTAATAGCTCATGAAATAACATCAATCTACAGTAGCTAAATGTAGATCTAGGAACCTCATAAGATGAGTGAGGGAATTCTATTATAGCTCTTCAACATGAAAGGGGACAAGCATTTGATTAATGATGTTGATGTTCAACAAATCCTCAAACATGCAGAAGTATAACAAGTTATCCTATAACTGATCAATGCCTAATCCATTGGGCAATTCCATGAAGCCAACACATACATCTGTGACATCAGGACATATTTTGTATACCCAGACATCAGATCTATCTAATCACCTTGTGATTTAGACATCGGTGTTCATTCATATCTCATTCTCACAAAATATCCTTCTCAAGTAACTAGTAACCTTGTTAGAATATATCAAGCATTTACTTGGCACTTTTTCCCAATAGCAAAATATATCAGACATACAACCTAAAGGGGAAGAAAATGGATCTCAGCTCTTTTTTTCCAAGACCACATAAGACTATAGATTACTGAGACAGGAGATGAGAACCAAAATGAAACTAATGAAATGCTTGGTCATATGTATTCACTTCCTTGAAATAATACATTGAAATGCATGAATTTGAAACATGAAACAACCTAACATATTAGAACTATCTATATTATCTGCACTACTATTTTTCATACAAGATGAATTTGTTGAAGAATATGGTGTCTCAGTATTGGAAATGCATCAAGAGCTAGATCCAAAATCTGGTATCATAGTCATGACCAGATTTCTTCCAAGGAACTGGAACCCTTTGAATGAAGGAAAGAATGAAATAAATAAGAGAAGATGAAATTCCTAGATCTGATATGCAACTGCCATCCATCCACCTGAAAAAACCCTCACAACAAGTTAAAAAGAAAAAAACAACTTTCAAATCTTTTCCCTCCAATCCTAAATCAAATCCTTTTAAGTTATGGCTCTATCAGCATCAAATATCTAAAACATATGATTAAAAGAAATAACTAATTTGATGCTTGGCATTTACCCATGGTAAAAGTGCAATTCAGTTAAATTTTGACTTCTAAAAGCCAAGAAAATCTTCTGGAACTAATTTTCTTCACATTCAGACTTTACCAAGCCTTCCAAACTGCTCTAGAACTAACTTTGATGCTTCATGATAAAAACTAGTCATTGCACTAAGAATGCCTTTGAAATTTTAAAATCTACTTATAAATTGAACCAGCAAAGACCTATGCAAAATCAAACCCTAGATTCAAAAAATTTGGATTCTCCTAGTTCCAACGGTATATTGCAGTACCTATTTCTGAGAAAAAAAGCCTCTGATATGGCCTTTTGAAATTCTCAAGTCTGAATTGAACTTTGGCATTGAAAATGAAAAATTTAAAATATTACATAGTTAGAACTATATAACAATTCAAAATATTTCAATTTTTCATTTTAATCCATTCATGCGTTTGAAATGATCTAAATTTTCATTTTGTTATCTCTTTTTTCTGCCCACATTGCCATGTGTCAAAACTTGATTCGACAACCATCTTTGCAATGGTTTTAATTAATTAATTTTTGATTAACTAATTATTTAAATCTATTTCTTCAAACTCCCTCTCTTATTTTTTATTACGTTCACATGAGATGAATCTCCTTTATGCCTTTACAACCTAAGCATAAGACTGAACCCCTTCAAAATTTCCTTTTCAACCATACGCTTTCCACTATCTTTTATGCTCTTACAGGCACTCGTATCACCGAGGGTTTCAAAATTTTAGTTTATGCTCTCACGCGAGAAAATTTGCAAGCAAAGTAGCATAATGCATTAAATTTTATCTTATGGGCATATGTTGGAATTCACATTTCATAACACCAGAGGCTTTTACATTTTGATTTACGATCATATGCTAGCATAAGACTGGAGGACCTTTGAAATGTGCTTCCCGATCTTATGTGAGCTTGGGTTCAAACTCATCAGGCACCAAAATATATGTGACTTGAACACGTGGGCCCCACACATAAGGCCTTGACTTCAAAAGTCGTGTGTCTTTTAAGACACCTTCAACTTGTGTGTCATTGCATTTAAAAAGCTGAGAAGCTTCTCAAGTAATCTATATGGGATAAATGTCTTTTGAATGATTTTTCCCTTTTAACTGGAACCTTGCGGCTTGGATTGTTTGACTGGTGCTTTGATTTCTTCTTTATTCATGATGCGAGTTCTACTCCATTTGTGTTTGCTCATGGTCGCTTATGATACTGGGTATGTGATCTTTTTTTTTCTCAAGTTTAGGAGCTCCTTGCGATTTTAAAATCGTGATCTTCCTTGTCAAAACATTGACTAACCTTTTTGCTATGGCCTTTTCTGCAATTTTACATGGATGGGATTTAAGTTTTACAATGCTACCTCTTGCTCTCCAAGTGTCTCTTGGTGTTAAAGCTTCCTTGGCTTTGACTACACATGGGGGCCCTTTTCTTCATTCTGCAGTGGCTTTCTACTACTATGAATGCTCCTTGGAAGATTGCAGCTTCAATGTTTAAAGCTGTCCCCTGCCTCTGCACAAGTTCTCCAAGGTAAAAACAAGTCATTCAATGAAAGTTTCTTTTTTTAGGGCTTCAAGTATCTGGCTATACTACCACGAGGATCTAAGCTACTAAGATTATTTATCACAACCTTTATGTCATAGTTATATTTTACTTTCTCTACAAAAGGTGAAGGATTTATTGTAACTGATTGGCCTTCCCTCAAAAACTTGGCAACATGTAATTGCTTGGGGCTTTAATGAGCTAAAGTAATGAAGAGAATTTTCCTCCTTGACAATCCTACATCCACATAGGGGTTTCGACAACTTGCCCAAGGTGGAAAGATTGACATGCCTTTTCTTCCACTTGGGCACCAAGTTTAATTGTTAGGGCCTTTTCAAATGAAGATTCACACATACTGCCTAGGGATCCAACCTCACAATATGGTACAACATTCCTCTATTACTAATTTGAGCCTCTTGCTAACTAGCTGTATTCATTGTATATATATTTTTTGCCTCAAACTCAAACATTTCTCCAACACATGGCAAATACTAGTCAATAAGCAAGGTGCTCTAAGGAGACAAATCTCTAGTTAGCTCATTGACTCGAAAAGGAAATTGATCTATGTCATTGATTTGAATTTTAAAACTCATTTGGCATCATTCTGCAATTTGTTGACTCAGTTCCAGGAGGTCCTTTGACTGGCCTTAAAAGCTGAACCAAATCTCTGACCAAGCTCTAAAATCTAACCCATTGAATCTCGATTTTGCATACTTGTACCCTGTTAGATCTTGTCTCATAACAAATTTCTAGTCAAAAGATATTGACTATCAAAGTTTCCTTCTCAGATTAATCTGCAAGAAAACATGTCAGAAAACAACAAACTGGGTAAATGGACACTTGGAAAGATGAAAGCTTGGGTGTTGGTTCTCTGTCATGAGGACATTATGGATATGTGATTTGGACTCATGATGAATAACAGGGCATAAATGGCAATTAGTCAAAGTGGGTTATGCAAAATTTGGCAAACTGGTAACAATGACAAAGCGATTTTTGCAAATGGGAATGACCTAGAAAAGTGTGCATACGGATTTGTCATGATTTATAAACTAGCACACTTAAAGCATTTTTAGAGGAAAAAATGGGGGTATAATCCAATTTACTTGACCAATCATGGATCAGGAGATATAACATCACAAATAGGGCTTCCAATCAATTTGCAAATACTGACACGGTTGAAAATTGATCAAATGGATTAGTCATGATATGAAATTTGAAACATAACAAGTCTCTAACACCTAAAATGAAATGCAATAGGAATTTCAACATTTGGATCAACTGATCAAAAGTTATTAATTGTCAAACAGGGCTTCCTAGAATTTTGAATATTTTGCAAAAACATGAAAAATAGTAACTCACCAACTTTGAGGGATTCAAAACCTAATCAAATAGACTCGAAATGACTCAAAATCTAAAACATAGGTTCTTAGGTATGGACATTAGACTCTTGCAAAGTGGAAAGTCACAAAACCTTTCTAGGTGCAAGATATTTAGATGCAAACACAACCTCCTGTCGCTGTCTGACACTTGGGGTAAAATGCAAATTTGGCAATTGCTCAAAACAAGACTTCATAGAATAGCTTAGAATCTCAATTTTTCTTCATGGAACACTTAGATAGGCTGAATGCAAGGTGTTAGAAACATTGAACACCTCTGGGGCTTTATAGGTATAGTTGGGTACACAAGCACTTAAAAGCATTTATAGGGCTCATTTTCTCAACAATGCTCTAAATTTTAGCTTACAATTTTGAGCACCAACAGAAGGGAAAAGTTCCACCAATACATCTTGGAACCTAACAAGACCAAACAACATTGTGGTATTGAAAACCCTCTAAAACCCTCAAAATTAGCACAAGGACTATACGACAATTCAAGGGCCTAAAACCCAAAAAATCACAAAGCTCTCAGAAAATGAATAGAGGTCCATGAAGACACTTCAGAAGGTTTAGTGGAAGAAAACTTGAAGGATGCTGAAGCAAAAGCTAAGGGTGAAGGGGAAATACCTAGTAGGAGATATAAATATTATCCAAACCCTAAAATAGGCATAAGTGATTGTCATTTGTAAAGACAACATGTTGTAGCATAGTTTTTGCTTGCAAAAAGACTAAATTTCTGAGTTTTAAGGCATTTTAACATTGTTCTTGTATACTGTACTAGTTTTCATGGTAGATTGGATTGTTTAGGATGTCTTTTCTTTAGGAAGTTTGTTTTTATAGTCTTTTGTTTCATACTTTTAAAAATCTTTTCATTTTTACTAGTATGTTGTCCTATTATCAACAACTTGCATTAATAATGGTATAACTCACTATGCCACCATTGAAATTGTATAGCCTCTTAGGGATAGTGAGTACAAAATGTACCATATGATGGATAGTGAGTACTAAATGTACCATATGTTCTTATGTGAGTACTAAAAGGATACTTAGACATCATACTTCAAAATAGACTCACTTAAATACCAATGACTTCAAACTTTTAAGGGTAACACTAAAAATTTGCAACAACTAGCTCTGACTAGGGAATTAGGCATTGTAAATGTCTAAGAAGGGACCTAGAATCTCTAGTTTTGCACAAATAGAATGAAAAACCATAGTTAGTGTTGGAAATAATTAAGACTTGCTAAGTTACTAAGATGGGAGGGGTGAATTGGTAACTTCAAAACTTTTCATTAATTTAGCATAAATCAAATATCATAAATCCATCTATATTACTACATGCATAAGAACTAAAAGATGACACAAAGAATATAGAATTTGGTGACCTAGAAACCTTGCAAATAGAAAGTAAAACTGGGGTGGGGATGATACCCACAAAACTTCACTACTATAGTATAAAGTTGGTCGGTTAAGGCTTACATTGACCACTTCTGGTGATCTACCTTGTTAGGAGAAAATAGGACTACTAGGTCCACTTTGTTAGAGGATTTACAAACATACAATGAAGTATGCACTCTGTTAGGAGATTTATACAAAGATTGTTAAGTCTACTTTGTTAAAGGATTTAGAATTGAATCACCTATTAGAATGAAATAGTCGATCTACTTACAACTAATTGCTGATTAGATCCTTGAAGTACTGATCACCTTATGTGATGAATGAAACTTTTCTGTTCCTATGATGACCTTGCTGAATACTCTGCTCTACTGCTAATTCGCATTCACTCTTCTCAAAATATTACATGTCCATTCCTTCTTCATACACATGATACATTGAAAATGATATAATGCATTAAATATATACCATTCCAATAATTACAATAGCAAGGTTGACCAAAACACAAGGAAACAAAACATTACTGAGTTAGCCAAACAATAGAGAAAACTTGGGTTTAGTAAACTGACTCAATGACTTTCTGATACTTAGCATCCACTGCATTACATGGCATCATCATGCACTTGGTAGAATCAAAGGCATGGTTCATACTAATCACACAATGTAGTTCTAAACTTAGTGACCACTGGTGACTCGGTAGATGTAGTTCACTCAGTAGATTTTGGATGTAGAGATTACCTTGCTTCACTCAGTAAACACTACTTCTAATGCTTGGTTTACATTAAATTTCCTTGACACAAACTTACTTCTTGGTACACACTATGAAGCTCAATAGACACTGCTGGTCTTCACATTGCCTATATTCACTTGGTAGCCATTGTTCTGCTCGGTGTAAACTGTTGAACACTTGGAAGCTTGCATAACACTAGAATGCTTAGTGAGTGTAGCGAACTAAGTGTTGAGCTCGATAGCTACACTGATATATATAAGTTTTGTCACTAATGGAAATAATAACTTAATGCCAACAATCTCCCCCTTTGGCATTAGTGACAAAACACTTATAAGCCAAAACATATGTACATAATCTCACTCACTGAATTTTGGTTTTTCAAAATTGATCTTTGTAAAGCTGTTGCATATACATTTCTACATATATCTCTCGGATGACACATAATGCATATACAAAGATACTTATGTACATAGCTATACACATATACATGATGACTCTATTGAGTGTTATCTCCCCCTTACACCTATACTGATATCTCTCCCCCTTTTTAATAGTAATGCAAAAGGTCTACATATACTATTGATATAGTTACACCAAAATGAGATTATAATTCTTGATGTACATTGAGAATGAGGGTGAATGAGTTATCCCAATTCTCTTGCAAAATTTGGTAGGTGGAGAGGGCAATCTCAACTTTTGTTGATAATTTGATCATGTGATCAGCCACTGAGAAGTTCTGATACTAGACCAATGTTTTGTAATGAGAAATATGTTTTTGCATTGTATCCATTATTTTCAAGACCATGTTTTGAATATTAGTCAAGTTTTCTCTTATTCTTGCTTCTTCTCTTAGAAGTTCTCCTTGCACATCTGCCAAATATTTCACCTTGGTGTGATGAGAGGAGCTAGAGGAGGGGTCAATCTACAACTTTGATGCACTTGATTGCATATCATCATCAATCTTATTTATCTTCTCCTTTATTTATTTAGTAAAACTAGAGACATCACAAAGTTTGGCAAAAAGTGATGTTGCACTATTAAAAGAATTTTCAAAAATTACCTAGAAATGCAGAGAACTCAACTTGTTTGATTGCAATTTGCTAGGTAATATGCTCTAGCACCTTGTCATCAAACTTCCTTTCAGCCTTTTCAATTAGTGTTTCATGTCCAGAAGAGTCCTCATTATATTTATGTACAACCTCTTCTAACTGAATCAAAATGTGTTGAGTGGAATCCACTTCAACACCTATAGCTTCTATAATTATATTCTTGGCATTCTCAATTATTCTATACTCCTTATCCCTTTTAGACCTTAACTACTTCTACGTAGCTTTCATCTCTATAAGTTGGATTGCTAACCTCATCCCTTCAATAGTAGTAGTGCCAAATTCAATCTTAGGTATTTCTATCTCTATGTCTAAGTCAATGTCTTCTTCAATTTCCTTTCCAGTGATAAGAAGTTTCAATAGTTGCCTTTGTTTTACTTTTGTGATTACTGGTTTGACCTTTGGAACAAACACAATAGTGGATATAGAAGGGCTAGCAGTGAAAAATGGGATAGGACTTAAGGATTAAATACCAATAGGAGTACTAACCAAATCAAAAAATTGAAACACTTCCTAAAAATGGTGTCACACTTGGTAGAATACCCATAGAAATATCTAAACTAACTAGAATTGAAGTGGATACAGATAATACTCATGAAAACAAAAATATAGAGCTAACTGGAATCAATGAAGACAAAATTGTAGAACTCACTATTGCACTTACTGATGATGCAAGAGCAAAGGGAGCTAACTCAATAGCTGAAAAAGTAACAATTAGCTCAATAGATGAAGTGCTTGAAACTTCTATTGTAGATACCTAGAGCTAGGAGATGGTTGGTGAAGATTGAGAAATTGATGTTACTGTTGTACTCACAATCTCACTAGTAGAAGCTATCTCCACAGATGTGATAGTATTTGGTGGAGTGTGAGGAAGAGATGCAATTTCTTTGGCTACTATTCTGGCCAAATCATCTTCCTCCTTTTCTTCCTCTTCTACTTCTTCCTCTTTTTCTTCTTCTTCCTTCTCATCCATTAGAGCATGCAATTCTCCTACTATAATTGTGATTGAAGGATTATTGTCATCATCATCATCATTTTCATTGTTGTCTTTATCTTTAATTTCAATAGTTTCTTTTGATGGCTTGTTGAGATGATATATATTTCTCCAAATGTCCAAGGAATGCTTAACCATTGATTCTATAGTCTTCATTAATATGAAGCATGTGTTAATCTTTGGAATCATTCTATCTTTATGCTATTTTATTGCCTTCTTCACTTTTGCATCAGTCAGATTTGGTACCAACTATCTTAGCTATTTTTCAAAGATGTTCTTTATATTTTGCACTATGTTCTCCCATTTGAATTTTATTTTATCAAGGAGTACTATTGGAATTTGAGATGCAAATTGTTCAAGAGAGAATTTTCAAATTCCTAACTTCTCCATTACAAAATCTTCAATCTCCTTCTACTCTGTAGGAGTATGAGTTTCATACTTAAGAGCTTTCAAGTTGTAAATTCCTACTCCAACTCTTAGCTATTTTAGCCTTTCCTCAAATGTGGGTGGAGGCTAGACAAGTATTGGTTCACTTCCTTTCTTACCTCCCTTGGTTCTCCTTGAGAACACTACTATTGGTTACTTCTAAGGTTTGGTGATAGATAATTTACCTTTCTTCCTTGTTGGTTCCTCTTCCTCTGATTCTTCCTTTTCTTCTTTAGATTCCTCCTTTTCATCATTTCCCTCACCCTTGGTAACCATTAGAGGACCTTCAGCTATCTTTAATTTAGCAAATCTCTTCTTGCCTCTATTAAGAGCTTGAGGAATCTGAATACTAAGCTCTATCCTCTTCTTGGCTTCCTCATATGTGCCAAATGTAGGAAGATTAGGATTGGATGGCTCATTTACTAATGCCTCAATGATGTCTCTAGCTTCATCAATGTTAATTTTATAGGGAAATGGTTTTATCCATGCCATTCTTGGTATGACTACTTGAATATACACTCTGTCATAGTCCACCATGAAACATATATCATCCTTGTAGTCTTCTAGAAGCTTATGTGGGATTCAAAATCTATTGTTTATTTTCTCCTTGAACACCTCAAAATAGTTATCCAACACCCTTTCAAAATTTTCACCCATTTCTTCAATAAATTCATTTATCTGATAAAGAATAGGGGTGTCTTTCCTCCACATGACTGTTCCCTTAGATTGAAAGAAAATTTTAACATAAAAGAATAAGCAAGTAAGAAATGAACTAAACTTGGAGGGATTGTTCTTGGAAGTCTTTACACTATCAATGTTTTTATTCAATTGCTTCAGTAACACATCTGATAGATCATATTCAAGGTTCTTCTTTATAACTTTGTATGCTAGGTCAACTGCCTCACAAGGAACACTATTTAACTAACTCAAGTTGTAGATCTTGTGTACAATGATGTGGATGCCAAACCTAAGATCTATGTTAGTGACATTGCTTATTTTCAAACCTTGTGTATCATCTTCTTTGTAATCAAAATGGGTTGCTCCAACCATAATTGTCCATTGTAGAACCAACTCAATATGTACCTTATCCATTTTACTTGAAAATTCTATGGCAAGTGAGGGATATGAGTTAATCATTTCATTTCCAAATGCTTATGCTTGGGTTTCAAAACTCTATCAACACACATTTTAGCTAGGGCATTATCCATTTCAAATGTCCCTAATTCTTGAATAGTACTTTTAAAATGAATTCTTATGTCAATAATCAAGAGTACCTTTGACAAGATTTGCAACTAAGAACCATAAGGATCAAGTGATTCAGTGATGGCTAGAATGAGGTTGAAGTTTGGTGCTTTCCATTTGATGCCCTTAACTAGCATTTTGAAACCCTTCTTTGGCTTAGTGCTACTTCCACTAGTAGATGCCATCGCTACTTAGTAGATGATAGAATTCATGAATATATCACTACTAAATTACTCAAAAACACTATAATGCTCTTTCAAATCACTCTACTCTTCGAATGTTGTGAATGCAATGAAAAAATGAAGTCAAAATTGCCCCTTTTGTTGAGAAATTTTCATAAATTCTTGGTGCCATAATGATACAATGCATGATAGACTATCATCCACTAACCTTACTTGGCAAGTGTATCAACTCAATAAAGAAACCAAATTTCCTTTACTCCCGACCTTGCTTAGTAAGGTTTTCAACCAACTTTCCTCAGTGGAGTCTAATGCAACTTGGTGAAAGATAACTTTTCTATGATCCTTGTGTATCTGGAATACTGATTGGATCATTTGAATTCTTCCATTTTGGAATTGCTTGAAATTTTTCTTGAAGATATAATTCTAGTTCCTCCTTTATGAATCTAATTGGAAATGGTGGAGTCACCCACTTCTTGAGTGACATTGCCATCATTTTAACTATCCTACTCAGTAGATTTAGGAATCCACTACTGTCTTATCTACTTCTAGATGTTGTCAGCTCTAGCTTTCTTCTCATCTTCAAATTTTCCTATATTCATGCAATTTTTAGCTATATGACCGAGTTCAGTGCATGTGTAGCACCTTATAGTAGTATCCTTCTTTCTTAGGTGATGCCTTGCACAATTTATGCCAGTGTGCCCATATTCTCCACAATAATGACATCTACACCAAGTTTTGTAGTCCTATTCAAATATTTCCTTAACAAGTTGTTTAGATATTGAGTGGTTTAGATCTGCATTCAGATGCCTTGTGACCTTGTCTCTTGCATTTGTGACACTTACCTTCAAATTTTCGTTTCTCCTTGCACTCATTAGCTTTATGACTATGTTTATTGCAATTGTAGTATTTTCCAATGAATTTTTATTTTCCATTGCTCCAACATTTGCTTGATGTGTGACCTAACTTCCCATAGTGATTGCAAGTAGGTCTTTGATTCCTTTGGGCACCTTGTTTGGAAGATTCACCTTTTTCTTCATTGTATCCAAGTCCTACTTTACCTTTTTTCTTATGAAGATTCTACTCATTTCGCTAATTCAATTGATTCATGTATGCTTGAGATTTCATCATTCTCTCATTGACTTGTCTTTTAGTATTTAGGTCATTCTTCAATCTTTCATTTAATTTTCTTTTCAGATCTTAGCTCCTTCATTTTTATTTCATTGATTTGTCTTTCAAAGTTTAGATCATTCCTTATTCTTTCATTTTCTACTTTGAGAATCCTGATTTCTTCATTTGCTTCAGTGATATCATCAATAAGGTCTTGCAGAGAGCCATTGTTTTCTAGAAGTTCTTTGATTGCTTCATTGGCTTCATCTGAATTGCTTGATGGAAATAAGTCTTCAATCTTTTCTTCAACATATTGATGGTCATTCATTTCTTTTGCAAGTTCCTTCCTTCTTTTCAGGGATTGGGAAAGATGCTCCTTTGCTTCCTTGAGTTGAGCCATGGCCATTTCAAAATCAAGTTTTTCATTTTCAATTGTCTTGTCAAGTCTAAATATCTCCATTTGTCCTTTGATCTTTTCCCAAGCTGTCAAACTTTATCCTAAGAACCACAATACTATGATACCAATTGTTGGAAGTAATTAAGACTTGCTAAGTTACTGAGAGGGGAGGGGTAAATCAGTAACTTCAAAAATTTTCATTAATTCATAATAAATCAAATATCTTAAATCCATCTATATTACTGCATGCATAAGAACTGAAAGATGAACAGAAAGAATATAGAATTTGGTGACCCAGAAACCTTCCAAATAGAAAGTAAAACTGCGGTGGGGATGATACAAACAAAACTTCACTATTGTAATATAAAGTTGGCCGGTTAAGGCTTACATTGACCACTTCTAGTGATCTACCTTGGTAGGAGCAAATAGGACTACTAGGTCCACCTTGTTAGAGGATTTACAAACATACAATGAAGTATGCACTTTGTTAGGAGATTTATACAAAGATTTTTAAGTGTACATTGTTAAAGGATTAAGAACTAACTCACCTATTAGAATGAAATAGTGGATCTACTTACAACTGATTGTTGATTAGATCCTTGAAGTACTAGTCACCTTATGTGATGAATGAAACTTTTCTATTCCTATGATGACCTTGCTGAATACTTTGCTCTACTACTAATTTGCATTCACTCTTCTCAAAATATTACATGTCCATCCCTTCTTGATACACATGATACATTGAAAATGATACAATACATTACATATATACCATTCCAATAATTACAATAGCAAGGTCAGCCAAAACACAAGTAAACAAAATATTAATGAGTTAGTCAAATAGTAGAAAATACTCAGGTTCAGTAAATTGACTCGGTGACCTTCTGATACTCGGCATCCACTACATTACACTGCATCATCATGCACTCGATAGAAGTGAAGGCATGATTCATACTAATCACACGACATTGTTTTGAACTTGGTGACCATTGGTGACATGGTAGATATAGTTCACTCAGTATATACCAGATGCAAAGTTTACCTTGCTTCACTTGGTAAACACTACTTCTTCCAATGCTTGGTTTACACTAAATTTCCATGAGACAAACTTACTACACGGTAAACACTGCTAGCCTTCACATTTCTTGTATTCACTCGATAGCCGCTATTCTACTAGGTGTAAACTAATGAACACTTGGAAGCTTGGATAACACTAGATTGCTCGATGAGTGTAGGAAACTAAGTGCTAAGCTTGGTAGCTACACTAATATAGATAAGTGTTGTCATTAATGGCAATAATAACTTAATCCCAACAAGTTAGAAACTAAACTACACATGCAACAAAAAGGGAAAACTAACTTAGGAAAGTAGGAAAACAAAGCAAGGAAAGACATAAAGAAAACCTACCTAGGCTAACACTAACTATAAGGGTTACCTACTTTTCAATTATGAAGTTTATACAACTTCAAATCCTGACCATTATAGGAAAATGGTCAAATCTCACTAGATTGATATGGAAGAAAGAAAGAATTATTCTAGTTTATCCATATAATCTTGAAAGGGCCCTTTCAAAGGGAGTCAAACTTGTGATACATACCTTTGGGTTCATGCCTCCTATACTACAATAGGACCAAATTTCTCTCCATGAACTTCGTTGGTCTGCCCCTCTTGTCAAAGAACTTCTTTACACACTTCTAATATTCTATAATGTGATCAACCATTCTTTTGCATTCTTCTTCTAGCTTAGTTAGGTACATAATCTGCTTCTCCAAACCATTTTGGAATATTGGATCCTCGGTCACTTTATATAGTTTACAAATGGATTACTCTAATGGGATTGGAAGACCAAGTTCAACTCCATATACTAGATCAAATAGGGAAATCCTAATTTCCTTCTTGGGTATTACTCTATCCTCCTAGAGTACATCATCCAATCTTTTGTGCTAGTTCTTTGGGTTCTTAGAAACCAACTTCTTCATGATATTGATCAAGTTCTTATTGCTTGATTCTTCTTGACTATTTCCTTGAGGGAACTATTCTAATGAATGACTGAGGTTTAAGTTGTTGTTGTAGTAGGATTCAATGATTTCCATAGAAGAGAAGTAAGTAGAATTGTCCATGACAAGTGTCAATGGCACCCCAAACATTATCAAAATTGTCTCTTTGATGAAATCATAGATGACTTCACAAGTATTTTTCTTGGTAGGCTTGACTTCTACCCATTTGGTGTAGTATTTTGTAGTAGTGATGATATATGAATGACCAACAAAAGTGGGTGGGTTGATTGGTCCAACAAAGTTGATTTCCCATTGCTGAAATGGGCCTTCAATTACAATTGACTTCAGAGGTAGAGCAAGCAATTGAGGCTTTTTGGAGAACATCCTACACTTGTCAAAATTGGCTATCCATCTATATGCATCTTTGAACATGCTAGGCCAGTAATAATATTTCCTCAAAATCTTGTATGATGTGACTGTAGATGAGAAATGCCCACCACAGGCCTCATTTTAGAATGTTTGAAGCAATTTTTCTTGTTGGGGTTTGTCTACGCATCTCAAGAAAGTTCCATCTATAGCTCTTTTTTATATTTGGTCATTATATATGACATACTTAACTGATTTAATTCTAAGGTATCCTTTTTGCTTGTATGTTAGTCCATCAAGGCAACCCTGTAAGTGAGAAAATAGGCAATGTTTGAGAACCAAGGGTCTTGGAGACTGACCATTAGTGCCCTTGAAGGTTCATCTTCTTGACTTAAGTCCTAATTTTTTGCAATTATCTTCCACAAGCCATTTCCTTGCACCAACTTTGTTGGCTTTAGGTCAATGTCATATTCTTAAAAGTTTTCTATCCATGTACCTCTAGTGTTGCAACCTATCTCTTGTTGGGTCAATATGCTTTTGATAGCTAAATTAGGTAGAAATACAAGAGAATGAGAATGCAAGACATAGAACCTAAAATTTTTGAGTGCTCTTACCACTATATAGGTGTGCTTTTTCAGTTGAGAGTATCTCAACTCATTCTCTTTAAGGGAAGTACTCATGAAAGAAATTGGTGCTTGGATACCTTCCTTGTTTTCTTGCATGAATATTGCAGATAGTGTATGGGTTGAGGTGTAGCAACAGAACATGAACTCCCTAGTATAATTTTGATGTACCAACATGAGTTCTTTGGCTATGGTGTCCTTAATTTGATCGAAGGCCTTTCTTCTAGAATCATTCCTTTTGAAACTTTGACTTCCTTTCATCATATTAACTATGCATTTAGTGATTTTAGAAAAATTAGGGACAAAATGTCTTAGAAAGTTAACCTGTTCAAAGATTGATTTGACTCCAAATTTTCTTCCTGAAAAATTTAGTTGTTGGATGGCTTTAACACATTTTGGGTCAATCTTGATATCTTCTTGGGAGACTATATGACCTAGAAATTTTCCTTCTATAACACACAAGACTAATTTATGGAGATTGAGTGAAATCCCATGTTCCCTAGATCTTTTCAACACTTTCTCCAAGTCCCTTAGGTGATTTTCCTATTTTTTGGAGAACACTATCAGATCATCCAGGTATATGATGATGATTTTATCCATGAGATTAGAAAAGGATTAATTCATGGCCCTTTCAAAGGTGGCTCTAGCATTGATGAGACCAAAGGGAATCCTATTATATGTGAACATTCCCCAAGGGGTGGTAAAAATTGTCTTGGCCTAATCTTCTAGGTTTACCTCGATTGGGATAAAACCCAAAAACACATCTAAAAATGGACATCATTTTAGAACTGACAACTATTTGTAGTAAATGATCAATATTGGGCAAGGTGTAATTGTCCATTAGGGATTCCTGATTCAAATTCATGAAATCCACAAAAATTCTAATCTCCTCATTTTTTCTACACAAGTACAATGTTGGCTATCCATGTCAAATGGTGTATAGGATAGATAATTCTTGCTTCCAGCATCTTATGAAATTCCCTAAAGATGGCATTTGAGACCATACGGTTGTAGTTACAGTTCTTTTGCCTAAAGGGAGTGGCTTTGGGCTTGAGAGGAATTTTTTTAAATAATTTGGCATTCCTAAAGATCTTTAGGTCCTCATATCGCCAAGAAAATACATCTTCACTTTATGATAACAATCCCTTTTCTTTTTCCCTTTCTTCCTTCAAGTAGCTAGTACCGATATTAACCATCTTGGGTTTATATTTAGTGCCAATGTTCATTCCTTCATATTCTCTGGATGTTCCACCTTTTCTCCCCCTTTTCCTTCTAATAAATGCATCATGCCTATCAAATAGTTTCTCAATGGAATGAGATGTCGAGGTATCTTGTTACCTTTGAGTTGTTCAGCCCCAAGCTCTAACTCTTTCTTGGTGTGAGGGGAGAAATATTTGCATGTATTTTCACTTCCTTCAAAGTACTAATCACTAAAAGGTTTAGATCCTTCTAGGAAATACTATATCTTCTTATAATCATTGAACACTTTCCATGTCTCAATGTTTTCATGAGCAATGGGCCTGAAAAAGACTTCAACGTTGTATTGATTATCTGTGAAATCCAAATGTGGGACAAGAAGTGAGGATGATGTGGCTAACAATTCCACCCTTGCATTCTTCTCCCTTGGAAAAAATTGTACTAAGAAGGCTCCAGATGCTTAATCTCATCCCATTCCCTATTTCTATAATTCTTGAGCCTTGCATTCTTTACATTGTACTAAGCTTGATCTTATTTTACTATAAGCTTTGCATCTCTTAAGACTTTCAATCCTCTCTACTTTGCAATAGTGATACCTAACAACAAAACTTCATACTTTGATGTGTTATTAGTGTTTTTTAATTGCAACTTGTATGCAAGCTGAGTTACATCTCCATCTAGGGATACAAGAACTACACTAGCTCTAGATCCAGTGATAACACAACTACCATTAAACTCTAGGGTCCAAATCTTTGGGTCACTAGAAGGCTCTAGTTGTTCCTTAGAAAAATTGAAGTCAAAGAACATCATGTAATTTTTGAACTCTATTTCTTGATATAGGATTTATGCCTTGGGATCATCAGACCTTAGGACCATGAATTTGACCTTCTCCTCAGTTTCCAAATTAATTTTCTTGTTACCCATGGGAATGATGGCATGAGACCAATCCATCTTGATTTCTCCTCCCATGTCTCTACAAAAGCTTCTACTCAAAAGCATGTCATAACTAGCCAAAATATCTACTACCAAGATGCCTAGCTTCATTCTCTTTGCAAAGTGCATGACCAATGCTACTTGTGCATCTTTCACTAGTCCTAATAGAGGGACAAGTGACAGAGGAGGGCATGACATTATCAAAAGCTCTATAATTAACTATGTAGTTACTAAGCTTATAATCATTAATGCATAAGTACACACAAAATGGATTATAGTTCTGACCAGGGTAGGTAGCCAAAATTGATACTTCTACCTCTTTGAAGAGCATAGGCAAGACAACTAGCTCTTCATCAGCTAGTGGGCCATTATCTTATTGAGGTTGGTCATTGATAATAGTAGAGTTGCCATTAAGTTGAGTTTTGGCATCACCTTTACAATCATCCACTACCTTTACAATAATCCACTAACCTTAGAAATTCAATAGGGTGAGTTTTGAGATATTCAAGGAGAGATACCTAGATATGAGTATCTTTACAATATTTTATTATGTCAAATTAGGAGTGAGGCTTACCATTTGGCTCAAACCTTGTCTAATATTTCCTCCAAGATGAGGAAGTAGATGCTTTAGTTGCAGTTGGTGAAGGGTCAGTAGTTATGTTCTAGATAGGAATAGAGCTCTATAAATTATTCATTCTCTAACTTCTTGTAGCCATAGTCATTTTAATTCCATCCAAGGTGGAAAAGGAGTCACCTTCAATCTCCAAATCTAATTCATACTCCAAAAAGAATATTCTAAAGTTGTCGTGGGGAGCAAAATTGTCTTCACTTTTGTTGTACTCAATGATTAGCTCATTACGAGTAGTGAGCTACTTATACATGTTCATTTATGGGTAGGAATAATCATCGTGATCCACTCTTAGATGAAAAATGCACATATTTTTCTTTTTAGGAGGTGCCTCAATAGCAAGCTTTTGTTGAGCAGATGACAGTTGCAATGTTTAGCCTTCATGTGACCTTTGAGAGATGTTTTGATATGGCTACTGGAACAAGGGAATGGGCTTCCCAATTTCTCTTTTCATGGAAATTATTTCATTAGAGATATTCTAAAGAATTTCTTCAATATTTTTAGTTATACTAGGGGTAGAGCTTATAGAGGCTCCACTCTAAATCTTTCTTTTCCATTTCTTGGTTGCTATTAGAACATCCTCTAATTTGATTGCCAAGTTTTGAGAAACTAGTAGATTAGTCACATGTACATGTTTGATTTGAAAGGTTGTTCTAGGGGACATGGAGCTAATGAAGAACATCTTTTTGTTATTAGTAGTAGGTCTACTTCTAATAGAAATCCTATTGACCAATTCATTGAACTTGGCAATAAAGTCTCTCATAGGAACACTTGGTTTCTTCTTTATCTGGGTAAGTTGAGTCAATAGAGTATGCTCATCCACTATACTCTTATATCATGCTTCAAAAAGATTATGCATTTCATCCTAGGTTGAGATACATCTCACCAGGAGATGCTAAAAGCAATCATTTTCATTCTCAACTAGAGTTTCCACAAACATTCTTATTGCTACATACTCATGCTAATAGAAAATGATACTACATGTAGAAAAGAATTTTTTAATGGTCTTGTTAGTAGATAACTTCCCATCACCATTTAATTTTGGAAAATTCTTTCAAGAAGCTTTTGGTAGGTCATTATTGGCAGCAATCCTCAGAGGGCCAATAGCATTACCCCAAGGAACAACCATTGAGATGGGAAGGATAACTATGGCCTAAAAAGTAACAATAGTAGGGGTAACTACTCCATGAAGAGTGAGGGTGTTGCATAATGATGGAATTTGAGTGTGGAAAATAGGAGGCAAAGATGAATGGCTATATATCCAAGAAATAGGACAAGGAGGAGGAAAAAGAGCACTATAGATACCTTGATATTATAGATCTTGAGAATTAGTTCTCCCTCTTTCTAGAGAATTTTCTAATATAGGTAACTCAACTTTTTATAAATATTCAAAAATAGGGCTGACTTTCCCTTTACTATGAGGACTATGGGTATATTTAGGATCTAGGGTGAACTTATCTTAGTTCACACTAGGTGTGCTTCTCTTAATCTTATTTCTCATAAAACTCCCTCCCAAAATTCAACGTTGGTCTCTTCTCTTTCGAGGGTGAATCTTACTCTTCTATACTAGTCAAGGGACTTTTGGCTTTTCCAAGCAAGGGTATTCAATTGATTTATTATGTCTTCTTGTTTATCCTAGAAACCAAGATTAGGTTTCACTATAGGGATTTTTCCTTTGTGAGGCAACACCATTTCTTCTTAAAAGTTGTTATCCATGACTCAACTAATTGAGTTCCATAGAAATAATCACTAGTCTTCTTAGTAAAGCCAAAAAAAAACTTACTTAGGAAATTTAGGACATATGAGTTTGTCCCTAGTAGAGTCACCAAAAACTATTGGTTAAATTTTTTTCTTCCTTGTCTTTTTTATTTAGACCTTAACTCTTAAATTGCCCAATAGCTTATGGAGGAAAAAGAAGTTAACAACAGAATGGTTGAGTGTAGTAATCTATAAAAGACTCCTAAATTGAAAGGTACAACTCCCTTTTTACATGCTAGATTTGCAATGAATTGTTTTTTTGGGGTTTTCGAGGTATGCTCTTAACTAGAGAGTAGAAGAGGAAAAAAGCTAAGTTGCCCAACACTTTAAGAAACTTATGAAATTTAAAGGGGGACTAACTCAACATGAAATCTACTCTAATTTAAATGCAATAAATGAAAACATGCATGACCAACTATGAAAATAGGATGAAAGGAAGAGATGACAAAATAGGTAATTCTTAGATTACCCAATTAGCTAATGTTTTGACAATACCTAGGTTGTCTATCCTTTAGCTACTCCATCCACCAATTTTTGGAATCCTTATGCAACAAACTACATTAAACACACAAATTATGTTGTATAATAGAGAGAAAAAAGTGATGGTTATGCTAAATAAAGTAAGACATGTAGTCAATTGAATGAAGGAAATAAAACTAAGTTCATTTACATTCATTCAATTCTCAACAATAGCACATTCATTCCATAAACTATACTGAAAATAAATGAACAAGAAAACTAGAAATCAAATCAAAGTCACACACAGTGGTCTCAGCTATGGGGGTTTTCCCAAAAGTAATTTTTCCAATCCTATTAACTTCTCAAAAGGTTACATTCATAGGCCTTCTCAAAATGACTAGTTACACTAGATAATTGTTTCACAAAGCATCTTTGAACAAAATAAACTAGAAATAGAACAAGCTTGAATCATTGTTGATTATAGAGACTAACAAAATTCCATGAGTGGATACAAAGGGAAATAGAAGAGGTAGAATGGAAGATGTATAGAAGATCATCAAAATATCATGTCTTCTTAGGAGTAACTACCTTGGCTCCGTAGGCTTTCATAGCATTAGTTACTTTTTCTAGTTCTTTAACATATGGAATGATGATGTTGTCAGCTCAAACCATCCAGTTGTCATACATCTCAGTCAATTCATCTATTCTTGCAACCCTCTACTAGAACTTCCTCCATTCTCTCCTTATGACTATGTTCACTACTTAGAGTTCCTGGATCTTGGACACTTGGAAGTTGAGTGGGTCAGTGACTTCATCGACAAATGACAATAACTTTGATTTCATCCTATAAATATCCACAAGTTTTCCATTAGTGGACACAAAACACTCTATATGCAATATCTTCAAATATTGAAATAACTTCTCAATAACCTTCTACACTAGGTCATGTACATCTTTGAGTTCATTTGTGGACCTCATAGACCTTTCTATGACAAACTCCAAGGAGTGTTGCTAGTGAAATAGTGACTCCTTTGCCATCTTGATGATCCCATTAGTAATGGAAACATTAGTCTTCATGTCAATAACTTCTTGTAGAAGGGACATCTTCTCTATCAATTTGTCTACTACTTTTTGCATGGTGGTCTGACAATTTGAAGTTGCCTCCCTAAGTTTTTGACCGTCTAACACTAAGCTTCCCAAGTTTTCAACTAATGGGTACCTTAAGCTTTCATCTGGTCTACCCATGCTGGACCAATTTTCCTAAATTGCCTTTCTTCTTACATCTTTAGGAGTAAATTTTTTTTCTCCTCTACATTCGAGTCAATTTGACTTGATGAAGTGCTACCAATTGTAGATCTTATGTACTCGACAAATTCTCTATTCAAGGCCTTCTAGATTTCCTTTTCTTCTCTATGCTCCTCCATCTTATCTTTAATTTTCTCATTGGTGGAATTCCACATGTTCACCATGGAGTCATGAATAGGGATACCAAGATCCACTATTATGATCTAGAAATCATCTTTGGAAAGCTTATGAAATATTCCTTCTTTTTGTGGCTCAACAATGTCTACTAGTATATGGCCAATTGTCAAATCAATAGTCAGTGTAAAAATTTTCTTTTGCTTCTTCATCTTCTTTCTATTAATGTTCTCGACAACCCATAACTCTACATAGAGAACATTGATAGCTGATTGCAAGGTAGTGGGATCAAATATCTTCCTCAGAATTAAGGGAGTTTTCTTTCTCTAAGAAGCAATAGGGAAGGCACTAACCTTAGTCATAGAGAGGGATAAGTTATTACCTTACTGAGATGCATCTTGTTCCTGGCCATACATGGGGTTGGTGTCACCATCTGAATTGATGACTTGGATAGAGAAAGATGGCTTGGCAACTAATTTTTCCAATTCTTTCCCTTTATCCTTGTCATCCTCTTTTTCCCCAAATTTCTCGATGTTTGAAAGGGAGCCAGCTCTACAGGTAGGAGTGATTGGCACATTCTTCTCTAGATGTTGGTCTCCTCCTTGACCAATGGATTGCAATGGGCCTACAAATGTTGAAGTAGTAGTTGTGGTGGTCATTGTTGCAGTTGATTTGGTAGCTCCTATAGATACTCCACCTATAAAACTAGTGCTCCCAATCCTCTTCTTCCTTTCTTGGGTCCACTCCACCCAGTTATTTGTTCTTTTGATTATCTCCTACATAAGAACCTCCCTAGTGTCTATGACCCAACCTACAAATGGGGTAGAAAAAATTTGGGTGCCTTTGATCTTATTGGAGGATGTGGGATGAATGTAGGCTCCATTAGCTGCAAGGTCAGAACCATCAACATAATTGTTATACAATTTAATCTCATTTATTGTTAATCATGACCAAAATTTCTCCCAATTTTGGTACTCATTTAGACACCCACACTAGAAGTCTTCAATATTCAAAACATTCTTGTAGGCATATCTGAGCTTTAAGTGATCCCTAACAAAGTTGACTAAATCATATTGATGCCTGAGCACCTCATAGTCTATCAATTTAATCTTGTTCTCAAATCTCTTCACAAAATTTATACCATCAAACCCATAAGAACATAAATATGGTCCAACAAAAATAGGTAAAGGAATCTCAACTAACTTCTTAACATTAGAACACAAGGTGTTCACTTCAAGGATCTATTGACATAGTTTGAGTAGAACCACCTTGTCTTCTAGATACCTTGGAAGCCTCTATTTGAAGCATGAATGCTGATGATATTCCTATGGGAGAGTATTGTAGAAACATGATTAGATCATTATCATGACGATATGTTCCATTCATGATTGTATTTGTCATTTATGTCAACATAGTAGTTTTTAGTGGTAATGACAAAAGAAAAATGGTAATGATTAAGTTGGTACAGATAGATCATTGAGTATTTTCACTAAGCAAGGTTATGAGAGATACTACTAAGTATCTAGTATATGAAGCTAACCTTAAGAGTAGAAATATTAAGTCTAGAAGAAGTTATACAAGTTTTAGTAAAGATTTTTCTAAGATAGAGTTTACAGAAGCATGTTCTGGTAAACTTGTTATATCTCTTAGCAAAGTTATTATTTTGAGAATATAGGTTAAAGGAATATATAAGACATTCTAGAGATGACATGGCTAAGCTTATTCAAGCTACAAGGAAACAATTTGATGTTATCACCAAGTAAATGTGTTATTGAAGAGGTCCTATAATAATTAATTGAGAAGGTGTAATAGATGATACAAGGGAATTGTTTTATGGACATGGTATAAAGGATGTATATTTTCCTTTTATATGTAAGAAAGGTGCAATAAGAGAAGCAAGGAAGAAAAGTGAAAAGAGGAGGAATCAAAAGATAAGTAGAGTAGAGTGAAGTTGGAGAAAACTTCATTGCCAAGGTTTTATTAGGAGATCTGAGGTTTGGTATTTGGATTTGAGGTTCATGACTTGGTCTACAAGGTTTGATAGTGATTGGTCTAGTTGACAGGACAGAGGAAAGATGATAAAGCACAATACAAACAATTATTCTGCAAGGAATAGTTGAGAGATTAGTTGGATAGTGAAATTCAATGGTCTTGCCCCAAATTTTTTTTGGACAATGGGTCCTTCTACCTTCTGCAACTCCTAATAGGGTTGGCACAACTCCTAACAGGGTTGGAATATTCTAACAAGGATTCATAGTCTCCTAATAGGGACCCTTATGTACTATATGTGTTTATAGAATCCTAAAAGGGTCCATCCTCTAACAAGGAATATATATATCAGTATATCTTTATGGGCATCATTCCCACCATGGTTTTCCCTCTAATCAAGGGATTCCCTAGTTAACAAATCTAGTGTAATTGTGTGTGAGTGTGTATCTTGCCATGGTTGTTGTTTATTTTGGTTACATGGTTAAGATTGATTAAGGTTGATAAATGTTTTAATTGGATAACTAATTCAACTCATCCCCTCTTAGTTATCTTGGTGGAATATTATTTATAAAAATTGGTATCAGAGCCTCAGGTCCTTGAAGATAAAGTTTAACAACTTTGGGAGATCCATGGCTAGCATATTTAGAAAGGATATTTTGAAGTTTGATGGAACAAATTATGATAGTTGGAAGGAAAAGATGAAGACACATCTACTATGAATGGGTCTAGGACATTGGCTCTTGGAAAAATTAGGAAAGACAATTGTTGTTGAAGATGAGCTAGAAAATTGTATCGAGGAATGGAGAGAACTTTTAATGTGCAATATGAGAGCTAGAGAAGCACTATTATCTCCACTTCCTAAAATAGAGTACAACTAGGTAAAAACACTTGATACTTCTCATAAGATTTGGAAAGATTTGGGAAATAGCTTTGAAGGTGATGAACATTATAAGAATATGGGGCTACAAAACTAGATTTGTGCACTTCAAGATGCTAAAATGATGGAAGATGAATCTATAAGAATATATGTAAGTGGAATATTAGAAATTTCTATAGGTATCAGATCTCAAGAAGGAACCATGGAAGATGATGAAGTGGTCTGGAAGATATTGAAGAGTTTAACACCATCATTTAAATCAGTAGTCCAAATGATATAGGTGTTAATCCCTTCTACCAATTATTTCACCAAGTAAACATTACTTGGGAGAATTAAAGTAGTTGAGAATAAGCTTAGACTATCTAGAGAATTGTCTAGAGCAGAGACAACTTTCAATGCCCTTAACATTCAACCTAATATGTCAACGAGCACAAGTGCTAGAGGAGATTTTGCTAGTAGTAGCAAATCTGATGAAGACAGAAAGATAGAAGAAGGAGTGGCCCTTCTTGCAAGAAGAGAAAAATATGGTAAGAAAATATTTAAATGTTGGACTTGTAATGAGTTTGGTCATTATGCGTCTAAATGTCCTAAAAGAGAGAAAAAGTATAGAGGAAAGTTCAAACCTAGAAGAGATGGAGATTGTTTGTATGTCAACAAAGAAGATGAATTTGATGAACAAGTAGTAAGTGTCAGTGATGATGAAATATGATTTGTGGCTATTAAAGAAGAAAGTCTAGAGAAAATGGCTTTGATATCATAGGTTGAAAAGAAATCTAATTGGATAATTGACAGTGGTTGTTCACATCATATGACTGGTGATATGAAAAAAATTGTTGATTTCAAAAGTTATGATGAAGTCATTGTTAGAGTTGGAAATAATGCAACTTGCCATGTTAAAGGTATGGATCTATAACTCTTGATGGTAAGACTAATAGTGATGATGTATACTTTGTTGTTGGTTTAAAACATAATTTTTTGATTGTTGGACAACTAGTCGATAAAGGTTATCAGTTACAATTCATAGAGAAGATATGTATGATCAAAAAAAAATATGGAAAGGTAATTGGAATAGGAACCAGATCTAGGGGTAATGTATTTTAGTTGAATCCCACTGAAATGACATGTTTGATTGGAAAGGTAGATGATAGATGGTTGTGACATAAGAGATTTTTTCATATCAACTTTTATAGAATTATGAAAAGTAGTAAATTATTTGCAGTCCAACATTTTTCTAAGATTGTGAAACCTACTAGTGCAATTTGCAAGGAGTGTGTATTGGTAAAGCATAACATAGCTTCTTTTCCCAACAAGAAGTTTAATACTACAACAAATTTGGAGATTGTACACATAGATCTTAGTGCTCCTAAAAAGGCTAAAGGATTCTATGGTGAAAGGTACTTTATGATTATTGTTGATGACTTTTCTAGAATGATGTGGGTTTCATTTCTTAAAGAGAAATCTGAGGCATTTGGCAAGTTCAAGATATTCAAGAATAGAGTTCAGAATGAATTAGGTATGAAGATTAAATGTTTAAGATTAGATAGAGGAGGAGAGTTTACTTCCAATGTGTTTAACATATTTTGTGAAACTAATGGAATCAAAAGATAAATTTGAACTCCTACAACCCCTAAAAAAAAAGAAAAAAAAGAAACAAGTTAGTAGTAGAAGCAAAGAGAGCTATGTTAGGTGAGAATGATGTATCAAAGACATTTTGGAGAGAAGATGTGAATACATTAGTTTAAACTATGAATAGAGTACAGGTTAGGAAAGAAACAAACAAGACTCCTTATGAACTATGGTTTGGTCACTCACCTATAATTAAGTATTTCAGAATTGTCGGTAGTAAATGTTATATCAAAAGAGATGATGATGTTGCTAAATTTGATGGTAGAAGTGATGAAGGTATTTTTCCTCGTTATTCATTGAAAATCAAAGCTTATAGATATTATAATATGATAACTAAGACTATTTTTGAAATTGCAAATGTAAGAGTTGATGAGAAATTCAAGATATAAGAAAGAATAGTTGACTAAAATTTTGATGATGATGAGAATGTTGTTGTTACTAAACCAAGGAATGATGAAGTATTCTTTGAGACTAACAATCATTTGTAGAATGAAGGTGAGATAAAGCAAGAATAAAGCTTAGAACCTAGAACAGAGCTAAGAGTTGAGATAAAAACTCCTACTTTTGGTAAGAATATGACAAATAATCATTGACCAGAGAAAATCATCAACAACAAAGATAAAGGTGTGATGATAAGAAGTAGAATCAATGAAGAACTATACTTGATATCTCAACTAGAACCAAAGAATATAGATGAGGCATACATATATGATTATTAGAAGCAAGCTATGAAAGAAGAATTGGACCAGATATTAAGAATGAAATATGGGAATTATTCCCTAGATCAGCAACCAAGAATGTGATAGGAACAAAATGGGTATTTGGGAACAAGATGAATGAACAAGGTGAAGTTGTAAGGAACAAAGAAAGATTGGTATGTAAAGGTTACTCACAACAAGGAGTAGACTATGAAGAAACCTATGCTCCTATGGTAAGAATGGAAGTAGTAAGATTATTCTTAGCCTATGCAGCACATATGAAATTCAAAGTGTATCAAATGGATGTCAAGTAAACATTTATGGATGGAGAACTTGAAGAAGAGGTATACATAGAATAGCCTAAAGGTTTTCCTTTAATATATGACAAGGACATAGTATGAAAATTGAAGAAAGAATTATATGGCTTTAAAAAAACACCTAGAACCTGGTATGCAAGGTTGGACAAGCATTTGACAAAACTTGGATTTAGCAAAGGTATGGTAGATAGTAATCTATACTTTAAAAAATAGATGATAGTTGTTGATTTTGGTAATATTTTCTAATGATATCATATTTAGAGGAGATGATAGTGAAAGTGACAAGTTTGCAAAAGAAATGAAGAAGGAATTTGAAATGAGCATGATAGTGGAAATGAAATATTTCATAAGATTGCAAATTTTACAGAATAAAAAAAGAATATTTATTTCTTAGACTAAGTATTCGAAAGATCTATTGAAAAGGTTTTGTTTGGAAACAAGTAAACCTATTGGAACACCTATGATAACTAATAATAAAATATCTACAAAGGATGAGACACCTACTATTGAGTAGAAGAAGTACAAATCTATGATTAGAGGATTACAACATCTAACTCACACAAGGCCAGATATAGCAAATGCAGTTGGCATTGTTGCGAGATTTAAAGAAAACCCTAGAGAAGCACATTATGCAATAATTAAAAGGATATTTAGATATTTGAAAGTAACATCTAAATTTGGACTACGGTATGACAGATCTAATCATTTCACTTTATATGCTTATACGAATGCTAATTTGGCAGGGAGTATGGATGATAGAAAGAGCACCAGTTGTGGAGCATATTTTCTTGGAGGAAGATTGGTTTCATGGTCAAGCAAGAAGAAATATTATATCTCATGGAGTACAATAGAGGCAGAATATGTTGCAGCAACAAACAATTTTAATCAAGTTGTTTGGATGAAGTAGATGTTGAAGGATATAAGGATAGAATTTAACAAACCTATTGCCATACATTGTGATAAAACAAGAACAGTGAATATGTCTAAGAATATAGTGTTGTATTCTAAGACTAAGCACATTTCTATCAAATATCACATGTTAAGAGAGAAAGTTGTAGAAAAGGAAATAAGATTGGAGTATGTAAGAACCAAAGAGAAGATTATCGATATTTTTACTAAGCCTCTTCCCAAAGAGACTTTTGAGTATTTGTGAGGTATGTTAGGGGTTATGCCCCTACCTACATTAGAATAGATGATTCAAGAGTACATTAGTCTAGTGGTACAAAGCACTATTATTTTTCTAGACTAAATATTGATGCTTCCTATATGGGGGAGTATCTGTGATGTATAAAGTAATCTAGGATTCTTGATAGATGTTGTTTTGAATAGTTTCTCTGGACACTTGAGCAGGTTAGAAATATTTGTTGCAAAGATTGAGAGGATGTAGTGATAAATGGTTGCTAAAACCATTGATATTGATCTCAATTGGGGAGAGATTATAGCATATAAAAAAATTCATACATGGAGAAGTTACAAAGAAAATTGAGGTATATCAATGGGGGAGAGTATGATTGATGAAGAGGATTTGAAACAAAAGGATAACAATCTTTAGCATTTGGTATTCTTGGAACTAGATGTTTTTCATCTATGTTTCCATCAATGTCAAAGGGGGAGATTGTTGGAAGCATGAATTTTGATGATATTCCTATGGGGGAGTATTGTAGAACCATGATTAGATCATTATCATGATGATATGTTACATTCATGACTATATTTGGCATTGACATCGTCAACATTGACATCGTCAACATAACAATTTTATGTGGTATTTGACAAAAGAACAATGGTAAAGATTAAGTTGGTACAAATAGATAATTGAGTATTTTCACTAAGTGAGGTTATGGGAGATACTACTAAGTATCTAGTATATGTAGCTAACCTCAAGAGTAGAAATATTAAGTCTGGAAGAAGTTATGCAAGTTTCGGTAAAGATTGTTCTAAGATAGAGTTTACAAAAGCATGTTTTGGTAAACCTATTCGAAGAGTTGTTATTTTGAGAATCAAGGTTAAAGGCATGTAGAATACATTCTAGAGATGACATGGCTAAGCTCAATCATCATAATATGACATGTGCAAAATGTTATTCAAGTTACAAGGTGACAGCTTGATTTTATCACTAAGTAAATGTTTTCTTAATGAGGTCCTATAATAATTAATTGAGAAGGTGTAATATTCGACTCAAGGGAATTTTTTTATGGACTTGGTATAAAGGAGGGACATTTACTTTATATGAAAGAAAGGTACAAGTAGAGAAGACAGGAAGAAAAGTGAAAAGAGAAGGAATCAAAAGATAAGAAGAGTAGAGTGAATTTGGAGAAAATTCATTGCAGAGGTTTTATTCTGAGATTCAAGGTTTGGTATTTGGATCTAAGGTACGTGACTTGGTCTACAAGGTCTGATAATAATTGGTCTAGTTGATAGGATAGAGGAAAGAGGATAAAGTACAATACAAAGAATTATTCCACAAGGAATAGTTGAGAGATCAGTTGGACAATGAAGTTCAGAGGTCTTTCCCCAAAAGTTGTTTGGATAGTGGGTCCTTCTTCCTTCTACTTCTCCTAACAGGGTTGGAATCTTCTAACAAAGATTCAAAGTCTCCTAATAGGGACTCTTATGTGTTGAGTGTGTTTATAGACTCCTAACAAGGTCCATTCTCTAATAAGGAATATATATATATATATATATATATACCAGTATATCTTTGTGGGCATCATTCTGATTGGGGTTTTTCCTCTGATTAAGGGTTTCCCTAGCTAAAAAATCTACTGTAATTATGTATGTGTATCTTTTTATGGTTGTTGTTTACTTCAATTAGATGGTTAAGATTAATTAAGGTTGATAGATTTTTTAATTGGATAACTGATTCACACCCCCCCCCCCCCCCACTCTAACTTATCTTGGTGGACTATTATTTCTAACAACCTCTTAGAAAAACCATCGTAAGCTCCTATCTGCAAATAAGAGAAACTCAAAAATTGGATGAATAAGTATCTAAATTGGTTGATGGTTGGAATTGCCTGCTATGAAAATCTCCTTTCAGGGCATCCTTACAATTCTTGGCATAACCTCATTGTAAAGGAATCATTCACAACCACATACTCCTAAAAACCCCTTCAAAACTATACATGTGGATAGAGCTCATACACTTTTGTATGCTCATCATAGTTCTAGATGCTAGGGAGTTCTATCCACAAATGGTGAGTATAGAAGGTGTAAATGAGATAATAGGACATGTAAAGTTTCTTGAAGCCTCTAGTGGAATTCAACCATGAGGTGAGCTCATCCTAGATAATTTATGCCAAATAAATCTACATAGCCTCAACACATATTACTTGCACTAGGAATAAATGGTGCTCCATGAGCTCCAATATTTCCTCTTTTCCTTTTAATCTAAGAAGTAGTGCAAGGATATCCACAATCTCTCTTTTCAAATTCGTTCCAAACAAGGTCCTAGGAATTTTTATCTTCTTTGAGTGAGTGGTCTAGAACATGTCCTCTGCATGTCTTCTTATCTAAGGGTCTTCTTCTCATTAAACATAGATTTGAAAGAGCCAAAATCAACATCAAAATATTGCTCCTTCACAGGAATGTCAAATTTAAACTGCATTAGTGCCTTGTTGATCGTCCTAAGGATAGATTGGTTAGGAAAAAAATTTTACTTTATTTTTGGGTTGTATCTCTTTATATATTCCCTCACAAACTTAGGTGCATGTATTACCATTGGAAAACTAACCACCTCAACTTGTCTACTCTCTTTAATATTTTGAGTGATTGGGTGAATGGGTTGAGAATTGAGTCTTCTATGAACATCACCCAAGTCATAGAATTCAAAAGATGTGTTTGCTAGCTGCTTTAATTCACCCTCTAGACCTATTAATTTTTCATAGCCAATAGCTCAGGTTTCCATTTGTTATGATTGCATAGGATACAATTCTCAATAAATAGTCATTTTAATACACTTGAAGAAATAAATGATAGGAAATTATGATAAAATAGTTATAGGAATTATAAAATTTGCATCACACAAACAACATTAAGTTAAGTCAATGATTATAATGGAAAGATTTTCATTTAATTCCATGTTCAATAGCTACACAAACTTTCTATTGATTTGCATATAAAAACTTGTATTTTTTGAAGCTCTATTACTTTACTTAGAGTAAAGTGATAATATTAAGAATCACTTAATCAAAATAAGTCTTTAAGTTCCATGAGGGAGAAAGAGAAAATTATCTTTTCTACAAACCCATTTTCCCTCTATTTGAATTTGTAGCATGAGGAGTAATCATTTCTTAGCTTTCACACTTCATTCTTTGACTTTTCACCTTACGCATTAAACACTACCTTTCCTTTATATCCAGATCAAATTCTCTTCATTCAACTTTCCAAAAGTATTCTTTGAGAATCTTTGAAGAGGATTCATAATTTAAAGTTGCATGTGTTTCTATTTCCAAAGCCTTTGGATAAGTAACCTTTTTTATTACCTTGGGGTGGAAAACCCCTTTCTGATCAACATTTCCTAGACTAGAGTACAACTAACAACACTTTACCTTTAACCTCAATCTAATGGCCTCTAGGCTAGGTCTCGAGCATGGCTTACTAATGAAGAGCTTGCAATAGTTCTTTAAACATCGTGCCTTTACTACTTGTATGTAAAGCCTTCGATATCTCACAAATCACTATGGTGCCAAAAGAATAACAAAAAACCTTCACTTCCATTAGTGCCAACTAAAAAACTCATAGATCCTCTCTTTTCCTTTTTAAGGTTGAATCTAACTCTACAACATGAATGAGCTTCTTCCTAGCATTGCTTCATAGACTCATATGTATTTCTATTATGACATATTCATATACATGGTTTCATTCTTTGGATGCACACTTGATTTTGTTCACTGAAGGGAAGAGTAGCTTAATCACTTAGAATCTATAAGGAAAAAGAATGGTGGGGAAATATAGCACATGGTAGAACATGAATAACTTACTTCTCATTGAGAGGATGAAATAACACATCCCAACCATACCTAGATCACCTAGACTCTATGTACATTAGAAAAATAGGAACCCAACACAGAACAAATAAGTATAGGTAATGCATGGGAAATCTAGAAAATGAAGAAAGTGAGGGACTCAAGGAAGATGAGAAGTAAGTAACCTACATAAATATCATACTTGGACACAGACTCAATTAAATATGAATGATTTCAAGTGTTTAAAGGTGAGACTAAAACTTGGCAATGGGTCTACAGACAAAATCCTCTAACAATGTGATTCTCAAAAGGAGTTTTGAAATCCCTTATGCAGAACCTAACTCTCATTGTAATAGGGTTGAAAACCCTTAACTAGTTTTGATCTACTACTAAGTGAATGTAATGCTCATAACATAGTAATTTATTATCACATAACTAAATATTTATGGGTATTTAATTTCCTATATAATTTATCCCTCTAACCAAGTGTTTCTAGACAAAAGTTACATGTGTGAGGTGTTTGATGTGTGGATTTTTTTTAATTTACTACTCATTTATATTGTTATTTTCTTTACATGTTATATCTTGTGGAAGGTTTTGGTGAAACTATTTATGGTTTTGAGTATAGCACAACTAGATATACATTTGATCTACCAATAGTCTTGTTAAAGACAGTTACATCATCTAGATTGAAGTGCTTTGAAGTTTAATTTTAGGAGCTTCTTACTTAATTTCTCATACCAAGCACATGGTGCTTACTTAAAACCATACAAAGAATTTACAAATGTACATTCCTTTTGTTCCTAACATATGATAACAAAACCTTTAGGTTACATCATATCAACATCTTCTTTTCAATCTCCATTCAAGAAGGTTTTCTTAACATTAATTTGATGCATATTCCATCCTTTTTGTGCTCCTAAAGAAAACAAAGTTTGAATAGTACCCCACTTTGTACATTGTAGGAGAAATAATTTATGTGTAGTCAACACCTTCATTCATGAGCATATCCATTTTCTAAAAGTATTTCTTTTTTTTTGTCAAGTGAACGATCAATTTTATAATTGTTCTAAAAAATACTCACTTGCAGTCAATAGATTTAGTTCCAATTAGAGGGTCCACCAATCTCCAAGTTCCACTTTTTAATGATAGATCTTCATACCTGTTTGGAATTGTCTTGGTTTGAGTTAATCTATAGACTAGTTCCTCCATTATTTTCTCAATCTCAAGATACTTTGAATCAAACTCTTCACAAGTTGGATCACATTCTTTTTCAATGGGTTCTTCACAAGATGGTTCACTTTTTTTGCTATAGTTTCTTCACAAATTATTTTAGATTCTTTAAAAAAATTCTCTTTTAGACTTACCTAATTCCCTATAACTTCAAAAGATTGAACTAGATAGGGAGTCCTACCTTTAAGAGTTGGAAGTTCATTATTCAGTTCATGACATAATTTTTGTGACTACAATCCATTAGGATGATTAAGTTATTTGTCAACAGTGAGTGTATTTTTTTTAAATTCAATAAATATAAGATCTCTAGAACAATAAACTTCTTGTTTTCCTCATGTTGGTATCTCTAACCATTTTTGTATATTAGTGTCAACCACTTAGTCATTTACAAGTCAAAGTTAGATGGTCATCATTATGATTGAGCTACTCTATATAGGTTGTTATGTACATAAGGAAGTATGTAACGATCTCTATAGGATCCAAGTAAGTGTATGGTCATAGAGTAATTTTCTATGCTAGTCAAGCTTATCAATGACTAAGAAAATCCAAGTATATAACTACCGAGTTATATAGTGTGTGCTGAGCACAATACATGTCAAGCATCAGAAGGGTAATATAGGCTGAGGAACAATAGTGTTGAGTGTTAGAAATAGTAAAGATTGAGCAATGTAGAGTTTACATAAAAGTGAGGAATGGAACAAAGTTTTAGTAAAAATGACTATCAAGCTGAATTGGGAAGTATATTTAAGTTTTGAAGAAGTTGTTATAGAACATTTAATGTTGGAAGAGGTTGTTATAGAATATCTACATGACATGGATCATAGATGAAGATACAAAAAATGGAACCATCTAGAAAACTCTTAACAAAACTTTTTAAATAGAGATTATCTTAACCTAGATCATGTACTTGACAAAGAGGGAGAAGAGAAGAGTATATGTGTGAACATGGAGCATTATACAATAAAGGATTAAGAATAGATCAGAAGTCATTGAAGGGTTCTATTATCATCTAATAAAGAAAGTGACCTATTCATTAGAAATCAAATGAAGGGGAAAGAAAAGTGCTATCATATTAGAAGAGAGGATCAATTATCAAGGAGGAGACTCCAAATAATCTTATAGAGAAAATTGAGAGTTAGGTACAAAATTAGTTTTAACCAATTTGAATTAGGGTAAATCTCTGAACAAGGTGGTCTTAATAGATCATTGTAAATCTCCTAGTAGGGTCCTTACATTTTTGTAAGTGTTAAATCCTCTAAAAAGGTGAGACCTAATATTTTCTTAAGCCTTTAATAAGGAAGACTCCTCATAGGGGAGATCATATCTTATGATCAACCATTGTAACCTTAACTAGCCAAATTTAGTACTATAGTAGTGAAGATTTGTCGATGTTATCCCCACCCCAATTTTACCTCCACTTTAGAGGGGTTTTGGGTAACAAATATTATGTTATGTCTTTTACTCTATTGCATCTGATCGATTAGATTTACATGTTACAACAAGTTTCCATTACAATTTTTACATGCACAAGTTATTGATGGATTTGAATGAAATGTTGAAAAGTTTGAAGTGTTAACAATTTTGATTCACCCCCCTCTCAATACCTTTTTTATCTTGTTTAGAAATTCATAAATTAACACCTCATCATATAGACAATAAACTTTGGAAGTAGTAGAATATCCAAAAAAAATCATTTTCTAGTCTTGGCTTCCAATTTATTTCTTAATTGTTGAGGAATTAAAGCATAATAGGTGGAGCCAACAACTCTAAAATAATTTATACTTGGAAGATGGATATGGTACATTTCATAAGGAGTTTTATTTTTTAGTTTAGTAGAAGGACTTCTATTCTTTATGTATACAACACAAAGAATTGTTTCTCCCCAAAAAATTAATTTAAGATTCTTAAAAAACATCATTTATCTTATCATATTCAAGAGTGTTCTATTCATACATTTTGCCACACCATTCTATTGTGGATTATAAGGAATAGTGGTCTCGTGCTTAATACCATTTTCCTACATATATTTCTCAAAAAATTTAGAGGTGTACTCACCACTATTACTACTTCTGAGGGTTCCAATATTGAGTTGAGTTTCATTTTTTATCCACAAATGAAAGTTTTTGAAGCTATCTAAAGCTTGATATTTTTCTTTTAATAAATAAAACCTAACACATCATAGTATAGTCATTAATAAAATTCATTATGTATTTGTTTCCATTTGTTGATGGAATAGGCATAGGCCGACACAAATCTAAGTAAATGATGCCTAGCTTTCTAGAAGCTCACAACATAGAATCATTAATTGGTTGTTAACTATCTTTACTTAAAATACAATCATCACAATGGGAAATTTATTTTGGAATAGTGTGAAGTCCTTGAATTCCTTTGTGCTTCATAATTTTGAGACTATCATAGCTAAAGTTTCCAAACCTGGCATGCCACAACAAGATGGAAGATAAATTACCACTATGCTGAGCGAAATTTGCAACATTTTAAGAATTTGATGAATTACATTTCAACTATAGGAATTTTCTATTTTCTATTCCAATCATGACAATTACATGATCAACAAATTTTCTAATCTCAATGATGCCATCAAACATATGTATTGAATGGCCTTTTTGTCTAACATGCACAAGGAATATCATTAAAAAAATCAATTGTGGAAGATAAAGAATATTAGAAAGTATGTAGTCAACACAACCTAATAATTTAAGTCTATTGGAATTTACAAGTGGGAAGATTAACTTCTGAGAGGGGTGGGGTGAATCTGAAGTAACTAACTTTAACCTTTTCAAAACCTTTTAGGTAAAATCATTCACATGCAAATAATTCATCTAATGAACATGAAAATAAAGACATACATGAAAATAGATGACACAATATTTTGGTAACCTAGAAACTCTCCAATGAGAAGGTAAAATTGGGATGGGAATGACACCCATAAAATATCACTGTAACAATGTGTAACTGTTCAAGGTTACAAAGTTTTACCACTTTTGATGGTCTACCCTATGAAATGCTTGTCCTATAAAAGAATTTACACTCTGTTAAAAGTGACCTGGTTAGGGGATTTACAAATAGTCACTTGGACTATTACCCTGTTAAAGGATTTAGCACCTTGTTTGAAGGCTTCAACATGGCTAATAAACCAACCTATCATCATAGGATTTTCATTCCTAATAAAATGGCTAGAGTATTAGAAAGTCTTGACCTAATTATTTGCAATCTTCAATTGCTGATTTTAGATCCTTGTTCTACTTTGTCTACTCTAATCCTTAGTTGATCTGATATATCTCTCTTGAAAATTTTGATACTCTATTCTTCACCAACTGGATTCATCAATGTTCTTCTACTCCTTCTAAGTCTTTAAACACCCCTCTAAATTTTTCTACAGTTTACCCATACACTTCTCACATACATATACAAAATGGGGTTTCATCTTCCTTTTAAAGGCTTCGAAGACTGAGGGTTAGGTAAGAATCTATGATCAATATTCATTCATCTTTTCCTGCTCAATTCTTTCATTTTTGTAATTGGTTGCATGGCTTCTCCATTTTTCTCATTAGCTACATGTAGATTACATAGGTAATGTAAAATATTTGATCTTATCATCAAGATCCTTCAAGATTCATCCTAAGTCAGCTCAAAAATAGTTTGAATAGGTGTTTTCTACAATTACAAACAACTATGTTCAATCTATGTTACTCAACACTTGTTACCTCTAATGCTTGACACTTGATAATTTTGTTACTTAGAACTTACTATAATTCTGTTTGGCACAACACTTGAACTCACTCAGCATCAACTGTTCACTTAGCACTTGTTGTTCACTTGGCACTTGATGTTCACTCAACACTTGAGTGGCTTGGAACTCATTATAACTCGGCATCTAAACATATTTTAGTTGGCATGTGTTACTAGCTTGACATGAACTTACTAAACATCTTAAGTCACAAAATAATCAAAACTAATATGAGATTCGAGAAACTCCCCTTTGACATGAGTTTCAAAAACACTTAGCAATATATCAAAAAACTAATCTCTTTGAGTAATATATACATACAATTTGGCATACATACAAAACTTCAAAACTTCTCAAAATTCTATAAAAACTATATACCTCAAAATCTTTGTAGCTCCCCCTGAGTGAATTTGGCTTCATGATGATACTCTTTGTCAAAAAAAATACTGATACTCTATATTTGATGAGCTTTGTATCTGCTCATTTGCTATTTGTTCCCCCTTTGATTATGTTTTTCTATCTGTTTTCTTATCTTCCCCTTTGCATGTGTCTCCCCCTTGCATGTTATCTCCCCATTTTCTATTTCTCCCCCTTTTTGAAACTATTATCAAAGGATCTAGACATGAACTATGTGCTTATCCAAAAAGATATTTTGGATTTCCATTATAATCTTCAGAGCAACATCCTAGTTGGCTATTAAAAATTCCAAGGATTTGATTTGGATGGCTATCTCTATAGCAAGGTGAACTAAGCCTTCTAGAGTTGAAAGATTGGGGTCTTTCTTGATCACTATTTCAGAATAGGCTAGCTCTTTATGGAGTATTGCCATATGAGGGCTAAGGGAGGCTTGTATATCCATCAACTTGGCTCTTATACTAGCCTCTTTTGCTATTAAAATAGCTAGTTGATTTTGGGTGTGAAGCAAATAATTGAAGTGCTTCTCACTTTGAACTAGATCCTTTGGTAACTGCATATCGAATACTTTCAAATTTCCTTCCAATGTCCAAATTCTATGGATTTTCTCATGTGTGAAGAGTGTGGGATCACACAATTTAATTTACAATGAGAAGATATTCTCAAGTACCTTCTTCACTTTTTCAATTTTAGTAGCCAGCTCTACTTGGGATAGTGTTATCTCACTAGATATTTTCTCATTGACTTTTCCTTGAAATTTCTTTTCAAACCATTCCATAAGTTTCACATTTGTTTCCTGGTCTTCATTAGTCACCTATTCTACAATGTCTATTAGTTTTTCTAATATAGGTTTGGTTTAATTAGGTGTTTGCAAGCTGAAAGCATCCAAAAATATGTCCTTAATCTCATGTAATGCTTGCCTTTGTTTATACTCATTCTTGAATATTTCTTGATTCTTTTCCCTTTCCAGTGCTTGCTACATAATGTTTATCTATTCAAGGCTCATGGTTGCATAGTCAAATTTTGGTATCTCTATTTCTTCATCTAATGCAGGGTCTCCATAGTGAAATACCCTTGCAACCTTGGTAGAGCTCAAGCCTAGTGTAGAAATTTTCAATGATATTGCATCAGTGCTTGATTGCTAAAGGACTTTTGTAGGAGTGCTAGTGCTTGGTAAATTTACCAATGTCTACTCCTTCTCCTTTGGAGTGTCCTTATCTTCATCTAATCCTCTTGGATCAATTATAATTATTTGAGGTGTACCTTGTGCTTGTATCGTATGAACAAATGTATCAATCTATCTTGTTTATCTTGTTGAGGTTTCTTTGTCCTTTCCTGCAGTCTACCTCTACAGCTTGGTATCAATTGTTCCTAATGTGTCAACTTTTTTTGATGGAGCTTGTGATGTAAGCACTCAAATTTGATCACTAATAGCTATAGGGATGATAGAAAGTGGTTCTTATGGATTCACCTTAGCTCTAGATGAGTCAGCTACTACTTTCTACAACTCATCCACACTGACCAATACTAGATTATTACATAGATTAGCTTGTTGAGTTGATTGGTCAAGGATATTTTTAAGATCCTCTACAGTCAATGGATTGATGTTTTGACAAGAATTTTTAGGAACATCCTTCATAGCTATGGTATTTGCAGGTGTAGAGGTGACATGTGGAGGGCTAGGAGGTGGCAATTGTGTGTCTTGCACACTCTAGTCTATTTGCTACTCTTCATCTATTGCTACTTCATCTTCCTTTTGGGTTTCCTCCTCCACTATGTTGTCTTCCTTATATTTCTCAGTGTTCTTTCCCTCAAAGGGGTCCTCCTCTCCATTCTTGATGGTAGTCAAGCCATATATCAACTTCCACAACCTTGTTGATTTATTGACAACATCCTCAATCTTATTCTGTAGGATGTTAAAGGCTCTATATTTTGGTGCAAATTTGTAACCATGTTTCTTACTTGCCTTAGTTATTTGTCCTTTTGTCAATTCTGGCATCACTTGTGCCAATGTGGACTCTCTTATTTCCGTTTCCATTTTCAAACAATAATTCAACTTATTCTCAACAATTTCATATAAATCCTTGTGCATTGTATTGTCTAATTCAAGAGGAGTGTTCTTGAATTCTGCCATCATGGCATATACTGATTCTTCAACCTTATTCTTATTTTTTCTACTTAGTTTATTAAACTCAATATTTTTTAATTCATAAAATCTACATTCTTCCTAACATTATCACAAATTTTATCAAGATTAGACTTAGGACCATGGCTGGCTGATATCTTCAGATTTTATCTTCTCCTCATCATCTAACTTTGGTTGTGTAATATATTTTCTCTTTGGTTTCTTCTACACAAGACCAATCATCTTAGTAGTCTTCTTCTCCTCTTTTTCTTTCTCCTTAGCCTTTTGAGTAGAGGCCCTTGTGGTGGCTCTTGTCACTAGTATAGTTGGCTTAGCTAGGGTTGGCTTTGCAACCTTCTTTGTTTTTGACTGTGTTGTAGGCTATGTCTTGGCCTTCCTCTTGGTGGGCTTAGCTTGAGCTGGTGCTCCCTCAACTTCTTCTCCCTTGGCACCTACTTCCTTTTCTTCATCCTCACCTAAGCCTTGTGTTAGCGCAAGAGGTTGATGTTCCTCCTCATCATCATCCTCTTCCTCTTCCTCTTGCTTAGCATCAACACCTTCACAAAATCTTTTCTTATGTTTCTTTATCAATTTTTTCTTTTTCTTCAATGTGGAGGTAGTCTTCAACTCCATTTCCTCTTTGGACTTTACAACATCATATGTGCCAAATGGTTGTGGAATTTTATCAATTTCTTCTGCAAGCAATGTTGTGATTATTGCTGATGCTTCATCAATGTTTAGCTCATATCCTAATGGTCTTAGCCATCTAGCTCTTAGAACTACTACTTGGATGTATGTATAATCAATATCAACTAAGAAACAAATATCATTAATGTGCTATTCTACTAGGGAAATTGGTATCGTTAGACTTTGATTCATGAATTTCTTGAAATCCTCAAAATAACTAGTCATTAGAGTTTCAAAATTATCTCCCATTTGCTTAATGTACTCACTGATTTGAATAATAATTGACCTATTTGTTTTCCAATCAATCTTGTTAAAATAGAGAAATTCTTCCTGAACATAGAAAAATACACATATCAAGATTGATCCAAACTTACATTGAGTACCTTTTGATCTTCTTATTGCTCCGAAATCTTCCATAATCTATTGTAATAGCAATTCTACTAGATCATATGTATGATCCTTCTTGAAAAATTTTTAAGCCACATCCATTGCAATACATGGTACACTATTCAATATTTTTTATTGATAGAACTTGTGAGATATTACTCTTACTACAAAGTCCAGAAGGGGATTTTTGATTATATCAATGGTCATGCCCCTTTTGTTCCATTTTTCCCCAGTGTTCTTCTTAATACCTTCTTTAGAATCACTTCTCAAGGTCTTGTACCAATCTAGGATTGGAAAACTTGTAACCCTCTACGCAATTCTTTTTTTTATCTTGATGGGTCCTCCTTCTAACCACGAATAACCATCATGTATTCTACTTAAAACAATTTTTATCCATTCAGTTTTGAAAACTATGGGGAAAACTAGGGTATGGGTTAAGCCCTTTCTTTCAATAATTTGAAATTCTCCCTTCAACACTCCATTCTCACATAGTTTATCATATTCTCAGTGAATCTCCATGTCTCCTATTATTCCAACCTTACAATTGTAGCATTTCCTAACATCCTGTACCATTACAACCTTAGGTGGAATAATGGATAGCACACCAATAGGGTTGTTCTTATATGCAACTTCTAGAATTGGCCTAAAATCTAGTTGCTTGACCTCATTGCTAACTAACTAAACCTGAAAACCTTCCTTTTCCTTAAGCTTCTTAGAACTGGAGGCTATTTTGCAAATCTAGGGTTTCAAAAGATATTAAATTTTATAACTATGTAACTCGACACTTGAGGAATACCTTAGATTGATGAAAATGGTGCTTGATCTTTGTCAAAATTTATGCAAAAGCTTCAATCATTGTTTTTCAATCACTTATGTTCTCTTCTTTCTCTTTCTCTATGTTTGAATGATGAGAAATGATTAAAAAATTTACTTTATACCCTTCAAAACATAGCATTAAATGCTTAGGAAATATACAACTATACACTCAGCTCCTTACACTATTTTTGTTTCATTCAGCATCAATGCAACTTCTACTTCACTCAGCATCCACTAGAGTTTCCCTCACTTGGCTTCAATAGGAATTCCTTTTTCACTCACCAACAACAACTCACTTGGCTCCTACTAGCATCTCGACACATACTAACATTCACTCGACATCTGAAGAAAACTTTTCATGCTCGACAACAACATGAAAACTTAAAAGATTTATCTTGAATTTTCCACAACATCTTTAATCTTCATTGATGATAATTTAGTCCTTTTAGTACTTGCTCCTATTAGAATTTATGTATGATAAGATACTTGAATATCAATTCCCACATACTTCTTTAATTGCTTAATTTGATGAGGTGTGATCACTTGACCCATTAGGTGAAGTGATCTCTTCTCCATTTTATGTACCACAATCATTTTTCTTTCTCCAATCTTTATTCATCTCATTCCTAGTGTATTCAACATCCATCTTCTCTTTTCCTTTGTTGACTTTTGACTTGGGTGCCTTTGACCTTGTTGGGAAATTCTTTTTGATATGACCAGTCTTCACATAGCTAAAACATGTGATTTGACTTAACCATCTTCTGTAGTTTCCACTGAAATGATTTCTTATGCAATTTTTAGGGATGTGTCCATATTCCTAACAGTAATGATAGTTATACCTAGTGTTGTAGTCCCAATTGTAGTGATGTCCATGATTGTTTCCTTTTGTTGGCTAATTAGGTATCCACATAGACTTTGATCTCCACTCAAAAGCTCTATGTCCATACCTATTACAATTGTAGTAGTGACCTTCAAATCTTGGTGATCTGATAGTCCTAGTTCTACACTCATGTGCTTGATGACCTTGTTTATTGCACTTGTGATAGTGACTCATGTTTTTAGGTTTTTCATGCTGATGGGAATTCTTGCTCCCACATACATTAGAGGTATGTCCCTTTTTACCATAGACAAGTAGGTTTTGTGTTCTTACCTTTGTTACTTCTTTCTTCTGCAATCTTAGATGACTCTCATTTAGTGTTGGTGTATCCTAGTCCTATAGTATCATTTTTGGCCTTTGGTGATTTTAGTAGCTGCTCAAAGTACTTGATGGCCACATTAGGTTTGTTGAAGCTCTCTACTATCTCCTTCTCTCTTTTAAATTCATTTTGCAGTTGTTCATTTTGCATCTTTAGTTTGATATTCAATTCATGATGTGCATTCATCATCTAACTTAGGGTGTCTAGTTGCATGTTGGAAATTCTTGAAAGCTTAGTTGACTTCTCCTCCATTCTATTGGCAAGGTTTCTTTTTTCCTCTTCTAACATAGCTTTAGCCTCAATGGCTCTTTTCTTCTATTCAGTGACTTCACAAAGCATCATGGCTCATGATTCTAGTTCAATATTGAGAGTTTTGATCTCTTCTACTTGAGCTCTATTCTTTTCCATCATATTTTCTATTGCTACATCATACTCTTTGGAATATCCATTTGCAAACACTTGTGAATCTCCTTGCACCATGTATCATTCTCAGCTATGGCAATCTCTCTTCTTCTCTTTAAGGATTTTCTTAGTTGTTCTCTTGCTTGTTCCATAGTGTGTAGAGAAAGTTGTATATCAATCATTGGATCATTATCTTTCATCTCTAAGTTGAATAAATTCATTAAAAATTGAATAATTTTAATCTATGAATGAGAATCATAAGGATGCTTGAGTTTATTTGAAGCAGAAAATGTAGTCTTACAAGAGACTATATGTCTACTTATGACTTAAATAATGGAGGTAGAAATAAATGCATAAGTGGGTATGTGCATGATCATGATGGGGCAAACTATACCCTTAAGTGATAGTGCAAAATCAATAAATCAGGTTTATGTGAACTTGATATGCAATTATGAACTAGTTATTAAGTTTATATTAAAAAGTTGTAACAATAAAATCTATAGGAAATCGAGTGTAATTTCTAAACTCTTAGGCCTTATCTAAAAAGTAATTTAATTTGATCTATCAAAAACTCATATTTTAATACAATTTTATAAAAAATTTAGAACAAAAATAAGGAGTAGGTGTATGTCTTGTTGGCTCCTGATTTAACATTTTTTTGAAAATTAACCAAGAAACTAGACGAATGCATCTAAGGCTAGAAAATTTCTATGATGGATGCACTCAATTGTAATCTTGGTCCAACTATAAGGCAATAACTCCTTCTTTACTTCAGGCTCTACAAAACCTAGGTGGGTTAACCTTGAGGTTATGATAAATGGTACTAGTGTAATTAAACATAAATCTGACATAATAACATTAGATAAAACCCTTATAATCTTTTGATACTCATGCAATAACACAAGAATGAGATAGCTACAAATCATAACCTATGAACCAATAAGCTAAGTGAGGGTTAATTCTTTTCAGCACACTATAAAACATGGAAAACTAAATTGATTTGATTAAAATATTTTGTGCAAATGACCTTCATATTAGCTTGCATCTGATTTATTGATACATGCCTTATCTATTGAAACATAGAGTCACTACTAGTAGGATGACCTAACTTGATTTCCTTACAATTAAGTTTATCAACTAAAATCTCCAAATTCCATTCTTATGAAATATCCCCTCCATACACCCAGAAACCCTATCAGAACATTGAAGCATTTACTTACAAGCAACAACATATTTGACATACAACTCATCCAAGTTGTCTTAAATTGAATAAACCTTATTCATTCAATTAAAAAGTCAATAACATATGAAAAATTAGGAGACAAAATAAGAAAACCCAGATAGTTCATTATAAATCCCCTTTTGTATTTATCCTTGGAAAGACCAAGTACATTAAACTAGTAATATTGAATGCAACTCAAGATACTTCACATGATCTAGCATCAATTTCATAATCTTAGAGAAATAAGACATAAAATGAAAGGAAATTTGCACAAGAGTGATTTTGTGGCCTTCACTACTAGAGCTCTACTCAATTAGTCAAGAAGTAAAACCAACAACAACCTCGTCTCATAGTAGAACACTAGAACCTTGTTGTTATCATAGAGAAAACTACCAACAACTAACAAAGGATGATAAAGAGAATGATATAGAGGAGAGTTATTTCCTAGATCTGTTGTGTATCTGGCATGTGTCCACTTGGAAAAAATCTCCTAGAAGTTAAAAGCATCTCTCTAATCTCTCTCTACAACTAAATATAAAATCCCCATCATTTTGGCTCTCAAAATTCCAAAATATCTTAGATGTTTGATGGAACAAAAATTGCTTTTAATGCCAGATCTAGAATCAAGGCAAAGGAAAATTTTCAATTAAAAATGAACTCTAAATGCATGAATTTTTTTTCAAAATTCATTTATGCTTCAACAAACTTCAATGTTTGCCTTCCCAATTTATTGTGATGTTCCATGATTGAAACTACCCATTCTACTGAGAATGCCTACAGAAACACAAAATTGCTTATAGAGTGAACCAATGAAGACCTACTAAAAAAAAACTCCATATCTAGAAAATTTATCTCCTCCTAGTTTCAATGGTATGCTACACTACATATTTTGGATAAACATTGTGTCCCTACAGTTCATTTGAAATTCTAGCTCCCAAGCCATGAACAAAGCTTAAAAATGGAAAAGTTTAAATGATTATATAGTTAAAACTATATAACATTTAAATTCATCAAATCTTTGAACTTTAAAATTCATGTGTTAAAAAGACTTTGATATTTTAATATTTTTCTTTTCATTTTCCAATCCACATCCCTACCAAGTGTCCATTTTCCATTCGTCAATCTGCCCAGGTGGGCCCCACATCCAATGCCTTTGAAATACTTGAAAATTTCCCCTTAATTTTTAATAATTTCATAACATCTTAATATTAAATTGTATCTCATCCCTAATCTTACGTTTGAAATGAATTCCAATTTTTGACTTATGACCTCACGGCATGGGAGATTTCATAGCATTGCAAATCTTAAAACCCCACTTCCCAACCATATGACAATCCATTTTGAGGCAATTATTGTAATATTTCACCTCATCTTTCTTGGTCCTCTGATCTTATGCTAGCACACCATCACAAGCCTTTTAAAACTACCTTTTGACCACATGGGAAGCAGCTCATCGTAGCATCATAGAGCCTCATATTTCAAGCTCTGCTCATACGATTGCTTGCCACATAGAAACCTTTCCTGTAGGGTTTGGTCAAAATTTACCTGACTTTTGTGTTGACCATGGGCCGAGAAAGTCACTGCTACCTTTCCAAAAGGCATTGTCTTAAAGACAACATACTGTATGAGTAGGATTGTATTTAAAAACATGAGAAGGGTAGCCCAGAATGAATGTGGGATATACTATTTCTATGGTTTCCTTGACTCTATTGGCCATGGCCATGATGAAACCTCCTTTTCTTGGCTTTTCTCCCTCTACAAGTGGGGACCCTACCTCCAAGATTGCCACCACTCGTACTTATTAAAATGACACCTTCTTTATTGTATAGTGTAGATCAGTTATGTATAAATGTTTTCAAAGAGTTTTCAGTTGAATCAGGCAGATCTAAAAGTTATGTGAAGTTTTAAGCAAGAAGAGAGATATATATAATTTCTTGACTAATGAGTTTTAAAGTGTTGTTTAATTTTTTATCATAAGATTTTTGAATGTAAAAATGAATCACATAAGTGATTTCATTTAGTTCCCCTCAAGGAGATGTTGACTCTACAAGGATATGATTAGTGGTGTTAGGAATTGAGATTAGCACTAGCCCAATCAGTAGATCAAGGTTTTAGCAGAAACACTAAAGGTATTTTATATTTTCATGTGATTCATTTTCCATGAAAGTGAATTCTACATATGTGTTCTCCATCAAGTGGTATTTCTAGCACTAAGAGGAGGAGAATAGTTTGAAATTTTTTATACATTTCATGAGAATAAGTTTCAGCTTGTTGTATTAAGTTTGTGAAGTGTATTTGAAGAGAAATTATTTGGTAGAAGGTTATATAGATCCAGTACAAGTTGTGAATCTAAGTATTAATGGTGAATGAGTTTTGAACCTTTGAAAGAATGTCAAGTTTTATTTCACCTAATATGCAGTTGGTTAGTGAAGTTCCTAGATCCATTTCTACCAAGTGGTATATGCCTTTGAGTTTTGATGGTGTTCATGGTTTCCCAAATTTCATTCCTAGCGATGTTAGAAAAAGTTTGCCTAAGTTTAGTGGGAACCATTTTGTTTCAGCTAGTCATCATGTTGAGTTATTCATTGATTTGATAGGTGACTATGAGATTGCTCATGAGGACATTCACATGAAACTATTTGTTCAAACCTTAGAAGGTGATGCTAGAGACTGGTTTTCTTTTTTACCAAAACATTCTATTTCATCTTGGAGTCAGTTGCATTCTGCCTTCATGGAGCAATTTGGAGAATGGGTAAGAATATCTTATTCTTATGACAAGCTCTTGAAGTTTCACATTGAGAGTGATGAACTTGTCCCTCAATTTAACATCAAATTTGCAAGATTTTTTAATGAAATCCCTGAGAGTTATAGACTCGATGATCAAATGTGTTTAACTATTTACTTTGGTACATTTGACAAGGAAATTAATTATCTACTAAGGGATAAAGAACCACGGACATTGTATCAGGCTTTTGTGATCGCTATGGATATTGAAAATAATTTGAAGTATAGATTGATGAGGGGTCACTTTGCTATGAATGATTGCCAATATAATGTGTTTGAAATAAAATATGAATGTGGTATAGATGCTTCAGTTTGAAATAAGCATATCAACACCCTTGCTATAGGTTTTGATCAAGTAGAAAATTTATATCAAACTATGTGTTTGAGGAGGGTTATTTTAGTTACAAATGAAGACACACATGTTTTTGATGTTACAATAATAGGATGTTTTTAAGACTTTGAAAGTGTTCAACATAGTGTTGATTTTATGAATCAAAGTTTGGTTATAGTAGTAAGTTCTTCTCATGATAATTATGTTCATAATGATGTTGCTAATGAAGTTGCTGCACCTAAATCTCAATCTTATACAAGTGAGGAGGCTGAAAGTTGTCTTTTTTATCATGAATTTAATGTTGCTGATTTGACATGCCATGGAGAGATAACACAAGACAAAGAATATGGGTCACATTCATCTCAATCACAGTTAGAAGAAAAAATTTCACATGTTTCTAATTTTTCAACATCAGATGGTAATGTGGATTCAGTTAATCAATTGGATGTGCAAGAAATGAATTCTCTTATTGAGAGATTGCATTATGTAGAGAATGTTTTAAAGGTTGAAGTGGAAAGATATGCATCTCAATATGGGTATGAAGAAGCTAAAAGTCATCTTCCAAGTGATGACAATAAAGTTTCTGATCTGATTGATTATCAAGAGGCCTCATATGAAGGAGATGATGAGAGTGGTTACTTGAATCAAAGTGAGGAAAATGACACTATATGTTTACCTTCATATGAGTCTAATACTGATTGGGAAGAAGAAAGCAATGATGGTAGTGAACATTCATCTGAAGGTGAAGGTATGACTTCTTTTTCTAATTCTAAAAAGGAAAGTGTATCTCAATCTTTGTGTTATAAAAATTAGTTAGTCCATGAAGAATTTGAGATTGATTTGTCCTCAAGGTATGAAGATAAAGAAATGTTGAATCCAGTTAATGTTAATGAATTGAAATATGAAAATTTCAGCAAAGAGTTGTCAAGTGTTCCTACATTAGACAATAAAGATTTATCATGCAGTGAGATGTTTAGGAATGATTTGTGGTCTATTTGTAATGGTTATCCTAAACAAGATAATGAAGAGAATGTAATTATGGACACTATATGTGTGGTAGAAGAAATAGAAAGTGAGTCTTTATATAGTTCTGAGTTTTCTTCATATGTTGAAAGTCTCCGTGAGGATGAAATGGATAGTGAATTTAAAGTGTATACTAATGCTATATATGATGAAGAATATGATGATGAACAACCCATGCTTTGTCCAAATGTTCAAAGAGGATCGCTACATGGAGTTATCAATCCATTGTTTGAAGAGGACATGGAGGTTTCATATTTAGCTGGGTTAGATGCAAATGGTGATACATTGTCATACTACTGTAATAAATTAGAATATTGTTCTTCCATTTTTGATATTGAATCTTCTAATGATGGTGCATTTTGTGAGTTTGAAGAAGAAGTGTTTGATGGAGTTGTCTTTGAAGAGGAATTGACACTTCATGGTAAGTTTTATGATGATTCAAATGAGATAAAAACTAATCAGCATTTCAATTGTGAAGATACATCAAGTGGTTGTGAAGTGATTTCAGATTTTGATGATAATGTTATGTATGAATATAAATTGGATTGCTCATTTGAAATTCAGCTGGAAACACTTGAGGAAATACAAAGTCAAGGTATGAGCAACATATATAATTCATCTCATGAAGTTGAGTATAAGGCTTTTGTATTTCTATTTGATGATGTTCATGAATCAATTTCCAAAGATCAGTTTCAGTTTGATGTCAATATTCATGAGCATGCTAATGTTTTTTTCATAGTGAGCAAGAGGTTAAAGTAATGTCAAGTTTTTACATGCACTATGGAAATAAGGGTGATGATTCTATTTTGCCAAGTGATTTGTATCATGTTGATAATATGATTGGTGAAACTAATAGGAGAAGTAATTTTAGTTTACCTCATAAGGAAAGGAATGAAAATCATGCATACGATAGAGGTAAACAATTTTTTTGAAGTTTGGTGGCCTGAGGTCATCATGTGCACATAGTAGTGGTAGTTGTTTTTGCTTTCAATAAAGTTGTTCGAAGGAATTTTTTGAAGTTTAGGTGTGTGGTCTACTTCTCCCAGAGATCTGAATCCTTTCCATGCCCACAAGGGACATGCATCCCTAGATAGAACCACTGTTGGCACTCAAATTTGTAGCCTTGATTTTGAGTACCATTGAGATTTCAAGCCCTATAAATGCTTTTTGATGCCTAAGTACCTAGTTTTACTTGGGAAGCTTATGACACGCTTAATGTTTCTAACACTTTCCATTCAATGCATCTACTTATTTCATGAAGTTCAACTACCTTTCTGAATCATTCCAGAAAGTCTTGATTTGAGCACTTGTCAATTTTGCATTTTCACCTAAGTATGAAATAGTGATAGGAGGCCATGTTTTCCGTTGAATATCTTGCACCTAGTATCATTTCATGATTTTCCACTTTGGGATTGTCTAGTGTCCATACTTGAGAACCTATGTTTTAGATTTTGAGTCGTTTCCATTCCATTGGACTAGGTTTTGAATCCCTCAAAGTTGGTAGTTTACTATTTTCATGCTAATGCACATTGTACATAATTTTGGGAAGCCTTGTTTGACATCTTATAATTTTGACATAGTTGAAAAAAATGTGAAATTTCCTTTTGTGTTGTATTGTAGAGGTTAGATACTTGTTATGTTTCAAGTTTTAGCTTATGATGAATCTATTTGATCAGTTTTCAAATGTGATTCCAAATGCAATTTCTTCCTTTTTACTAGTCTCCACATTTGTAGATTTGTTGGAACCCCCATTTAGGATGTTATAACTTGAAATCCATTATAGGTGAGATTGAGTGAATTATACCATTGTGTTGTACTCTAAAATTTCTTTCACTGTGCCAATTTTTACATCTTGACGAATCCATTTGCACACTTCTTTAGGTCAATTCCATTTGTAAAAAATACTTTTCTGCCATTGTTTCCAATCTACCAAATCCAAGTACCCTAATTTGACCACTTTCCATTCATGTCCTATTATTCATCATGAGTCCAAATCATAGATCCATACTCTCCTCATGACAGAGAACCAATACCCTAGTTTTTGTGCCCCCAACTGTCAGTTTACGTAGTTTTTGAAGCCAAATTTGAACCCATTTTATTGTTTTCTAACATGTTTGCTTGCAGGTTGTTCTAAGAGGTCAACTTTGATGGTCAATATCTTTTGACCCCCAATTTTTCATGAGATGAGATTTGACATGGTGCAAGTGTGCAGAATAGAGAATCTGCAGGTCATTTTTCAGAGCTTGGTCAGGTGTTCAGATCAGCTTTTAAGACCAGTCAAAGGACCTTCTGGAATTAAATTGGTAATTTGCAGATAAATGAAAGTGAGTTTTAATTGGCAGTTTAGTGATCAAATTTGATTTGAATCAGTTTGATGGGTTCAATTGATCAATTTTGTAGTTCAATTGTTCAGAACAAAAATAAAAAATATAGTTGAACCCACTTTGGGGTCTGACTATTTCCATCAGAACTAATAAAATGTGTGCAACTCAAAAATTTTGAAGTAGATATGGGAGCACCATTAGGATATCTTTAGTAGATGATCAAGGCATAGGTTCTTTCCAATCAAAATATGCAAGAGGTAAGTACTCTTGCAGAGTTGCCCCGAATCAATGCAGATTTGTGATGGACTTCTAGACAAACATAATATATAAGACACGACATGAATCCCATTAGTTTGAGTTTTTCTTCTCCCTTATTATTGTGTGTGATTTGAAAAGGTAGCACAATAAAAGTTGAATCTGATAAATCATTGGATTCAGAGGCTTTGGAATCAAGCAAGCCTACTGTTAAAGCCAAGAAGAAAGGAAGAATTATGTACCATGATAGAAATACCAAAGGGATTTCATCAAGTATCTATGCTTAAGATGTGCATTTATTAACAAATGCCACAATGGGTGACTTGGATGGCTCGTGTGTCGTTGCTCTTGTACAGGTGGACTTTTGCATCTACAAAAGAGCATATCATTAACTTTTGAAGTAGAGGATTTCCATAATAAAAGATGAAGTGAAGATAGACCATCACAGCATGTAAGAAGCTTCCTTGTGGCAAGAAAGGAACCCATCGAGGCAATTCAAAAGAGCAAAAGAGGGGAGCCAAATGGAGCTACTTAGAATAGAGAGCATGCCTTTAAAAGGCAGTGAAACATTTAAGATGGGAAACTCACATTTAATTGCTAATGTGAGAACATTTTAAGCCACAAACATTAAAAGGAAGAAACTGGTAGTCATAGAAAAGGACCCCTAAAAAGAACAAAAGCTGTTAGAAAGGTTAATCTTTCCTTGGATATATATTAATTGGGATATTCCAAGGGTCCCTAAATGTAGTTTGTCCACTTGTACACATGTGGAGGACATGTCATTGTTTGTCCTTTATTCCACATGTAAGGACAACTCTTGTTTATCTCTTTATTTAGTTTATCCTCCTTAAGAGGATTGTGACACTTTTCACACACCTATTATGAATGTGGCATTCATAGAAATGGGAGTTACAAATGCAACTCCTCTCTCATCTCTATATAAGAGATGCTCCTCCTTCTTTCTTCAACACATTCTTAGCACTTGATGTTATTGTATTGAGCTACTTTTGCTCCAACACTCTCTCTCTCTCTCTTCTCTAGGAATTTGCCTTCATTCATAATACTCACAAGGGGTTTTCTTTGCTTTCCCCTTATAAATCCTTGTCTCCATTGTTGAACCATCTTGGTGTATGCTCTTGGAGTTGCTTATCTTATGGTAACATTGTTTCACACTTAACTTACTTGGATTGTTTCTCGTTCCTTGCTCAACATTATCATTTCTTACATGGTATCAGAGCTTGGTTATCTAATCCTTGTTTTAAGTTTTGTGGTGAAGGTTGCCATTCATTGGAGCACACCTTATTTGGAGACGTTATTGAGAGAAGAAGTTTGTGTTGTGATTTTAGCTCTTTTTTTAACAAATCTTGTGTATGCAGGTTTCATATTTTTTTTACTAACCCTCTTTGGAAGGCTTTCCGCCAAAGGGTTTTCTTGTAAAGTTTCATATTTTTTTTTACTAACCCTCTTTGGAAGGCTTGTTGCCAAAGGGTTTTCTTGTAAAGTTTCATATATTTTTTTACTAACCCTCTTTGGAAGGCTTGCCGCCAAAGGGTTTTCTTGGTAAATTTCAATTTTTTTCTTGTTTTGGATGGCATGCCGCCAAAACAAAAAGTATTACATGAGTAAAGTTTTAAATAACTCTAATTTTTACACTCCTTTTAAACAAAAATTTTCCTACTCTTTAAATTTTTTTAATATATTCTTCTACATTTATTTATTGTATGCTCTTGAAAATTTCAAGCATACAACATGCATCTTTTATAGGATTTTCATCCTTATAAATCTATTAACTTTGTTTTTTTTTTTTAAAAAGCAAGTGGTGTCAGAGCACTCATTTATTTTTAAAAGCACTCATTTATTGTTTTTGCATTACTTTTGTTGGGCGGACGCGCCACCCGCGTGCCACCCCTGCGCCGCTGTGCGTCACCGCTACGAGCCAGGAGCGCCCCCGTGCCATCACGCGCAACCGCCGCAAGTCTGCAGAGCTGCCGCGCCGCCACGCGAAACCGTCTCGCCGTCGCGAGCCAGTTGCGCCGCCGCGCACCGCCACCAGTCTGCACCGCAGCCGACACCCTCTTCACTGCGAGTCTGCATCATCGCCTACCTCCGTTGTGAGTCTACAACACGCTGCACGCAATATAAAACCTGTTGCCCACTTTCGTCGCTCCCATAAAACTCGGCGTGAATATTTTGGCGCGGCCTGCGACTAGGCCATGCGGCAACCGCCGCCTGCGCAGCCGCGCCCGCGTCCTTATCTTTTTCGCATTTTTTTTTAAACTCTTTAACCCACCATTTCCACTAACCAGGGCCGCCCTTTGGCCACGCGGCAACCACTGCCAGAGCTCCGCTCTTTTTTTTTAAACCCTTTCTAAACCTTTTTAATTTTCCCATTCTTTGCCCATTTTTTTCACTTTTTTAAATCTTATTTTATTTCTTAAATCAAAACCATTGAAAACAAATATAAATTTTAATTTTATAAATTTTAAAACAAATAAACATTTAAATTTTATTAATTTTTTTTTTTTTTCAAATCCATAATTCAAAAAAAAAACAAAAGATATATTATTAATTTTATATATTAAAAAAAAAAAACAATTTTTTTTCTTAATTAACAAAATTTTTTTTCAATTAACTTGCTTTTCAAATTAAAGATTTTTTTTAATAAAAAAGAGAATTTTTTTTTCTCATCATGTCAACCTTAATCCCAGAAATTAAACTTAATTATTCTAATTATCATTCTTGGAAAACTCATATCTCATTTATTTTTCGTTTTAAACACCTCTTTGAAATAGCCACTGACCCTTCTCTTGAACCCGGTTCAGCGGCTACTCAAGACGAAAAAGATACTTGGAAAGCTAAAAACGAAGAAGCTTTAGGGTTAATTGGTATTTCCATTATTCCAAATTTATATGTGTTAATTGCTCACTGTTCTAAAGCTCATGATGCATGGTCCATCTTGAAAACCAAGTATAATAGTGGCGATGAATACTGCAAAATACAATTGCAAGATCAACTCGAAGATCTCAGGTATGCAGATTTTAAAAGTATGGATGAATTTCTCTTAAAATTTGATTCTCTTAAAAGTCAAATTATGGCTTTAGGTGTTCAATTAGAGGACATTCGTTTAATTCATCTTCTTCTTAAAAAATGTCTTCCTAGACAGTTTCAACAGTTTATAACTAATATTCATGCACAACTTGTTATTCCTACTTTAACTTCTCAGTTAACTTATGTTATTTTTCAAACTTTATTAAGACAGGAAGAAGCTAAGCTAATTCAGTTTGGTACCCTCAAATCAAATGAACATGCATTTGTGTCTAGAAATTCAACTAATAATTTTCGTTCCAATAATACTAATAATAATTACAAACAATCTACTACTAATTCAAATAATTCCAACAATAAATTTCATGCCAAATATAATAATAATACCCATCATCCTCATAATACTCATAATACTAATAATCAAAGGAACCATTCCAATTCCAAACCTCATTGTTCTTATTGTGGCAAAGATGGTCACATTGTCAATAACTGTTTTAAAAAGAAAAATGATAAAAAACCTATGAATCATAGTAACAATCATCAAACCTCAAACCATAAAAAAGGTAACTCGACTAGTTCTAATCCTCGTCATGCTTTTACTTGTAGCTTTAATCTGTGTAGACCTTTAGAATGGATTGTTGATAGTGGTGCATCACAACATGTCACTTCTCATAAAGAAATTTTTGATTCTTTACAACCTGATATTGCTAACATTCCTATTCAGTTAGCTAATAATCAGACTTGTAAAGTTGAAGGACTAGGTGATGTTACTATTCTTAATGGTAAATTGCATGATGTTTTATATGTACCTAACTTGAAAACTAATCTGCTTTCTGTTTCACAGTTATGTCAGAACTATAAAGTTGAATTCTACAAAGATACATGTTATATCATAGATCCTCAAACTCTCAAAGTGATTGCTCATGCTAAAATGGATAATGACAATTTGTTTAAATTCCATGAATTTGCTAGTTCATGATATTCTTTACATACTTCTATTTATTTCAATATATGGCATGAAAGACTTGGTCATTTAAATTCCGATTATATTACTTTCATGCAAAAGCATAATATGGTTGATGGCTTGCCTCACATTATTCCTTCCAAGATTGCCTGTACAGGTTGTATGAGTGGTAAGATGCATAGGGAGCCCTTTCCAAGTGGAAAATCATGGCGAGCAACTCATAAGTTGCATCTTGTCCATAGTGATCTTTTGGGCCCCATGGAGAATACCTCCATCCAAGGTTCTCGGTATGCACTTACCTTTGTTGATGATTTTTCTAGATGAACTTGGATCTATTTTTTGCATAGCAAGGATCAAGTTCTTGATATATTCATTGAATTTCAGTTATATGTTGAAAGGCAATCTGGGTATAAACTTAAAATTCTTAGAACTGATAATGGGAAGGAATATGTGAATAATGCTTTTCATTCTTATTTGAAATCATGTGGAATTAAACACGAGCTTACTATTCCTTATACACCACAAATAAATGGTGTGGCAGAAAGAAAGCATCGGACCATTGTTGAAATGGCTAGAAGCATGTTGCATGCTAAGAATCTGCATTATAAATTTTGGGCTGAAGCCATGTTTTGTGCAACTTATATTCTTAATTGGACTCCTACCAAAGCTCTCAAGGCTATCACTCCAGAAGAGGCTTGGTCTGGTAGGAAACCGAATTTACATCATCTACGGATATTTGGTTCTATTGCTTATGTTCATATGCCTAAACAGAAAAGGCATAAATTAGATGCTAAGTCATCTCCCTATATGTTTGTTGGGTATGATGAAAACACTAAGGGTTATCGTGTTTATGATTCCACTACTAACAAAGTTCAAATTGCTAGAGATGTTTGTATTGCATAAAATGGAGTTCATGATTGCTTTACTACACATGATGAAGAATTCAGTGACACTAAAATTGTGCTGGTGGAGGACCAACCTCCTTCTCTTAACCCTACTCTTTCTCTTAATCCTTCAAATCAAGTACCACCGATTATTTCTCCTTCTACAACTCATGATACTCAAGTAGATACTATTGATACTTTTATTACTAATGATTCTTCCTCTAGTGATAATTCCATTACAACTAAACATAAACCTAAATGGGCTCAAAACCTAATCAATGAAGCTGATGATTATATTTCTAAATCTGGTGGAATCAAACATAGAAGGATTAATTATTGTAATTATGCTTTGATGACTACTATTATGAATTCTAATGATCCTAAGTCTTTTGATCAAGCTAACTCTCAACCTCATTGGCAGAAAGCCATGCAAGAGGAATATAATTCTTTACTTGCTAATCAAACTTGGGACTTAGTCAAATTACCTCCTGGCAAGAATCTAGTTTCATGTAAATGGTTATACAAAACAAAATTGAATACTAATAATGAAATTAGTAAATTCAAGGCTAGACTAGTTGCTAGAGGTTTTTCACAAATTGAAGGATTAGACTATAATGAAACTTTTGCTCTTGTTGCTAAGATGCCTACTATCAAATTAGTTCTTGCTTTAGCATCTAAACTAAATTGGTCCATTCATCAAATGGATGTTAAAAGTGCCTTCTTAAATGGTGATTTACATGAAGAAATCTATATGGCTCAACCTCCTGGATTTGTTAAGAGAGGTAGTGAAAATCTGGTTTGCAAATTGAACAAATCTATTTATGGTCTTAAACAATCACCTAGAGAATGGTATTCTAAAATTAATTCTTTCTTTGTTTCTCAAGGTTTTACTAGAAGTAAGAATGATCCTAATTTGTATATTAAACATACTAACGCTGATATTATCATTGTTATTGTTTATGTAGATGATCTAATACTCACTTCTAGTTCAGACGTTTTGATTTCTGATATTAAATTCCAACTTAAACAGAAATTTCAAATGACAGACTTAGGTATCTTACATTATTTCTTAGGTATGCAAATTTTTCAAACTCCTAAAGGTATCTTTGTTTCTCAAAGCAAGTATGCGTATGATCTTTTAGAAAAATTTAAGATGAATGACTCTAACCATGTTTCAATTCCATGTGAATTAGGAACTAAATTAATGAATGATATGAATACTCCTTTTGTTGATGAAACTTTGTATAGACAGTTGGTAGGAAGTTTAAATTATTTAACTCTTACTAGACCTGATATTTCTTATAGTGTTGGTTTAGTTTCTCGATTTATGTCTAAACCTCAACAAACTCATTTTAAAGTTGCTAAACGCATCTTAAGGTACATTAAAGGAACTATTAATATGGGATTATTTTATGATGCAAATTCTGAATTTATTTTACATGGCTATACTGATTCCGATCTAGGTGGAGATCCCAATGATGGGAAATCCACTTGTGGTTATTTTTTCTTTGTTGGTTCAGGTCCAATTTCTTGGAAAAGAAAAAAAGAACACTCTATTTCCCTCTGCTCAACTGAAGTTGAATACAAAGGTTATACCAATGTAGCTAAGGAAGCTTTGCGGATTCGAAGACTTCTTGATGATTTGGATCTACCTCAACAATCGCCTACACCTATACATTGTGACAATCAAAGTGCTATTGCCTTGGCAAAGAATCTAGTTTATCATGCACGTACCAAACATAGTTCACTTCAACATCACTTCATTCGAGAACAAGTTGAAGACAATCAAATTATTCTTCTTTATTGTAAAGGAGAAGATCAAGTGGCTGATATTTTAACCAAACCACTTTCTAAAGAGAGATTTCAGTTCCATTGTAAAAATTTGGGTTTACAACCCGTTGAAGTAAACTCCCCAAGTAAAGATTAAGGGGGGGTGTTAGAAAGCTTAATATTTCCTTGGATATATATTAATTGGGATATTCCAAAGGTCCCTAAATGTAGTTTGTCCACTTGTACACATGTGGAGGACATGTCATTGTTTGTCCTTTATTCCACATGTAAGGACAACTCTTGTTTATCTCTTTATTTAGTTTATCCTCCTTAAGAGGATTGTGACACTTTGCACACACCTATTATGAATGTGGCATTCATAGAAATGGGAGTTACAAATGCAACTCCTCTCTCATCTCTATATAAGAGATGCTCCTCCTTCTTTCTTCAACACATTCTTAGCACTTGATGTTATTGTATTGAGCTACTTTTGCTCCAACACACTCTCTCTCTCTTCTCTAGGCATTTGCCTTCATTCATAATACTCACAAGGGGTTTTCTTTGCTTTCCCCTTATAAATCCTTGTCTCCATTGTTTAATCATCTTGGTGTATGCTCTTGGAGTTGCTTATCTTATGGTAACATTGTTTCACACTTAACTTACTTGGATTGTTTCTCGTTCCTTGCTCAACATTATCATTTCTTACAAAAGCCATAGCTATAACAAGAGGGGATCATGCATAAATGGAGTTAGTGCATGAATAGGGAAGAATATGCTGAAAAGCCCCATTCCTTACAGGAATAACCGATGCTATAGTTTAAAGAAAAAGGAAGCAAAAAACATGAAATGTAACAATGCAATGTAAAAACCAACAACAAAGGTGTCGCATGCTAGTAGAACCCACATAGAAGATAAAAGATACCAAGGGTGGCATGAACATACAAAGCCTCAAGTTTAAAATGAAACCAACAATAGTCAAAGGCAAAGGGGGTCTCACATAAAGTAGTATCCACATAAGTCTTGTAGCTAGAAAATTAAGAGAATGCATTTCATGCCATAGGCAAAGGATGACATTTGTAGGAGATCTCCATACTAAAAATAGAGGAAGGCAGCCCATGTTCGAAGCTCCAAATGCACAAGAATGATAGATGCCCATAATGGGAAGTGGTAGGGGAGAAAAGGAAACCCCATGTAACAAGCATAGTCATCAGTGATAGAAGCCATATTTCCATGCCAAAGAAAGGAGATCTTAGGGAAAATTTTGTAGCTACAAAATTAGAAAGAGAATCCCTTACTCTACAATGTTTTTTCCCGAAGAGGGAAATCCATGTTGCAAAGAAAAAAAGGAGCCCCATGTTTCCAATAAGAAAGACCATGCATATAAAAGCTAGGGGTCATCCGTGTAAATGGTAGGAAGATTACGCCATGTGATGGAGAAGCACCACCTAATGTGCTCGGGCAGATTTGTTCATGCAGACATCAAAGACTATGAAGGAAACATCGAATTTGCAAAGATGTCATTAGATCAGAGGGGTGAGAGGGAATAAGATTCATGCTTTTAGTCCCACATTGGGAGTGTTGGCACTCAAAATTGTAGTCGTCCAAATTTTGAGCACTTTTGAGAAATTAAGCCCTATAAATGGTTTTTGATGCCTTTGTACCTGGTTATCCTTTTGATGCTTATGAGGTGTTTAATATTTCTAACACCTTTCATTAATGCATCTTCTTATTCCATGAAGTTAAATTAAAATTTTGAGGCATTTCATGAAGTCTTGTTTTGAGTAAGTGTCAAATATGCATTTTACCCTAAATGTCAAATTACAATAAGAGGCTATGTTTGCAACTAAATATCTTGTACCCAGTAATGTTTCATGACACACCACTTTGGGGGTGTTTAGTGCCCATACCTAAGAACCTATGTTTCTAATTTTGAGTTGTTTTGAGTCTTTTTGACTAGATTTTGAGTCCCTCAAAGTTGCTCATCTAAATTTGTCATGTTGATGCACATTGCACATAATTCTGGGAAGCCCTATTTGACGAGTTATATCTTTGACCCAGTTGAGTGATCCTAAATTTCCTTTTGCATTGCATTGTAGATGTCAAAAAATTGTTATGTTTTAGGTTTTAGCTTATGACGAATCCGTTTGATAAGTTTTCAAATGCAATTCCAAACACAATTTTTATCTTTTTACTAGTGTTAGAATTTGCAGATTTGTTGGAACCCCTGTTCATGATGTTATAACTTGAGATCCATGATTTCCTAGATCAAATGGATTGTATCATCATGTTGTCCACTGAAAATACTCCAAGTGTGTCAATTTTTAGCTCACAATGAATCCATTTGCAAAAAATATTTTGTCAGTGTTTCTAGTCTACTAATTCCAAGTAGCCTACTTAGACCACTCGCCATTTGTGCCTAGTTAGTTTTCATGAGCCCGAATCATAGATTTGTAATGTCTTCATGATAGAGAAACAACACCCCAATTTTACTCTTCCCAAGTGTCCATCTACCCAGTTTTCAAAGCCAAATCTGAACCCAATTTATTGCTTTCTGATGTGTTTTCTTGTAGGTGATTCTGAGAGGTCAACTTTGACAGCAAATATCTTTTGACCCTACATTCATCATGAGACAAGATTTGACAGGATGCAAATGTGAAATATAGAGAGTTAATGTGTGCCAATTTTTAGAGCATGATCATTTGATTTGGTCAATTTTTAAGGTCAGTCAAAGGACCTCCTGGCACCAAATTCACAGTTTGCAAAAAGTGGGTAAATGAGTTTTAATGGTCAAATTAATGTTTGAAATCAATTTGAGTGAATAATAAAAGGTTAATTAATCACTTTGGCATTTCAGTTGTTCTAAAACAAATTTTTTTTTAGCCAAGCCCACTTTGGGGCCCGAGTAATTGCATTAGACTGAATATAAATGTGACGGTATGAGCATTTTAAACAATGTCCTATGCTTATTTTTTGTGGTTATAGTACTTGTAGGAATAAGATAAAGGTAATGCCAGGGAATTAATTGAAGAAAACTATGAAGTTGTGATAGAGTAGTTAGAGATGCGTGTGAAAGGCGTAGAGTAGGTTGTCATGCTTGTTATTCTAGCCCAATTGAATATGAGTCTTTATGAATTTATATCGTTAGAGTAATTACTTGAGTAGATAAAAGAAATAATGGCCAATGTTGGGAATCATGAGCCATTGGTTGACATGATTTTGGAAATTGTAGGGAGTATGTATATGGCTCTTAAGAAGCCAAAGGAAGCATTGCCTCTATGCACAAGAAGTCTTGAAATCCAAGAATGCATCCTTGGAAAGAGTAGTCTACTATTGGTCACCATACTCTTTTGTTTAGCTGATACACTCAATCTTCTTGGTGAGGAAAGTACTAGCATTGAACTTTATCATCAGGCTATTTCTATATTGGAGGCAACAAAGGAAGCAGGATTTAAATAATCTCGCATAAAAAAATAGAGGCAATATGAAAGCAAAGTAGGAGAGGTGTTAAATAACAGGGGATTCAAGAAATGTACTACAACAAAAGAACATCTCATGCCAATAGCATGAGAAATCTGCCATATTGAAGGAAACCCATAGAGGAAGAAAGGAACAAGGCAATCCCATGCATCCAATAGGAATGAAGAAAAAAGCCTTCAAGAACAAGCCGCAGGCAAAGAATAAAAGAACACGCCAAAAAGTGGAGACCCTACGCAAACAAGGCCAAGGCATGGGCAATTTTGTATCAAATGCCTTTTTCCCTTCACAATTAAAGAAAGAACCCAAAGCATCAAAAGGTTGAAGCCGTTGGACTGAATCTTTTGCTAATTCTCCAACTTTGACAACTTTAAAAGGAACAACACACTATCAATGATAGAGAGTCACACCATTTTGAGGGAAGCTGAGTCACTGGTCAAAGGTCCAAACATGCAGACCAGGAATCTTATGCATAGAGGAAGATAGTCCTTGCATTAAACAAATAAACCATGCCCATATAGAGTAAAAGGAGCACTTCATCCTAATTTCAAAGGAATCCACCGTGTAAGGGAGCGAGATCCAGTCAAAGTAGAGGAGTCAACTTTGAACAAAGAGAACCTGCAAGAAATTTAAAATAGTTAATGCATTGCAGATGAAAGACCCATGCATGTAGAAAAAGGCAATCTCCCATGCATGGCAAGAGCATAGCCCCATGATGGAAAGAGTGAAGGCAGTAGATTTGAAGGTAGAGTTATCTAAAATGAGAACATGAAATGCCAAGTGTAGCCACAAGCAATAAAATGAGAACCCACATAATGACTCCTTCATTTAAGTCTCCTTTCTTTGGTTTCTTGATTAAGAGTTCTACTCAGGTTTACCGACGTTATTTGATGGGCCTTACTTAGAACTAGTATCGGGGTTGCTGTCGGGTGTCCTTCCAATCAAAATATCCTTACCGAGAGTGACTATGCTGGTTGTATGTTTATATATAAGGAACCAGGCAAGAACATTTCTCTAGAGTATCTAGATATATAGTTGTCAAGCAAGAAGTTCCTCTCAAGCTTGCTTGCACATCCTTCCAACCAACTTGATTATGGAACGCTATTTGTCCAACCAACCTGAGTCTGTAAGTCTATCTTTCCTTTACAGGAAGAATAGGTGAATTCAAGCCATCCATATTTGAGAGGAGACCACAGCTATAAAAAGAAAATGCCAATGCATAGCATGTCCATGCCATTTTAAAAATAAACCATGCTCATTCAAAGGCAAAAAATCACACAACCAAGTCACAGCTAGCATATAAGGGAAAATTTTTAAAAGATAGACAAAGAAAGCAGTGTGTTGAAGGAGTTGCAAATAGAGGGGTGTAACATTGCATATAAAAAAAAATCCCACATTTCCTGGATAGGGGGGTTTACTAATTTTTAAATAATAATGTACACAAATAGCTTGGTGTCTAATGACAAAGGCTTTTGGAAGCCAAGCGCATGTGCAGGTGGGCACGTGGTCAGCTAAAAAGAGATCAATTTTGAATGAACTCGTATCTCAAAATGATAATGTCATCACCAAAAAACCAAGAAAATTTGGCTAGCAACATAGCAAGTTTTCGAAAGAACTTGAAAATTGGCTAAGGCAATTGTGGGTCTCATGCGTGATGTGGTGGCATCAGTAAATGAAAATTTTACAAGTGGCAGCCAAGAAATGACAAGGTGATGACATGGCACTCCAGAGTAGGTAGTGATGTGGTAGTCAGATGAGATGGATGAGTTTGATGGTGACACGTGGCAAAGGTTTCTAACATGGCACACTTCTTGAGGTACTAATGTGGCAAAGAATGACACGTGTCACAATGTCACTATGTCACTGATGACATGGCAAATGCTGACTCTGATAGCGACATAGCAACCATGACATGACGTGATGAGGTGGTGTGTTGATGAGGCAAAAAATAGGACCAGTGAGATGATGTCATGTGGCATCTAGATTGTTGGTGTCATAGCAGTAAGCCAATCACATTGCGACACGTGTCATGGGGCTGGTCAACAACTTTGACCCAGATAGAGAATGGTGGGCAATTTGAGAATTTGAGAATTAAAATATTTTATTATTTCTCCCTCAAATTCACGTGCAAGACTTTTTGAATAAAGTTTGAACTATTGATATAGTTTTAACTTTTGAAAATTCTAATATTTGTGCAATATTGCCATGGAGCCATGAACAGAGGTGTAATCTTTAGAGGGCCATAACTGGGGCATTTTTAATCCAAAATGTATGCTCCAACATACCACCAGAACTAGGAGAACCCAAATTTTCCATTTTTGAGGTCATTTTTTGTACAGGTGGTCACCAGTTCACGCTACAGGTCAATTTTTGTTTCCTAGGGTATTGGCAACAGAACATGCAGTTTTGATCATTGAGCATTAGAATTTGTTAGAGGGTAGATTTAAGAGTTTGTTGGAGCTTTATGGTGAAGAAAAATGACTCTAAAAGGTTTTCTTGAAGCTAGTTAACTAATTTTTCACTTTTGCATTAAGTTCACTTATACATCAAAATTAGTTACATTATTTCATCATTAGGTTGCTGAGATATTTGATGCACTTGAAGGCCAAAATGAACGGATTTGATTTTGGTAGTTGAAGAGAGAGACAAGAGAGAGGCTTTTTTTGCTTCTTGGGAAAGAATTTTGAAGGAACACTTGTCATTACTTGATCAAATTTGAGATTTTCTTCTTCCTATATCTATCTCTTTCTTTATCATTGTAATGTTTTCTAGTTTTTTGTCACTGAGAAACCAGTAGTTTCTAATTTTTTGTCACTAAGAAACTAGTAGGTTACAGTTTTGAGAAGAAAATCACTCACTATTGAGACACCATTCTTCAGCACTTCTTCTTGTATGAGCAACATTTATGTTTTAATGTAGATAGTTCAGATTTGTGAGGTGATTTTGTGAGTTAATTTTGTGTACATCTTTCATGTATTTGCTTTCGAGGAAAACAAATAAAGTGCAGCAAAGGGTTTCAAATTTAGTCTAAATCTTGTCTCTTGTTCATGGATGTGTAATTCTTCTAATTTGTGAACCAAGAGTATGATATAGGTTGCATTTTTTTTTGGAATGTATGTGGTTAAAATGTCTTGTAGATGGAAAAAAGAGCCATGTAATTGCTTGGTGTTTATCACAGGGTTTGCAGATTTCATGATGGGATAATTTGAGTATGAGATTCAAATTTGAAGTAGATGTCTATTCACATGGTGAACAATAGATCATGGATCTTGATGTAGAGATATTTTTGAGATTTTTAGAAGATGTATGGTTATAATTCATTTAATTACCCAATAGATAAGGCACTGATCAGAGATAGGATCATTAGATTTTGTTGCTTATATTTGGGTCTTGCTGATATCAACATTATTAATCAAATGCTTTTCCCTTTCATGTTGAAGAGCTATAATAGAATGCCCTCACTCAGCTTATGATATTCATAGCTTTGAATTTAGCTACTATAGATCTGTGTCATTTCATGAGTCATCAGGAGAAATAAGAGTAAAATCTACTTATAATAGATTTAGTGTATGCTTTGATAACTAGTACCATATAAAGAATCTATAGGTCTACCTACCTAGGTTTAGCAGAGCCTGAAGTAGAAGAAGGGTTATGCCTTATAGTTGGCCTATTGTTAGAAATGGCATGTTGAAAATGGGAGTATTTTGCATATTTAGTTTTCTATGCAAGGTTTTGTGATCCCCAGTTAAGCTTTATTCATGGACAGCAATAGGTTGTAAAATTCGATGAAAATTGTATGCTATGACTATTCTAGGTCTATTTTCAATCAGTGTAGTCTTTGCAAGTGTTGTTGAGAAAGTTCAGAATCAAGAATTCATTTATAAAGTGTAAATTATTTTCAAGATAATAATGATCTGCAAGTTTTCTCCTACATTGAAGGTCTAGTTCAGATTTGTCAAGTGACAAATTATATTTTATTTCTCACAAAGAGTGACTGGTGACTCTCAAATCTCTGTACCAGTTTGTTCCTAGTTGATTTCATTGCAAAATTTTGAAGGACTTTCAATTGTATGGGCAGATCACAAGCTATTGATAGTATCCTGGAAAGGAATTTTAAATTATTGATAAGTTTTTAAGTGCTATTGCAATCTACTGTTATAAGAAATTGCAATGTAAAAAGTGAATCACAACAATGATCTCTTTATCCAATTGAAAAGAGGTGGCAGCTCTACAAAGTTTTGACCAGTGCTGTGAAGGAATTCCAGTCTTGCACCTATGCCAAATTGGAAGATTGCGGTTTAGCATCAACACTTGAGGTATTTTGGTTTTCATGTTTTCTTATCATGGAAGTCAAAAGTTGTTAAAAGTGGTTGCCTCTATTCAGTGATTTTTAGCACTAGAAGGAAGTGGTAGAAATTTTATCTTAGGATGGAATCAAATCTCAAATTTGAGATTAGTTTGCCAAATTCTGAGAGTTTAGAAATTGTGAATAATAACATTTCTTTGTTGAATAGACTGGTCTACAAAAGGATTGTCAATCTTATAAGAACTGAGGTAGGAAATACTCAAGGTTTAAATATCAAAAAATGTTAAATAAGGATTTAATCAGTAATCAACAAGATGCCTTTTCATTGTAGACCTAAAGAATCTTCCCTGCCCAATATTTTCCTTGATGTTCTAGTACCCAATTTAGTCAATTGGCTAGCACCTATAAGGTTAAAAATAATTTTGCAAATTGAAAGATTCATTGAGGAGATGGAAAGCAGTGATTATAGATTTCATGAAATATCTCCTAATGATAATGAGTGTGCTGAAAGCCAAGGTAGTAATTAATACAATGAGTCTGTAGAGCAAGATAATATGTCTTCCGAATGTGAAGAGGTGGATTCAAATGTTAATGAATCAGGTAATTGCAATCAGCATAATGAAGATGGATATGAAAGTGAAAATAAATTTTGTTACATTGAATATGAAGTTGAAGAAATTTGTAACAACAGTAAGGGTAATGATTGCTATGATAAGAATGAATGTTGTAACAATTCTGATTTTCTAGATTGTTATACTAATGATCTTGCTATTGTAAGTTCTTCATGTTATCTAGATGACAGTCACAACCAAGAGAAGATTTGTGAGGCAGTCTTCTTGAGCCTTGATGAAATCTCTAATTTGTTGGCTCATGATTTTGAAAAGCAAGTAAGTGTCTCTAAGGATCTTAATATTTTCCATCATTATGTTTCTTCATTCAGTCAAGTTACTTCCCCAAATTTTAATGTAGAAAGAGATGTGGAATCCGAACAACCCTTATCAGATTTTGGAGGTGTAGATGATAGTACCTCAAATGTCTTTTCACATGATAATTTTTTGGATGTGGAGCATGTTAGTGAAGGCAAGTTTAATAGTGTTTCAAACTCTTATCATGCTGATCTTGCAAAAATTTGTTTTGATGTTTCATGTGATGAAGAGGAAAATAGTGAACATTGTCAATCAAGTTATAGATTTTCTTCATGAGCTGATAAGTCTTGTAAAGATAAGTTCAAGGTGTATTCTTACTTTCAACTAGATGAAGAAAATGATTGTGATCAGCATAATGTAGATCATCACTTTCATAATGAGTTTTCATGCTTGGTAACTAATCAGTTATTTGAAGAATGTGAAGAGGTTTTAGTGAAGGATAAATATGATTAGATGAGTAAAATGGTTGCAAGTAGGAAACAATCAAATTTCACATATTCATCACATCCAAAGACACAAGGTGAGTTGCAAGTCTTTGGTACATACAACTCGGTGAATGATGTACATTATGAAGTTTTTGTGTTTTTGATCAGCATGCATGAATCATCATTGGATTTTGATTCTCAGTTCAGTTTGTATAGTCATGAGCATGTTGATTCTTTTTCTCATACTGAGCATGAAGATGAAATAGTCTTTCAATTTTATAGGCACTATGAGAATGATGATAATTTCATTTTTCCAAGTGATGTGATTCAAGATGGAAATTTGGTTGGTAAAATTGAGAAAGATAATTCCATCTTACCTCAAAGAGATGGTGATCACAAACAGGTTTATGATAGAGGTAAGGAGTTCTGAAACTTTTCGGTGGCTCGGGGTCATCATTTGTAAATAGTAGGAGTTTCCCTGCTTTCAATAAAGCTCTTCAAGGGAGTTTTTGTAGTTTAGGTGTGTGGTCTACTTCTCTGAGAGATCTAAAATCTTCTCATGCTCGCAAGGGGCATGCATCCCTAGATAGAGCCACTGTTGGCGCTCAAAATTGCAGTCGTCCAAATTTTGAGCACTTTAGAGAAATTAAGCCCTATAAATGCTTTTTGATGCCTTTGTATTTGGTTGTCCTTTTGATGCTTATGAGGTGTTTAATGTTTCTAACACCTTTCATTTAGTGTATCTTCCTATTCCATGAAGTTAAATTGACATTCTGAGCCATTTTGTGAAGTCTTGTTTTGATGAAGTGTCAAATATGCATTTTACCCTAAATGTCAAACGACGACAGGAGGTTGTGTTTGCAACTCAATATCTCATACCCAGTAATGTTTCATGACATGCCACTTTGGGAGTGTTTAGTGTCCATACCTAAGAACTTATGTTTCTGATTTTGAATCATTTTGAGTCTGTTTGACTAGGTTTTGAATCCCTCAAAGTTGGTCATTTAAATTTTTCATGTTGATGCACATTGCACATTATTCTGGGAAGCCCTGTTTGACAAGTTATATCTTTGATCCAGTTGATTGAAATGCTAAATTTCCTTTTGTTTTGCATTGTAGATGTTAGAAACTTGTTATGTTTTAGGTTTCAGCTTATGACGAATTCGTTTGATCAGTTTTCAAATGCGATTCCAAATGCAATTTTTATCTTTTTACTGGTGTCAGAATTGGCAGATTTGTTGGAACCCCTATTCGTGATGTTATAACTTGAGATCCATGATTGCCTAGATTGAATGGATTGTACCATCATGTTGTCCACTGAAAATACTCCAAGTGTGTTAGCTTTTAGGTCATGACGAATCCATTTGCATACTTGCCCAAGTCAATTCCATTTGCAAAAAATGTTTTCTATCAGTGTTTCCAGTCTGCTAATTCCAAGTAGCCTACTTTGACAACTCGCCATTTGCACCCAGTTATTTTTCATGAGCCCAAGTTGTAGATTTGTAATGCCCTCATGATAGAGAACCAACACCCCAATTTTCATCTTCCCAAGTGTCCATCTACCCAGTTTTCAAAGCCAAATCCAAACCCAATTTATTGCTTTCTAATGTGTTTGCTTGTAGGTGATTCTGAGATGTCAACTTTGATAGTGAATATCTTTCAATCTCGAATTCAACATGAGATGAGATTTGACAGGGTGAAAATGTGCAGATCATAGAGTCAGTGTACCAGTTTTCAAAGAATGATCAAGTGATTTGGTCAGTTTTTAAGGCTAGTCAAAGGACCTCTTGGCACCAAATTCATAGTTTGCAAAATGTGGGTAAATGAGTTTTAAATGTCAAATTAATGTTGAAAATCAATTCGAGTGAATACTAAAAGGTTAATGAATCACTTTGGCATTTTAGTTGTTCAAAAATGAATTTTTTTTAGCCAAGCCCACTTTGGGGCCAGACTAATTACATCAGACTAAATATAAATGTGAGGGTATGAGAATTTTAAACAATGTTCCATGCTTCTTTTTCATGGTTACAATACTGGTAGGAATAAGATGAAGGAACTGTTAGGGAATTAATTGAAGAAAACTATGAAGTTGTGACAGAGTAGTTAGAGATGGGTGTGAAAGGCATAGAGTAGGCTGCCATGCTTGTTATTCTAGTCCAATTGAATATGAGTCTTTGTGAATTTATATCAGTACAGTATTCACTTGAGTAGATAAAAGAAATAATGGCCAATGTTGGGAATCATGAGTCATTGGTTGATAGGATTCTAGAAATTGCAGGGAGTATGTATATAGCTCTTGAGAAGCTAGAGGAAGCATTGCCTCTATGCACAAGAAGTCTTGAAATCCAAGAATGCATCCTTGGAAAGAGCAGTCTGTTATTGGTCACCATACTCTTGTGTTTAGCTGATACACTCAATCTTCCTGGTGAGTAAAGTACTAGCATTGAACTTTATCATCAGGGTATTTTTATATTGGAGGCAACAAAGGAAGCAAGATTTAAATAATCTCACATAAAAAAATAGAGGCAACATCAAAGAAAACTAGGGGAGCCATCAAATAACAGGGGAGTCAAGCAACATACTACAACAAAAGAACAGCTCATGCCAACAGAATGAGAAATCTGCCACATTGAAGGAAACAAACAGAGGAAGAAAGGAATAGGGCAGCCCCATGCATCCAATGGGAATGAAGAAAAAAGCCTCCAATAATAAGCCACAGGCAAAGAATAAAAGAACACGCCAAAAAGTGGAGACCCTGTGCAAAAAAGGCCAAGGCACGAGCAATTTTTTATCAAACACCTTTTTCCCTTCACAATTAAAGAAAGAACCCAAAGCATAAAAAGATGGAATCTGTTGGACTGAATCTCCTATTGATTCTCCAACTTTGGAAACTTTAAAAGGAACAACATGTTGTCAATGATAGAGAGTCACACCATTTTGAGGGAAGCTGATTCACTGGTCAAAGGTCCAAACATGCAGACCGAGCATCTCACGCATAGAGGAAGATAGTCCCCACATTAAACAAATAAGCCATGCCTGTATAGAGTAAAAGGAGCACTTCATGCCAATTTCAAAGGAATTCACCATGTAAGGGAGTGAGATCCAGTCAAAGTAGAGGAGTCAACTTTAAACAAAGAGAACCTTCAAGAAATTAAAAATAGTTAATGCATTGCAGGTGAAAGACCCATGTATGTAGAAAAAGGAAATCTCCCATGCATGGCAAGAGCATAGCCCCACGATGGAAAGAGTGAAGGTAGCAGATTTTAAGGCAGAGTTATCTAAAATGAGAACATGAAATGCCAAGTGTAGCCACAGGCAATAAAATGAGAACCCACATAATGACTCCTTGATTTAAGTCTCCTTTCTTTGGTTCCTTGATTAAGAGTTCTACTCAGGTTTACCAAGGTTATTTGATGGGCCTTACTCAGAACCAATATCAGGGTTGCTATCGGGTGTCCTTCCAATCAAAATATCCTTATCAATTGTGACTACACTGGTGGTACATTTATATTATAAGGAACCAAGCAAGAATGCTACTCCAGAGTATCCAGATATATAGTTGTCAAGCAAGAAATTCCTCTCGAACCTGCTTGCACATCCTTCCAACCAACTTGATTATGGAACACTATCTGTCCAACCAACTTGATTTTTTAACTCTGTCTTTTCTTTACAAGAAGAATAGGTGAAGCCAAGCCATCCATATTTGAGAGAAGACTGCAGCTATAAAAAGAAAATTCCAATGCACAGCATGTCCATGCCATTTTAAAAAGAAACTGTGGTCATTCAAAGGAAAAAAATCACACAACCAAGTCACAACCAGCATATAAGGGAAAAGTTTTAAAAGATAGACAAAGAAAGTAGTGTGTTGAAGGAGTTGTGAATAGAGGGGTGCAACATTGCATATAAAAAAAAATCCCACATCACCTACGTAGGGTGGTTTACTGACTTTTATATACTAATGTACACAAATAGCTTGGTGTCTAATGACAAATGCTTTTGGAAGCCAAGCGCATGTGTAGGTGGGCCCGTGGTTGGCCAAAGAGAGATCAATTTTGAATGAACTCGCATCTCAAAATGTTGATGTCATCAATAGAAAACCAAGAAAATCTAGCTAGTGACATAGCGAGTTGTCGAAAAACCTTGAAAATTGGCAAAGGCAATTGTGGTTCTTGAGGGTGATGTGGCGACATCAACAAATGAAAATTTGACAAGTGGCGACCAAGAAATGATAAGGCAATGACATTGCACTCTGGAGTAGGTGGTGATGTGCTAGTCAGATGAGATGGATGAGTTTGATGGTGACATGTGGCACACTTCTCAAGGTTCTAATGTGGCAAAGAATAACATGTGTCACAATGGCACTATGTCGCTGATGATGTGGCAAATGCTGACTCGGATATTGACATAGTGACCATGACGTGATGTGATGAGGTGGTGTGCTGACAAGGCAAAAAAGAGGACCAGTGAGATGATTCCATGTGGCATCCAGATGGTAGGTGTCATAGTAGTCATCCAATCACATTGTGACACATGTCATGGGGCTGGTCAACAAGTATGACCTAGATAGAGAATGGTGGGGAATTTGAGAATTTTCAAATTAAAATATTTTGTTATTTCTCCCTCAAATTCACGTGTAGGACTTTTTAAATGAAGTTTGAACTACTGATATAGTTTTAACTTTTGAAAATTCAAATATTTGTGCAATATTGCCATGGAGCCATGAACAAAGGTGTAATCATTAGAGGGTCATAACTGGGGCATTTTTAATCCAAAATGGATGCTCCAATATACCACCAAAACTAGGAGAATCCAAAGTTTAAATTTTTGAGGTTAGTTTTTATACTGGTGTTCACCAGTTCATGCTATAGGTCAATTTGTGTTTCCAAAGTTATTGGCATTAGAACATGCAGTTTTGATCATTGAGCATCAAAATTTGTTAGAGGGAAAATTTAAGAGTTTGTTGGAGCCTAGTGGTGAAGAAAATTGACTCTAAAAGGTTTTCTTGAAGCCAGTTAACTGATTTTTCACTTTTGCATTAAGTTCACTTATACGTCAAAATTAATTACATTATTTCATCATTAGGTTGCTAAGATATTTGATGCACTTGAAGGCCAAAATGAATGGATTTGATTTTGGCAGTTGAAGAGAGAGACTAGAGAGAGTCTTTTTCTTCTTCTTGGGAAATAATTCTGAAGGGACACTTGTCATTTCTTGATCAAATCCATGATTTTCTTCTTCCTATATCTATCTCTTTCTTTATCATTGTAACATTTTCCAATTTTTGTCACTGAGAAACCAATAGTTTCCAATTTTTTGTCACTGAGAAACTAGTAGGTTCCAGTTTTGAGAATAAAATCACTCACTACTGAGACACCATTCTTTAGCACTTCTTCTTGTATGAGCAGCATTTATGTTTTGATGCAGATAGTTCAGATTTGTGAGGTGATTTTGTGAGTTAATTTTCTGTACATCTTTCATGTATTTTCTTTCATCGAAAACAAATAAAATGTGGCAAAGGGTTTCAAATTCAGTCTGAATCTTGTCTCCTATTCATGGATATTTAATTTCTTCTAATTTTTGTACCAAGAGAATGAATTAGGTTGCATTTTGTTTTGGAATGTATGTGGTTAAAATGTCTTGTAGATGGAACAAAGAGCCATGTAATTGCTTGGTGTTTATCGCAGGGTTTATAGATTTCAAGATGGGATAATTTGAGTATGAGATTCAAATATGAAGCAGGTGTCTGTTCACAAGGTGAAGGATAGATTAGGGATCTTGATGTAGAGATACGTCTAAGATTTTCAAAAGATGTATGGTTATAATTCATATAATTGCCCAATAGATAATGCACTAATCAGAGATAGGATCATTAGGTTGTGTTTCTGATATCAATATTATTAATCAAACACTTTTCCCTTTCATTTTGAAGAGCTATAATAGAATGCCCTCACTCAGCTTATCAGATTCATAGCTTTGCATTTAGCTACTATAGATTTGTGTCATTAGGAGAAATAAGGGTAAATTTTTCTTATATTAGATTCAGTGTATGCTTTGATAACTAGTACCATATAAAGAATCTATAGGTCTACACACCTAGGTTTAGCAGAGCCTGAAGTAGAAGAAGGGTCATGCCTTATGGTTGGCTTGTTGTCAGAAATGGCATGTTGAAAATGGGATTTAGCTACCCCTAGGTATGTCAGTTTCTTAGTGGGATAATTGAAAACTCTCCAGCGTTTTCAAACACCAAAAAGGAGTGTGGGCAGGTTTACATGTGTTTAAATTCCCTAGCACAAGCATAGTAAGTATCTTAAAGCCATGTGGGTTTTGAGGCTCAAGTAGGAGTTGAGGGGCCTGGTGGGTCAAAGTACATAAATTTTGATGGTTAATGCATAAGACTAAGCTCATGCATATGAGCATAAGGTAATTTTGAAGCCATTACGATCTTACACTTACGTATGAGCAAAAATTGATTTGAAAAGCCTTATGCTCCTCTAGTTACTGCGTATGGTTGAGAAAGGAAAAGTTTCAAATTTTGGTGCTACGTGGAACTCATGCTCGTAAGAGTGTAAAAATTTTTTAGAATGCTCCCAGTGATATGCATGAGCATAAAGGGGTCTCGTGCCTATGAGGATGTAAAAGGAAAATTCAAGTGGTTCAGACCTTATGGGATATGGGAGAGATAAATAAAATTTTCATGGTGTGTATGAATGTAAACATAAATTCAAAGGCCTTCGATGCTATGCGGAAGGAATTAAGGAAATTAATTAATATGAAAATATTAATTAATTTAAAATGTCTTATATATTGCATAGCAAATCAGGAGTTGACAAGTGGTGAATTGGCAGAGATAAGTGAATATAAAATGAAAAGTCAGAATTTGAATGCATGAAATTCAAAATGGTTAGGTTTTGAAATATTTAAGTTTTTATATAGTTGTGACTATATATATTTTTTAATTTCTCCATTTTTTATGTTTTGATTCAATCTAGGAGCCTGATTTTCAAATGACCATATTAGGGGCATTTGTTATCATAAATGTGCACTATAATATACTATTGGAACCAAAATATGCTGAATTTTCCATTTTTGAAGTTAGATTATGCACAGGTCTTCACCAATTCAATCTATAAGAAATTTTGTAATTTCTAGGGCATTCTCAATAAAAGGGGCAGAATTCATTATGGGATGTCAGAATCAGTTGGGGAACATAAATTGATGTTTGTTGAAGCTTAAAATGAATTCTAGAAATGTTTTTACCCTTCTTGAGTTCATTTTTTACCAATTTTTGTCATTCAAATAAAAATCAGTTATCTTTTCAATAAGATATTTTAGATATTTTGTGTTTGTGGAGGCCAAATGATGAAGATTTGATTCAGTAGTTGAGGGGAGAGATTAGAGAGATGTTTTTAACCTCTTGAGAAGGTTTTCCAAGTGGACAAATGTCATGTTCAGAATAGATCTAGGAATTAACTCTTCTCCTATATCTTTCTATTCTTTCTCTTTGAAAAGTTTGGTTGCAGTTGGTTCTAGTCTTTGGAAAAAAACCAGTCACTACTGTGATACCATGTTTTGGATCTAGTTTTGATGTGTTCCCATACTATGATACCACATATTTTTCAGCAATTTCTCTTGTATGAACAACAATAGGAAGATAATACAACTAATTCGGATATGTTAGGTACTTTCATGTTTTGATTTCATCCATATGAATGTATTGTTTCAAGGAAATGAATACAAAGAACAATAAATGGTTGAGTTTCATTTTGAATCGTGTCTCCTTTATCAGTGATTTTCAACATTTTACAATCTTTGAACAAAGAGCTTAGGTGATAGTTGTAGTCCCTTAAGGCTATATGTTATTTCATTATTTCTTATAACTCAAGGGGTTATGTAAATGCTTTAGGGAAATTGATAAGGTTGCAAGTTTATTGATGGGGATATCATGTAAGAATGAGGTTTAGATTGAACATGGATGTCTATTTACAAGGTGAATGGATATATCATATATTTGAAGATACAAATATGTCTCAGATATCCATATGTGTGTGATTGATTCATGGAATCTCCCAATAGATAAGGCACTGATTAGTTATAGGATCACTTGTTCATGTTGCTGCATATTAGGGATTTTGTTGAATTCAACATTATTAATCAAAATCAATTCAATATTTCATGTTTTGTAGTGGGCTAAAAAGGATTAACCCTCACTCAACTTATGAATTTCATAGATTTGCATTTGGCTATTATGGATCAGTGTCATTTCATGAATTTTTAGGAGATATAAGGGGTTTTCATCTATTGTTAATAGGTTTAGATTTATGTTTTAAATGCACTAGTACCATACATTAGAACCTCAAGGTTAACCTGCCTAGGTTTGGTAGAGCTTGAAGTGAAGAAGGATTTATGCCTTATAGTTGGCCCAAGATTGCAGCCAGGTATACCCATCATAGGAATTTTCTAGCCTTAGATGAATTCATCTAGTTTCTTTGTCATTTTCAAAACTATTAAATTAGGAGCCAACACCACCATTTTAACTATTTCCTTCTCTCTATTCAAACTATAATCATCTTATTCCATGAGGTTCTGCATGTGTTTTCTTAGAAGCATATAATACAAATTAACCAATGGCATTCCATGAATATTAGGCCTTTATATTCATGGAATGGCCTTCATCAATCCTAAATCCCTACTACAATGATAGAAACTATTAATGAAGAGTTACTGGTCTACACTAGCGCAATGACAAGTTCAATATCAATAGAAATTCATGAAATAGAAAGGTGATTTATTAGTAAAACTCTATCACTAAATATGCCAATCAAGCTTAGATTCTAGAAATGAATATGGTTGCAAAAAGTAGGAAAATATCTATTATTTAAAAGTTCACTAATTGTACAATAGTTCTCTATTGTCCCCCATATAAAGACTTCATTTGAATATATATACGTTCCAAGAATAACCATTCCAACCAAATATAATCATTGAGATGGAAGGAAATGTTCTCTCCATTTCCTAAACTATTCATTTGTTTTAAATATTTGAGTATTTTAAATAACATCAAGATCCTATTAGAGTGTATAACTCCTTTCTAATTATTTTCTACTATACTAGACTCATCCCCAACCTATCTTAGGCTCCTAGAAACCTTCTCAAGAGCATTATTGAAATTTGGATCTCATTGGTCCATTACAACCAACTATTAACCCTTTTTGGTACATTACAAAATGATTTAGGAATTGCATTATTTTAGTATTATTATAGGTTCTAAAATCTTCTAATTGATCATGGGGATCTGCTTATATATTCCATCCTCCTACTTTGCTTTGGATGTCCTTGAGGTCTCCTTCATCTTCAACTTTGGCTTGGGTGTTCGAGGTGCTCCTGTACCACCTTGAAGGAAATAGAGATAAATGATTATGTAAATAAAAAAAGAAAATACCAAATAAATTACCAAGAAGATATGAAGCTTGAAATTACCAAATAAAAAAAGAAAATTAAAGAACACTATGATCTTTTTTGCTACCACAATCACATCTAAAATGCCATCAGGGAATTTTTTAAATAGATGTTTCCATAGTATTATGAAAAAGAAAGGGCATCCTTTTTCCTTTTTCCAGATGCTTTAGAAGGGATTGTTTATTATAGTTTTTTGTAACCCTGCATCACAAAAATTGATTGTTGATAAACAATTTTGGAGGGTTGGAAGCATCAAGTTTAGAGCCCTACCATCATAGTATTTTCCTTGACCTCGAGAATTCTTCCATTAGATTCCCTATTTTTTACATGGGAGGCATCAATGCTTTCTATCTTTGTAGAAAAGAAGGACACATAAGGAAAGAATTCCCTCTAATACCTAAGAAACCCAACCCTAAAAGTGGTGTTGATTCTACAAGACATACCCCTAAAGTCAACACATTTATTGTACCAAGATCTCCTATGAAAATCTATATTGACTCCAATGCATCCCTATGGGTTAAGGATGCAAATAATTGTTGGAGTTATTTAGAATAACTAAAAGGGGGGGTGAACCAGTTATCCAAGGTTTAAATGTAGAAATAAAACTTTTCAGCACTTAAGAGATTTATATCCATATACCCATATCATGCTTGCATCTATTAGATCATCAAATACCTTAAACATTTTCATATTGATGTCCTAGGTCAAAATAACTTTGTAGTAATGTAAACATAAAACACCACAAAATTATTCACACATTTTGACACAAGGATTTTACGTGGAAATCCAATTTGGGAAAAACCACTAGTAACATGCTACCAAATTCTCACTCTTCTCCAATGATGCCCTATGAAAGGAAAATCCTATTAAAGGTTACAATACAAACTATTAAATGTGATTTGGTTAAAGGATTTAAATCAACCTATTAGGATTGAACCTTGTTAGAGGACTTTAGACCATTCCATTAGAATGTCACCTAGTTAAAGGATTTACAAATGAATTTTAGGACAACCTTAATCCAAAGGATTTATCTAGACTGATACAATGGTTAGAAAGTAACAACAAGACTTGATCATATAGAAAAATACAACACACTTGTAGATTATAGATCTTTGTTTTAGTCCTCCATTCTACTTGACATTCATCCTCTCTGTCTCTAACAACTTGTTCACCCTTCAAGAATTCAACTCCTTAAGCCTTCTTGATCAGCATGCCAATTGTAGATTCATCCCTTCAACCACCTTATTAAATAACACTTTATACTTCTTGTCTTCCTTACGTTGTCGCACATGACAACCTGTGCTTTTGCCTTTCTATCTCTATAAATAGGGAATTTAGGTATTTTTTGTTTAACCACAATTACCCATTTTAGGGTTAGGTAAGATTCAATGAATCTACCCAATTTTCCATTTTAGTCCCTTTTAGAAACTTCTTCTATAATCTTCCTTGAATCACCTCAAAATGGTTTATCTTGAATTTTGTGCCACTAGCTCATCAAGCTTATCTTCCACATGCTTCACATTGTTCAAGAAATCAATTTTTTCAGCTTAGATTCATCAAATCTTCAATTTAACAAAGTTTACTATTACTCAACACTTATAGTATTCTATCACTCAACCAATACTAGTTTATTTAACTCATACTAAAGTTTACTAGTGCTCGACATCAACTAAAATTTACTCAGCTTCCATTTTTTTTCTTCTATGCTCAAAACCTATTGATTTTCACTGAGCTTCTACTATTTTTTGCTCGGCTTGATCTAAATTTTCTTAGCTTTCTCTATTTACTTAGTCAAGCTTGGAAAACACATATCTTTACTTGATCTTCTTCCATTCTTTTCTTGAGTAACCTTTCATTAAAGAGTTTAGGTAGATAAAAAATACATCATATGATCGATGTCATACATGGTCTTAGTGCTCATTTTATATACTAAATAACTCAACCTTTCTCTAGGTTCTCTTGTTATCTTTTCTTTTCAAACCCTCTTCATCAATCAAACAAATGATAGCATTCAGACCAAAAAATAGTTTTCTCACTACCAAGTAGTAGGTTTGACATCATTAGCAAAATAATGATTGCTCCATGATAGGTTCCATCAATATAATCTCAATGATACCCTCATTATTGATCTCTTTCCTCAACAATCTTGCTCCGAACTATCTAAACTCAACAATCTCCCTTCATGGCATTGATGGAAAACCAATAAAAATAACAATACCAAAAAGAGAAAAATAAATAGCTTTGAAGTTTCTCCCTCTATCAGTATATGTCCTTGGTATAGGGTAATGTAATTTTTGCCAATCTCCTTTAATGTATCTTCTCCCTCTAGCTTATATCTTCTTTTGTTAGGAATTTCTCCCTCTTTCCTATATCTCTATTTCTATATCTCCCTCCTTCTTTCTTATATCTCCCTCTTTGACAATAATTTCAAAGACTTATCATCTATACATATAGATATAATCAATTCAGGGTCTCCCTCCATCACCTTACATGTGATTGTAAATCTTTTGATTCATCTCCTTGATTACTTTAGGAAGCTCCTAAAGTAAGATCCACTACATCAAGTTGTAAGATTCAACATTTAACTTAGTTTAAGTAGGGCACTATTCATACTTTTGAAGTAGCATTGGATAGGGATATCACCCCTAGTTTACCTCTAAGATATTCATGTGCATCCTTAGGTAAAGCCTTTGTGAATATATGAGCTATCTATTCTTTTGTATTCACATATTGCATTCTCACTTCTTTGTCTTGAACCAGTTCTCTCAACTAATGATACTTTATTGCAATGTACTTTGTCTTTGTGTGCATCATAGGGTTCTTAGATATGTTTATATCACTTGTATTGTCACAATAGAGTGCAACAGGTTCAACAATTTCTTTCTTCAGTCCTTTGAGTAGTTGTTTGATCCATACCACATTAGTACAATGCACTATAGCAGCCACATATTCAAGTTCAATATTAGATTGAGATATAAAAATTTGTTTCTTACTATTCCATGAGAGTAATCTCTTTCCCAAGAAAAATGCTCCATCGTTGGTACTTTTTCTGTCATCAATATTTCTAGCCCAATCAACATCTATGTAGGATCTCAATTCAAATTTATCATTCTTCTTGTAGTATAGATCATAATCTTCTATTCTTTTCAAATATCTCATAATTCTCTTAATAGCCATCAAGTGATTCTCCTTAGGATTTGCAAAAAACCTTGTAATAATCCCAATAGTTAGTGCAATATCAGGTTAGCTATGCACTATATATTATAACTTGCCAATCATAGACTTGTACAATGTTTGATTCACTTCAATAGAATCATTAGTCTTTGAAATTTTATGGCCTATGACCATAGGATTACTAATTGGTTTTGAGTCTTCCATGCCAAAATTTTCAATATTTCCTTTACGTACTTGGACAAAGTGATGTAAATACCATATTTCATTTGATATACTTGTAAACCAACAAAGAAATTTATCTCTCCAAACATAGACCTCTCAAATTATTTCTTCATCTCATTTGGAAATGTTTTACATAATGCATTTGGTCAACCAAATATGATATATGCTTGGCCAAACAATGGTATTAGAAACCCAAAACAATGGACTGCTTAATCCAGGATTGGACACCCTCAACGATTCCTAATGCACTATTTAGTCTCATTTAATTATTGACCAAGGATGTAAACTTGGAATGGCATCTATGAAGTATATGCTTCAAACCTCCTATTCTAAGACTATTTAAGGAATTCAAATACTTATGTTTCAGGAAAACTAAACTAAAAATAGTAAGAAATGTATTCTAATAAAAGTAGGAAATTATAGTTAGGAACTACTCCAACTGACTGTGTTGTAGGAACGGGCTACTAATTTTGGTATCAGTTGTTGTAGGAACAACAAAGTTCTAAAACATATAAATGAATAGGAAATAAATTCTACACTAACAAAGCAATTCACTCATCAAGTGGGCCCCCTTGAATGAGTGAATGGAAATTACAATCAAGATGAAAGTTGTAAAATTGAATTGAACATTCTATTCATCCATAAAAATGATTACACTTGATTGAAACAATATGCAAGAGTTCTATATTAAAAACCAGTGTGCTCAACTGACTCCATAGAGTCACAATAGTCAATTATTTAAAAGGAAACTACCACTAACTCCTAAACCTATGATCACTTTATAATAAGGATCGATTACAACTCATAAAGTTTCATAATAGAAACATTATTGACCATGAGCAATCCCAGAATATAGCACAAGCTAAATCTACATGTTGCATGGAACAGAAAGCATTGACTTGCTTGCAAGGATTCTACAATCATGGTTACCTTTGATGAGTCTCACACTAGTACATTGGTCCTTGAATATCCACATTCAAATTTTGCATGATAATCACTACACACACATCCATCTATATACATATATATATCCACATCATCAATATTAGAAAAAGCTTTTAGTCTTAATTATCACTCTTGAAAACCTACAGCTACAAGAGGTAAGTACCCAAAACATAACTTTGGATAGATAACGTCCATTAACATGTATAACTATTATATTCACCATTCTTTTCCATGAAATTAAGTAGATATTATGTCTTTAGAGATATTCACATTCCATCTTATGTTCACACACATATATAACCATTTACATAGAAACCATAAATGTATGTCTATGTGAAATCAAATGTCTTAGAAAGAGGATAAAAGGTGGTGAGAAAGATGGCTAATTTAGTAGCCCATCATTCCCCCCAACTAATCTATTGTTGGCCCCCAACAATCATAAAGTTTTAAACCTTAGCACGAACCCTCAAATCACTAGTTGTTTTTTGCCCTGGCTCATTATGAATATAATCAAAGTATCCATGAGTCTCTTTGAGTCTTTCCCAACACTAGACTTCAGAAGCCATGTCATAATCTATTATACTATCATTCATTGAAAGTAATGCCTAAAGGAAGAGTGTAGGCTAAAACCTTAATGGAATCCAATGGTTAAGGAGTGTCCTACCCAACATAGTATACCACAAAACTCTCCTTGTGGCAAGGGTTAGACTCTGAGGTGAGTGAGATTCCATTCTCTTCAGATTCTATGACATCCTTATCCACCTCTATCTAGAGGCATTAATTTCTATAAGAACATCCCAAGAGGAATTCTGGTCCCAATCTACAAAGGCTTTCTCTCTCACTAGATAGATCTTATTAGCTCCACTACTATTTGTGTTGACAAAGATCTATTCAAAATATGTTCTTCTAGAGTGTTGTACCTCAAGCCTCATCATTAAAGGAACTAACATTTCTTTCTCCCTGTATGGCTCATCCTAGTGTTCACAACTTACCTCATTCAGTATCCATGACATAACTACTCTAAGTTGTACATCTCCTACATAGAGGAGTGAATTCCACTCTATGTCATCAGGAATTGCCAGGTTATGCAAGTACAATTCACACAATAGATTCTTTAAAGTCATTGGGGTAGACTGAAAGGCATAGTAAAATTCATAGGGAGTTGATATGGATGGATTGAGGCCTTCTACAATCCTTATTAAATTTAAATTAACAAGTTGTTCTTGAAGGAATATTACACACATTGGTGAGGGTGATCTTCATTCCATTAGCTATGGAATTAACCTAGTAATCTAATCAATTGTTCATTACAATACCTCAATCTCATATGATTTATGCTTCAATTGTCATAATGATAGAATAATCATCAACAAATATGATAATGTATTTGTCCACTTTGTAGCTTTACAGCTCAATTGGTCCACACAAATTAGTATGAACCAATTCTAGAACTTCTTTAGAGGTATGAGTCTTACTTTTAAAACTATATTTTTTCATCTTGCAACTAACATTGTTTACAAATCACATTATCAAGTTTCTTCACTTTTGGAAAACCTCTAACTCTTTTCATGTTACTAATGTTGACTAGGTTATCAAACTTAATATGGAATAACCTCTTGTGCCATAACCACACATTATCAAATTATAAAACAAGACAACTAGCATCATTCATGTTAAAATAAAATAGATTACCTCTATTCTAATCTCCATTTCTAGTCAATTTTCCATTACTATCATAGATCTTTTCTTTCTTGTTATCAAATTCAACTTTACAACCTAAACTATTCAATTGTGACACACTTAACAAGTTATAGTTAAGTCCTCCTACATAGTAAGCATTGTCAAACATGATCTTTTCTATCAATCTTATTGATCCTTTTCCTTTAATCAAACAAGGTGCATCACTACCAAATCTAACACTATTTCCATTGTAATATTCAAGGGTAATGAACTTACTTTTATCTCCAGTTATGTGATGTGAGAATCCACTACCAATGATCCATCTGTCACTTTTGTTCACATAAGACATTGATGCAGTTGCTTCATCTTCATCAAAATCATCCTTCATAGCAATATACACAACTTCATCATCATGGCCATCAGATCCATCATTTGGTTCCTCTTGATCAATGTAGCATGATCTCTTTCCTTTTTCTTTATAATATTTTTTGTTATCATCTCTTTTACCTCTATATTTGTCTCCACTTCTATTGTTCTTCTTCTCTAGACAACTTGTAGCAATATGACCAACCTTAGTACAATTGAAACACATGATGGATAGCTTACCTTTGTATTTTTATTTTCCCCTAAGGAATCTCCTAGCTAGTAATGCTTCAAGCTCTTCTACATCGTCTTCATCTATATTACTGTCACTAGAAACATGCTTAACCTTTTTATTCTTCTTATCTTTAGGTTTTTTCAATGTTCATTTAGCTTTGAAATAAGAATCAATACTTTCAAATTTAAAGTTATCAAAATTAGAAAGTTCAAAAGAAATGAGTCTACCAACCAGACCTTCAAGAGTTAGATTACTACTAGGGGCACACCTTAGTTCTTTAATTGTAGAGACTCTAATAGAATAGATAGATAGTAGGGTTATCAACACTTTTCTTATCATAGTCTCATCATCAATGGTTTCATTTTCTCCTCTTATTGCATGAAAAATTTCCTGGACTCTTGTACAATATTGGGCTATGGTCTTACCTTCAAGTGCATTCTCATTTTATCAAACTTAGCTCTTAAACTTTCATCTTTGGCTCTCAAGATATTTTAATCTCCTCCATAAATTATTTTTATAGCATCCCACATCCTCTTTGCAGTATCACATCCTTTCATATCATTAAAATTTGAGTATCTTAGAGTAGAGGCAAGCTCTAACATTGCCTAATTCTGTTCTTTCTTCTTTTTCATATCATCAACAATAGGGGCTCCAGTAGGATCAACATGTTCAAAAGTGATGGTTGAATGAACATAATCTCCAAGTCCACCTATGTGTAACTTCATCAAACTTTTTCATGTGGTAAATTTGTCTCTATTAAGATTGGGCACTTCCCTTTTGTACATCTTGATCTTTATCTTTTGGTACCTTCAAATAGTCCACTCACAAGAACTGGGCTCTAATACGAATTTTTGGAATTCTTTAGAATAGCTGAGAGGGGGGCTGCAATAGCTATCCAATGTTTGAATGTACAAATAAAACATTTTAGCACTTAGCAAATTTATATTCATATACCCATATCATGCATGCATCCATTAGATCATCAAATATGTTAAACATTTGTTGTCCTAGGTAAAAATAACTTTGTAGTAATGTAAACATAAAGCACCACAAAATCATTCACAAATTTTGACACAAGGAATTTACATGGAAACCTAATTTGGGAAAAACCACCAATAACATGCTACCAAATTCTCACTTTTTTGAAGTGATGCCCTGTGAAAGGCTAACCATATTAAAGGTTATAATACACACATGCTACCAAATTCTCACTTTTCTGAAGTGATGCCTTGTGAAAGGCTAACCCTATTAAAGGTTATAATACACACTATTAAATGTGACCTGGTTAAAGGATTTGAATCACCCTAGTAAGAGTGAGCCTTGTTAGAGGACTTTAGACCATTCCATTAGAATATCGCCTGATTAAATGATTTACAAATGACAGTTTGGTCAAACTTAATCCAAAGGATTTATCTAGACTAATATAATGGTTGGAAAGTGACAATAGGACTTGATCTGATAACATAATACAACTCAATTATAGATTAAATAACTTTGTTTTAGTCCTCCATTCTACTTGGAATTCATCCTCTTTTTCTTTGACATCTTGTTCATCCTTGAAGAATTCAACTCCTTAATCCTTCTTTCTCAACATGCCAATTGTAGATTCATCCCTTCAGCCACCTTATGAAGCAACACCTTAGACTTCTTCTCTTCCTTAGGTTCTCACACATGACAACCTTTTCTTCTAGCATGTTATCTCTATAAATAGAGAATTTATGTCTTTTTTTGTTTAATCACAATCACCCATTTTAGGGTTAGGTAAGATTCAATGAATATACCCACTTTTCTATTTTAGTCCCTTATAGAAAATTCTTCTACAATCTTCCTTGAATTTTCCTCAAAATATTTTATCTTGAACTCTGTGCCACCAGATCATCAACCTTATCTTCCACATGCTTTACATAATTCAAGAAGTCAAATTGATTAGCTTAGATTCATAAAATCTTCGATTGAACACATTTTACTATCACTCATCACTTACAGTATACTATCACTCAACTAATACTAGTTGACTCAGCACATACTAAAGTTTACTGATGCTTGACATCAACTAAACTTTACTCAGCTCCACTATTTTTTATCTTTGCTTGGCACCTATTTATTTTCACTCATCTTCTATTGTTTTCTGCTTGGCTTGCACTATTTACTCAGTCAAGTTGGCAGACACATTTCTTTACTTGATCTTCTTCCAATCTTACCTTGAGTAACCTTTCATTTAGACTTTAAGTAGATAAACAATATATCATATCATCCATCTCTTTCTTGGTCTTAGTTCTCCTTTTGTACACTAAATAACTCAACCTTTCTCTAGGCACTCTTATTATCTTTTATTTTCAAATCATCTTTATCAATCGAAAAAATGATAGCATTTAGAACAAAAAGCAATTGTCTCATCAGCAAGAAGTAGGTTTGACATCATTAAAAAAATAATGATAGGTCCATGATAGGTTCCATCAATCTGATCTCAATAGTCTCCCACATTATTGATCTCTTTCCTCAACAATCTTGCTCTGAATAATTTGAACTCAACGGTTAATATCATAGCTTCTTTGGATATTCTAAAAGGTAAATTCATTAAGATTTTAGTTGGATTGGTGTCTATAGTTCCCTCTTCTCCCTTGAAAGAATTAAATTCACTAGATGAGGTTCATGCCATTGATTTTGGACTTTATGCAAACACCCCTATTGGCAAGGCTTTTCCATTTAATGCACAACAACTGGTACTAAAATCTATCAATGAAAAAGCTATTAAAATTTAAAAAGTGGACTTGCACCCAACTAAGAAATCCTTCTCCATCCCCATTCGGGGTAGAAAAGAGTTTACATCCAATGTTCCTATTAGCCACATTGAGCCTTTTTTTTTGGAGGAAGATCATGATATTGCACCCCTAAATGGCCCTATTTTAGATTGTCTTAGTAAAGATGAAATAATACATGATTTCATCATGGTTTTAATTCCTACAACTTAAGATAAACCTTATATGGTAGAGGGTTAGACCATTCCTAATTGTGTCGGAGAACATTATGCTCAAGCATCTGATAGGGTTAATAAAAAGATATGTGAGGTTTCATCTCCTATCACCATTGAAAATGGTGGGGAAGGCTATGTTGTAGATTCTAATCCTACTAAGGGTACTTTTGTAGTTAATTCAAGTAATTCCAAGGAGAAAAGAAAACCAAAGAAGCATGAACATTTGATGTTGGATAATGGTAAAGTGATTAAAAAAAAAGAAAAAGAAATTTCTTACCAAATGATAACCCTAAACCATGCAAGGTGGCTAGGGTTAAAATGCCTGACAATTTCAAAGGTTTCCAATCCCCCATGGAAACTAATAAATAATATTCTCCATGGATTTTCTAAAACTTTCCTCTTGGAATGTGAGAGGTTTGGAATATTCTGATAGGAAGTATGTGGTTAAGAGATTCCTTAGATGGAACAAGGAAATTGACATCATTTTATTGCAAGAAGTGAAATATGTTGGGTTTGCATTAGATATTGCCCTTAAATGCATCTAGAAAGATGTTGTTTTAGTGTCTACCAACCATTTGAGAGGAAAAGGTGGCACATCCATCTTAATTGGCCCCAAATGGAGAAAGTGCATTGATAAAAGAGAGATCTCCCCTTTCAATAGAGCTACATGGGTCTCTTTTAAATCAAGAGAGTTTGAATTTGGAATTTTTCCTATTTATGCCCTTAATGAGTACATTGATAGAATCATCTTATAGAAATGGATCTCTAGCCTTCCCAACATCCCTTGGATTTTAGCAAGAGATTTTAACATGATAAAGAGGGCATAGGACAAAGTAGGAGGACTTAAATTGGAATGCAAGGGCAATGAAAAATACTTCTAGAATAGACTCATATCAAAGCTCAATCTAATTAACCCCCTAGTTCAACTCAAGAACCAATCCAAAGGGATCTGGTTCACATGGTCTAATTTCTAGAAAGGTGATAAAAGGATATACTCAAGACTGGATAGAATTTATTTTGATAAAAATGTCTTCAATTTCTCTAGACTGTTAGATAATAATCCTATTAAAGTTCTTCCCTTCTCTTTAACTAATCGTCACCCCATCCTTGTTGATATCATCAAAATGGGTTCCTCCTTTCCTAATCCTAGGGTATTTTTGCTAAACACTTCCCTCCTTGAGGACCATGAAGTGTAGGCTTCTATGAAGATCATTCATTGATACAAACCTTTCGTTTGTCAGCATGAAAACCATGTCTCTAGGTAGAATTAGACAGTAAGCTCTTGGTAGAATATATTTAAAGTTATTAGTAAAATGAAATCCAAAGATAGTAGAGCCCATGAATTGTCTCTACTTATCTCTCTTCTAGATGTGGAAGTTGCTTCTCAAGTCCTTTCCTCCAACCCTCGAGCTATGGAACTTGTCACTAAGGCCAAGCATGACCTTAGAGTTTTGTAGTCCAAAAAGATTCAAGGGGCTAGAATCAAAGAAAGAATCAACTGGCCTAAGATGGGAGATAGAGGCTCAAAAAGTTTCTTTAAGGTACTAAAAATCAAGGAGGCCAAGGATAAGATAGATTGTGTATATGAAAAATAGGATACCATTTGTTATCTAGAACACATATTGGATCCATTTTCTCAGTATTATAAAATTTTATTCTCTTTTGAAGATAGTGGTTGAAGAATTAAACAAGCTAGGGAAAAAAATTGCAATATTATTCCTAGGAAGTAGTTAGCTCAAGACTCATTACACCTTGGAGTCCCCATCTCTATCATTGAAATCAACTCTTCTATCTCACTTATAGGTAAGGAGAAGGACCATAGCCCATATAGTATTCCTATAGAATTCTTCCAATCTAATTTCTAATGGATTAGCTTAGTGTTGAAGGATGTTTTTGACTTTTTCTTGAAACAAGGGTCTTCGGGCCAAAATATTAATTCAAGGGTGATTAAGATGATTCATAAGGGAGGAGATAAAAAACTTATTAAGAATTAGACACCAATAAAACTACTTAATGTGGTTTATAAAATTCTATCCAAGATTATAGCCTAAATAGTTGAAAATATTCTTTCAAAGATTATCAACCCTACCCAAACAAGTTTTTTGAAAGGAAGATACATCCTTGAGAGTCTCATCACATGTTGGGAGACTTTGGAGTGGTCAAAAAACTCAAACCAAAATGTGGGGATGTTGCCGATAGACTATGAGAAGGAATATGATAGGGTGGAATGGGGATTTATTCTAATGATGATTGGTGCTCTTGGATTTCCTGCATCTTTCTCCTATATGGTTGAAACTCTTATGAAGGAGGCTAGAGCCACAATTTAGGTCAATAGGAATAGATCATTTTTTTATCTCTATCTAGATCAATTATAAAGGGTTTCCCTTTAGCTCCAACATTATTTTTTATTTCTACTAACTCCCTACACTATCTTCTCAGGGACCCCTCTCTCTCCCCTAGAGTTCAAGGGCCTTATCTCTCAAACAAGGAAGAGATCTCTATTTTTTAGTTTACAAATGATACAACTATTATTTTGATTTTAGAAGAAGATAATATGGAGCACTTGATAACCAGGTTAGAACTTTTTTTGTGTGCCTTGGGTAGTAAAATCTCCATGTCTAAATCATGCTTGTTAGGTTGGGACTTCTCTCCTCCTCTGTGGTGTGAGAAAGATGAAATTTCTTTGGGGGGGGGGGGGGGGGGGGTGGTATCATATTGTGAGATATCTAGGAATACCTTTTCCTATCAACCCTAATATCTATCAATGATATGTGGAATTGGATTAGAGATAAAATCACTAGTAAACTCAATAAGTGGAACTATTTTTACCTCTCCTTTATTGGAAGGATGCAAGTATGCCATAAAATTTTCTCTTCCTACTTAGTGTATTTCTCTTTGGCTTGGTTGTCTAATGTTAATCAGTTTGAGATTTTAAAAAATATTATTAGAGACTATCTTTGGTTAGATGGGAAAGGGGGTGAGAAAAATCATAAAGTTAGGTGGGATTGGTGCACAAAAGTAAAGAACTCAGTGGCTTGGGGCTAAAGGACCTTAGAAAAAGATGGATAGAATTGGAAATTAAATGGATTAAAAAAGTAGCCCAAGGGGAGGAGCCATGGAAAGTCCTCATAAGAAATAACCTAAGCATAGGACATGCTTGTGGTGTCAGATTCTAGGACAATCTAGATACTTTGAACTTGTTGGGATTGGAATCAAAAACTCTACTGGGAGGCTCTAATGTTTTCAAATCCTTATGGAAGAGTTGGACATATGTTAGACGAAAATTTGGAAAGTTTCAAAGATCATAGGAGGTTAATATATGGTGTAGAAAAGGATCCATCTAGTGGAACCTCAAAAGAAATTCCAAACCTCTAGCTCTGGTCCAGGGGTGCTCTGCTCAGAAAGGGGCCAGGGTAGGTATCTGTACATTTGATGATATTCTTTAGGATGGAATGTTGATTCAATGGGATGAAGTTAGAGACAAATATCTTATTCCTTCTTTCCATTGGAGAATTTAATTCCTTGTTAAGAAATCCCTTGAGCTTGTCATATGCTACCTCACCCACCTCATTAAGGAGTTCTCATTGATAGAGGGAGTTCTCATGGATGTGAATCAAAATGAAACTAAGGATATTATCCTTACTTCTATTTTTCTCTAAAAGTTTCTTTATATTGTGGCATGTTGTGTTGCCATCAATGCCATAGAGGGAGATTGTTGAAAAAATTTATTCAATTGTATGTTGTCTTTGATGTTACACAAAATGTCAAGGAGGGAGAGTTTGCTATCATATCACAGAAATTTCTATACAAATTTTCTTTGATATGACAACAAACTCTCCCTCTTTGAAATCTCATTCCAAAGATAATAATCAATGTAGTTTTCCATGTGCATGATGTACTGATTCATATGAAATATTCTCTAAAAATACTACATCAACTTGACTACTCTTCAAAGTGCTTGGTTGATACATCACTAAAGTTTGTTTAGTGAGCTTTGGATAGGGGAATAACCCCTAGGATACATCTTAGATACAAAAATGCATCCTTCGATAATGGCTTGGTGAATATGTTTTCATTTTGTTCCTTTATATTTATATATTCCAATCTAACCTATTTGTCTTGTACTAATTATCTTAGAAAATGATACTTTATTGCAATGTGCTTTGTTTTGGTATACACCACTAGATTCCTAGATATGTTAATTACATAGGTGTTATCATAGAAGATAACTATTGGATCCTTGATTTCTTCCTTCATATCTAACAATAGTTGTTTAAGCTAGATAATGTTGGAGAAATTAATTATTGCTACAACATATTCTTCCTGTTTTGTAGACTAAGAGATGCAACTATGTTTCTTGCTTGTCCAAGACACTAGCCTCTTTCCAAGAAAGAATGCTCCACCACAAGTGGTTTTCTTGTCATCAATATTTCATACCCAATCAGCATCAGTGAAGGCTTTCAATTCAAAGTTTCCTCCTTTCTTATACCACAAACCATAATCTTTAGTACCTTTCAGATACCTCATAATTCTTTTTATTTCCATCATATGATTTTCCTTTAGATTAGTAGAAAATTTTGCCACCATACCAACTACTAATGCAATATTAGGTCTTGTGTGCACCACTTACTAAAGTTTCCCAATCATTTATCTATATGTATTCTGATCTACCTCTTTTGAATCATCATTTTTGGAAATCGTATGTCTTGTAGACATAGGTTTTCCAACTAGTGTAGAATCCTCCATTCCAAATTTCTTCAATATCTCCTTGATGTACTTTGATTAAATAATGTAGACACCATATTTCTTTTATTGAATTTTTAAGCCAACAAAGAATTTAATGTCAATGTTTGGAGGGATTAAATTATTTTCTGTCTTAAAAATTCAATAGAAAATAGATGATATCTACATTACTTAATCAAAGTACATCAAGGAGATATTGAAGAAATTTGGAATGGAGGATTCTAGACTAGTTGGAAAACCTATGTATATAGGACATAAGATTTTTAAAAATGATGTTTCAACCAAATAGGTAGATTAGACTACATATAGATCAATGATTAGAAAACTTCATTATGTGGTACACACAAGATCTGATATTGCATTAGTAGTTGGTATGGTGGCAAGACTTTTTGCTAATCCAAATGAAAACCATATGATGGCAACAAAAATAATTATGAGTTATCTAAAAGGTACTAAAGATTAAGGTTTTTTGTATAAGAAAGAAGGAAACTTTGAATTGAAAGACTTCACTAATGTTGATTGGGTAGGAAGTATTGATGATAGGAAAAGAACTAGTGGTGGAACATTATTTCTTGGAAAGAGGCTAGTGTATTGTACAAGCAAGAGACATAATTGCATCTCTTAGTCTACAACAAAAGTAGAATATTATGTAGCAGCAATTAATTGTTCCAAGATCATTTGGTTCAAACAACTATTGTCAAATATGAAGGAAGAAATCAAGGACCAAATAGTTATCTTTTGTTATAACACTAGTGCAATTAACATATCCAAGAATCTAGTGATGCATACTAAAACAACGAACATTGCAATAAAGTATCATTTTGTGAGGGATTTAGTGCAAGAAAAAGAGGTTAGATTGGAATACGTGAATACAAAGAAAAAAATTGCAAATATATTCACGAAGACATTACCTAAGGATGCATTTTTGTATCTAAGAGGTAAGATATGGGCCATTCCCCTATCTAAAGCTCACTAAATAAATCTTTGTGATGCATACACCAAGAATTTTGAAGATCAATCAAGTTGATGTAGTATTGTTAGAGAAGATTGCATATGAATCAGTACATTAGGTACATGGAAAATAGATTGATTGTTGTCTTTGGCATGAGATGTCAAAGAGGGAGAGTTTTTTGTCATATCAGAGAAATTTTGTATATAAATTTCTCTGATATGATAGAAAATTCTCCCTCCTTGACATTTTGTGTAACATTAAAGGCATCATATAATTGAATAATTTTTTTCAACAATCTCCCTCTTTCGCATTGATGGAAACACAATATGTCATAATATAAAGAATTTTTTAGAGAAAAATAGAAGAAAGGATAATATCCTTAGTTTCATTCTGATTCTCATCCATGAGAACTCCATCTCCCTCTGACATCAATCTCTCTCTCTGGAATGATTTTCTCTAATAGAAATCTCCCCCTCTAACTTATTGATCTCTTCTTATGCAAAATGAACTTGTTGATACAAAATTTCTATGATATGAAAGAAAACTTATTTTCCACAATTTGGTCCACAAACAAAAGCTCAATAGGTGCCATATACTTTCTCTTTTGCATATGAAGAGATCAATAAGTGAGAGGGAGAAATTTTAGTTAGAGAAAATCATTCTAGAGGGATAGATTTATGTTAGAGGGAGTTCTCATGCATGAGAATTAGAATGAAACTAAGGATATTATCCTTGCTTCTATTTTTATCTAATTTTTTTTTAATATTATGGCATTTTGTATTGTCATCAATGCCAAGGAGGGGGATTTTTGAAAAAAATTATTCAATTATATGTTGCCCTTGATGTTACACAAAATTTCAAGCATTTACCAAGAAATCAGTGATAGTCGAGCTCACTCAGGCATTGAAGGAAGTTTCCTATGTATGTCGAGTATTCAGTTATAACCAATTTTAGTTGGTTAACAAAGGAAAGTCAGCATGAAGTCAGTATTGACTAAGCTACATCGCTTAACATTAGAAATCTTGTTCTAACTAGTTGGGTTACTTAACAAAGGGATCCTCTATGTTGACTGAGTACTCAATTCTGTATTAGCCAACTGTCAACATATTTAGTCTGATAAATTTATTTGTTAATACAAGGTGACTTAAAGGATGAAAAATGTTTCCAACATGAATAAGCATAATGTGTCCCTAGGGATCCTAGCACCCTTAGGGACATATGTCATCATTAAATGTGTTGAAATGGGTTCTAGGATATCCTATGACCCCTTTCCACACATATGAACAAGAGCAATGTGTCCCTAGAGGTCCTAGAACACCAAGGGACACACATCATTATCAAATGTATTTAAAGGGGTAATAAGTTATTTTATAACACCTTTTGACACATATGAACAAACATAATGTATCACTAAGGGTCTTAGACTGCTAGTGACACATTTCATCATTAAATACGTCAAAAGGGGTCATAGGTTATCCTACAATCCCTTTTGACCCATATGAACAAGTATAATGTGTCCCTAGGGATCCTAAGACACCTAGGGACACATGTCATCATAAAATTTGTCAAAAATGGTCATAGGTTATCCTCTAACCCCTTTCAAAAAATATGAACTAGAAAAATGTATCCCTAAGGGTATTAGGACCATTTGGGACACATTTCCTCATCAAATTTATCGAAAGGAATCATAGGTTTTCCTATGACCTCTTTCAACCCATATGAACAAGAATAATGTGTCATTAGGGGGGGGGGGGGGGCGCTAGGAACACATGTCATCATCAAATGTGTCAAAAGGGGTCATAGGTTATCCTATGACCCCTTTTGACATACATGAACAAGTAAAATGTGTTCCTAGGAGTCCTAGGACCCCAACAGAGATATGCCATCATCAAATGTATCAAAAGGAGTCATAAGTTATCCTATGACCATGTTTAACCCATATGAATAAGCACAATATGTTGCTAGAGGTCCTAGGACCTCTAGGGATACATGTCATTATCAAATATGTTGAAAGGGGTCATAGGTTATCCTATGATCCCTTTTGACACATATGAATAAGCACAATTAGTCCCTAGGTGTCCTAGGAACCCTAGGGACACATGTCATCATCAAATATGTTGAAAGAGATCATCGTTTATCCTATGGCCCCTTTCCACATATATGAACAAGTATAATGTGTTCCTAGGGGTCTTAAGGGACACATATTGTCATCAAATATATCAAAAGGGATCATAGTTATCCTCTAACCCCTTTCAACCCATATGAACAAGTGTAATATGTCCCTAGGTATCCTAAGAACCCCAGTGACACATTTTATTATCAAATGTGTCAAAAGACATCATAGGTTATCCTATGACCCCTTTTGATACATATGAACAAGTGCAATGTGTCCCTAGGGGTCCTAGGACCCCTAAGGATACATGTCATCATCAAATGTATCAAAAGAGGTCATAGGTTATCCCATGAACCCTTTCAACACATATGAACAAACACAATGCGTCCCTAGGTGTCCTACAACCCCTAGGAACACATGTCACTATTAAATGTGTTGAAAGGGCTCAAATATTATCCTATGACCCCTTTCAACACATTTGAATACACATAATGTGTCCCAAGGGGTCCTAGGACCCCTAAAGACACATGTCATCATAACATGTGTCGAAAGGGGTCACAAGTTATCATATGACCCCTTTTGACACATATGGGCGAGGGCAATGTATTCTTAGGGGTCCTAGGACCCCTAGAGATACATTGCACATGTTCAAATGTGTCAAAAGGGGTCACATGTTATCCTATGACCCCTTTCAACACATATGAACATGTGTAATATGTCCCTATGAACCTATGACCCCTTTTGACAAATTTGAACATGTGTAATGTGTCCCTCAGGATACATATCTTCATCAAATGTGTCAAAAGGAGTCACCCTTTCAAGATATATGAACGAGTCCAATGTGTCCCTAAGTGTCCTAGGAGACTGAGGGGCACATATAATCATCAAATATGGTTAAAGGGGTCATAGATTATCCTATGAACCCTTTAAACACATAGGAACAAGCACAATGTGTCCCTAGGGGTCCTAGGACCCCTAGGGACACATATCATTATAAAAGGTGGTGTAGATTACCCTATGAAACCTTTCAACACATATGGACAAGCATAATGTGTCCCTAGGGACACATTGTGTGTGTTCATATGTGGAAAACTAGGGAGACATTGTGTTTGCTCATATGTGTTGAAAGGGGTCATATATTATCCTATTACACCTTTTGACACATAGGAACAAGTGTAATGTGTCCCTAGGGGTCCTAAGCTATCTAAATTTAAAATTTGTGTCAACAAAAAAATGGAGAGAATTACCATTATTGGAAAGAATCTTTTCAATACTCTCAATAGAATTGGAAAAAATAATAGAGAAAAGGAAAAGACATATACTCTTAGAGTTATTAAAACTTCCTTTTTAAGTCATTATTTGAGAAAAGTGAGATTTATTAGAAAAACTTGTGTTGACTTGAACATAAGTCATAGATCTTTTAGTAGAGAACTTGAAAGAAGAAAGAGACTTGATGATATTCTTCAAAATGATACATGGGAATATTGTGGGATTTTTACATGTTATGATAAGAAACTAACTAAGGGTGTGAAGGAACAAATTGGATAATTTTGGGACTCTAGGTCAAGAGTGTCACCAAATGTGAAGAATGTTTTGAAGTTGAGAATTGGCAATAAAGTTTGTACCCCGCATCCAAAAAATTATTTGGAGGCAAGTCAAAAAAATTTGTTCAAATAGTTTTGTGAGACTAATTCAACATTTCATATATCATAAAGGGATTTAAAATCAATAAATCCATTTTATTGTGTGCCACTTAAGATTCAAAATGCACATTGTTGCAAATATCATGTGGATTTTTCTATGCACCATGAAGTATTACACTTCATCCATTCTACTTTGGATACTAATGAAATGCTGGAAATATTTAGTGAGTTTTTCCATCCAAAATCACCAAGATAATTAATAAATCAATTCTTTTGTCTAAGAGATAATGGTTATTTCTTTTATAGCAATGACTACTAAAATGAGAAGTGCTCACAATGTGGTAGCTTATCAAAAAAATTGACATGTTTCCATGAGGGGTGAGAAGAAGATATTGGAAACATGATAGTTTCAAAGAAGGTTTATGAAAAAATGAAATACATATTGAAGAATGGAGGCAAAGGCTCTAGATGTGATTTGGTTGCAACACAAATGTGTGTGTTTGATTCTATTTCTTATTTCAAGGAAAATATTTTTTACTAGTATACAAGACATAGTCATAGGTTTTAGTGGTTGGATCAATAATTTAGAATGTGCAAGGACACTTTACCCATTGGAACTATTATATAAGTTTTTGATTTTGTAGAGAACTATACATTACAACCCCTAAATGAAACACAATCTCAATATTGAAAATACATTGAGATTGCTATTTTTGTCCACATAACATATAGACACTCCCCTTATAGTGCAAAAGATAACCGAAAGATAATCAGAGAGTACCACTTTTATATGAGCAATGATAGATCTCACTCTCATGAGTTTTTCCAACATTATTTCAAGAACTATTTTGAGTTCTTGCAATAACATGATATTTCTATGGATAGACATCGCATTTGGTCAGATAATTGCACAGGTCAATTCAAGAATGCTCACAATTTTTATTAATTGTGTAGACTGCATGTAAAGATCAGTGTACCTCATATTTGGAGCTTTTTTGATTTTGGACATGGGAAAGGGGAGAATGATAGAGAGGGGGCATGTGCATAGAGAGCTCTAGTCAAGGAAAAAATGAGGATTTCACCAGTAGAACTTCTTGATGCTCATACCATAGTTGATTGGTGTATGTCTACATTACCATAGGGGGGACTCTTGATTCAGTAGTGTGCAAGTTCTTTTGGTTGGTTTAGGAGAGCTCCTTAGGTGATAGATTTTATTGTGCTATAGTGAGAGATTCTTCAAATATGCATCCATTCCACAACTCTAATTGTAGTACATGGACCATTTGGACATGACAACTAACTTTCTTTTGCCCTAATTATTTTTGGTGTTATTGGGATCACTCTGATTAGAGTGAGTAGGTGGACACATGGGATTCACATTATCTCACTCCATTATCTCATATACCCTCTATCAAAAATGATGACTAGTGTAGGAGAAATCACATAAAATGAAGAATATCACAAGTCCAAAGAACCTATAGGATAGGTTTGTTTTAAAATCTAAGCATTTGGACCTACTTGTAAGGCCTAGTTTCAAGATTGGCATAATTATAAGCCCTTGGTTAACTATGGTCAACCATTGTAAAATTGATTAAAATACTAGGATATTTAATGTTTTCATGTTTTTGGCATGTTTTGATCCTAGTTAGATCATTTAGTTAAGGTTGGAACATATTTTGTTCACAATTTGCAAAAGTTGCATAAAATGCAAGAATTGCTCAAAAGTTGTCAAGCAACTTTTAAGAAAAAAATTTTGAAACTTGTATTTTGATTCCCAACAACCAAAAATCTTTTGAAATTATGTTATGACTATTGGGTAATCCTACATAAGCCTTTTCAGGTGGGTGTACCTAGGTACAATCATGTAATTTTGTATTCAAATTATTAAAAATAACTCATATTTCCTGCTAGATTAATGTTGTAGCAATGTGTTTAGAATTGTATGGATAGACCAAGGTATCTAACCTAAATTTTTAGAAATGTGGATGAATAATCTTTCCAATCCACTTGGGTTTAGGTTGTGATCTATCTCCTAACTCAAAATATCTATATTTTTGTAAAAGTTGTTCAAAAATCTTCTCATACCTAGGGTTTCACAAATAATTTGCAAAATCTCAAGATTTCACCATGGAAATTTGATAGCCTCTGGTGAAACTCAAGTGTGGATTATTTAATTTAAAATTTTCTTGGTCTCATACTTGTATGTGCAAGTGGGCAATAGAAATCTGATGCCCTAGGCATGTAAGATCCATGTTCATGCTTATAACTCTAGTCAACATCTACCATAACTCACTCCAAAAGTGACACTAGGCCTTGAAATCAGGTTTGGTATCTTTCTATGCTTACCCATTCATGTTACAATAATTTCTTTGAAGTTTGGGCCTTTTTAAAGTGTATCTCCTTTGTATTTAGAGACATAATAGGGCTAATTGCCTAGGGAAGAAATTGGGAAAACCCTACTTTATTTGTATCTTACCATCCTGATGTTTGGGTATGTTGAGTAAAACCCAAAATTTTACTTGAATATGTGATTTAACCATAGGTTTATGTGGATATATTTGAAGTTAAGTTATATTTTCATGAAAAAGGGCTACAAGCCTAATATGGTGGATTTGTGAAGCAACCATATAACAAATGTTGCATAGTCTAGTTTTAACTATCATTCAACCTTATTTTAGACCTAAATAGACTACAATTACATCCTTGAGTCTCCCCCAGTCTTATTTTGCATTTTGCAAAGTCTTGTGTCAAAAGTTGTCAATTTGTGCATTTTGGGAAATTTGGGATAAGTTATCTAGATTAAAGGATCTTCCTTGTGATTAGGATTTCCTTGTATAAGGGGGTTGGTTTTGATAACCTAACATCCTAATTGTGAACTTTTTATTGGTTTTGAAGAACATTTAGGTAGGATAAAGGACACTTTTATCTGGCATATCTTTAATGAAGGGGATCTAGGGACTAGTTACTCACCAAAGGAACTATTTCACTAGGCTCCATTGCATCAAATGGTATTCAAGCCACATCTCTTACTAAAGAAGAAGAAATACCTATAAGTGTAACCAGTGTTGAACTTGAAAAAATCACAAGAGAACAAAGGGCAACTAATGATGCTCTAGAAAAGAGGTTGAAGGAACTTGAAAGCAAGTTGGATAAGAACAAGAAGGCACAATCTAAACATGAAAAGAATTATGAGGCTAAAGATATTGATGAAGATGATGAAGTTCCTACAAAATAGATACCTCTCTTAAATGTTGTCAAGTCCATGGAGAAGAAAACCATAGAGGGGAAGTTGGAATTTCCAACTTTCAATGGCAAGATGAATGTTGATGTGGCCTTCGGTTGGATTGAGGCCCTAACTAGCTTCTTTGAATGTGATGGCATTCTAGAGAAATAAAGAGAAAAAAATGGAAAAGTCCAAGTTTAAGGGAGTATCCCTAACTTGGTGGAACTTCATTTAGGCGAAAGAAAGGAAGAAGTGTGACTTCTTTTTGTGATAGAATGGTGGCACTAGTCAGAGAAACCTATGTTGTTGAATACTATGGGGTACAACTCCATAGGAGGAAGTAGAGTTTGAAACAAAAGGATATAGATGTTAGTTCCTATATAGAAGAGTTCCTATAGTTGTGTTTGAAGACGAACACTAAGGAGGATGATGAAGGAAACCTTGAAAGGTAATGAATGGCCTCAAGGTACCCATCCAAGAGGAGCTTAGCCTTCACACTTCCACTTCTATGAATAAGTGCTATTAGTTATCCAACAAAGTAGAAGATAAATGGAAGAGGGGGTTGGACCAAAACAAAGGGAAGGAGAATAACAATAACAAGACTTCAAGGGAAAAAACAACTCTCAATACCCTATCTTGGTACTCCCTAATTTCAACAAAGTCTTCACTATTAAGACTGATGCAAGTAACTTGGCCATGGTTTAGTCCTAATCCAAGAGGAAAAACCAATAGTATTCTTCTCCAAAAAACTAAATGAAGAAAATAAGAAGTATTACACATATGACCTAGAGTTGTATACCATGGTAAAAGCACTAAAGAAATGGAGACACTACTTAATCCCTAAGGAATTTATAGTTTATACTGATAATCATGCATTGAGTTTTTTGAATTCTCAGGAAAAATTATTAGTTACGAATCTCAAATGGATGGAGAAACTACAAGCATACACTTTTAGTATCAAACATAAGAAGGGTGTGACAAAAAAAGTGGTTGATGCCCTTAGTAGAAGAGTGGGATTAGTGGAAGAAGTTCAACTCTAGAGTGTGGGCATAGATTCATTAAATCATTTGTATGCATGCGATCCAAATTTTGGAGAAGCATTTGAATTATGCACAAAAATGGTGGACAAGTACCACATTGATTTTTTTGAATATTTGATTCAGAATGGACTCCTATTTAAAGGAGCTCAACTATGCATTCCTATGTATTCTATGAGGAAAAACATTATAAGAGAGAAGCATTGTGGTGGCTTAGGTGGTCACTTTGGAATAGACAAGACAATAGACATGGTAAAGAGAAGTTACTTTTGGAAAAAGATGAGAAATGATGTTAAGAGATTGATTAAAACATGTACCATTTGCCAACAAGCGAAAGGAGTATCTAGAAATTAGGGATTGTATCAACCTTTCCCAATTACCACAAGGCCTTGAGAATCCATTTCAATGGACTTTATAATGGGTCTTCCTAGAACCAAACAAGGATTTGACAGTGTGTTTGTCATAGTGGACAGATTCAACAAGATGGCCCACTTTGTACCATGCAAAAGCACTAATGATGCATCCCAAAATGCACATCTTTTCTTTAAAGAAGTAGTTAGAATCCATGACCTACCCCAAACCATTGTATTAGATAGAGATGTAAAGTTTCAAGTGAATTTTTAGAGGACTCTTTTCAAAAAGTTGGGAACTAATCTGACCTATAGCTTTTCCTATCACCCACAAACTAATGGGTAGACTGAAGTGCTGTATAGGTCACTAGGAAACCTCCTAAGATGCCTTACCAAACTGCATGCTCAAAGTTGGGTTTTTCTCTTACCTCAAGAAAATTTTTCCTTCAATGACTCCATGAATAGGTCTATTGGAAAAAATCCTTTCCAAATAGTCTATGGCCTTCATCCCAAAGGTCCTTTAGACTTAGTTGAGTTACCATCTAAGTTCAAGGTTAGTGCACAAGGGGAGAAACTTGTACATATCATCACCAAGGTGCAACATGAAGTGAAAGAATTACTACCAAAATTTACCATGAAGTACAAAGAATAAGTAGACAAGAAAAGAAGGGAAGTCCATTTCAAAGTTGGAGACAAGGTATGGCCATTCATGAGAAAAGAGAGACTACCTAAGGGTAGGTATACAAAACCTCATATGAAGAAGGTTGGGCCATGCTCCATACTCAAAAAAATGGGTGAGAATGCCTATGAGATATCTCTTCCCCCTACCTTGTAGATCTCTTAAATTTTCAATGTTGCAGACCTCACTCCTTATAAAGGTTTGACAAGTTCAACAAGAGAATAGGGTCAACAAACTAAAATGGATGAAGATTATGTTACTAACCTCCCTTAAAGAAAACTAGTTGATTTGGAGGTGTGAGCATGAAATATGGCCTCTCAATCCACACAAACTTCAATATGATCCTTATTTGTGAATTGTCACACCGAAATGAACACGAGGTCATTCATTTGATATGCATACACAAGGAGATATATTGCCTTCTAACTAGATGGGGGTAACCATGTGCTCTTAGAATTAAGAGTCTAATAACCATAGACCACTACTAGTATGAAGGATTTAAATGAGGGAGATGAATAAAAATGCATTTAATCTAGATGACATAAATGTTAGTCTAAGAGCACGATAAACAAGTAAGCTAGAATGTATGCAATTAGTCTAGATATTAAGCATGTAAATATGATGTAAGTATGAATATGATCAATCTAGTAATTCTGATAGCATTTCATTACTTATATCTCCTCCTTTCTTCCCAAGAGAGCCTTGCATTTATATATTTTGGCAAGATCCTAGGGTGAATTTGAGTCCAACCATGGTGAGGTTGGGGGTTGATTATTTAATTCTTGGTGGAGATCCCACTAGAATAAACAATCCAAAGTGGAGATCTCACTAAGAATAAACAATCCAAAGTGGAGATCCCACTAAGAATAAACAATCTAAAGTGGAGATCCCACTTAGAATTAACTAAGTCTATCCTTGGACCCCATAAATAATATAATATTAATTTATGGATAGAGGGTCCCCTCTTAATATAAAATTTATTTCAAGGATAATGACTCATTTATGTTTATTTTTAAATTAATATAAATGTGTCGCAATTGAATGGGTTCAAATTTATTGATTTGTTTGATTTGTTTGAACCTATTCCTTAGAATGCAATTCTACATTTAGTGTGACCAATTTTGCATGATTACATTTTCCCCTCTTTGAATTTATGTGTGAGCAGTGCATTGATTCAAAGATAGTATGAATCTGAAGCATAGGGAGAGAACTAAGATTGATTTTAGATTTGAGGATCAATTGATGATATTTTTCAGGGTTATCTCTAGAATGAAGCTTGACCCTCCAAAATCCAAATAGAACATTTGAATATCAGTCTGATAAAACAAGGATTTATTGATTCAAAGGATTGTCCCTAGAATGAGGCTTAGTCCTAAAGAATTAGGGTTTGATTGCCCCAATACCTGCTTGATTCAAAGATTGATAATGATTTACACGATTGTCCCTAGAATGAGGCTTAATCCTTAGGAATTAGGGTTAGATTTACCCAATACCTTCTCGATGAGCAATGATTTGAATGAGATTTGCATAATTATCTCTAGAACAAATCTTAATTCTCTAGAATCTAAATAGAACACCCAAACGTTGGTTCAAAAATAGATAACAATTTCATGTCATAAGTCATAGAATTATCCCCAGAATGAGGCTTAATCCTGAAGATTCTAAGTAGAACAATCAAATACCTATCCATCAAAATTGTGACAAGAACTATTATAGGATCAATTAAGTAAATATCAGATGATGCCAGATAGGGGAAACAAGGATGCCTTGAGTATTGAAATGCCCCTAGCGGTTTAGAGCATTATATTCATATTTGAAATTGTGTTTGAGAGATTAAATTGAAATTCAATGATGTAATCATCCTACCCCCTATTGGGAGAAAATTCAAAAGATGACACCTCAAAAATAAGGTGATTCAGATTGAATTGGAGGTCTTAGTTGACCATAGTTGACCAAATTGACTAGAGTTGAATTTTTCTAAGAATTTGGTAAAAGTTTGAGCAATGTTTTTTTGGCAAGATTCCAAGATCTGCATAGTATTAGTAAAATTTATTACACAGTCGTTCGATCGTGTCGGTCCCAAAAATTTAAAGTGTGATTTTGAGTAGTTTACATGTGTCAAATGTTGGATTTCATCTCAAAAATGGATTTAGAGCCATCAAGTCAAAGCCCTCTCAAATTGAAAGATGGAAGTTAAGTAGTACTTCATGTTGTATATGAATGCAAAGCTAGAACAAAATTCAACTTAAGCTACATGCAAGGCCTAGGACTAGTTATTGGACCCGCAAGACTTTTGTCATCACAGAGCTTTTAGTTATACCCATACATGTCCTACAACTTGCACTAACATTGTAATCATGAAAATATGAATATGACATGTGTCTATTTTTTTGGGATTAAATGTAAGAATTCAAGGCACAAGAAGCTAGAATAACTAGAACATTTGTCTATTTTAATGTAGTAAGAAAACACAAGCATCAAAGCATAAACATTAGGATGAATAGAATGTTTCTTGCACATAGATACACTAGGCATGCAAGAGATCCTTCTTATGTTAAGTAATCAATAAGCATTTTTTCTGCAATGACCCTTGCATTTGTGACTTGAGATAGAAGTATGTTAAGCATGCTCACAATAACCCATACAGTCACTTAACATGATGAGTAGCATTATTTTACTATAGCATAGAGAATTCACTCAAACAAGCAAGGAGAAGTACAACCCTACTAAAGTTTTCATATAAAATGAGTGGAGGCACACACAACCATCCAACATGAGATAGAGGCTCTTACAACAGACAGTCCTTTTATATGTGTTCTTCATAACTTTGGAACTAAACTAATAAGCAACAAGAAAAGAAGAGATCATGCCCCCAGTCCTTGCATCTTTAGTCAGAAGAGACATCTTCAAGTCACTCAAGGGAGATGATAAATATAAAACCCACACCCAAAGAAAAGCTCAACATTTCTCAAAAGACATTATCATTTTTTTAGTTCAAGTTTGGTGGATTGATATTACACATCAGTATTTGGAACCAAATGGATGAGAAATCTCTTTAATAGGAGGACGATAGTAGGTAGATGTAGTTGTAGAATAATTGTGACTGAAGTTAAAGAGACTAGGTGACAGTAGATAGACATAGCTAGAACAACTAGCAATTGACACAAATGAGGTATTCTTAGAGAAGATTCAAAATAATAGATCAAGTAACAATAGGAAGAAAAACTTAGAACAACTAGTGACTAAAGTGAAGAAGATTTTCTGCAAATGATAAGGTTTTTCTCCCAAGATAGGAATAGATTCAATCCATAGGATCTATGAGTAGAGTCTCAAATATAACTAAGAGTGTGGTACTATTTTACAATTGGTGTTAAACATTTTTGTTATCTAAATAGTGTATCATGTAATTCAAGCATCACATGGTGCTGATTGAAAACATGTTTATTTAGGCTTTTAGATTTTGCAAATGTTTTTGGTATTTTGAGAATATATGAATGTTTTTGGAGTTTTCAAAGTTTATAAATGCTTTTGAGATTTTTAAAGTTTATTAAGGTTTTTGAGATTTTCAAAGTTTATAAATGTTTTTGAGATTTTCAAAGCTTATAATTTTTTTTGAGGTTTTTAGATTTTGAAATGTAAGTATTCCAAAAGAATGGACATGTCAAGAGATTTGTTCAGAACCAAGTTCTCTTCTTTCTTTCATTGATCAAGACCAAAGGGTTAAATGAATAGGATAGTAGAGTTTTCATGGAGTTTATGAGTAAATGACATGAGAGATAAGAAAGATCATGATAGGATGTCATGGATAGAAGAATTATGCACAACACCTATTTTCCAGGTTTTCATCATGGTACTTATCCAAGGTCCCACAAGAAGTGATTTTCACCATAGGATAGATTTATTTATCTTTACTTTTGCACCAGGGTGCCACAAGAAGTGGTTTTTACCAAGACACTTTTTTTTTTTTTTGTAGCTCAAGATCTTTTCAAATTAGATAGTGCTCCTATAAGAAAGATAAGTCATGATAAGCCAAGGCCATAGCAAGATACACTCAAGGATGCTGATAAGGTAATGGAAGGGAGATGATAGGAGAATGAGAGGTAGATGTAAGATAAGGCTATTGGTTTTGGAAGACAAAAATGAGCATGGATAGCAAGTAAGCATAATATTTAGAGGATCTCATGAGAGTGGATGAGATATTGGGAAAGATCAACATTGAAACACACCTTGAAGGGTGATGGAATGAATGAGTAGATATGGATGAGATAGTTTGAATTTTATGCATATGAGGTAGTAGAGTTATTTTGGAGGAAGGTGGAGTGGAAGGTTTTGAAACCTTTTTAGGAAGATATTGGTAAAATGATGGAGTGGAAGCCTCCAAAATCTTGAATGTCAACTTTTATTTGTTTTCAATATTCAAGTCCTTCAAAAGAGACTTGGGAATCCACATAGCTTTTGATTTTTCATTAGATGCTTTTGAACACATTTTTCAGTAACAGATTTAGGAACCCATACTTTCTTTGGTTGAGCTCTTTGAATAATGGGCCTTTGTGGCCTCTTTTGTGTATTTTCCTTCTTAACATTCACATGTTGATTAGAGGAGACATAGCAAACCTTTGAAGATGGATTCATGCACTTGTGTTTGAGTTGATCATCCAAATTGAGTCCAAAAGATGTGGGACTTGTGGGTGGAGAAGGTTGATATGACTGGGTGAGATGGAAGGATGAATGTAAAGAACTCAAGGGTTTGTATCTTTTTTATCTTGAGATAGGGTAGGAGGAACATGTAATGAGCTAAGAGTGGAAGTAGGAGATAGAGGAACATAAGGTCCCAATATAGACAAAAGACTTGAGGGTTTTATCTTAGATGGATAAAGACCAAAGATAGATTTAGAAGATGTGAATGGATAGTGAGTAGGAATATCAACATCTTTAGAGTGAGAAACATGACCAAGGCTAGCATTAGACTCACAAGTAACTTTTATAGGCACAAAACTCTTGATAGGAGTATTTAAATTTTGAGCATAATTTTGAAGTGAATGTGATGAGGTAGAACAAGAGGGTAAGGGAACACTTTCCTCTTCAAATGAATTTTAGGTAGCATATGAAAATTATCCTTCTCTTGGTCTATAATAATCTCCTTAGGGATGGTGGAAGGAATATCTTGATATTTCTTAGTAGAAGTACATGACATGGGAGATGGAGGGCCATGTGGCTCTTGAGATGGAGCTACAGGATCTTGGAAGATTTGAAAGGGAATGAAGGACTCTTGGTCTTGATCAAGACTTGTTTCTTCATCATTTAGGTAGTCCTCTTGATATGAAACCACTTTTGAGGATGAGGAAGTATCTAAATCTATAGTGAAATCTATTTCTAGATTCTGTATAATATGATCTTGAAGTTTAGAGGGAAAATTAATTGGAGTACACTTCATAGGCATAGTAGTGCATGAAGATGTATGAGTTGTGAAGGTAGTGAAAAGACTTGCATCCCAATCTTTCTTGGCTTGAGTTTCTTTTAAAGGAAGTCCTTGAGGGTGTACATAGTCAATAGAGGAAGTAGCGAGTTCTTTTTTTGGTGAATATGTGTTGGAAAGATTAGACACTTTAGAAGGTGATTGTATGCTGGAAGAAGTAAAAGTCACATTTAAACCATTACTAGAATTATTTTCATCATCTTGATCTTTCTTGACAGTAGAATATTTAGTACATGAGAGCTCATATTTTTGAATTATGCCATTATCAAAGAGATCTTGGATCTTTCTTTTCAGCTCTTTACAATGTGAAGTTTTTTGTAAATTATGTCTATGATAGGTACAATAGTTACTCATAAAGGAAACTCCTACCAAAGTGACCTTAGGTAAAACAATAAGTTTTTCTTCAAGGATTTCTTCCAAGGTCAATTCATAAGATTTTCTCAAAGGTGTGGAATCATGCTTTGGTTTAAATTCCCAATGTTTGTTTTCAAAAATCCCTTTATATTTCTTGGGTGTTGTTGCACTATTTTCCAAGGGATTTGTCTTAACATCATAAGAAGTTGATGGCTCCTTGTCACTAGAGGAACTAGAATAACCTCACAAGGAGAATGTTCTCAATGATGTGTCTTCTTCTTTTAGTCTCTAAAGTTGGGTGCTTATTGTTTCAATTTGCTCCTTCATATTTGCAATTAGTATCACTTCTTCCTTACTAGGAATGTTAGATTGAGTGTACTCATTGCTATCCATTGTGACATCCTATGTTTCAAGTAGTGATAGCCAAATTTTAGAAGATAAGCCCACTATTGATAAAGGAATGGTGTAATGTATCGAGTCAAATACCAGATTTGGATCAAGTTTTGATGAGAGAGCTCAAAATAGCTCACTATTTTTGGAAAAAAAAACCCAAAAGATTCATGCAAGGAAATGACATCAGGGTGAGTAAATGTAGTTAACTAGGCAAGGAAATACCTCTAATAGACCAATTTTAACAATTTTGACAAATTCTAAGAAAAAGTCCATACAAGGATTCATACAAAGCCATACGAGAAACTATAAAGAACCAAGTGAGATTTAATAGAAACATTTTTTAAGGTGGTTTTTTGTGTGAGGATTCACAGTGAACTAGGTGAGGAAGCACAAACTAGGTAGACAGAGTACTGATAGATGGTTTTGGATTGATTAGGTATATTCTTGCATGAGGAAGTGTGGGTAATGACATGAGAATGTGCAGAAAAGGCATTTCCTTGTGCAAGATTATATAGAACAACAAGCAAGTTTTTGAGTAACTTGCTAGATTTGGACTTGGTGTAGAGATTTTGATGACTTTGGTAGATTTCTAATGAATTTATGATAGTTCTCAATCAGATTTGAACATTGTTTTCAAACTTTTTGGATAACATGTAAGATTATAGAAAAACATTTGATTTTCATGCAAGGGATACAAGTAGTTGTTGTAAATAGTCTAGCCAAGGACAAAGCAACTTAGAAGGATGAAGAGGGTCTTTAGCTTTTGGTTTGAATGATTTGAATAGTTTAAGACTCAATAAAAAACACTATTTATCCCTAGAACTAGAAATGGCTTAGTGACCAAAACCCTTTCCCATGCTAAGTATATCACAAAACTGACACATTGGGGGATGAGTGAACCTCAAGTTCAAAGAAACCCCATTCAATTTTTTGTAATTTTGGAGTATAGATGGTGAGTGTAATTTCTTTGGGTAATCTAGATAATCCACTTGGATCGATCCCTACACAAGGATTATGACACTTTTAGAGGTGAATCGGGTAGCAACTAACTACAAAGTGTTTAATAGGCTTATGTTCATATTAACCCTCAGTGTCTTTGTAAATGAAGTTGAGGCTAGCAACTCACACCAACATTTATAAGTGCACACACTTGACTAGCAAGCCTATGAGTAGTGTTGCTTAGTGTAATAGATAGAGCTTCTTCTTGATATGTGATATCAGAATGAAGAAGAGGAAATTAACATGGCTTTGGAGTATTTTTCTCAACAAAGCTTCTTTATTATAGTGAGTTGGAATCATTGGTGAAAAGTGTGTGCTCAATTGGGTCATTCTCAGAGGTTGGATTTCTCTAGTAGGCCTCTAAAGGTTGACACGGACTAGAGGTCAAATTCAAGGGTCAAAGTTTCTAATTTTTCCAAAGGGAAAAGAGCACATTGAACACATTCATCACTGAGCTAGCTTATCAATCCCAACTTGTCCATTAAAAGACTTGTTTAGGAGAACCACTACATTTCTTTCCTCCCTTGGGTACCATCTTCCAAAGGCATCTAGGTTTTTTATTTACTCTTGGGAATCACTTTCAAGTAGTAAAGAGTATAATCCCCTATTCCTTTGTCGAGAGCCCTACAAAGTTCACAAGCCCTATTTAAACTATTTTTTTAAAGCATGAAACAAAGAAAATGTTTGCTTGAGTATTCTTTGGCATGCATCCTACAATCAATTATTAGCAATATCTACTTCAAGGTCTTCATGAATCATCTTGCAATCAAAGTGTTAGACTCATTGTTTCAAATATCTTTGTCAAACATCCTGCAAACCATTGTTAAGCTACATCATAGGTTAGACATCATAAAATAAATGCTACAAAATAGAGGTTAGAACAAAAAAATCCTAAACATAGAGCAAGGAATGCAAATTTTTAGTATACTGGTGTCAAAGCTCACATGAGGATTCTCTGCATTTGGCATGAAGATTCTCTTTGTGTTGCACAAGGAAATGCTAATCCTATGCAAGCATATGAGATTTTGAGCGAGAAAATGTAGTGAGCCATGTGATAAAGTGCAAGGTGTCATGCGAGAATCTATTTCTTCACGCAAGAAAATAGTTCTATGTGTGAGAATTCATTGTATTTGCATGAAAAAACTTAGAAAAACATGAAAAATTAAGAGGAAAGAGGCTAGAAAAATTGATTTTCAAGCCCCACAATGGGCACCATAAATGTGAGCATGAAATATGGCCTCTGAATCCATGCACACTTCAATATCATCCTTATTTTTGAATTGTCACATTGAAATGAACATGAGGTCATTCATTTGATATGAATACACAAGGAAATCTATTGCCTTCTAACTAGATGGGGTAATCGTGTGCCTTTAGAATTGAGAGTCCAATAACTGTAGACTGCTACTAGTACAAAGGATTTAAATTGGGTAGATGAATAAAAATGCATTTAATCTAGATGGTATACATGTTAATCTAAGAACAAGACAAACAAGTAAGATAGAATGTATGCAATTAGTCTAGATCTTAAGCATGCAAATATGATGTAAGTATGAATATGATTGATCTAATAATTTTGACAACATTTCATTATTTATTTCTCCTCCTTTCTTCCCAAGAGGTCCTTGCATTTGTAGATTTTAGCAAGATCCTATGCTGGAGTTGAGTTCAACCATGCTAAGGTTGGGGGTTGATTATTTAATTCTTCATGGAGATCCCACTAGAATAAACAATCCAATGTGGAGATCCCACTAAGAATAAAATATCTTAAGTGGAGATCCCACTAAGAATAAACAATCTGAAGTGGAGATCCCACTTAGAATTAAATAAGTCTATCCTTGGACCCCATTAAGAATATAATATTCATTAAGGATAGGGAGTCCCCTCTTAATATAAAATTTATTTCAAGGATAATGGCTCATTTATGTTTATTTTGAAATTAATATTCATGTGTCACAATTGAATGGGTTCAAATTGATTGATTTGTTTGATTTGTTTGAACCTATTCCTTAGAATGTAATTTTTCATTTAGTGTGACCAATTTTTCATCATTATAGGAGGAAATATTGGATACCAATTTGTTGAAACAAGTAAGACATAAAAGGTACATGCTTAGCCTAGTGAAATGGAAAGGACTCCCTAACATTGATGCAACTTTGACAACAGAGGATCAAATCAAGCAACATGGCACCTCTATGGAACAATTAACCTCAAGTAGGAACTTGAGTTTAAAAAGTCAAGGGGAATATGGTTTAGGATCACCCACATCAAATGAATAATCTCACAAGTCCTAAGAACCTATAGGATAGTTTAGTTTTAACATCTAAGCATTTGGACCTAATTATAAGCCCTTGGTAAACTATGGTCAACCATGGTCAAATGGATTGAAATCTTAGGATATTTCATGTTGTTGGATTCTTTTTGTCTTATTTGCATCATTTAGTTAAGGTTTGAACATATTTTGTTCATAAATTGCAAAAGTTGCATAAAATGCAAGACTTGCTCAAAAGTTGTCAAGCAACTTTTCACCAATATTTGCAAAACCTTGTATTTTGATTCCCAATGGAAAAATGGTTTTAAATTCTATTATGACCATTGGGGAAGCCTACATAATCCCTTTCTAGTGGGTGGTAGGTAAAATCATGTACTTTTGCATTCAAAACAATAAAAATAACTCAGATTTTTTGTCAAATTGATGTTGTAACAACATGTACGAACTTGTACAGATGTACCGAGGTATCTAACCTATATTTTCAGAAATGTGGATTAATAATATTCTCAATGCACTTGGTTTGAGGTTTTAATCAATCTCCTAACTATAGATATCTACATTTTTGAAGAAGTTATTTAGAAATCTTGTCATACCTAGGGTTTCACAAATAATTTGCAATATCTCAAGATTTCACCATGGGAATTTGATTGCCTTTGGATAAATCCAAGTGTGGATTATATAATTTAAGATGTACTCAGTCTTAGAATTTTATGTGTAGGTGACCAATGCAAATTTGATTCCCTAGGCATGCAAGATCCATGTGTATGCTTATAACATTGGTCAACATCTCCCATAACTTGCTCCAGAAGTGACGCCAAGTCTTGAAATCAAGTTTGGTATTTGTTTATGCTTGCTCCTTCATTTTCCAATAATTTTTTTTGAATTTTGGGCCTTTGAAAAGTTCATTTCATTTGTATTTTGAGACCTAATAGGGCTAATTGCCTAGGGAAGAAATTGGAAAAACCCTACTTTGATTGTATCTTCCTCTTTTGGTGGTATAGGAACACCTAGGTAGGCTAAGGGTATACCTAGGGTTTCCTCTATATTTTTACTTGTAGTGATTCTAGAAACATCACTATTTCAATAAGTGGACCAAATTGGTTCAAAGGTTTGATTAGGATGTTTGGAAGAGCTGAAAATGGCAATGTTGCTAAAATTGCTCAAAAAATGCTCATTTAGCTAAATAGGTCATTTTTTGGTTTTGAGGGATAAATAGGGAAAGTAAGTTTTTGGAGGGTGTTATAAGGTTTTTTGTACCTATATAAGGCCTTTTACATGGTTTGGTAACAACTAGAGGGAGTTTGAGAAGCAAATATGCAAAATTACGAAAAATTGCTCAATTCTTGGAAACGTTATCATTGACAACTTTTGCAAATTTCTTGCAAAATGAGAAGATTCTTAATAGGAGCTCTTCAACCACTTAAGGTAGTTTGAATCATTCATGAAAATCCTATATAAGGCTATTTTAAACCTTTTCGAGGGGTTGGAGAACTAAGTTATTATAGTGTACGGATTGTGCAATAACATCTTAACAATAGCTTTTGTGCTTTTCAAGTTCTTGGCATGTGTATGGATTAGGTTTAGTGTTTTTTTTGTTGGAAGTTAAATTGGATATTTTCCTTCTATTCTTTAATTTTTTTAATTTTTTTTTTATAGGGTTTTGAGTGGTCAAGTAAATTATTTTGTAATTCAAATGTCTGTTGTTCTGAACAGAGTTGCTTGGAGAAAATGGGGTTGTAGGGCCAATTCCCACCTTATGCATTATATAGCCTCTTGGGATTTGGACCTAGACTCCATGTACTTCATTTATAGTAATGGAGGGTCCTTGGAATGAAAAACATTGGGTTTTAGGGTAATGCCCTTGGCAATCCATTCATGTTTGCTTAGGGATCATAAATTAAGAAATGAGCATTTGGAGTGGAGTGGAAGTTGAAATACTCCAATCCAAGAATGTGATGAGCAAGAGGGAGTTGAGGGATTACCTCAATCTCAAGGGGAAGTCTTTATAAGGACTTTAAAGAGGGTTTTACATCAAACAACACCAAAACCCTTAAAACCCTCAAAATATAGATAAAATTGTGCTTGTGTTGTATGAAAAAGTTGGGAACTTAAAAATTACAAAATATTCAAGTTCACTAAAAAGGGTACTTGGAATGATGATTTTTCTAGGCACTTGTAAAGGGTTTATGCAAAATATCTTTTTTTCTTGTGAATTTGTAGGGCTAATTCTTGTAGCCTTTTTCCAAGCACTTGAGTGTAAATTGATCTATGGATTGCAACTCAGTTAGGTTTTTATCCTTGTTTTGGGTTTAGAATCTTGATGAGTGACCTAAGGCATGCCTAGGCACCCATTTCATCTATGGGAGATCCAATTAGCATTGGGGTTATGTTTGTTGTAGAGAATTCATGAGCAAGCTTACACTAACTATTTAATGTGCACCAATTGAAGGAGTATGATCTATTTGATAGAATCCTTAGATGTATAGGGTGTGTTGGAAACCTAATTTTATCAAGTGAATGACCTAGTGAATACCCTAAAGAGCTTGGGGCTTGAGAGCAATATTGGTTGTCACATTAGAGTGGTATCAAACCAGGTTAAAGATTTGGGAATAGGTGGTGGATGTCTACAACTATTGGAGAATTAGTAGGTGAAACTAGTATGGTGAGTAATGCATAACTAGCCAAGGAAGTTGATGAATAGAGAGATAAGAATAGGCTCCTTGAGGTACCCTCAGAAGAGGTGAAAAGTATGTTAGATTGTGGTGACTGATCAGGAAAGTATTATACATACTTCATAATTAGTGGGGTTTTGGTACCATCAGGAATGGTACCAAAAAATATTTTGGTACTATTTGCCATTAAAGTTATGGCTAATTATGGACGACACATTATAACCCTAAAGCGGTTTAATACTTGTATAAAAGGGTTTAGGGTTGGGTATTTTTTCATTATTTTTTGATGCAAAATTGGTTCTTGTGGCTGTATTGAGTTGTAAGGGATTACAGTTTGTAATCAGGTTGTAATCACTAGATTGTAATAAGATCAAACTTGCTATTTGGTGAATGTAGCCCAAGGATTGGGTGAACCACATTAAATCTTGGTGCCTTGTGTTAATTTCTGTGTGATCTATTTTTTTTTTATTGGTTATATTTTCATGTATTTTTCATTTTTTTCTATGGTTTATCCTAACAATTGGTATCAGAGTGAGGTTGTCTTTCAGTTATCCTTTGTAGGAAAGTCTCACGATTAAGTGGGAGTCTCACGGTTGAGTGGGAGCGATGGAAAATGAAGGTAAGCTAAGGGTTGACAAGTTTAATGGGCAGAACTTCCAGTTATGGAAGATGCAAATGGAAGACTATCTATATCAGAAGGATTTATGGAAGCCATTGGAAGGCAAAGCCAAGAATTAGGGAACTATGTCAGAGGGTGAATGGGATCTTTTGGATAGAAAGGCACTTAGAAGAATTTGGTTATGCTTGGCACCATCGGTGGCATTTAATATTGCAAAAGAAAAAATGATAGAAGATTTGATGAAAACCCTAGCGACACTATATGAAAAGCCCTCCACTTCAAACAAGGTATTTCTCATGAAGCATTTATTTAATATGAAAACTGTAGAAGGTGGATCTATTGTAGATTATTTAAATGAGTTTAATACTATTACTGGTCAGTTATCTTCTATGGGTATTAATTTTGATGAAGAAATTAGGGCTCTCTTGATTTTGTGTTGTTTCCCTAAAAGTTGGAATGGCTTGGTAATGGTGGTGAGTAATTCTATTCCTAGATCTAGTACCCTAAAATATGATGATGTGATCGGTGTTGTTTTGAGTGAGAAAACTCGTAAGAAATCCTCAAGTGGATCTAAATTAGGAAGTGCTTTGAATGCACAAAGTAGGGGTAGAACAACTGAGAGGAAATAACTTTGGAAATCATGGAAAATCAAGAGGAAAGTCAAAGGGGACAAACAATTGCACTGGTACTGTGGGAAACCAGGGCACAAAAAGAAAGATTGTTGGAATCAAAAGAAAAATGAAGGAGATAAATTAGATGGAGACAAGGAGGAAAATGTGGTAAGTAACAAATCTGAAGAGGATGCTTTGCTTCTGTCTTTAGAAAGTGTAGATGATTCATGGGTTTTAGATTCTGGTGCTTCATTTCATGCTACACCTCATTGAGGTTATTTCATTGATTATGTCCAAGGGGATTTTGGGCTTGTTTATATGGGGGATAATGAACCCTGTCAAATTTTTTGAAAGGGAAAAATTAAGATTAAGTTGCAGAATGGGAATCATTGGCTACTACATGAGGTAAGACATGTTCCAAGGCTGAGTAGGAATTTAATTTCAGTAGGGCAACTCGGTGATGAGGGTTGTGTAGTTACTTTTATTGATAAAAATTGGAAGGTTTCAAAAGGTTCCCTTGTAGTAGCAAAGGTGTGAAAGTAGGCACCTTATATCTTTGTATAGGTCATATTGTTCCTTCTACTTTGATTTTTTTAGAGAAAAATGAATGTTCAAGAACAATTGTTGTAGTTGAGTAGGGAGAACAAATAGCTGCTATAGATTCTAATACAACACTATGTCACAACAAAATTGGGCACATGAGTGAGAAAGGTATGAAAGTAGTTCATTCAAAGAAAGTTTTACCAAGTCTGAAATGTGTTAATATGGATTTTTGTGAAAGTTGTGTGTATGGACAACAAAAGAGAGTGAGTTTCATAAAGACTAGGAAGGAAAACAAAAAGGAGAAATTAGAGCTTGTGCATACAGATGTATGGGGACCAGCCCATGCATCTGCCCTTGGTAGCTCTCATTATTATGTTACATTTATTGATGATGCAATTAGAAAAGTATGGGTTTATTTTCTTAGACAGAAATTTGATGTATTTAAAACTTTTTAAAAATGGAAATGCTTGGTTGAAAATGAGATTGGTAAGAAATTAAAATGTCTTAGATATGATAATGGTGGTGAGTATTGTAGTCATGAATTTGAAGATTATTACTCCACTAATGGTATTTGTAGATAGAAAACTATTCCAAGGACTCCATAAGAAAATGAAGTGGCTGAATGCATGAACAGGACTATAATGGAGTGTGCAAGGAGCATGAGGTTGCATGTTGGGTTGCCCTTACACATGTGGGTGGAGGCTGTCAATACTGTAGTATATTTGATTAATAAAGGTCCCTCTACTCCTTTGAGCTATGGTATTCCAAAGGAGGCATGGACTGGTAAGAAGGTGAGTTATTCTTTTCTCAAGACCTTTAGTTGTGAAGCTTTTGCTCATATAGACTTTGAAAATAGAACCAAGCTAGAAGAAAAATCAAAGAAATGTGTCTTTTTTGGATATGGCATTAATGAATTTGGTTATAGGCTTTAGGATTTTGAAAATCATAAAAATTTTAGAAGTCAGGATGTCATATTCAATGAGAAAGTGTTGTAAAAAGATTTGTTGCAGCAACATGAGAAGAAAGAAGATGATTATGTAGTGTTGTATGATACTCCAAAAGCTAATGTTCCAGCCATTCCTCATGATGTGCAACAACTGGAACAACAAATACCACACACACTAGTGAAGGTTAGATGGTCAACGGGGAAAATTAGACCTCCACAAAGATTTTCTCTTTCTCTTTGTATTCTATTTTACTTACTGATGCTGGTGAACCTAAAAGTTATGATGAAGTTGTGCAGGTGGATACTAAGATTCAATGGGAGTCTACAATGAAAGATGAAATGGACTCTTTGCTAAAGAATAAGACATGGGATTTGTGCAAGTTGCCTGTCAGTAAAAAGGCTTTATAGAATAAGTGGGTTTACAGGTTCAAAGAAGAGGAAGGAGGTAAGAAAATATTTAAGGCCAGGTTAGTTGTAAAAGGATTTGCACAGAAAAAAGGAATTGACTTTGATGAGATATTTTCTCCTGTTGTTAAAATGACTTCTATCCATACTATTTTAAGTCTTGTGGCTACTGAAGATTTGCATTTAGAGAAGCTAGATGTTAAAACAACCTTCCTTCATGGTGATTTGGATGAAGAAATATATATGGCTAAACCACGGGGATTTGAGGTCAAAGGTAAGGAGAACTTCATGTGCAAATTGAAGAAAAGTTTGTATGGCTTGAAGCAAGCACCTCAGTAATGATATCTGAAATTTTACAAGTTTATGCATGAGCATGGCTATAACAGGTGTCATTTAGATTATTGTGTTTATTTTAAGAGGTTGGATGATGATAGCTACATTATTTTATGTTTATATGTTGATGATACACTTGTAACTAGGTCTAACATTGATCATATTAAGGGACTGAAATGCCAGTTAGCACATGCATTTGCTATGAAGGATTTGGGGGCAGAAAAACAAATCCTTGGTATGAAGATTTGTAGAGATAGAAAGAACATAACATTAATGCTATCTCAGGCTGCTTCTATTCAGAAGGTGTTGCAATGTTTCTCTATGGAGACTTCTAAAGCTGTCAGCACACCTTTATCTGGTCGTTTGAAGTTGACTAAGGAGATGTGTCCTAAGACACAAGAATAGGACGATAAGATATCCAAGGTACCCTATGCTTCAGCTATAGGAAGCTTGATGTATGCTATGTTATGCACTAGGATAGATATTGCACATGTAGTGGGAGTCGTTAGTAGGTATATGAGTCATCTAGGATTTGAGCATTGGAATGTTTTCAAGTAGATTTTCAGATATTTGAGAGGAACATCCAATAATTTTTTACACTTTGGGGGCTCTACTACTAATTTAAAAGGCTATGTTGACTCAGATTTGGTAAGGGATATTGATACCAGGTGAAGTACTACAAGTTATGTCTTTACTGTTGGTGGGGAAACTGTGAGCTAGGTTTCTAGGTTACAGAAGATTAATGCTCTTTCCACTACAGAGGCAGAGTATGTTGCTGCTACAGAGGTGGCCAAGGAGATGATATGGATTTAGTTCTTCTTGGAAGAGTTGGGACATCCTCAAAAGGATAATTATTTATTGACAGATAGTCAGAGTGCCATTCATCTTGCAAAGAATTCAACTCTGCATTCTAAGACCAAACACATACAGTTGTGGTACCATTTCATTTGGTCAGTTTTGGAGGATGGATAGTTAAAGCTGGAGAAGATACATACCAATGATAATCCAGCAAATATGTTGACAAAGGTTGTAACAAGGGAGAAGTTGAACTCCTCTTCAGCTTTGGTTGGTCTTTTAGACTGAACATGAATAAAAGAATAGCAGAGTCTAGGTTGGTTTGATCCAGTGGGAGCCCCATGTGGTAGTGGTATTGCTACAGGATCAGGCTCCAAGTGGGAGATTGTTGTTTAGTGTGGAGCTTGATCAGTCCACAAGTGGGAGATTGTTAGATTGTGGTGATTGATCAAGAAAGTACTATACATACTTCATAATTTTTGGTACTATTTGCCATTCATAGATTTTTCACTAAAGTTATGGCTAATTATGGCAGACATGTTATAACCCTAAAGTGGTTTAATACTTGTATAAAATGGTTTAGGGTTGGGTAATTTTTCATTATGTTGTGATGCAAAATTGGTTCTTGTTGTAGTATTGAGCTGTAAGGGATTACAGTTTGTAATAAGGTTGTAATCATTGGATTGTAATAAGATCAAACTTGCTATTTGGTGGACGTAGCCTAGGGATTGGGTGAACCACGTTAAATCTTGGTGCTTTGTGTTCATTTCTGTATGATCTATTATTTTCTATTATTGGTAATATTTGCATGTAGTTTTTATTTTTGTTTGTGGTTTATCCTAACAAAGTAAACTAGAGGAAGGAAGAAGCAAGCAATTAAAAGGGTAAGGAGGTCATAGAAGAGGGCATGGTACTTGAGCCTAACCATGTCTTGAATGAAGAGCCCTTCTTTAAGGCTATCAAATCCATAGGAGGAAAATTGTTGGAAGTTGTGCCACTTTTTAGTGGAAAGATAGACATAGATGCAGTCATAGATTGGATAGATGGCATGGAAAACCATTTTGAGTGTGAGGGGGTATCAAAGGCACAAAAGGTTAAGGTGGCTATGTCAAGGCTTAGCAGCTTAGTTATAACATGGTGGAAATACCTACAAGATGAAAGAATCAACATGTGTAAGACTCCTATAGCTAATTGGAAGGCTATGGTCACTAAAATGAAGGAGAACATCCTATTTAAAGACTATGAAATCTAACTCCATAAAACAAGATAGGTGCTGAAGCAAGAAGACCTAGATGTAACCTCTTATACTAAGTAATTTGAAATATTATGTCTAAGATCCAAACAACAACAAGAAGAGTGAATCAAAGTGGCAAGATATCTAGGTGGTTTGAAGTAGAATATCAGTTTGTGGGAACCTACCATAGTTCAAAGATGCCATTAGCTAGCTCTAAAGGTGGAAGAAAAGAATGAAAGGAAAGGATATTCTAACTTCAAGGATAGAGGCAAGGGTAGAAATAAAAGAGGACAAAGAGGAGGCTACCAGGGTAGAGGTAGTGAGCAGAATAATCAAGGTGAGAGCAAGTTCATAGAGAAATCTAGTGAAAACTCCTTAAGAGGTAGTTATAATAGAGGAAGAGGAAACCAAGGAGGACCAAGTAGAGGGAGAGGATTAGGTAGATCCAATTCATACTTTTCAAGTATGAAATTTTATAATTATGGACACTTGGGTCATCTATCTTGTAGATGCTGGGAGAAGCCTTCTTTGTCAAATCAAGACAAAAGGATGGTATATGCACAAGAGGAAAATTGCAGCAAAGAGTCAGATGTGGATCACATTGAATCTAAAAAAGGTGAGAATCTCATGTTTAGGAGAGTGTTGATCAAACAACTAGCTTCTAATGAACCTAAACATAGAAGGGCATTATTTAGGATAAAATACAAAATCCTTGGAAATATGTGTAAAGTAGTGGTGGAATTAGGGTCTACTAATAATGAAATATTAGAGGAGGTTGTTACTAAACTAAAATTATGGAAGATACCTCATGAAAAATCTTACAAGGTTACTTGACTTAACAAGGGACAAAGTGTCTTGGTGAATGAACAAGCTTGGGTAGATTTCTCCATAGAAAGACATAAAAATATATTTTTGTTTGGTGTATTTCCTATGGATGCTTGCCATAACAAAGATAAATTTGATAGGGAAGTTGTAAATGATGGTAGAGAAAATGTCATAACTTTTAAGAAGGGAGAAAAGACCTTCAAAATTTAGTCTTTATTGGAAGGGGAGGAATATCATCCCAAAGTGCCTAGTGTGTTGTTTTGTAGTGGAAAAGAATTTGTCAAAGATCTTAGAGATGGGGAATGTCAAAGTTATGTAGTAGTTTTGAAGTCTAAAGAAAAAGAAAATGTAGCCAAGGAGCCCTTACCAATTGAAGTTCAAATGTTTCTTGAAAGATAAAAGGACATATTGAGTGATGGTACTCCAGCTACCCCACCTCTTAAGAGGGTTATAAGTCATCAAATTCACTTTGTTCTAGGTGCTTCCTTGCCTAATAAAGTAGTATACAAGCTTAGTCTAGATTAGAACTTAGAAGTGCCAAGACAAGTGGTCGGTCAACTTAATACCTTAGTAACAAAGGATTTGACATCCTCTCACGACAATCCCATGGTTAGACAGAATCATGTATTTTCCTAAAATAACCTTTTGACTTCATTTTATTTTGTCAGCCTAGGAGCATAAGCTTGAGAGAGTGGCTACAAAGTATATGCTCTAATCCTTCTTAAGTCATTACAACTAAAACAAAGGAAATGTTGAAGGAGACTTAAGATAGAAACTAAAACAACATCTTAACTTAAATATTAGAGTAATTTTGTAAACAACAAACTTATCTATGCACTTATACTGCAGGAAAAATTCACTAATTCTATTGTCCATGGCTACAAGAACAACATAATTCTACTTTGTGAAAGAACAACAAGGAAATGAAATCTACTCTAATAGAGTAGTTCATTCACCAAGTGGCCCCCCTTGGATGAGTGAACATGAAGGGAAATAAAGATAGAAAGTGTAAACTCAAACTCTATATTCTATTCATTCATAACAAGGAATTACATCTGATTCAAAACAAGGTTACACACTGTTGAAAATCAATCTATTCTATCTTCTCCTTTTTTCCAACCCATTTTCAAAGAAAAAATAGGTGTTATCTAAAGAGATACTTACAAAAACTTCCTAATCATATGATCACTCCATTAATGAGGATCAATTACACACTCTTAAAGTTGCAACAAAAATATCATTTACCATGATTAAATCCTCTAGGAATATAGCAAGTTGAGGAAGCTATATTCATGCACTGCCATAATAGAAAACATGTAAAGACTTTCTCATTTGTGGTAGTTCAACAATCTAGTTGATTTTGACTTAATGATGACTTTGAATCCATTTGACAAGTACCTACAAAGTATTTAATGCATACAACTACCACATACATATATCTATTCATCATTAATGTTAGAAAAGTTGTAATGTTCAAACTATCACTCTTTGCAAATCCTATGGCTATAGGGAGGAATCTACCCAAAACATAGTGTGGATGAAGAAATATTTGTTAGCATACAACATCCCTTTATTATACCATATAAGTCCATAGATTTAAGAAACTATAACATATTCAAGCTATCCATATCCTTACTTCATGTCTAAACATATAGATAACATATCTATATATATATATATAAATATAAAAGCATAAGTTCATTTGCCTTAAAACCATAGAGTTACAATTTTTTTGCAAGGTAATTATCTAGAAAGAAAGATAAAAGGATCTCAAAAAAATCATTTTTTGGAAGCCCATCATTCCTCCCAACTGAATTATTGATAGTCTGCAGCAACCATGAAATTCCTAATTTAGGCTTGAACCCTCTAATCACTAGGTGTTTTCTCTCCTGGCTCATTCTTAACATAGTCAAAGTTACCATAATTTTCCTTGATCCTTCTCCATTGCTGAAATTTAGCTACCATATCATGATCTTTTGCTATGTCATTCACTGCTAGTAGTGGCTGGAGGAGAATATGAGGTTGATACCTTAATGGGAGCCAATATCTACACCAATTTCTTCCCAATTCAATATAGCATGGAATTCTAATAGTAGCAAGAGTCAAATTTTGAGGAGAGTTGGGTTCTCTTATATGTAGATCATGCGACATCCTTATCCATCATTGCCTTGAAGCAACAATTTTTGTCTCAACATTTTGAGATGAATGTTCTAACTGAACACACTTTACCATTTCCTACAAGGTTGCCCAGAATTGAAATCCAATCAAGAAATGCATGCCTAGTTTGTTGAGCTTTGGTCTCATGAATAAAGGAGTTGACATTTCACTTTCCCTATAAGGTGCAACCTGATGTTCTATACTTATCTCATTTTTTATGCAAGACACCACTGCTCTCAATTGCACATCCCATACATACAGGAGTGGTTTCCATTCTTTTTCATTAGGCGCTGCCATATTATGAAGACACAGTTCACACAACAATTTTTTCAAAAGGCATGGGAATAGATTGGAATGCATCATAAAACTCATGTGGAGTAGAAATAGAGGGATTAAGACCTTCCACAATCTTAGTTAACTTGAAATTTACTAGCTGCTCCTTAAGAAACAAGGCATATACTGGTGATGGTGACTTCCATTCCATTAATTTAGGAATCAATCTTGTAATCTGTTCAATTATCCTCTTTAAAACCCCATTCTAGTCTAAACTATGCTTTAACTAGTAACTTTGTTCATTAATAACATGGTTTAATCTTTCATGTTCAAGCTTCCACTGGGCTCTTTCCCATTACAACTATTGAAACAAATTAATACCTACAAACAAAGGTGTAGACACATTGGGTGGTGGCAATGGTTCCTAATTAAAAATATCTACCCAATTTAATGTTGGTTCAGGGATTTGTATGGCACTTTGTGGTGAGGAGCATTCCTCTTTCTATATATCCAATGTTGTCACTACATTTTCTTCCCTACTAGATTTAGTTGGTTCTATAGCTAGTGTATCTAACCCATCTTGATTGAGTTTCTCTATTATTTTTTCAACAACTTCTTGTCTAAATTTTGGCTATTCTTGTGAAGGGAATTCTATAGAATTTTCATCAACATCCTACCTAATAGGGCCTTCTTCAAATTCCTCTGATGGTTTAGACTTACCAGACTCCTTATCACTATCAATAAGCTCATAGTTGATGCTACAGTCAACTTCAGGTTGTGGACTCTAGATTTTATATTCATCCTCATTGACTATGTTTTCTTGCAAATTTTCCTCCAAAGAGGACTCCTTTTCACCTTTAGGAAACTAGGGACTAACTAGTGGAAAAAGGGTTTCAGGAACTTTATTCCCCTCAAAAATCTTGGCACTATGTCTTGTGGGTTGTGTATACAAGCACAGAGGATTCTTTCATTTCCTCTTTCTTACTAGCATTTCCACCATAAGTGCTTTGGGAGGTTTTTCAAAATCTCCCTCCTTGTGAGAGTGCAAGATTTCATTAATGTTAGTCTCATCATCCATTTTTTCCAACATTTCTTCCCTAGGTTCCACAACTTTATCCTTTTCTTCCCTAGTGGTAGAACTAGTCTTTTCAAATGATGGGGTCTAAGGCATAATAGTAACTTCCTTCTTTTTACTTTTCATTTTTTCTAGCAATAGAGGGTTCAATTTTGTAAATTTTCTTCTTAAATGGTCTAGAACAAGAGGGAGAGGCTCCAAGAACATTTTCAGTTCTAGGAATAACTTTACAAAAACCCATGGATGTATTTTCCCTTCATCCAACCCCTTGGCCTCTAGGGCCGACTAACCTAGGTTCTACCTCATTTAGCTGCAAAAACTCTTCCCATGTTCCAATTGATTTCTTATTCATCTCTCGTTCTAGTATTAATTTTATCAAGCAATGGTAAGAGATAGGCTAATCTTTTCTAGTTTGTACTAAAGAATCTTTCTTCATAACAATATTAAATAGGAAATTTGGAAGGTTTACCCATTTATAATCATGTTGTAGGTGTGACAAGAGCTTGAAATGTAGGGCATGCAGATATTTGTAGCATCCTTCATATGTAAAGTACTAAATGATAAATGCCACTAGCTGGATGAACTCCATTGGTAAGGATAACCTAGAGGTACCCTATTTCTTGTCAATTTGTAGTAGTGGGTCCTGGCGTATAGTAAACTATGCCCTAGTTGTCCATAGGTCAAACTCTTTGACCTCAGCTACCACCTCTTTTGTAAACTCTACTCTCAAGCCCTTAACCATTTTTTAAGGTGCTCATGAGCTGATGGGAAACCTCTTCATCAAATCCATTTAGATGAAGACAATAATCTAGCCATCCCCTTCTTCTAAACATTTCACAACTAGCTGCATCACCCAAAAGAACCCAATGATCAACTAGTTCATACCTTTAAAGCTCTCCACCCATTGTTGGCTTTAATAGAATATTGGAAAACCCATGTGGTTTCATAGCTTGGTGTATCAAAGTTTACACAATTACAACTCTAGATATTTTCAAAGAAAATGGCTTGTACTTGAACAATTTAGTGTACAATATCTCATAATATCCTACTTGCATCAAATTTCATAATTTCTACTCATGTACAGATGTGTTACCTGAACAAATTGCAAACCATCATTAAAAGTTAAGTAAATGCTATGACTAACCTTAATTTCATAATGAAGAAATCATAGAAGGAAAATTTTCCAACATGTGATATTAGTCATCTCAATTAATTTTTAAAGTTTTCATCAAATTTGAAAATGATCTGAAAATATTTAAATATTTCCATCCCCCCAACTAGGGAAAGGCATGGGTCCCAACTAGGTTAGGATATGCAAGAGTGAATAATTTTAAACAATACAAATTCCTATAAAGCATGAAGAAAAGAGAATATATGCAAGGTTATGTGGTTTGTACCTAGCAATTGCTATAGGAAAGATGTTTTGAAAAAGATCATTAGAATTAATAGAGTGATGGGATGGAATGGTGGGGTGGAAAAGAGAGAGGATGTAGTAAAGTGGATTGTGAAGAAATTACTTTCAAGAACAAAGTGTTTATTATGAATGCCTTCAATAGAATCAAGACATAGAAGAAGTTAGGGTAGGAGACCCAGATTCATTTTCTATAGGAATAAGGATGTCCTCACTATGTTGAAATGACTGTAGGAACACCTCATGAGTAATTGGCTTGTTGTAAATTTTGAGGTGATTTCCATTGACAAGTAAATTAAATTAGACAAGATCAATGGTAGACAATTGGACTGCACCATTTGGAAAGATAACAACAATCTTGTATAGTCCCAACCAATGCATTTGAAACTTGCTTGGATTGTGTTCATATCTGGAGTCATAAAGGAGTGCCTAATCTCCTATAGTAATTTTTTTCTCTTTAATAAGCTTATCATGCCACTATTTTCTCTAATGCTGAATGAGTATAGTATTATTCAATACATATTTCCTCCATTCATTGTGACCATTTAGACTCAAGATGTGGTCTTATTGTGCAATAGTGAGTTCCATACAAACCTCTAAGGTAGTCCTCAATGTTTTATACTAAAACTCCATAGGCATTACAACTGACCTACCATAGACAAGATCAAAAGAATTAAAACCAGTGGTGGATTTTTGGGTGGTTATATAAGCCCAGAGAGCTTCAGGAAGGTGTGTGGCCCAATCTTTCCTATGAAGTGCTACTATCTTGGTGAGAATGGCTTTTAGCTCCCTATTAGTAACTTCTACTTGACCATTAGCCTGTGGATGGTAAGGTGATGACTTACCATGCTAGATAGTATACTCTTGCATAAAAGAAGTTGTCAAATTTGATGTAAACTAAACCCCTTGATCAGATGTCAATGCCCTAGGTACTCCAAATTTTGTAAATATGGATTCATACAAAAACTTGGCCACATTGGTGTCCCTTGGATGTTTCATTGGTTTAGCTTTTGCCCATTTGGTTACATAGTTAGTGCAAACCAAATTATAGGATTTTCCTTGTGAAGAAGGTTCAATAGGTCCTACAAATTCAATCCCCCACTTGTCAAAGGGTACAACAACTACATGAGGTTGTAGGGGCATTTCATCTAATTTAGTGGGTCTTCCCATATGTTGACACTTGTCACATTTCTTTGTGCATCTAGTTGCATTCTTGTGTAAACTTGGCCAATAATATCTAGTTGTCAAAACTTTAAAAGTTGTTCTCTTAGTTGCAAAGTGACCTCCATAGGGTTCATCATGACATGCCCTTAAGAAATAACATGTTTCATCCTCTCTTAGACACCAACGCATTACTTGATTAGGTTTAGTATAAAACATGAATCCAACGATCCAAGAATAGTTAAAACTCTTTTCTACTAGTAACTTCCTTTCTTTGATAGAGAAGTGAACTATCATTTTACTTGTCGTGAGGTAGTTAGCAAAATTTGTGTACCACACATTTTGTGTTGATGACATAAAAAGGTTTTCATCTAGAAAACTATCGCCAATGGCTATAGGATCATTAGGAACATGAAATCAAGAGACAAAGTCAGCTACTACATTAGCCTTGCTAGGTTTATCAACTATGGTGATGCCAAATTTTTACATGAGCAACAACCAATGAGCCAATCTTCCTAATATTGCATGCTTCTTTACCAAGTATTTTATAGCAAAATGATCACTATGGACAAATATTTCATATCCAATAATGTAGTGACTAAATTTGTTGAGGGTGTAAATAACTGCAAGTAACTCTTTTTCAATGACTATGTAGTTGAACTCCGCTCCTTTCAAATTTTTACTGATGAAATAAACGGCATGTTCAACTAATTCTACCTTTTTTCCTAGCACAACACCTATAGAATAGATAGAAGCATATGTATGAATGTGAAATGGTGGTCCCCAATTGGGTCCTCTTAGAATAGGTGTTGTGGTGAGAACTTCCTTTAGCTAGAAGAAAGATGTAGCGTAATCAGAGTTCCAAGAAAATTTAGAATCTTTTTTGAGTAGGTTATAAAGGGGTGCTACAAGTTGACTAAAGTTTTTAATGAATCTTCTGTAATATCTAGCATGTCCAAAGAAACTATGTACATCCTTCTGATTATTTTTTGTGGGCAAGGCATTGACGATTTCAATCTTTGTTGGATCTACTTAAATACCCTTAGATGAAATGAAATGGCCTAGCACTACAACTTCCTCCATCATAATAATAATTTTTTCACTATTTAAGGAAAGGATGTAGTCCTGACACATTTTGAGTAATATTTCTAAATTGGCTTTTGCTTCCTCAAAAGTAGTTCCATAAATGGTAAAATCATCCATGCAAATCTCCATATAGTTAGTAGATATATCTAAAAGGATACTAATGACAACTTGTTGAAATATGGCAGGAGCATTGTACAAGCCAAAAGGTAAAACTGAGTAGGAAAATTTTCCCTATGGGCAAGTAAAAGTTATTTTTTCTTGATCCTTAGGAGCTATTTGTATTTGGTTGTAACCACTAAAACCATCCAAAATAAATAAATACTTTTTTCTAGCTAAGTTGTCAAGGACTTGGTCTTTCTTAGTGGCTGAATTAAGCTCCCTATAATCCACAAAAACACACCATTTTCCTCCCTAATTAGGTACTATAACTAGAGGTGAGACCCATCGGCTATCAGAGATAGGGTATATAAAACCAGTAGTTAGTGGCTTTTACAATTCATTCTTAACGATATCTTTTAATACAAGGTTAACTCTCCTTTGAGGCTATTAGACAGGTTTGAAATCGAGGCTGATATAAATCTTATGAGTGCAGAGAATGGGGTCTAATCCTTTTATATCCATGTAATCCCATGCAAATGTTTTTATATTCTCCTACAATAGTTAAAAGAAGATTTGTTGTTGGGAGGTTGATAAAACATTATTGACATTCAACTCTTTTCCTAGGCCAAATTCCATCTTAACAACCTTATCTACCATGAATAATTAGGAAATATGGGAAGAATCCATTTCATGAGGTAATAATGAGAGAGAAATGGTGAAGTTTCTAAATCTATGGTCTCAAGGATACATGTAGCTTGGGGACATACTTGAGACTCTATTCCATATTCATTCAGAATAATAGATGAAATTATATCATCTTCTTCTCGAGTAGCCATGAATGGCTCTCTACCTATCATCATTAGCTAATGGAGGGAATTGACCTCTGGATTATCATCATCACTTTATCATCTAGTAACAATGGTTGAGTAGGGGAATACAGAGTCAATTTTTTAGTATGAATACCATTGGATATTGTCATCTTTCTAGATCAACAAGCTATATAGGCATCTACAATGGCCAACCATGGCTATTCTAAAATTAAACGATATCCTCCCATATTAGCTTTTGAAGAGAGGACAAAAAAATCAACTATATATTGCCAAGAGTTTAAAGTGACTATAACATCTTCTATCATCCCTTCCAGCTTTATAGTAGAGCTATTAGCAAGTTGAAGTATGGTGGGTGTCTCTCTAAGGCCAATGATATGTAATTGGGACAATACCTCCTTTGTCATGACATTTATAGATGGTCCTAATTCAACTAAATAATTTTGGACTTGGATCCCATGGATAGTGGCTATAACCACAGGACTCCCAAGGTCAGAATATTTACGAACATTTAATTTTTCTAGCATTAAATCAGACAATTGTCCTAGGACATGAATGATTTTTGGATATTTTTTCTTCCCTCTTGTCCGCTTGATACATGCTTCCTTGATAGCTTTAGAATAGGTAGTAACTTTTTTAATAGCATCCAATAATGGTATTTTAACTATCATTTACTTTAGTTGATTAAGAAAATCAATGACTACATGGTTTTCCACAAGTTGTCTTTGTTTGACAAACCTATGGGGAAATGGAGGTTCTTTTGCTACAAGAGAGGTCTATTTATTTGACTCATCTATCTTCTTAGATGGAGGATCTTCAAATTTAGTTATTATAGGCTTTTGGGATGGAGGAAGAGTGGTGTCTGACCTCAAGTGACTATCATTCAAGAACATAGCATAGCTTGGTTGTTGAGCTTGTTGTTTACTATTGTTTGGATTTGGATTAGGCTAAACTGGTAACTGGGTTTTCTTAGGAGGAGTATTAGTGGCTATAGGAGGAGGCAATAAAGGTTTCTACTAAGGTGGTGGCAATAAGGTTTGCTAACTAAGTTGTGTATTCTAGTTCTAAGGTTGTTTCCAACCTTGTTGAGGTTGTTACCAACCCTACTAAGGTTTTTGCCAACCATGTTGAGGTTGTTGCCAACTATTATTTCCACTAAAACCAGCATTATGAGAATTTTTCCATTAATTATTATGATTATTACTTTGAAGAGGATCTTTTGGTATACCTTGTCTTTGAGCCCATGGCCTTTGTTGAGTGGCGTAATGAACCTCTCCATTTTCATCAATGACTTTGAACTCTATAGGCATTGGTTGTATCTCTAGACTTGCAACAAACTTACATCTATAGTGCCTTTTCTTTTCCATACAATATGGACAATACATAGTCAATATGGCATCAGCTTCATCCTTCTTTCTTCTTTCTTGCATGGTGTCTAGCTAAATATCTACATCATTAATGATGTCTTTCTTGAAATATGATAGCAAATTTAATAACTCCATCTTTGATACCCCTAAATTTCCATTGGAATTATGTGATAGATGTCTAAGTCCTCTTCCTTTCTTCATAGTGGCTTTGGATAATTTAGACAAATTTTTTGTATATTAGTCCAAGTTTTTTGGGTGATATCTCTTCCTTCCATAAGGTCTAATTTCAATGCTTTCATCATTCATGATCCTGAGAAAAATATTCTTGTTTGATTCCTCATTCAATTGATGTTGTCTATTACGCTGCAATTTGAACATGAACCAAGAAACATAATCTTCCAAGATTTCATCATTGTTTTGAGACATTTTGAAAATGTCATCCCCTTTTTAGTCTTGACCCTTGTAGTATTCTTTGTACTTTGTGAGAAACAATTTTTTCATTTTAGGCCAATTTGTTACATCATTGGCACCCAATCCCATGAACCATCTTAGAGAAGCTTCCTTTAAGGTAGAAGGAAAAACCTTATGTTTATGAGCATTAGTTGTTTAGTCATAGCTTCTAAAAATTATGTCAAACTCAAAGAGAAATGTTTTAGGGTCTTTAGTGATTAGGCCATAAAACTTGGGAAGTGCAGTAGTAGGTATGTTCTTCAAGTTTTGGATACCCTATTAAGGAGGGATAGGAAAAATAAATGTAGGTTTAGGCTGAGTCATCCCTGGAGGAGGTATTGATAGTGGTGCTTGATAGATAAAAAGGGCAAGTGGGTTATCTTGGTATTCAGGTTCAACAAAAAGATCATTCAAATGCAAGGACTCTTCAGACGATGAGGTTATTCATTCTTGAGTAGTAGCAAATGGATTTTCAAAAGGTTTCTCTTATTCATTCTTTGAGTTTAGGATTAAAAATGTCTTCCTGAATATTATGGGAAAGAAATTTCCTAAGGAGGTCTCTTCTTCTACACATGCAAAATAATGAGAGATCTAAACTAACATAATGACTTCAAGGTTGGATTAGATTGACACCATCCCCAACACACAACTCCAAAAATGGTCACTCAACTTAATACCTTAGTAACAAAGGGTTGGACATCCTCTCACAACAATTCCATGGTTAGATAGAATCATATGTTTTCCTAAAATAACCTATCGACTTCATTTTATTTTGTCAACCTAGGAGTGTAAGCTTGAGACGGTGGCTACAAATTATATGTTGTAATTCTTCTTTAAGTAATTACAATTGAAATAAAGAAAATTTTGAAGGAGACTTAAGCTAGAAACTGAAACAACATCTTAACTTAAAGCTTAGAGTAATGTTGTAAACAATAAACTTGTCTATGCACTTATGTTCCACGAATAGTTCACCGATTATGTTATCAATGGTTGTAGGAACAACAAGGAAATGAAATCTATTCTAATAGAGTAGTTCACTCACCAAGTGGGCCCTTGTGGATGAGTGAATAGGAAAGATAATCAAGATAGACAGTGTATACTCAAAATCTATATTCTATTCATTCATAACAAAAAATTACATTTGATTAAAAACAAGGTTACACACTACTAGAAATTAATCTATTCTATCTTCTCCTTTTTTCCAACCCATTTTCAAAGCAACATCATGCATTATTTAAAGAGGGACTTACAAAAACTCCCTAATCCTATGATCACTTCATCAATGAGGATCAATTATAGACTCTTAAAGTTGCAACAAAATTATCACTAACCACAATTAAATCCTTCATGAATATAGTAGGTTGAGGAAGCTATATTTGTGTGCCACCATAACAGAAAAAATGTAATAGCTTGCTCATTTGTAATAGTTCAACTATCTAGTCAACTTTGACTTAATATTGACTTTGAATATATATGGCAAGTACCTACAAAGTATTAAATGCATACAACTACCACATACATATATCTATTCATCATCAACATTAGATAAGATGTAATGTTCAAACTATCACTCTTTGTAAATTCTATGGCTATAGGAAGGAATCTACCCAAAACATAGCATGGATGAGGAATCTACCAAAAACATAAGTTTATTTTCCTAAAAACCATAGAGTTAAGATTTTTTTTGCAAGTTAACTATCTAGAAAGAAGTATAAAAGGATCTCAAAATAATGGCTTTTTGTAAGCCCATCAACAAGTCCAAGAATTGATGGATCAAGGTTTGAGGCAAAAGAGCATAAGCCCATGTGCAGTCCCTATTGTGTTGGCATCTAAGAAAGGGGGAAAATTGAGATCATGGATTCACTCAAGAGCCATAAATAAGATCACAATCAGGTATAGGTTTCCCATACCTAGGCTTCAAGATCTCATGGATTTCCTTGGAGGAGCTAAGTACTTCACATAATTGAATTTGAAGAGTGGTTACCACCAAATAGGAATAAAGAAGGGATATGAATGAAAAACAACATTTAGGACTACTGATGGTCATTATGAATGGATTTTAAATCCATTTGGTCTTTCCAATGCTTCTATCACATTCATGAGGCTCATGAATGAAGTGGTTGTTGAAATTTGATTGAAAAGATCATTATTGAAGAAGGGAGATTGTTGATAAATAATGTTTTCAATCAATGTTTTATCGCTGATGTCAAACCTACTATTTCTTGGAATTACAATTGCTTATAAAATCCAAGTAATGACACTTAGTTGATTGATGAAGAGGATTTAATCAATAAGATGTAACAAAAGCACCTAAAGGAAAGGTTGAGTTATGGTTTTGTAATAAAGTATGAGGATCAGTTAAGAGAACATTAAAATGATGTATTGCCAATATACTTGTAGGTACAAAGGTTGGATACACTAAGAAACTCTAGAAGAATAAGTTGTAACAAAGTTGTCTGCAAAGGTTGACTAAATTCATTAGTGGATGTTGAGCAAGTTAGTTCATGCCAAGAAGATTATCAGTAAGTGCCAAGAAAATGTAAAATCTAGTGTGTGCCAAGAAAAATAGAAGGTTCTGAGCAAGTTCAGGTGTTGAGGTAGAGAAAATGTAATAAGTGCTGAGAATCAGTAAAATTTAGTTGATGTTGAGTGAATCCATAGTAGGTGTTGAGTAACACAGTATGTGTCAAGCATTAGAAAGTCAATAGTGTCAAGTTGTTGCATTATTTGAAAAGTCAAAGATTTGCTAGAACTGAGCTAACAAGTTTATTACCTTGAATTTTTTGAATGAGATGGAAGATAAGAATACTAAGCTGGTGGCACAGAATTCTAGGTGAACCATTTTTAGGCAAATACAGGTGGATTCTACATGATGTTTGTAGAAGAAACAAGATAAGAGGTAGATACATTGTATCTTTCCTAATCCATTTGAACTAGAAATTAAGAGTGGGAAGAATAGAGCAAGAAAAAGTATTCCAAACTTCTTTTTAAGGAGTTATAGGTCAAGAAGAAAGAGGTTGGGTGGAGAGAGTATGTGGTGTGAAGGAGAAGGCATCCAAAAAGAAGAATAGAGTAAAGAGAATCTCCTTTGATAGGTGACCATAGAGGTGATTGCATTGGCACAAAAAGCATGGAGACTCAAGGAGACAAAGCTTGAAAGGAGGAAAAGTTTTTAGAGCTACAGAAACTAAAAGCCAGGAAAGTGTGTGGACTGAATTGAGATCTGAAATCTACAAGTTATGTTGTGAGTTATATTAGATCAAAAGACCTTATTGTTAGTCTCTAGCAATTGTATTAGTTAGGGAAAAATCCTATGGAATTAGGTGGATTTAACAACCATGTTGCAAATCCTTTAAAAGGGTGACATTCCAAGTGAATGTTCTAAAGTCCTTTAACTAGGATCACTTCTGACAGGGTGATTGAAATCCCTTAACCAGGTCACATTTAACAGTGTGTTTTGTAGCCTTTAATAGGTGTTAGTAACTATATGGACATAGTATTTTAAATTTTAAATTTGTGTTTTTGAACCACTTTTAACCTTAGTTCAAAGTAGTTCGAAGAGGTTCAATGGTTCAATGTGGTTCGAAATGTAGACTTAGTGATTCATTTCCAGTTTAGAGATGTTGTTTGTCAGTTCACAAATTTGAAGGCTTAATTCAAAAAGTTCAAAGTTCAAGGCTTATTTCAAATAAGTATAAGAATTAAAATTTGTTTGAAGGTTCAAGCTCAAAATGATAAGGCATCATGTTAGTATAAAGTTGATTACTCAAATAGTAGATCCCAAGCTTGCAGATGGAAATTTAGAATGTGGGTTGGCAATGCAATAAGTTGTGAACTCAAAGTGATTCAGAAGTTCAAGGTAGTTCAAATTGGTTCAATTTAATGGAATGAGTTCAAATGATTCTATAGGTTCATTGGTTCAATGTGGCATAACAAATGTGTTCAGAAAGTAGTTATCAGAAGTGCAGATCAAGATAATGAAGATTTGGTCTAGTTTAAAAGTTCAACATTATGAGACCTGTGATGAGTTCATTCCATATTTTAAGTCCTAGATTTTGTTCAAAAATCACAATATACTAATTCAGATGCTCCAAATTTGAGCTTCACATACATCATTTGAAGCTATTGTCTAGCATAGATATGTTGACACTAGAATCATTGTAGGTATACATTGAGTGACCATATGGAAACTCTTAAAAGTTATTCATTATAGTGGCATCGATTCAAATCTTGGGGTTCTCAATATCAAGTATTCCTTGGTAATAATCTGAAACTATTCAAAACCTTTATAAATGGAAAAAACCATGATGCATAATTTTGGAGACTTCCCATAGTCCCTATTCTAGCATGTTCAATTTCAATGGTATAAGGAAATAATGATGGGAATTCTTTTTGGTTTGTAACTAAACAAATCAGAATATGAAGATGGTCTTTCACAACAAGTGATTCTATTCAGCTAGTGATTAGATGGTCAAAGAGACATGTCACCATTTTGATAAAAGGTGTAATAAATATAGCCATTATGTTTGATGTATAATGAAGAGTTTAGACAACTTTGGAGGCTTCCCATTATCTTTTCCTTAGTATGAGCAAGGTAGTTAATATGTTAGAAATGACTTTGAATTACTCAGAAAATCATCCAATAACATGCACCAAGCATCAAACAAGAAAAAAAGGGAGCCTCCTACAATCTTCATTTGTTATACACAAAGTGTTTTTAGAAGATGTCAATGATAACACAAGACATATGCATGAAGGTTAACATGTCAAATGGAAAATATGAAGGATCATTCTCAATTCACCCTATCAAATTCTTTGATGATAGAAAAAAAATCATGTTTTGGGGTTCATATCTAATAATTGAACCTTTGTATTGGGCTGAATTTCAGATATGTATGGCCAAACCTAGCTCTCTAAATCCTCTCCAAAGTGTTTTGTTAGATTATTTACAGGTCAAAAATTACAAGTTTTTGAGTGCAACACTATCAGATCAGCAATGATAGTGACAAATGAAAATGACAAAAAAACTATCATATTTTTGGGGTCATATCCAACAATCCAACTGTTGGATCAAGGTAAATTTTGGATATGTTTAAAAAATAATAATTCTATGAAACCTCTCCAAACTATTTTTCTTGATTATCCATGGATCAGAAGTTACAAGTTTTTAATTGCAACACTATTGGATCAACAATGACAGTGACAAATGTAGATGATAGGAAAATAAGTCTTGTTGTGGGGGCTATATCTCCTAATCCAACTATTGGATCAAGGTAAATTTTGGATATGTTTTAAAAAATCTAATTCTATAAAACCTTTCTAGGCAGATTTTCTTGATTATCCATAAATAAAAAGTTATAGTTATTTGAGTGATACACTATCAAAAATGTCCGTGACTGTTATAAAATACTAACAATAGTTTACCAACAAAAAATTGCCACCTGTCAGCATGCACATATACAAGAGTCTTGTATTTATGAAGGCAAAAAGGGTTTATAACAACATAAAGCAAGTAGGGGGCAGAAGGGGAAAGCCTTAAAGTTTTTCAAGATTTAGTTAGGCAAACTAAAGAGTTTTCATGGCAAATGAGAAGATAATAAAGAGGCCAACAAAAGACAAAGGGAGGGTTCCATCTTTCCTCTCTAAGACTACAGGCTATGGGCTATAGCAAGAGGAGAGGTTTTTAGATTTATTCTATTTTCTTGTGAAGGTTATGGGAAGTAGAGCTAATATTTATTTTCTATTTTTTGAACTATGTGTTAGAAAATAAGAGAGTTTTGATTTGTTTATGTAATACAGAGAAAGAGCTTCATCTTTCTTTAATGGTGATTGTAATTGCAAAAATGTGTTATAAGGTCCTTGCATCTTTTATGCATTAGGGAAGGGAGACTTGGAAGTTGATTGCATATCAAAAACTAGAGTTTGAGTGATCCTCTTTCCACTAATCATGATTTGTGTGTCACTTTAGTTTTCTCTAAAATGTGCTTTTACTGTCGTTGTTTCTTTTATACATTTGGATTGCAAGATATCTTCATAACTTTGTTTCTGCACTTTCTCAAGAAGATGGAAAATGTGTTGATTTTGCCCTTTGTAATATGCTAGGGTAAATTAACTTTGTGTCATTTGTCATCTATTTTCTGGTAGTCGTTTAGTTTTTCCACATCTACTTCATGCTTATAGGTAGATGTTTCTAATCCCTTTGTGCTTTCTAGTTAAAAGTATCCATATTTAATTCATTATAAATCATTTATGGGGAGTTGTACCTAGATAAATTTAGAGGGTGCTTACACTCTTCAATAGTGAAGTGACCCAACTATTAGTCCTATTTAGTCTTCTTACTTGGGCATTTAGAGTTATATTTGCATGTATTTTCTTGGAGGACAATCTGTTCACTAATAGATTTTTGGCAACTCTATTAGGGATCCTGAATCAAAGATTTAAGTGCCTAACATTTGCTTCCTTAGTTTTATGATTATCTCTGTGTGTAGGAGATTAGCAACTCTATACAAAGACCATGTTGGATATAGATGTCATGAGAAGACCAAGCCCAAACCCTTCTCTCCTGGAACTTTATCAAATTGATGATAAAGTGTTATGTGACTTTGTGGATAGTTTTAGAGGAATTATTTCCAAGGGTATCTAGAAAAATATAAGCTTTGAAGATGATGCAAGATCTTTGCTACTATGGAAAGGCCTCTATGCAAGATTTCACAAGTTGAAAGACTTGCAAGAACTTGAAGAGAGAGTGGCCTATTTGAAGAAGCATTTGGAGGTAGATGATGATGAACCTCTCATTATCTCAATCTCACCCATGTATTTCAATCACCTTGTCATGAGTGACCAAGAAGTACAAACAGAGTTGCTCTAGCCTCATGTTGCTCCAAATTCAATGGATGAGAATATAGCTGCCAAAAATGGAGAAAGGGTAAGTAATAATGATGAAATCTTGTCTCAAAATCTTTCTTCACCTCATGTAGAAATTTTTCCAATTAAAGATCCCGACGAGCATTATTTTCACTTTGAAAATAGTGTAGCAAGAAACCTTATTGCTAATGCTGATTTTGATGAAGTTGCCTCTAAAACTTTCTCCTCTTTGGCTTTAGAAAGTTTCAATTTTGAGAGTAATAATGGTCATCTTTTTTCAAAATTTCCTATTTGTAATAAATTAGACAACTTGCTACTAGAATTTCAATCGTTTACTTTTGATGAAATGGGTGAAAATGATGTTGATCATCTTTCTTTAAAGAGTCTTCTTGGTAAATTTTTTTAGAATAACATGCAGCCTAAAAGTGAACTTCCCACTTTCATGAAAAATGAAGATGATTTCTCATACTTGAAAATCAATAATCATCCCATTGAAAGATATGATTGGTTTGAGGATGAAATGTGTAATTATGACAAGGTGAGAGTGCATGTGTAAAAGCTTCCTTCTCATGATGAAAAAGGTGCTAAAGTTATCACTCATCCTATAAATTACCTAGCTGAAGCATGGAGAGACACATCACTTGATCAAGAGGAAGAAATAATTAATGAATTCTTGTTATCTCTTCATCCAGAAGACCCCTCTCAAGTTAGCCCATTTGATGATAATCCAATCCTTCATGAAGATGGGATAAAGATGCCTTTGGATGAAGATACTTTCACTGAAATTTATGTTGAGACAAAGAAATATGAAGCTGACTTTCAATCAAGTGGTAACTCAGTTGATGTGTTGAAGAATGCAATTTCTAATGAGGAAGAAGAAATTATAGACACATTCTTATCCTCACTCAAATCGGATCATCTCTTTGATGATAAATTAGGTATTCATTCAAACCACATTGAGAATGAAACATTCATTGACAATTATTCTTTTCATTCATCTATACATAGTTTTTCTTATTTGGATTGTGGGAAAAATACTAAAACATGTGATGGCATTTTGAAAAGAGAAAAAGATGAAATTTTTGGCATGTTTGATGACCATTTGGTTCTTGAGAGAGATGAAGGAAATAGATACTCAAGGGTTGATCCCATGTTGGATGAGGTGTCATTATGGATACAAGTTAATCATGATCATGTGCAAGGATTGAATCTTCATGTTAACATTTCTGGGCATTGTGCATCATTTCTCGGTGAGATTTCTACATTTTATGTTTTTCAGCATGAACTAGAATCTAACCTTGTGAATGTAAAAGATCAATTCTCAAGTCAAGAAGAGTGTTATGATGAGTTATGGCTATTTTAAAAAGAGTGTTGGATTAGCATATGTATGTGTGCTTTCAGTTTGGCATTGAAAGAGTTGTCAACAAGAAATGGTTTGGAGCTGCTCTATTGAGGCATGATTTGTTGATGCAAAAAGGCTCTTACTTCTCCCAACAGGTAAATGGATTCACATGAATTTTTCTTTCTTTCAATTCTCATGGTATGTTCTTTTCCTACCTTTGTAAATATTGTAAATATGTTTTTGGTGTGTGTAGTGTTAGTTTGAAATAATATGCAAACTTCTTCTTGCTGGTACTTTAGGCATTTTCGTTAGTTGGCTTTGCCCTGCTCCCCTCTGCCCTCTTTGCAAGTAGCTCCTGGTTTTCTCTTTTTTCTGACTCTATCACCCAATGGTTAAGGCACTCATCTTTGGACAGAGATTGCTAGAGTTCTTTATTTTTTTAGTAAAAAAGAGTCCCATGTTTAGAGCCCCTATTAGTAACTACATGGACACAGTTTATCAAATTTTTAATTCATGTTTTCAAACTATTTAAAACCTTAGTTCAAAGTAGTTTGAAGAGGTTCAATGGTTTGACGTGGTTCAAAATTCAGACTTAGTGATTCATTTCTAGCTTAGAGATGTTGTTTTTTAGTTCACAAATTCGAAGGTTTAGTTCAAAGTTGAAGGCTTATTTCAGTTAAGTATCAAAATTCAAATTTGGTTCACGTTTCAATCTTAGAATGATAAGGCATCATGTTGTTATAGAGTTGATTATTCAAATAGTAGATCCCAAGCTTGTAGATGGAAATTCAAAGTGTGGGTTGGCAATTCAATAAGTTGTGAACTCAAAGTGGTTCAAGAGTTCAAGGCAGATTGAATTGGTTCAATTTAATGGAATGAGTCCAAATGATTCTATAGGCTCATTGGTTCAATGTGGCATAAAAGTTGTGTTCAAAAAATAGTTATTAGAAGTGCATATCAAGAAAATGAAGGTCTGGTCTAGTTTAGAAGTTCAATATTGTGATACCTTTGATGAGTTCATTCCATATTTAAGTCCCAAATTTTGTTCAAAAATCACAATATACTAATTTAGATGCTCCAAATTTGAGCTTCACATACATCATTTGAATCTATTGGCTAACATAGATATGCCAATACTAGTATCATTGTAGGTATACATTGAGTGACCATATGGAAACTCCTAATAGTTATTCTTTATAATGGCATCGAGTCAAATCTTGGGGTTCTCAATATCCAGTATTCCTTGGTAATAATGTGAAACTATTCAAAACCATTATAAATGGCAAGAACCATGATGCACAATTTTGGAGACTCCCCATAGTCCCTATTCTAGCATATTCAATTTGAATGGTATAAGAAAATGATGATGGGAATTCTTTTTGGTTTGTAACTAAATAAATTAGAACATGAAGATGGTATTTCACAACAAGTGATTCTGTTTAACCAGTGATTGGATGGTCAAATAGACATGTCACCCTTTTGATAAAATGTGTAAGTAATATACACATGATGTCTGATGTATAATGAAGAGTTTAGATAGCTTTGGAGGCTTCCCATTATCTTCTCCTTAGTATGAGGAAGGCGATTGACTTTGAATTATTCAAAAAATCATCCAATAGCATGTACCAAGCTTCAAACAAGAAAACAAGGGATCCTCCTATAATCTTCTTTGATTATACATAAAGTGTTTTCAAAAGATTTCAATGATAACACAAGGCATATGCATGAAGGCTAACAAGCCAAATGGTGAATATGAAGGATCATTCTTAATTCACCCTACTGGATTTTCTGATGACAGGAAAATATTAATGTTTCTAGGGTCATATCTAAGAATAAAAACTTTGGATTGGGCTAAATTTCAGATATGTATGGCCAAACCTAGTTCTGTAAATCATCTCCAAATTATTTTTTCATATTATTTATGGATCAAATGTTACAATTTTTTTAGTGCAACACTATTGGATCAGCAATGACAGTGACAAATTCAGATGACAGAAAAATAGTCATGTTTTGGGGGTTATATCTAACAATCCATCCATTGGATAAATCTAAATTTTGGATATGTTTTAGAAAATATAATTATATAAAACCTATCCCAACGGTTTTTCTTTATTATTCATGGATCCAAAGTTATAGGTTTTTGAGTGCAACACTATCGGATCAGCAATCATAGTGACAAATGCAAATGACATGAAAATAATTCTTGTTTCAGGGGCCATATCTCCTAATCCACTAGTTGGATAAAGCTAAATTTTGGATATGTTTTAAAAAATTTAATTATATAAAACCTCCCCATGTATATTTTCTTGATTATTTACAAATCAAAAGTTACAGTTATCTGAGTGATACACTATCAAAAATGTCTGTGATAGTTATAAAATATTGACAATAGTTTACCAACAAAAAATTGCCACCTATCAGCATGCACATATATAGGAGTCTTGTATTTATGAAGACAAAAAAGGTTTATAATAACATAAAGAAAACATGGGGTAGAAGTGGAAATTCTTAAATTTTTTCAAGATTCAGTTAGGGCAACTGAACAGTTTTCACGTGAAATGAGAAGATAATAAAGAGGCCAACAGAAGACAAAGGGGGGGTTCCATCTTTTCTCTTCAAGACTATAGACTATGGGCTATAGCAAGAGGAGAGGTTTTTAGATTTATTCTATTTTCTTATGATAGTTATGGGAAGTAGAGCCAGTGTTTATTTTCTTTTTTCTGAACTATGTGTTAGAAAATAGGAGAGTTTTGATTTGTTTATGTAATATAGAGAAGGAGCGTCAGCTTTCTTTAATGGTGACTATAATTGCAAAAATGTGTAATAAGGTCCTTGTATCTTTTATTTTTTAGGGAAGGGAGACTTGGAAGTTGATTGCATATCAAAACCTAGAGTTTGAGCGATCCTCTTTCCACTAATTATGATCTGTGTGTCCCTTTAGTTTTCTCTAAAATGTGCTTTTATTGTCATTGTTTCTTGTATACATTTTGATTGCAAGATATCTTTGTAACTTTATTTCTGCACTTTTTCATGAAGATGGAAAATATTTTTCTTGATTTTTCCCTTTGTAATATGTCAGGGTTTTCGGAAATATAGATGGAGTAACTAGGGGGGGGGGGGGGGGGGGGGAGGTGGAAACAATTACCACAACAATATATCCATAGACCCTTTAGCTGTCTTAAAACATAAACTACTACAACTCAGTAGATACAGAGAAAAATGTTGTAACTCGATAGATGAACTTCTTAACTTATTGAGCATTCATAAAGATTTTACATGCATGCATAAAAGAATTAACATGAACACAAAAGACAACAGATTTAACATGGAAACCCAATATGGGAAAAACCGCCAAGTAACTAGCTACCAATTTCCACTCTTCTGAAATAAGCTATGTTAGGAGCCAACCTAGTTAAAGGTTACAAAACACATATTAGGTGTGACCCTATTAGATGATTTAATCACCCTATTAGGAGTGGCCTTGCTAGAGGTCTTTAGTACAATTCAATTGAACTGTCACCTTGTTAGAGGATTTGTAAAATGGTTCTTAAACCAACTCTGTTAAGAGATTTAGAAATCACTGCTACAATAATGAAAAAGTAACAATGAAGTGACCTGAATGAGATGCAACTTATCTTTGTTGATATAGATCCCTTGTCTACTTCAATAGATCCTCTCTGATCAAATATAAATTTTTTGCTCCTTAGGATATCTAATCCTTCCTCAAGATTCGCTCACACAATCAATATACTTGCATGCTATTCATTACACTCATCCATACATTTGAATTCACAACTTGGCCTTTTATTTATACCTTACAAATTTGTCGAGTTGGCTAAATTACAAGTACATTAACCAATAATTGTCACACCAGTCAACTACAGATATTACTTTAAAAAAAAAAAAACTTTATTTCCCAAAATAATGAAATCCTTCATTGGCCGACCCTACTCAGTAAACACTACAACATAAACAATTTCCAATGTTGATTGACTGAAGATCGGTAAATACTACAAATTCTATGAAATTCTTATGTTGCCGAGTAACTTGGTAAGAAATAAATTTCCTTCACTAACCTTGTGAGCTCAGTAAGAACTATATTCTACCACACTTTCCTTTGATGATCGAGTAAGCTTTGGTAGACACTGAATTTCCTTTACCAACCTTGAAAGCTTGGTAACAACTGTCTAAACAAGGTAAAGTCTGAGAATGCTTAATAGACACTATAAACTTTCTTGCTAACCAACTGAACTTGGTAGACTCTAATTGATAACTAATATGACATTTGTGTAACATCAAAGACAACATACTATTGAACAATTGTATCCAATAGGGGTAAATGGACTTTGTGTCATTTGCCATCTATTTTCTTGTAGTCATTTAGTTTTTCCACATCTATTCCATGTTTACAGGTAGATGTTTGTAATCCTTTTGTGCTTTCTAGTTAAAAGCATCCATATTTAATTCATTGTAAATCATATATAGGTAGCTATACCTAAATAAATTTGGAGGGCACTTACACTCTTCAATAGTGAAGTGACCCAACTATTAGTGTTGATTAGTCTTCTTACTTGGGTATTTAGAGTTATATTTGAATGTATTTTCTTGGAGGACAATCTATTCACTAACAATAGGGTAGGCCTTTCATAGGGAATCACTTTAGAAGAATGAGAAAGGAGTAGCATGTTACTAGTGGTTTTTCCCATTGGGTTTCCACATAAATCACTATGTTATGTGTTAATCTTTCATGTCTTATTCTTCCATGTTGATTTTTTAGTAACTTGCTAAGATGAATGTTTAGCTTGGATGAATGGTTAGTTTAAATGGGCTCACTAATTCAAGACATTTTGACCTTGAATAACTAATTCAACCCCCCTCTTAGTTATTCTAAAGCATTTCTAACAATTTGTATCAAAGCCTAGTTGCTGATTTGATTTAAAGGTACTAGAAGTAGAAAGATCAAGATGTCCAAGAGAGAAGTTCCCAAGCTCAAAAAAGATAATTTTGTTGCATGGAAAAGTTTAATGAAGATTCATATTGGATCAATAGGTGATCATGCACAAACCTCAATTGAGTTGGAACATGTTGATCTAGCCAGTGCACCTGCTACTGAAGATTTGAAGAAAAATAAGGAGCACAATTGAGCAATGTTGGAGATTGCCTCTGCCCTCAACTATGCTAAATTTGATAACATCAAGGGATGTAACTCTCCATTCAAGATGTGGAAAGCCTTGTCAAATATTTATGGAAGAGATCAAAATGTCCAAAGAGAAAAAAGAAAAATCCTTAGAGGAAAATTCAATGATATGAGAATGGAGGAAGGTGAGAACATTGCTCAATATGCCTCTAGAATAAAGGAAGTAGTAAGTGCAAGAAGAAGTTTGAGTGGTCATTTAGATGATGATACTATTAATAGAAAAATCTTAAGAACCTTTCTCTCCATCTATGCTATTAGAGTATTAGCCATCCAAGAGTTAAGATGCATACTTGGAAACAATCTAACTTGTGAAGGTATAGTGGGAAGACTTACTGCATTTGAGTTATCCTACTTTGATAACTACAAACCTAAGATTCTTGAATTTTCTTTCAAGGCCAAGTTGTTTTTGAAAGATACCAAAGAAGTGAAACCAAAAAATAAGGGAAGAAAGATAAAATATGCATCCAATGATAGCAACACAGATGAAGAAGATGGGGAACAATTGGAAGCATTGTTCGCCAGAAGATTTCACAGAGGCAAAGTTAAATTCAAAGGTAAGCTACCTATCATTTGTTTTAATTGCAATGAAGTAGGAAATATTACTACAAGGTGCACATAGAAAAGGGACTATAGAGAAAGAAACAAGCACAAGAGTAGAAGAGAAGATGATAACAAAGATTACAAAGAAATAGGAAAAAAGTGCTACATTACAAAAGAAGAGGATTCTGATGAAAATGATGATGAGGTAGTCTATGTAGCCATGAAGGATGAGTCAGAAGAAGATGAGGCAACAACACTGGTAACCTATATAAACAAGAATGACAGGTGGATCATAGATAGTGGGTGCTCACATCACATGACAAGAAGCAAAAGTAAGTTTGTTACTTTTACTTAGTATGATGGAAATACTGTTAGATTTGGAAATCATGCTCCTTGTCTAATCAAAGGAAAAGTTTCCATTAAGCTTATAGAGAAAATTTCATGTGATAATGCATATTATGTTGAAGAATTAAACTACAATCTGTTGAGTGTGTCACAATTAGCTAATGTAGGCTGCAAAGTAGAATTTGGAAACAAAACTACCAAAATCTATGACACTGATGGACACCTGATAGGAAAAGGAGACCAAACTAGGACTAATCTATTTTACCTAGATATGGAGGATTCTTCTTGTCTTATTGTAAAATTTGATGATGTGTGGCTATGACATAAAAGGCTATGTCATGTTAACTTTGATAATCTAATTAACATCAAAAAAATGAAGAGAGTCAAACATTTACCTAAACTAAAGAAGCTTGACAATAAAATGTGCAAATAGTGTCATCTAGGAAAGATGACCAAGTCAAGTTTCAACAGTAAAACCTATTCCAAAACCTATTCCAAAGAAGTACTAGAGTTAGTCCATATTGATTTATGTGGCCCAATAGAAGTGAAAAGCTACAAAGGAGATAGATATATAATGTTGTTTGTTGATGACTACTCTAGAATGATGGCTGCCATGTTCTTAAAGAAAAAATCTAATGCTTTTCAAATGTTTAAGTGGTATTTGCCCAAGGTTGAGAAGGAAATAGGGAAGAGTCTAAAGTGCCTAAGATCAGACAAAGGAGGAGAGTTCACATAAAAAGAATTTGAGACATTTTGTAATGATAAAGGAATTAAGAGAAAAAACATCAGCACCTAGAACTCCTCCATAGAATAAAATTGTAGAGAGAAGAAATAGATCAATGATAGACTATGCCAGAATATTAATGATGGAAAAGAATGTTGCTCTAAAGTACTAGAGAGAAGCTATAAGTATAGCTATCTACACCTTGAATCAACTAAAAATCAAGAAAGGTACAAATGAAACACCTTTTGAATTATGGTATGGTCACTCACCCAATGTAAAACATTTCAAAGTGTTTGGCTGCAAGTGCTATATTCTTAAAGATTCTAGAAATGAAAAATTTGATACAAAGATTGATGCAGGCATATTCCTTAGATACTCCACTAGAAGTAAAGCACACAAGTGTTTAAATACTAACACTAACAAAATTGTGGAGAGTGCAAATGTAAACTTTGATGAGCATATCAAAGTTTAGGTTGATGAATCCAAGAAACCAGTGTAGACACCTAAAAATCCTTTAAAAAATAAAGTATTTTTATTTTTTGAAAAAATCTCTGATGACATCATCATTTATTAATTAATTAATTAATTAATTTTTATGCCATTAAATCCCTTTATCTTAATTAAAAATATTTAATTAAGGAATCCCTCCCAAAAATGTTTAAATCTTATTTAAATATTATTTCCTTATTTATTAATTATTTAATTAATAAATGGACCAAAAATCCTAAAATAAATAAAAAAATTATTTTTTGCCTAAAACTTGGCCAATTTCCTTATGACCAATAACCTCTTCCAAAATCTTCTAATCCTTCTTTAATTTCGATTAAAGGCTAATCCCATCATTTCCTACCCCTAATCCCAACTCAAAATATTTAATTAAGATTAAATATTAATCCTCATGTTTATTAAAAAAGTTTTAATAAATATCTCCTCAACCCAAACCCTTGAAATAAATAAATCTTTATTTATTTCCTAAAAATCTAATTTATCCTCATCCTAAGAAGTTCTAGACTCTTCTAGAAAGTCTTCATCCTCATCCTAGGAAATTCTAGACTATTCTAGAAAGTCTTTATCCTCATCCAAAGTCTAGACTCTTCTAGAAGATGTCTTTAAAACTAATCCTAATCCCCTCCTAACCTTGTCACATTCCCTAAACATGAGTTAAAACTTCCTAACCCAAGCCAAAGTTAACAAATATCTCCTCCTTCACCCACCCTCATTAAATATCATCCACTTGCCTATCCCTAAGCTAATCCTAAACCATCCTAATCCATCCTCTAATCATTTTCACAAGCCTAAGCAAGCTTAAAACCCTCCTAATCAAGTCCATGTCGAAATTGCTCTCATCTCTCTCAAAATATCTCAACCATAAAACTTTATGAAGTCCACTAGGCCATAAATGACTCTTACAAGCCCTTTTATTGCTCTTACAAGTCATTATGAGGGTCTTTATGAAGATTTTATCCCTTGAGCCTCCTTTGTTGACTCATCCTTCCCCATTCCTCCATCCTCTCACCATGTGACATGTGTCACTCCTTGATTGGCTATAAGGAAGCACAATCCATGTGCTCTCTTCTCATGCAATCTGAGCCCTCCATAAGCTTTTTCCCATCCTTGCATCTTAGCCCTCAATCCCTCAAGCCTCTTGTCTATAAATTGGATCCTTCCCCTTTGCAAAATAACACAATCCATGAAGTAAAGTTATAATGCTATTTTGAGAGCCAAATCCACACTAAAGCCATCTATCCACACCAAAAATCCACAATCATCCATTGAAGCCTTTGGAAGTATATTGAGCATACATCCAATCCATTTAGATAAAGCCACTCAACAAGAGAGCTTCTCATTGAGAGAGCCCATTAATGGCTCATATTTTCAATTGAGAGATCATCTTAGTCTATCTTGAAGTTTATGAATTTTCTTTAGTTTGTAGGAGCTTTATTTAAATTTGGTTTCTATTAGCATACTAACATTGCTCATATATATTTTGGCACGCCCGGTGGGACCCCGCATGGGTCATCTTCATTAGCTTTTTTAGTCAAGTTTTGTATGTCATTTGCTGATTTTGGCTAATTTTGCTTGTTTTTGTGATTAGTAGGATTGTATAAATTGGTTTTGTAGGTCCACATGAGCATGAAGAAGACAAAGGAACTCATAGTCTATCTCATAGTATTTGCAGATTTTTCAAGCTTATAGGTGGACAAAGCACTTGGAATTCTTCTTCCTCTTCTTGTCTATATTCTTCTTATTCCATCTACTTCTTCTTCTTCTTCTTGTGAGAGATCTTGGCCATTTTTTTTTTAAGGAAGCAAAATCATAAACGCTTCTTTTTAGTGCTTAAAATGAACCCCCAAATCATACTTAAATCCATTAAAAAATTAAAAATTTGCAAAAAAGAAAAAATCTTTTAACAAGTGAAACTAAACCAATCTAATCATTTGCATCCTTGCAACATCAAGGTTTTAGATGCATTCATGCAAAGTTAGGAACACTTCATTTTTGGGAATTTAAAAAGAACTTCAAGTTTCCATTTCAAAAGGTTCAAAATCAACACTAAGTGCACACTAAAATCTAAATCAAACTCAAAGCATCAATCAAGGATAAAATGAACCTCATTTGAAAATATTTTAATGTTCTTTTAAAAATCTCATGAAAACTAAGAGTCCTAAAACTTTTAATATTTGTTCCAAACAAATGTCTTGTTGCAAAATCTTGAATGTTTCTTAGGTTTTTCATGCATCAAAAGAATCTAGGAATATCATTTTTGGGCTTAAAACATGCAAACTAGAACACAAAATCTTGAATGAAAAGCAAAGTCCAAAGAGTCATTTTCACTTTTGAGTCCAAAACAATCTTGAATGATCTAAGGTTAAAACAAAGAACTTCAAAGTTCTTAAAAAAACACACAAAATCTGAATCTTGAATGCTCAAAGGAAAAAACTTGAATGTTTAATCACTTGTCTTTGAATGAATGTTGCTAAACACACTCTTGAATGCCATGGATTAAAATCAAATTTTCCTTGAATGGATTATTAAAACAACAAATCCAATCTTGAATGCCAAGGATCAATTAACCATTGCAATATCAAACACTTCATTTGGAGCTTCTAAAATTGAACAAAACAAATCTCTTTTCCACATGCAATTTAGGTAAAGTTTGATTTTTGGATATTTAAGAGACTTTGTTAAGTTAAATACAAATTTTCAAAAATCAATTTGAGTAGTTCTTTGGACTCACCTCTTTTCTAATCACCCATCAATTCAACCATTGGTTGCAATCTCAGCATCATTTATGGGGATGGGTCTACTTGAAAAAGGTGTTAAATGTTCCACAATCTAACTCACTCACTTGGTCTTTGAACGTTTGCTTTAACTTTATCAAAAAAATTTAAATGACCAAAAATCTAGATTAAATCGATCACACTTCAAGTTTGGGCACTAAAATTGAACAACTATTGATGTAGAGGGCCTCCGGGCGTGCGCTTGGCAATCGAGTTTCACACATCTTTGTTTTGGGCTTAAAATAAACTCACACTCAATCTTGAATACCTAAAAATCAATGAACATCACATGGTTTTGACGCATTTTCAATGGCGCTCACATTTCTTATGTTAACAATCTCTCGACTTTCATTATGCTAATGACACTGTCAAATTGGAATGAACATTGTATGCCATAATCACAAGTGTCTTCAATCATAGCTTACAAAATTTAAATCATCAATTGGAATGAACGCGTGTCTTTTAAAGCCCAAGATCAAGTATGTGGTCTTGTTTTACACTTTTTAGGAGGTCTGCTTGGGGATTTCATCACCCCTTGGGATGACCTCAACTCTAGCATTTTGGTGGAGTATAAAGATCGAGAGGTGAATTCAAAGACACCTCTCTTGGGATCAAAATTTTGTCACTCGGGCTAAGCCTCAAGGAACTTTATACCCTTGAGAAGTGAAAGAGGAGAAGTGGGTTACTGCTCCTCTTGGCTGTGTGACATCTTTTTGGTTTCATCTATGGATTTGGGCCTCATGTACCTTGCGTATATTGAGGACTCCCTAGCTATAACAAATTTCATCCTTGTAGAAAGCATCCTAGGATGTTGGTGTGTTTGACGTGCTTGCTCAAAACTTTTGTTTGCTTATTTTTTCATAGCTTTTGAATGAATGTTTGCCAACTTTGGTCAAAATCCCAAAAAAGAAAAAATCTCCCAGCTCAAGGCATACTTAGCATAGTCACTGCCTCATCAGAAAATCATCCAAGCTCCCTTGCTGCAATCGAATCTATCTAGTTCCTTGCTTTAGAACAATCCCAAATCCAAAGTCTCTCCAAATCACACCCAAGCCTTTAGAGAGTTGTTGTCATTCTACTAGAATTTTCTATCCAATCAATCCGACCAATCCACCAGCCTCACCAAGGTTATCCCTTTGACAGAGCTTTGTCTAGGCTAATCTAGCTTTGTCACTTGTTATCCCTCATCACATTGAGCTAAAGGTTGGGATGCACAAGTGGTCAATCTTGTGTCATGCCCATAGGATCATTAGTTTATCCTTAAGTTGACACAATCTCCACCAATCCAGTGCATAGGAAAGTAAAACTCACTTTTTGATAGCATGCCCTTGAAGTCTTCCATCCATAGGAAAACCAAAAATCTCCAGCCAATCCTCCTTAGGTCTGTCATACAGCTTTGACTCTCCCTAGGAAATCCTTCATCAGCCAATCCAAAATCTGCACTAAATCCAAATCCAACCATGAGCTTCCATGTTCATCCATATGCAAGACCCCATCCCCATCTGACTCATCATCAAAACATGAAATCCCAAACCTATCATGATGTGTTCAGTCGTATTGTCCTTGCTCCTGCCACCTCCTATTCCAATGATGATGAAAATCTTGTTGACTATGACGGGTATCTTGAGAGCCTTAGAGGCCTTCCACCAACCATCCCCCAAAATCCAAGAGTTATTCCAAACTATCTAGTCATGCCATCTGATATCCCAGCTTCTCCTCCATCACCCAATCAACCAAGCTTCCAATCTTCCACCCTCATCACACAAGATATTCCTATCAATCCACCACCTCCACCTCCAACACACGAGTCTCCTAGGAATCTCCTAGAGGAAATACAAGAAAAGCCACCTCCAACATTCAATAAGCCATGTCATCTAATCTAACCATGTGAAGTAGTCAGAGATGAAGCTTCCCCATCTATAATATCATCCCCATCTCCCATAACTATCATCCCCATGCCATCCATCAAATTGCTTAAAATCCTTCCACTTCCTGCAAGCATCAAATTCCCACCACCCATCGAATCGCTCCAAATAAAGTATTTTTATTTTTTGAAAAAATCCCTGATGACATCATCATTTATTAATTAATTAATTAATTAATTAATTTTTATGCCATTAAATCCCTTTATCTTAATTAAAAATATTTAATTAAGGAATCCCTCCCAAAAATGTTTAAATCTTATTTAAACATTATTTCCTTATTTATTAATTATTTAATTAATAAATTGACCAAAAATCCTAAAATAAATAAAAAATTTATTTTTTGCCTAAAACTTGGCCAATTTTCTTATGACCAATAACATCTTCCAAAATCTTCTCATCCTTCTTTAATTTAGATTAAAGGCTAATCCCATCATTTCCTAACCCTAATCCCAACTCAAAATATTTAATTAAGATTAAATATTAATCCTCATGTTTATTAAAAAAGTTTTAATAAATATCTCCTCAACCTAAACCCTTGAAATAAATAAATCTTTATTTATTTCCTAAAAATCTAATTTATCCTCATCCTAAGAAGTTCTAGACTCTTCTAGAAAGTCTTCATCCTCATCCTAAGAAATTCTAGACTATTCTAGAAAGTCTTTATCCTCATCCAAAGTCTAGACTCTTCTAGAAGATGTCTTTAAAACTAATCCTAATCCCCTCCTAACCTTGTCACATTCCCTAAACATGAGTTAAAACTTCCTAACCCAAGCCAAAGTTAACAAATATCTCCTCCTTCACCCACCCTCATTAAATGCCATCCACTTGCCTATCCCTAAGCTAATCCTAAACCATCCTAATCCATCCTCTAATCATTTGCACAAGCCTAAGCAAGCTTAAAACCCTTCTAATCAAGCCCAAGTCTAAATTTCTCTCATCTCTCTCAAAATATCTCAACCATAAAACTTTATGAAGTCCACTAGGCCATAAATGACTCTTACAAGCCCTTTTATTGCTCTTACAAGTCATTATGAGGGTCTTTATGAAGATTTTATCCCTTGAGCCTCCTTTTTTGACTCATCCTTCCCCTTTCCTCCATCCTCTCACCATGTGACATGTGTCACTCTTTGATTGGCTATAAAGAAGCACAATCCATGTGCTCTCTTCTCATGCAATCTAAGCCCTCCATAAGCTTTTTCCCATCCTTGCATCTTAGCCCTCAATCCCTCAAGCCTATTTCTTATAAATTGGATCCTTCCCCTTTGCAAAATAACACAATCCATGAAGTAAAATTATAATGTTATTTTGATAGCCAAATCCATACTAAAGCCATCTATCCACACCAAAAATCCATAATAATCCATTGAAGCCTTTGGAAGTATATTGAGCATACATCCTATCCATTTAGATAAAGCCACTCAAAAAGAGAGCTTCTCATTGAGAGAGCCCATTAATGGCTCATATTTTCAATTGAGAGCCCATCTTAGTCTATCTTGAATTTTATGAATTTTTTCTAGTTTGTAGAAGCTTTATTTAAATTTGGTTTCTATTAGCATACTAACATTGCTCATATACAACTAGAAGAGTACATAACCTTTGCATATTTTTGTAAAGGAATTCCTACTAAAGAAGAAGCTATCAATCAAGTTGGGAATGAACAAAAAGTTTCAATGTCAGCCGAGTCACAACTAGTGAATATTGAGTTGCATTCAAAAGCTAAGTTGCACTCAGAAGCCAAGTTGTAGAATAAAGATAGTGCAAACTTTTGACTCTGAAATTAGTACACATGAAAGAGATGCAGAGCTACTTGAAAGAGATGTGCATAGTGACTCTGAAGCTGAAAGACCAAACATGGAAATAAGGAAAAAACCAAGGTTATCCAAGTATGTGAGAAGACATCACCCTACCAAAAAAATAATTGGTGAAAAGGAAGCAAAACCAATGACAAGGAACAAACTAAGAAATGAATCATGTCTGTTGAGAAAAATGGAACCCAAAATAGTGAAAGATGCACTACTAGATGATGATTGGTGTAAAGCTATGGAAGAAGAGATTGATTAGATAAAGAAGAACAAAACTTGGACTTTAGTTCCAAGACTAACTGATAAGAATGTGATTGGTACCAAGTGGGTATTTAGGAACAGGCTAGATGAGAATGGTGAGATCATAGGAAATAAGTCTAGACTAGTCTACAAAGGTTATGCACAAGAAGAGGGACTAAACTATGTGGAAACATTTGCCCTTGTTGCAAGAATGGAAGGAGTAAGAACTCTACTTGCATATGTTTCCTAAAAAGGTTTTAAAGTCTACCAAATGGATCTAAAGTCTACTTTTATGAATGGTATACTAGAAGAGGAAGTCTAATTGAACAACTAGAAGGATTTTTTGATGACAACAACAAAAATATGGTTTGCAAGCTAAGCACCTAGAGAATGGTATGAGAAACTTCACAAATATCTTGTGAAGATAGGATTTGAGAGAATAGATGACAACAACAACCTATATATTAAGGAAGAAAAAGGTAAAGACATTTTGATATCTAAATTTTTTTTTATGATATAATATTTGGAGGAAAAGATGCCCTATGCAAAGATTTTTCTAATCAAATGAAACATGAGTTTGAGATGTCAATGTTTGGGGAAATCAAATTCTTTGTGGATTGCAAGTACATCTACTAAAACATGACATATTTGTGACTTAATCAAAATATATCAAGGAGATACTCAAAACATTTGGCTTAGAGGATTCAAAACTAGTTAGTACACCAATGGTAATAGGACATAAACTATCCAAGAATGATGAAATAGCTGAAGTAAATCAGACAATATATAGATCAATGATTGGAAAGTTATAATATGTTGTACATAATAGACCAAATATTACATTATCTATTGGAATAGTGGCAAGATTTTCTACAAACTCAAGAGAAAATCATCTTATGGTAGTAAAAAGAATAATGAGGTACTTAAAAGGAACAAATGACTTAGGTTTATACTACAAGAGGAATGAAAAGTTTTAGTTGAATGCCTACACTAATGTATATTGAGGAGATAATATAGATGACATAAAAAGTTCCAGTGCAGGATCACTCTTCTTAGGTAAAAGATTAGTCACTTGGACTCAAAAATGGTAAAGTTGTGCCTCACAGTCCACAACTGAAGTTGAGTATGTTGTTGTTGCTATCAACTGCACCAATATTGTATGGATCAAACACCTATTGAAAGGTATGAAGGAAGAGATAAGTGAACCTATGATACTCTATTGTGATAACACAAGTTCCATCAACATATCAAATAATCATGTGATGCATGCCAAAACAAAGCACATTGCAATTAAGTATCACTATGTAAGAGAACTGGTGGAAGACAAACAAGTGAAGATGGAATATGTTAGCTTAAAGGAACAAATTGCTGACATCTTCACAAAAACATTACCTAAAGATAAATTTGAGTATGTTAGAGGTAAGTTAGGGTGATACCCCTATCCAAGGTTGCCTAGGTAACAACAAGATTGCCCTGCATCAAATGAGTTGATTGTTGAAATGATATAAATTGATGCAGAGGATACTTACTTTAGGCTCTTCTTGAAGTAATTTAAATACTAAAATTCCAAATAAATCACAAGCAAGGTGACAGAGGGAGAAATTGGAGTTCCTATAAATGCTACACTTGCATGATAAAGATGTTGAAACAATATGTCTTTGGCATTATTCTCAAAGAGGGAGAAATATGCAAAAACTAACCAAATTAAAAGCTACAAAAAAAAAGGGAGAAATAGAAGAAACTAATCAAATCTATAGGATCAAATGTGTAGAGGGAGAAATAGCACAAAGTGAAGGAAAAAGGAAATAACAACTAAAAGGGAGAAAACAACAAAACAAGTATCAATCAGGATGAGGATGACAAGATCAAAGAGGGAGTAGAAAAAAAGGAGAAGACAATGTATCAGCAAAAGTGATATCCCTAATACTTTGAAAGAGGGAGTTACTTATAGAATTCAGAGGGATTCATAAGAAATTCAAAGTTGTTGATACAATGAATAAGTTTGGATACAAAGTTTTCTTTTTGTCATTTGACTTACTGTTTTAACCTAGTTAGCATTTTGATAACTTGGTTGATTAGTTTAGTTTTTCATCAATGCCAAAGAGGGAATTGTTGAAATCTAATTGAAAAGATCATTATTGAAGAAGGGAGATTTTTGATAATGAATGTTTTTAATCATTGTTTTGTCATTGATGTCAAACTTGCTAATTGTTGGAATGACAATTACTTATAAAGTCCAAGTACTATCACTGAGTTGATTGATGAAGAGAATTTAATCAATAAAATGTAACAATAGCACCTAAGGGAAAGGTTGAGTTATGGTTTTGTAATGAAGTACAAGGATTAGTTAAGAAAATGGTAAAATGATGTATTAGCAATATACTTGTAGGTATAGAGGTTGGCTACACTAAGAAACACTAAAAGAATAAGTTGTCACAAAGTTGTCCGCAAAGCTTGACTAAATTTATTAGTGGATGTCAAGCAAGTTAGTTCATGTCGAGCAGATTATCAATAAGTGTTGAGAAAATATAAAATCTATTATGTGCCAAGTAAAACAAAAGGTTCTAAGAAAGTTTAGGTGCCAAGCTAGACAAAATGTAATAAGTGTCGAGCATCAATAAAACTTAGTTGATGTACAGTGAATCCACAGTAGGTGTCGAGTAACACAATATGTGTCAAGCACCAAAAAGTCAATAGTGCCGAGTTACTACATTATTTGAAAAGTCAAAGATTTTCCAAATCTAAGCTGACAAGTTTGTTACCTTAAATTTTGTAAACCAGATGGAAGATAAGAATGCTGAGATGGTGGTACAAAATTTTAGGTGAACCATTTTTGCACAAATATAGGTAGATTCTAAATGATGTTTCTAGAAGAAACATGATAAGGGGTAGATACATTGTATCTTACCTAATGCATTTGAGCCCAACAATAAGAGTAATAAGAATAGAGCAAGAAAGAGTATTCAAGACTTCTATTTAAGGACTTATAGGTCAAGAAGAAAGATATTGGTTAGAGAGAGTATGTGGTGTCAAGGAGAAGTCATCAAAAAAGAAGAATAGAGTATAAAAACTCTACTTCAATAAGTTACCACAAAGGTGATTGCATTGGCACAACAAGCATGGAGACTCAAGGAGACAAAGCTTGAAAGGAGGACAAGCTATCAAAGTTGTAGAGACTAAAAGTTAGGCAAATGTGTGAATTGAATTGAGATCTAAAATCTACAAGTTATGTTGTGAGTTATATCAGATCAAAAGCCCTTGTTGTTACTCTCTAGCAATTGTATCAGTTAGGGAAAAATCCTATGGACTTATGTTGGTTTAATAGACATGTTGTAAATCCTTTAACAGAGTGACATTCCAAGTGAATGTTCTAAAGTTCTTTAACTAGGATCACTTCTAATAGGGTGGTTGAAATCCCTTAATTGGGTCACATTTAATAGTGTGTTTTGTAGCCTTTAATAGGGTAAGCCTTTCATAGGGCATCACTTTGGAAGAGTGAGAAAGTAGTAGCATGTTACTGGTGGTTTTTCCCAAATTGGGTTTCCACGTGAATCACTGTGTTATGTGTTGATCTTTCATGTCTTATTCTTGCATGTTGACTTTTTAGTAACTTGCTAAGATGAATATTCAGCTTGAATAAATAGTTAGTTTAAATGGGCTCACAATACTTAGTGAAAAAGTTTTATCAAGACATTTGGACCTTGAATAACTAATTCACCACCCCTCTCAATTATTCTAAAGAATTTCTAACAATGCTCAAGGACTTCACATGAATATTTTTAGTTGTATATCTAGATGATATACTTATCTTTAGAAAGACTAGAGAAGATCATATCAAGCATGTTGAGGCAATATTGAAAAGACTTCATGAGGAGAAGCTAGCCATAAATCTTGAGAAGTGTGACTTCTTCAAACAAGAGCTTGTGTACCTAGGTTTTGTGGTGTCTTAGGGAGCATTAATAATGGAAAATGGGAAGGTTTCTACTATACTACATTAGCCAACACCTACCACATATACTAAGGTAAGATTTTTTCATGGTTTGTCTCCATTCTATAGGAATTTTAGTTGTATTTGTGCACCTTTATTCAATATTATAAAGGGTGGAGTCAAGTCTAAGTTTAAGTGGACTTTAGAAGTTGAAAAGTCATATGAAATGTTAAAGAAACAAGTAGCTAGTCACCCTAACCTACAATTTCCTAGTTTCAATAAATTGTTCACCCTAGAATGTGATGCAAGTGACTTAGTAGTAGGTGGTATTTTGAGTCAAGAAGGTAAGCCAAAAGCCTTCCATAGTGAGAAACTTAATGAGGCTAAGAAGAAGTATTCATCCTATGACTTAGAGCTCTATGCCTTAGTTAAGTGTCTTAGAAATTGGAGACATTATTTTTTTTCCAAAGAATTTATTGTTTTTAGAGATAATCAAGGTATTAGCTACATCAATAGTCAAGAGAAACTAACAAACAAACACTTGAAGTGGATGGAGTACTTGTAGGCCTTTACCTTCACAATCAAGCATAAGAAGGGGAAACTAAAAAAAGTGGTAGATGCACTAAGTAGGAGTATCATGAAACTCTAAGAGATTCAACTCCAAAGCATTGGAATAGAATTTTTTTTAGAATCTTTACAAAGAAAATGAGGACTTTCCTGAAGTGTACAAGCTATGCAGTGATTTTGAGAATCATTTTCACAGCAAATTTTTAGAATATACTTTGTAAAATGGATTGCTATTCAAGGGTAACTAGTTTATTGTACCAAGGGGTTACATGAGGGAGAATATAATATAAGAGAATCATAATGGAAACCTAAGTGGACATTTTGGTGTCAAAAAAACTATAGAACTAGTGCAAAGGTTCCATTATTGGCCAAAGCTAGTAAGGGATGTAACCAAGTATGTGGAGTAGTGTATGGTATGCATGAAAGCCAAATGAGGGATGAGAAATGTAGGTCTATATCAGCCTCTACCAATTCCAAATAGTCCATGGGATTGTGTAAGTATGGATTTTATTTTAGGTTTACCAAAAATGAAGCAAGGGTATGATAGCATTTATGTTTATGTCGATAGATTCAGAAAAAATATGGTATTTCATTCCATGTAGGACAGATAATGATGCATTTCATATTGCACATATTTTTTTCAAAGAGGTTGTATAGATTCATGGACTTCCATTAAGCATTGTGTCAGATAGGGATGTTAAATTTATGTGTCATTTCTGGAAAACTTTGTGGAGAAAGCTTGGTACAAATATGTCATTTGATTCAGCTTACCATCCCCAAACTAATGGTCAAACTAAAGTGGTTAATATGACCTTAGGTAACCTTATAAGGTACCTAACTAAGGAATACAGTCAGGCTTAGGATGTTATCATTTCACAAACAGAGTATGCCTATAATGATAGAAAGAATAGGACCAATAGAAAGAGTCTTTTTGAGATAGTTTATAGAATGCATCCAAGGGGTGTATGTGAACTGATATCTCTTAGTAATATGGATCAAAGAAGTGGTCAAGATGAATAATTTTTTCAAACCATGAAGGAGATTCAAGAGAAATTCAAGAAAACCATCCAAGCTAGCACTCAAAAGCTCAAGGCCAAAGTCGATGAAAAGAGAAAGGATGTTCAGTTTGTTGTTGGGGACTATATAATGGTTTATTTGAATAATGAAAGGCTTCAAAAAGGTGTTTCTACAAAGCTACAAATGAAGAGAGTAGGGCCTTATAAGATATTGGCAAAGTATGGAGCAAATGCCTATAAGTTAGATTTACCTTTAGATTTAGGCATATCCCCTATTTTCAATTTGCAAGACTTGGTGCCATTCAAAGGTACATTACTTTAGATCATTCCAGGTGTCCAAGATGATATTGAACTTGTTATAACACTTAGTATCAACACATTGGAAGTAGAGAAAGTGTTAGACTCAAGGGTGAAGGATTCTTTAAGGTGCAAGGTGTATATGGAGCATCTCATCCACTGGAAGGGCAAGTCAACTCTAGAAGATACTTGGGTAGCTAAGATAGAGTTCAAGAAAGTTTGCATACCCTTGGACATGTTTCCATCAAGTGTGACTTAGTTTTTCTATAGGGGGAGTATGGTGTAGGAGCACCTAGGTAGGCTAAGGGTAGACCTAGGGTTTCCTTGATGAATTTTGCCTATAGTGATGCTAGCCACACCAATAGTTCAATAATTGGACCAAATTAGTTCCAAGGTATGATTAGGAAGGTTGGAAGAGCCCAAAATGGAAATGTTGCTAAAATTTGTCAAAAATTTCTCATTTAGCTAAATAGGGAATTTTTGGGTTTTTAGGGATAAATAGGAAAAGCAAGTGTTTGGAGTGCCTTATTAGGATTTTTGTACCTATCTAAGGCCTTTTACATGGCTAGATAACAACTAGATTGAGTTTGAGAAGAAAATTTATTGAAATCTGATTGAAAAAATCATTGACTAAGAAAGATTGTTATGAGGGAGATTTTTATATGTTACAATTGCTTATAGATTCAAGTGCTATCACTTAGTTGATTGATGAAGAGGATCTGATCAATACAATGTAACAAAAGTACATAGAGGAAAGGTTGAGTTATGCTTATGTAATGAAGTACAAGGATCAATGAAGATAGTGGTTACATATTGATGCATTGATTATCTACTTAATGTTACAAATGTTGGCTACACTAAGAAATTTTAGAAGAACAAGTTAAACAAAAATTTTCTTCAAAGATTGACCAAGTGGATAGTAGGTGCTGAGAAAAGTTCGTGCAATTTGAGAAAAAAGCTAGTTGGAGCTGAGTAAAAGAAAATTCTAGTGGATGTTGAGCAAGATAGTTAATATTGAGTAAAGTTTAGTTGATATTGAGCACCTGTAAACTTTAGTTGATGCCGAGTGATTTCATAGAGGATGTCAACTAATATAGTGTGTTGAGAATCAAAAGATTGATAATGCCAAATTGTTGCATTATTTTAAAGATCACAGATTCGATGAATCTAAGTCGACAAGTTTGTTTTCTTGGATTTTGTGAACTAGGTGGAAGATAAGGATGATAAGCTACTACCATAGAATTCTAGGTAAACTATTTTGAGGTGAATTTAAAGTGGATTCTAGAGGAAGTTTCTAGAATAGATATGCAATATAGGGTAGATACATTATATCCTACCTAATCCATCAAACCATAATTTGGATGATGGAGAATTAGTGGCAAAATATCTTAATTTCCTATTTATAGGAATGTCTAGTCATGAAGCAAGGTTGTCATGTGCAAGAACCTAATGGAGGCAAGGAGTCATAGGGTTTTGCTACATCAAGTGACCTAAGAGAAGAGTCTACAATGACATATTAAGAAAGAAGGATTAAGGAGATATATGTTTGAAGGGTGCACAAGCTATCATAGCTGTAGAGAATGAAGGCCAAGAAGAATGGAGCACTAAATAAAGATCTGTAATCTACAAGAGAAATTGTAAGTTGTATCAAATCAAGGCCCTACTATTACTCTCTGACAATTGTATCAGTTTAGGGTAAATTCTTTGGATTAAAGTTGACCTAAAAATCATTAGTAAATACTCTAATAGGGTGGCATTCCAAGTGAATGGCCTAAAGTGATGTAAAACTAAATTAATCTGGTCATTCAATACTGCAAACTCTTTTCTATCTTCATCAATCTATATATCTCATTGATCTTCCATGATATATATATTGAAGTGGAGGTTCATAATCTTTTGTTATTCAATAAAAAAATAGCACCAACTTGACATTGTCTTCCATTTACCAACTGTTTTGTATCATCAAAACCCCACAAGAAACAAGGGACCACACACAATATATAACTATCCACATTTAGAAAGTTTTATAGACCCTCACTAAAATGGCTATAACTTTCATACCAATTAATATTTTGAAGATTGCTCTGGTGATATTGTGGAGGACTAGGTTATTAACAATATATCTGAAACTCATCAAAATCCAACAGTTGGTTTGGAATTTATGCCCCCTGTACTAGGACTAATGTTGTCCAACTTGGGACTCCTTGTTGTCTCCTAGATAGACCCGTATTCAGAGGGGTATAACTTTTGAACGAGATCAAAACACCTCGATCACTCCAGTGAAGATGGGCGCAATTATCCTATCACCAACATACTTGAACCTCAGAAAGATCCAACAGTTATTTTGGAAGATAGAGCTCCTGCATTGAGACTGAATTCTATCACAGTTTCAAAAAAAAATGAAATGTAAATTTGTCTACTTTAATGTCCATTATCATCAGGATCTAATTCATCCTCATTCACAAATAAAAACTCATAAATACTGATTGCATAAGTAAAATTGTTTGCACAAATATATAACAAGCAGAAAAGATAGAGAGAGTTTTATAAAATTTGATCTATAAAAACTCAAAATACAAAATACATATAACATACATAACATGCCTGGCTCTCTGGCCTTCAGCCAGAGAGCCGACTCTTCACTCAATTCTTTGCTCTCTCTCTCATAACTCTTTGCTTTCCCACTCTTTTTCTTCTCTATTGATTCAGTTACACTTTTCTCTATTTCAAGAGATGCTAAAGTAGTTATAAAACCAACCTATTTTCCTGCAAGCTTATCAATTACAATGCTCTTTAAAACATTCCCATGATGTTTTCTTTTAACACATTAGAATGCAATTTTAGGGATTTTAACCTTTCTTGACATGGTCCCATGAAATTAAAAGGACTCAAACATTATGATATTATGAACCTCCTTATAATACGAATGGTCAAGATGCTCCCACATCATACTCACAGGCTTAAAAGATTTCCATGTCCCATGGAAATTTGCAGTAGAGAGTTTTGCAAACAAATCTTTCACTTCCTTGTCTTTATCACCAAGTCCATGCTTCTTCTGCATACTCTATCTTTTTCAAATGACTCCCATCAATGGAGTAATTACTGGCTGCTAGCCATCATAATTTATGTTGCTTCTTCATACCACCTTATTGTCATCTTACCCAATAGTAGACTCAGTCCAGTGATGCACTTCCCACTCTCACTCAGTGGTTGCTCTCAACATCCTACTCTAGACATATCTTTGATGGAGACAATACCAAGATCCCAGCTTGAGATCTTCACATGCATAATTGCAAATGCATCCTTCTTGTAGCTATTATGGATCCACATACCACCAATTATCTCTACTCACAAAAACACCAGACCTTTCGCTAGCTCTGATACCAATTTGATGTAAAACTACATTAATCTGGTCTTTCAATACTGCGAACTCTTTTCTATCTTCCTCAATCTGCATATCTCATTGATCTTCCATGACATATATATTGAAGTGGAGGTTCATAATATTTTTTTATTCAATAAAAAAATAGCACCAACTTGACATTGTCTTCCATTTACCAACTTTTTTGTATCATCAAAACCCCACAAGAAACAAGGGACCAAACACAATATATAACTATCCACATTTAGACAGTTTTATAGACCCTAACTAAAATGGCTATAACTTTCATACCAAGTAATATTTTGAAGATCTCTCTAGTGATATTGTGGAGGACTAGGTTATTAACAATATATCTGAAACTCATCAAAATCCAACAGTTGGTTTGGAATTTATGCCCCCCGTACTGGGACTAATGTTGTCCAACTTGGGACTCCTTGTTGTCTCCTGGATAGACCCGTATTCAGAGGGGTATAACTTTTGAACGAGATCAAAACACCTCAATCACTCCAGTGAAGATGGGCACAATTATCCTATCACCAACATACTTGAACCTCAGAAATATCCAACAGTTATTTTGGAAGATAGAGCTCCTGCACTGAGACTGGATTCTATCACAATTTCAAAACAAATGAAATGTAAATCTGTCTACTTTAATGTCCATTATCATTAGGATCTTATTCATCCTCATTCACAAATAACAACTCATAAATACTGATTGCATAAGTAAAATTGTTTGCACAAATATATAACAAGCAGAAAAGATAGAGAGAGTTTTATAAACTTTGATCTATAAAAACTCAAAATACAAAATACATATAACATACATAACATGCCTAGCTCTCTAGCCTTCAGCCAGAGAGCTGACTCTTCACTCAATCCTTTGCTCTCTCTATCTTGTAACTCTTTTCTTTCCCACTCTTTTTCTTCTCTATTGATTCAGTTACACTTTTCTCTATTTCAAGAGATGCTAAAGTAGTTATAAAACTAACCTATTTTCCTGCAAGCTTATCAATTACAATGCTCTTTAAAACATTCCCACAATGTTTTCTTTTAACACATTAGAATGCAATTTTAGGGATTTTAACCCTTTCTTGACATGGTCCCATGAAATTAAAAGGACTCAAACATTATGATATTATGAACTTCCTTATAATGCAAATGGTCAAGATGCTCCCGCATCATAAAGTCCTCTAACAAGGCTCACTTATAATAGGGTCACATTTAATAGTGTGTATTGTAACCTTTAATAGGGTTGGCCTTTCATAGGGTGTCACTTCAGAAGAGTGAAAAGGAGTAGCATGTTACTAGTGTTTTTTCCCAAATTGGGTTTCCACATAAATCATTGTGTTATGTGTGTTGAGGAATCTATTATGTTTCATGCTTTACATTTCTGCAAATATATTTTACAATAGCCTACAAGTTTTAAGTGTTTGCATAATCTTATCAATGTATGCATGAGTATGAATATTTTATGGGTTCACTAAATTGTGAAATTTTTTATTTGTACATCTAGACCTTGGATAACTAATTCACGACCCTCTCTTAGTTATTCTAAAGTAATTACGAAAATTGGTATCAGAGCCATCTACTTAAGAGGACTAGTTTCAAGATACTAGAAACACAAAGATTAAGATGTGAAAAAGAGATGTACCCAAGCTCAATAGAGATAAATTTCTTGCACGACAAAGTTTGATGAACTACATGTTGGAGGACTTGGAGATCATGCAAAAACTACCATTGAAGTGGAACATGTTGATCTAGCAAGAGCCCTAACTACTGAGGATATGAAGAAAAAGAAAGAACACAATCAAGCGATGTTGGAGATTGCCTCTACCCTAAGCTATGCCAAATTTGATGATATCAAAGGTTGTGACACTACAAAGAAAATGTGGGATGCCCTAATCACTATCTATGGAGGATATTAGAATATACAAAGAGCCAAATTTGAGAGTCTCAGAGGTAATTTTGATGACATGAGAATAGAAGAAGGTGAGAATATTGCTCAATATGTTTCTAGGGTAAAAGAAGTTGTGAGTGCAATAAAAGGTGCTACTAGTCAAATAGATGATGATATTGTGTTAAGTAAATTCTTGAGGACATTACTATCTATATATGCTATTAGAGCTTCTACAATTCAAGAACTGAGATGTATTCTAGGAAATGATCTAAGCCTTGAAGTTTTGGTAGGTAGACTCACTGCTTTTGAGCTATCAAATTTTGACAACTAAAAACTAGAGAGTCTTGAGTCTACTTTCAAAGATAAGTTGTTACTAAAGGATTTTGATGAGGTGAAGTAGAAGAAGAAAAGAAAGATAAAGTATGCATCTAGTGATAGTGACATAGATTAAGAAGATGTTGAACGACTAGAAGCACTACTAGCAAGAAGATTTCATAGAGAAAAAGGAAAGTTCAAAGGTAAACCACCTATCATTTGTTTCAATTGCAATGAAGTTGGTCATATTGCTACAAGATGTACATAGAAAAAGAACTATAGAGATGGAAACAAGTACAAAAACAAAAGAGAAGATGACAACAGAGATTATAAAGACAAAAGCAAGAAGTCATGATACATTGTTGAAGAATAAGGCGAGGGTGATTGTAATGAAAATGATGATGAAGTGGTGTATGTTCCAATGGAGGATTAAGATGAAGATGAGGCAACTGCACTTTTGACTTGTGTGAACAAAAATGATAGATGGATCATTGACATTGAATGTTCACATCACATGACAAGAGACAAAAGTAAGTTCATTACCTTAAACTATTATCAAGGAAATAGTGTAAGATTTGGTAATGATGCACCATGTCTAATAAAAGGAAAAGGTTATATCAAACTCACAAACAAGATTTCATGTGACAATGCTTACTATGTTGAAGGTTTAAATTATAACTTGTTGAGTGTGTCATGATTGAATAATTTGGGATGTAAGGTTGAATTTGAAAACAAGATTGCTAAGATATATGATATTGATAGAAAGTTTATTAGAAAAAGGTGATCAAACTAGAAGTGATCTATTCTATCTAGATATAGAGGATGCTACTTGTCTTGTTGTAAGATTTGATGATGTTTGGCTATGGCACAAGAGGCTATGTCATATAAATTTTGATAACTTGGTTAACATCAGTAACATGAAGAAAGTCAAATGTTTGCCTAAGTTGAAGAAACATGACAATACAATGTGCAAACAATGTCAGCTAGGCAAAATGAGTAAGTCAAGATTTTAGAGCAAAGCTTGTACCTCTAAAAAAATACTAGAGATTGTTCATACTGAGTTGTGTGGACCAATCGATGTGCAAAGATACAAAGGAGATAAGTACATTATGTTGTTTGTTGATGATTATTCTAGAATGATGATAGTTATATTTCTAAAATAGAAATATGATGCTTTTCAAATGTTTAAGTGGTACTTGGCAAGAGTTGAGAAAGAAAAAGGTAAAAGTCTAAAATGTTTGAGATAAGATAGATGAGGAGAATTCACATCAAATGTGTTTGAGATCTTATGTAATGACAGAGGAATCAAAATATAGACATCTGCACTTAGGAACCCTACACAAAATGGAATAGCTAAAAGTAGAAACATGTCTATAATGGACTATGCCAGAACACTTATGATGGAGAAGAATGTTGCTTTGAAGTATTGGAGAGAAGTTGTAAGTAAAAATGTCTATGCTTTGAATTGGTGCAAGTGAGTAAAGGTACTCATTCAACACCTTTTGAACTATGGTATGGACACTCACCCAATGTGAAATACTTTAAGGTATTCAGAAGTAAATGTTACATTCTTAAAGATGTTAGGAATGGAAAGCTTGATGAAAAAAGTGAGCAAGGCATATTCCTTGGTTACTCCACAAGAAGTAAAGCTTACAAGTTTTTAAATACTAACACTAACAAAGTTGTGGAAAGTGCAAATGTGAACTTTAATGAATATACTAAAGTACATGAGGTTGAAACTATGAAAGAACCTAAATGATACAAATCATTTGTATACTTTTATAAAGGAATGCCTCTTGAAGAAGATGTTGTAAATCAAGTTGGAAATGAACTCCAAGTTTTAGTGACTATCAAGTCACACCTAGTGAATGTTGAGTTACATTTAGGAACCAAGCCATATTCAGATGCCAAGTTATAGAATGGAGTGAATACACATTATGATTTTGAAGTTGGTGGAGATGAAAAGAGATGTTGAAATATCTGATAGAAATGTACACAGTGATACTAAAGCCAAGAGACAAAATGAAGAAACAACAGCTAAGCCAAGATTGTCTAAATATGTAAAGAGACATCATCCTACAAATGAAATCGTTGGAAACAAAGATGCTAGGCAAATGAAAAAAAATAGATTAAGAAGTGAATCATGTTTGTTAAGCATGAAGGAACCTAAAACAGTAAAAGATGCATTAGAAGATGATGACTAGTTGATGCAGGGATCTTCCCTTAATACCATAAACTCATAACATAAACAAAAGAACAACAAAAAATGCAAGAACAAAATATGGACTTCTTATTATCTCCGCAAATGCATAATTATAGAATTCAATTACAATATGATAACCCAAATGGGCACCTTCATTACAGTAATCTACAAGACAATGTTGTGAACTATCACCCAGAGCTGTCTTGGACAATGTTTGGGCCTTTCTTAAATAGGCAATTTTATGCCACTTGAGAAGGTTCTAGATGTTCAAAATTAATACCTAGGGCTAATAGACCCTAAGAATATATATAGAATAGGCTAAATACATTTTTGACAAATTATTTTAGAAATTTTGGTAACCCAACTTTCGAAGGCCATAACTCGCAAACTGTTGCTCTAATTGGCTATTATAACCACTTTTTGGAAATGCCAACTCGTGATCTACATGCAAAAAATGATGCTAGTGCCCTTCTGTCCCATTTTTGTACCTCATCTGGGCACTCTAAGGCCTCCAATGGTGAGCTTGAAGATTTATCTACAAATTTTTCCACTGAAAATCCATAATAACTTCTCTGATACTTAAGCTAGAGCAATGAGATTTTTATGGTTGCCTTATAATGTTGTAATGAACCTTCATATAGAAAATAAGAACATTTCGAGTTCAAATGAGACACTTACTAAAAATAACAAGTTCCCATAAATGGTAACCACCCTGTCTACTAGTCCTTATTAAAATAGAAAAGATTGAAATGAAAATATTTTTGGGTGATGCAAGATTGCTCTTACACCCAGGATGATCCTGCATTAGACACTTGGGCTAATTTGAAAAGTGACCCTATCACATCTCAAGTGTTTAGACAAAAACCAAGATGGTTTACCTCTTCCCTTGCCAGCCATGATGAATCCTCAACTAGTCTTCCCTTCCATTTGACCAGATATTCTTCATAATTTTTGTTTCTAGTACTTTTGTCAACATGACTATCTAGTATCTCCTCAATCTCCTTTGTAGCCGAACTAGCTACTAGAATACTCCATTGAGCTTCTACAACTTCATCTCCATCAACTCCTTCATAGTACTCTATCAAATCTAAATTATTAAATAACTATGAAATATTCAATTCACCAAGCAACTCCACTTCATAAGCATTTCCAAAATCATGCTTTTTCACTATCTTGCATGGGACAAACCTCTTCATTAGCAACTTATTATATGTACCCATTGGAAAACACTCCTTCCTCAAATGAACCATGACATCATCTCCAATTTGAAATTCCTTATACCTCCTTTTCACATCTACCTTAGCCTTATACTGTGTATTCATCTTTATGATGTGCTTCCTCACCTCCTCATGGATGTTCTTCAAATGTTCATCAAAATCTTTTGCTTCAGAAACTTATCTCTCCTTTATCCAACTATCTCAATTTAGAAGCATTTCTAGGACTATTCCCATATATAATCTAGAATGGTGATTTACCAGTACTCCTATTGACAGAATTATTATATGCAAATTCAGCCTATGGTTAAATCATATCCCACCCCTTTGGTTTATCTCCAACCAAGCATCTCAACAAATTTCCCAAACTATGATTCACATATTCTATTTGTCCATCAATCTTTGGATGATGTGATGAACTAAACTTCAATTCTATCTTCAACTTCTTCCATAATGTACACCATAAATATCCAACAAATTTGGTATCTCGATCTAAAACTATACTCTTTGGTAGACCATGCAATCTCACCACTTCTCTAAAAATTAATTCTGCTACATGAACAACATCACTAGTCTTCTTGCAAGGAATAAAATGTGCCATCTTTGAAAACCTATCAACCACCACAAAAAGTAGAATCATACCTGTGTTGTGTCCTCGGTAATCCAAGAACAAAATCCATGCTAACATCCTCCCATGGCTTTTCTAGTATAGGTAATGGCTAATACAACCCTGTATTCTACTTCACTCCTTTTGCCATCTGACATACTTTGCAACTTTGTACAAACTTCGTCACATCTTGCTATAACTATGGCTAGTAGTAATTTTCCACAACCAAAGCTATGGTTTTATCTCTACCGAAATGTCTAGACAATCCTCTACTATGCTTCTCCTTGATAAGATTCTCTCTCATTGAACTTTTGGGAATGCACAACTAGCTTCCTTTGAACAACATATTATCTTGTATCATGAAATCCAATCACTTTTTCATGTGAAGTATATCAGGTTCTGTACAAGCCTTCCATGCTTCACCAAAATCAGGATCATTTGGATACAATGTACTAAGTTCCTTGAACCCAACCACCTCTATCTAAATTTCTATAAGAAAAAGTTGTCTTCTACTAAGGGCATCTGCAACTTTATTTAACTTCCCACTTCTATGTTTCAAAAAAAATGTATAACTCTACAAAAAGTCAACCCATTTTAAATGCCTTTTGTTCAATTTCCCTTGACTATTAAAATATTGTAAAGCTTGATGATTAGTATACAAAACAAACTCCTTAGGAAGAAGATAGTGTCTCCACTTCTTCAATGCTTGAACTATAGCATAAAATTCTTGATCATAAACAAAATATTTTATTTTTGCATCATTCAACTTCTCACTAAAATAAGTAACATGTCTACCTTCTTGGCTCAAAACAACTCCTATTGTAGAAATAGTAGCATCATAATCTACTTGGAACACCTTGTTAAAATTAGGAAGTGCTAAAACAAGCTGCTCAATAACTTTCTATTTCAACAGATTAAAACTCTTATCTGCTCCTATAGTCCACTTAAACTCTTTCCTATCTCCTCTCATTGTTTTAGTCAAAGGTCCACAAATACTGCTAAAATTTCTTATGAACTTTTTGTAAAATGTAGCCAGTCCATGAAAAGATCTTACCTCTTTTGCACTCCTTGGAGTAGGCCATTCAAGGATAGCCTTTACTTTCTCTAGGTCCATTTTCAAACCTTCTCCTAAGACTACAAATCCCAAGTACACCAACTCTTTCTTTACAAAACTACACCTCTTTATCAACAACTTTTCTTCCCTCAACTTTTCAAACACCTTGCAAATATGAATCAAATGCTCCTCCAATGTCTTACTAAAGATACGAATATCATCTAGGTAAAAAATAACAAACTCCTTCAGTGCCTCATTCATGAGCCTCATGAAAGTGCTTGGTACATTAGTTAGCCTAAAAGGCATGACTAGCCACTCATACAGTCCATCCTTTGTCTTGAAAGCAAATTTTCACTCATGACCTTCTTTGATATGAATCTGATGGTACCCACTCTTCAGATCTATCTTTGTGAAATACTTAGCTCCACTCAAACAGTCCATAATATCATCCATCCTTGGAAATGGAAATCTATACTGTTGATAGTGTGAGAATCTGTGCACATCATCCATTCTCCATTCTTCTTTGGTGCTAATACTGCTAGTACAACACATAGACTTAGACTCTCTCAAATCAACCCCTTCTGTAATAACTCATGAACTTGCATGTTCAACTTGTCACTTTTCACTAGTGTCACTCGGTGTGCTGCCTTGTTTGGAAAATTGGCCCCTAGAACCAAATCCATCTAGTGATTGATCTTCCTCACTAGGGGCAATCTATTAGGTACATTATCTGATACAATATCAAAAAACTCTCCCAACATATCTACAACTTTTGCAGGTACCTCCTCTACTTCTTCTTTACTATCTTTTAGAATTATACTAAAACACATATGCTCATGCTTCATACCTTTGAGAAACTCTTTTCCATCAACAAAACATATTCTGGTAGCACTACATACCTTTTCTTCTTTCTCCTGCAATGGCTTCAGCTTATGTTTCACTCCATCCTTGGTCAAAATGTAGGTATTTACTCACCCATCATGTACAACATGTCTATCAAATTGCCATGGCCTAACTAGAAACATATGACATATGTCCATAGGTATGATATCACATAGTACCACATCCTTGTAGCTTCCAATCTTGAACTTCATAGAGTGCTGCTCATTTACCATGACCTTGTGGTCATCTTGCAGCCAAGCAATACAGTATGGATGTGGGTGTTTCTATCTCTTTAGCTTCAATTTGGTGACCATCATTTCTTACACCAGATTATCTGTACTTCCACCATCAATGATCACACCACAACACTTATCTTCACATTTGCACCTTGTGTGAAACAAACTCCTTTGATTAGGTTCATTCTCACCACTCAGTAGGACTCTTTGATTAACTAGGACTTCTCCTCTTTCAATGTCTTCAAAATGTGATGATTTGGCATCTTCATCAACATGTGAAACTCTAGCCTAGCCTTTTGTTCTTCAATTTGTCCTTCCTTAGTGCTAGGTACATTCAAATGTTCTATGCCCTTCTTCTCCATAGTGAAAAAATTTCCCACAAAATCCTCCTCTTCCAAATCCTTGTCCTCTGCCTCTTCCTCTCTAATCTCTATTTTTCTAATCATGGAAATGATTAGAATTATTTCCCCTTTGGTTTTGATTGCTACTTCCAGCCTCATATTTGTTCTTCTGATCATCATTACAGCCTCCATAAGATCATCCACTAGACCTTCCACCTTGACCTCTTCCATTATTCTTATTGTCAAACTTCTTTCTTAGTTTCTCCTCAACTCTTAGGGAAAATTGGTATGCCTCCTCAATATTGTTCATTCAAACCAAACTTAGCTCATCGTGAATACTTGGCCTTAACCCATGAAGGTAATGAGCCACTTTCTCCTTATCATCTTCTACATGACTAGTTCTAATAAGAGCTTGGTAGAACTCTTTAGTATACTCTTGAATAGATTTTCTCGCTTGCTTCATCCCTTGCATTTTATTTAACAGATCAATCTCATAATCCACAGGAATGAATTGTCACTTCGATTTAGCTAGCATCCATTCCCATCTAGTGATTTTGTCCTTTCCCTTTCAATTTTTCTCCAACTGAACCTCCTACATTAGATCTTTGCATGTCCTTTCAGTTTTTCCTTTGCAAACTTGATCCTATCAGGATGAATATCTTCATACTCAAAGTACTCCTCCAATTCATTGATCCAATCGATTAGCTCTTCTGGGTTAAGATTTCCCAAAACTGTGGGAACCTCAAACTTATTTCTTTTTCCAATCTTGGAGATGGCCCTAGAAATCCTCTCTTCCTCTAGATTTAGAACTACTTCTACTTCGGCATTTTCTTCTACTTCATCCTCATCCTCACTTTCATCTGTTATGAGAACACTTATTCCTCTATGCATTTGTTCTTCCAATGCTTTCATATGGCTTTGGAGGGCTCCAAAACCCTTAGGTGTAAAACCTATAGCTCTTCCAGCACGATTTCTTTGTGGAGGCATTTTTGTGCTTCCACTGCAACCCTAGTGCAAACTACCTCACAATCAGCAATTTTTCTATACACTTAGCCAAAACCATGGTGATCTACCCACACACTCAAGAACTCTAGCTTTGATACCACTTGATGCAGGGATCTCCCCTTAATACCATAAACTCATAACAAAAACAAAGGAATGAAAAAAAATGTGAGAACAAAATATGGACTTCTTCTTATCGTCACAAATGCAGAATTACAAAATTCAATTACAATGTGATAACCCAAATGGGCACCTTCATTATAGTAATATACAAGATAGTGTTGCAAACTATCACCCAAAGCTATCCTAAACAATGTTCGGGCCTTTCTTAAATAGGTAATTTTATGCTGCCTAGGAAGGTTCTAGATGTTCAGACTTAATACCTAGGGCTGATAGACCCTAACAATACATATAGAATCAGCTAAATACATTTTTGACAAATTATTTTAGAAATTTTGGTAGCCCAACTTTTGAAGGCCATAACTCACGAACTATTGCTCCAATTGGCTATTATAACCACTTTTCAAAAATGCCAGCTCCTAATCTATAGACATGGAATGGTGTTAGTGCCCTTCTGTCACATTTTGGGACCTCATCTAGGCACTCTAAGGCCTCCAATAGTGAGCCTGTAGATTTTTCTACAATTTTTTCCACTGAAAATCTGCAATAACTTCTTTGATACTTAAGTTGGAGCAATGATATTTTTATGGTAGCCTTATAATGTTGCAATGAACCTTCATATAGAAAATGAGAACATTCCAAGTTCAAATGAGAGACTTACTAAAATAGCAAGCTCCCACAAATTGTAACCACCTTGTCTACTAGTCCTTATTAAAATAGAAAAGATTGAAATGAAAATATTTTTGGGTGATGCAAGATTGCTCTTACACCTAGGATGCTCCTACATCATTGGTACAAGGCCATGGAAGAAGAAATTGAATGGATAGAGAAGAACAAAACATGGAGTCTAGTTCCTAGACTAGAAGACAAAAATATGATTGGTACCAAGTGGGTATTCAAAAACAAGCTAGATGAGAATGATGAAGTGACAAGAAACAAAGCAAGATTAGTTTGCAAGGGATATGTAGAAGAAGAAGGAATTAACTATGGAGAGACATTTACCCCTATTACAAGAATGGAAGGAGTAAGAACTCTGCTTGATTACTCTACATACAAAGGTTTTAAGGTTTATTAGATGGATGTTAAATCTGTATTTTTGAAGGGCATACTAGAAGAAGAAGTTTACATAGACCAACTAGAAGGTTTTGTTGATGTTAACAATAAGAACATTGTATGTAGACTACACAAAGCTCTATATGGTTTAAAGCAGGCACCGAGAGCATGGTATGAGAGGCTCATACTTATCTAATCAAGATTAGATTCGAAAGGACTAATGATAACATCACTCTATGCATTAAAATAGAGAAAGGAAAAGGTATTTTGTTATCTAAGATATTTGTTGATGATATCGTATTTGAAGGTCAAGATGCTTTATGTAAAGATTTTGCAAATTAGATGAAGCAAGAATTTGAAATGTCTATTTTTGGAGAGATCAATTTTTTTGTGGGTTTGCAAGTATATCAGATGAAATATGGTATATACATCACTCGGTCAAAGTATGTTAGAGAGATATTAAAGGCTTTTGGACTAGAGGATCCCAAACTAGTAAGTACACCTATGGTGACATCACACAAGTTATCAAAGAACAATGATTTAGCTGAGGGTGGTCTATGATTGGAAAATTGTAGTATGTAGTACCTAGATGACCTAATATTTCATTATCTATAGGGATAGTTGCAAGATTTTTTGCCAATCTTAGGGAGAATCAATTAATGGATGTGAAGAGAATAATGAGATATCTGAAAGGAATAGAAGAGTTTGGTCTATACTATAAGAAGAATGAAAATTTTGAATTGAGAGCATACATTGATTCTTATTGGGCTAGAAACATTGATGAGAGAAAGAGCACCAGTGGAGGAGCATTATTCTTAGGTAAAGGGCTAGTTACATGGACTAGTAAGAAATAGATTTGTACTTCCTAATCTACCACAGAAGAAAAATATGTTGTTGCTACTATCAACTACACAAATATTGTATGGATTGAATAGTTACTTAAGGGAATGGAAGAAGAAATCACAGAACCAATGATACTTTATTGTGATGATACAAGTGCTATTAATATATTAAAGAATCCAATAATGCATACAAAGACTAAGCACATTCCAATCAAGTGCCATTATGTAAGAGAGCTAGTTCAACATAAAGAGCTAAAGATGGAATATGTTAACACAAAGGAGAAAACTGCTAATATCTTCACAAAAGTATTGCCTAAGGATGCTTATGAGTATCTAAGAGGTAAATTAGGGGTGATACCCCTATCAAAGGCTATATAAGAAATAAGAGGATTTCCCTAAATCAAACAAGATGTTTGTCAAATATTACAAGTTGATGCAAAGGATCTTACTTTAGGAGTTGCCTAGAGTATTCACAGAGCTGAAACATCTAATCAGTCACAAGAAAGGTGACAAAAATGAGAAACTAAAGAAACTGCAAAAGCCTATATCTGCATGTCTTAAAGATGACAAGCTTTTGGTATATGTCTTTGGCATTGCTATCAAAGAGGTAAAAAAATACATTAGACTGATCATCATTAGAAGAAGAGTTTTACTAGTCAAGAGCAAGAGATAAGAGGGAAAAAAACCTAAAGTAATCTACTGATCAAAGAGGGAGAAATTAGAAGAAAGATCATCATCAGAGAGAGAAATTTGTAAAAGTAGAGTATTACTGATCTTAGAGGGAAATCAAACAATTGCTGATGTTGAAGATAGAGAACCATACAAGACCAAGGGAGAAATCTTGATCTACCTAGAAAGAGGGAGTTATAAGAAAGAGTTTTATAACCTAATCAGAAGATGGAAGTTGCTGATAGAAGGAGAAACTTTAATAAAAAAATTCTTTTTGGTATTGTACTACTATTTTAATTGAGTTAGTTTGGTTTAATCAGATATTCATCATTCGATTGACTTGGTTGATTAGTTTGGTTTTCAATAAATGCCAAAGAGGGAGATTGTTGAAATCTGATTGAAAAGATCATTGACTAAGAAATATTGTTATGAGAGAGACTATTATATGTTTCAATCATTGTTTTGTCACAAATGTCAAAGCTGCTATTTTCTAGTATGAAAATTGCTTATAGATTCAAGTACTATCACTCAGTTGATTGATGAAGAGGATTTGATCAACATGATGTAGCAAAAGTACATAGAATAAAGGTTGAGTTATGCTTATGTAATGAAGTACAAGGATTAGTAAAGATAGTGGTAACATGATGCATTGATTATTTACTTGATGTTACAAATGTTGGCTACACTAAGAAAGTTTAGAAGAACAAGTTAAACAAAGGTTGTCTGCCAAGCTTGACTGAGTGGATAGTAGGTGTTGAGAAAAGTTAGTACAAGTTGAGTAGAAATTTAGTTGAAGCCAAGTAAAATAAAATTCTAGTTAGTGCAAGCCAAGTAGAAAGTTAGTTGAAGCCAAGTAAAAGAAAACTCTAGTGGATGCTGAGCAAGATGGTTAATGCCAAGTAAAGTTTAGTTGATTCTAAGCACCAGTAAACTTTAGTTGATGTTGAGTGATTTCATAGAGGATGTTGAGTAACACAGTGTGTGTCGAGCATTAGAAGATTGATAATGCCAAATTGCTACATTATTTTAAAGATAATGGATTCAATGAATCTAAGATGACAAGTTTGTTTTCTTGGATTTTATGAACTGGGTGGAAGATAAGGATGATGAGTTGGTGTCATAGAATTCTAGGTAAACCATTTTGAGGTGAATTCAAAGTGGATTCTAGAGGAAGTTTCTATAATGGATATGGAATATGGGATAGATACATTGTATCCTACCTAATCCATCAAACCCTAATTTGGATGATGGAGAATGAGTAGAAAAATATCTTAATTTCTTGTTTATAGGAATTTTTTGTCATGAAGCAAGTTTGTCATGTGCAAGAACCTAAGAGGGACAAGGAGTCATAGGGTTTTGCTTCATCATGTGACCTAAGAGAAGAGTTTGCAATGGAATGTTAATTAAGAAGGCTTAAGGAGATATATTCTTGAAGGCCGAACAAGCTATTAGAGTTGCAAATAATGAAGACCAAGAAGAATGGAGGACTAAATCGAGATTTGTAATCTACAAGAGAAGTTGTAAGTTGTATCAAATCAAAGCTCTACTATTACTCTCTAACAATTGTATCAGTTTAGGGTAAATCCTTTGAATTAAGGTTGACCTAACATTCATTAGTAAATCCTTTAGTAGGGTGGCATTCCAAGTGAATGGCCTAAAGTCCTCTAACAAGGCTCACTTTTAACAAGGTGATTGAAATCCTTTAACAGAGTCACATTTAATAGTGTGTTTTGTAACCTTTAATAAGGTTGGCCTTTCATAGGGCATCAATTTAGAGGAGTGAAAAGGAGTAGCATGTTACTAGTGGTTCTTCTCAAATTGGCTTTCCATGTAAATCATTGTGTTATGTGTGTTGATGAATCTGTTATGTTTCATGCTTTACATTTATGCAAATTGATTTGATAGCAACCTGTAAGTTTTAAGTGTTTGCATAATCTTATGGATGTATGCATGAGTATGAATGTTTTATGGGTTCACTAAATTGTGAAAAAAATTATTTGTACATCTAGACCTTGGATAATTGATTCACCCCCCCTCTCAGTTATTCTAAAGTAATTCCAGCAAAATTTGCAAAAATTGCTCAATTCTTGGAAAAGTTGTTATTGACAACTTTTGTAATTCTCTTGCAAAATGATAAAATTCTTCATAGGAGATCTTCAACCATTTAAGCTAGATGGAATAATTAATTCCTAGACTATATAAGGCTAGTCCTAATCTTTTCAATGGGTTGGAGAACTAATTTATTGCAATGTATGGACTATGCAACAACATCTTAACAATAGTTTTTTGTGTTTTTCTGAATTCTTGGCATGTGTATAGATTAGGTTTAGTGTTTTCTACTTTGGAAGTGAAAGTTTATATTGTCTTTCTATTCTTTAAATAGTTTTATTTTATTTTATAGGGTTTGGAGTGCTGAAATAAATTATTTTGTAATTCATCTATCTATTGTTCTCAACAGAATTGCTCAAAGAATATAGGGTCTTAGGGCCACTTCCCAGCATATGCATTATATGACCTCTTGAGATTTGAAACTAGAATCCATGTACTTTAGTAATAGTAATGGAGGGCCCCTGTAATGCACAACATTGGGTTTTAGAGTGATGCCCTAGGCAAGCCATTCATGTTTGGTTAGGGATCATAAATCAGAAAATGAGCATTTGGAGTAGATTAGAAGTGTAGATACTCCAATCTAAGCATGTGGTGCGCAAGGAGGTGAGGGCTAAAACCAATCCCAAGGAGAAGTCTTGATAAGGAATTTAAATAAGTTTTTACAATAAAAAACACCAAAACCCTTGAAATCTTCAAAATAAGGCTAAAATTATGCTTGTGTTGCACAGACAAGTTGGGAACTTAAGAATTCCAAAATCGATAGGTAGGAGATAGTTAGAGTCAAAATCACATAGTTAAATCCTGATAGAAATATCACAATTCCAAAGTGTTCAAGTTCATTGAAAAGGGTACTTGGAATGATGATTTTTTTGGATACTTGGTAAGGTTTTTTTAAAAATATCTACGTTTTTTGTGCATTTTGAGGGCTTATCCTTGTAGCCCTTTTCCAACCACTTGATTGCAAATTGACCTATGGATTGTAACTCAATTAGGGTTTTGTCCTTATTTTGGGTTTGGTATCTTGATGAGTGACCTAAGGAATACCTAGGTGTCCATTTCATCATATGGGAGATCCAATCAGCATTGGGGTCATGTTTGTTGTAGAGAGTTCATGAGAATTCTTGTACTAACTATTTGATCTGCACTAGTTGAAGGAGTAGGATCTATTTGATAGAATCCTCAAAGGCATAGGGTGTGTTGGAAACCATATTTCATCAAGTGAATGACCTAGTAATGACCCTAAAGAGCTTGGGGTTTGAGAGAAAGATTGGTTGTCACATCACCTGGTGTTTTGGTATGTTGAGTAAACCCCAAAAGTGTACTTGAATATGTGATTTAGCCATAGGGTTATGTGGAAATTGTTGAAGTTAACTTAGATTTTCATGAAAAAGGGCTATAAGCCTAAAATGGTGGATTTGTTAAACAACCATATATAAAATGTTTCATAGTATTTTTTTAACCCTTATTCCACCTTATTTTAGACCTTAATAGACTAAAAGTTCATCCTTTAGTCTCTCATTATCTTATTTTGCATTTTGGGGTCTTGTGTCGAAAGTTGTCAATTTGTGCATTCTGGGAAATTTGGGATAAGTTGTCTAGATTGAAGGATCTTCCTTGTGATTAGGATTTCCTTGTATAGGGGGTTGGTTTTGATAACCTAACATCCTAATTAGACACTTGTGATTGTTTCTTAAGCACATTTGGGTAGGATAAATGACACTTTTGTCCCATTGGGATATCTTTAGTGAAGGGGATCTAAGGACTAGTCACTCACCAAAGGGACTCTTCCACCAGGCTCCATTGCATCAATGACATGGAAAGTTTAGTTGACCATAGCCATCTATTAGATCTTTGTCAACTAGGATAGGTAATTGCATTGGTTTTACCATAGGGGAATGATGAGAAATCATATTATTGGTTAGCACATTGTGTAAGAGGTAAACAAAGGCTTGAACAACCGATTACATATGATGATGGATTTACATATCTGACTAGTTTAGTTATTGTTGTTGGAACATGATAGTAGGCATATATTCTTAGAAGGAATGGAATTCCTATATTCAAAGACTATGCAAAGCACAAAACTATTCTCATCTATTCACACCTTATTATAGAATCAAATATAAAGTTGGTGAAGCATATTTAATATATCTTTTCATAAGGTTCAAAAATTATATGCACTTTCATATTTAATAGATTATTGGTAAATTCTTATGGACATCTATGTAACCATTTATCCTATTAGTCCATATTAGTCAAAGGTCAATCAAAGTGGTCAAAGTATTCAAAGTCATTAAATAACATGAAGGGAGCATAACAATCATATTTTTAGTTCATCTAATTAATATTGGTCATGTTTACAATATTCAAAGTGGAGTTTATGTAATATTATATGTAATTAAAATTTTATTAAAAATATTTCAATTGACCATAAAGGTTGGTTATGGCATCATTTTTTCAATGTAGTTAGCTCTAGCTAGATCGATGAACCCTAGTGACACTAGTTTTTTGTCCATGGAGTTACTAGAATGTATGTGATCACCCCAAACCAGAGCCTCTCCAAGGTTCCCTATGCACATTTGGGAGGAGACCTTCTGATGCTTTGAACTCAAATCTCATGATGCCTATTGATGGACAATTAGATGCTACAAGACCATGATATCAATTTATAAAATAACCTCTCTCAGTTATGGGAGATTCAATTTCATTTGAAATTGACACAATGATCTTGGTTGATTCCAAAACTTATAGTATTCCTTAGTGAATTGGTCCACCACTAGAAAAATTTAGAACCATTCATCATGGCATCATTTCATTGACATTTTTGGTTCTAGCTGGCTGGGTGAACCCCAATGAAACCACTATTTCATCTACATATTAACTAGAACATTTGTGAGCACCCTGATCCATAGCATCTCTAAGGTGCCCTAAGAACATTTAGGTGGAAATCTTTTGACACTCATAACTCAAAGCTTTTGTTGCCTATTTAAAAAATGTCAAATGTTACAAGACTAAGGTATCACTATTTACAATAACCTATACCAATTATGGGAGATTTTGTTTTTTTGAAATTGGCACAGTGATCTTGGTCAATGCCAAAACTCAATGTTCCTTAGTGAATTCATGCACCACTATGAAACTTTCAAACTATATTCCATGATATAGTTTCATTGGTGTCATTAGGTCTAGATGGACAAGTGACACCAATGTTTCCTCCATGAAGTAACTTAAATATTCGTGAGCACCCTGATCCAAAGTGTCTCCAAGGTGCCATAAGTACATTTGAGAAATGATCTTATGAAACTTGTAACTCAAAGCTCATGATGCATATCCATGAGATATTAGATTATATAGGAACATGATATTAATGTCTACAATAACCTCTCTAAGTTCTAGTAGATCCAATTCATTTGAAATTGGTACATGATCTCGGGCAATGTCAAAACTTGAAGTGTACCTTAGTGAATTGGGGAATCACTATGAAAATTTCAAACCATTCATCATAGCATCATTTTGTTAGTGTCATTAGCTCCAGATGGTTGAGTGATTCCTAGTGACACCATTTCTTTTTTCATAGACTCACTAGAACATTTGTGAGCATTACACATTGAAGTCCCCACAAGGTGCACTAAGCACATTTGAGTAATGATCTTTAAGGGTCATAACTTAGAGCTCAAGTATTGTTTTATCTATTCATTGTGTTTATGGTTAGGTGATGTTGAAAAATTTCAAGGGATTTTATTCACTCTAGATGAAGAGGAAAACCCTAGTTTCACCATTGTTTTATCCATAGAGTCAGTAGAATGTTCACGAGCATCCCGATCTAGAGAATCTCCAAGGTTCCCTAAGTATGTTTGGGAAGCAATCTTTTGATGCTTGTAACTGAGATCTCATGAAACCTATCAAAAAAATATCAAATGCCACATGAATATGATATTTATTTCTACAATAACCTCTTAGTTTTGGGAGATTCAATTTCATTTGAAATTGGCACTATGATCTCGATTGATGCCAAAACTCATAGTGTTCCTTATTGAACTGGTGCACCACTACATAACTTTGGAACCATTCATCATGGAATCATTTCATCAGTTTCATGATCTCTAGATGAATAGGTTAATCCTAGTGACACCACTATTTTTCCCACAAAGTCACTAGAGCATTCGCAAGAACCCTGATCTAAAGTGTCTCTAAGGTGTGTTAAGCACATTTAGGCAATGATATTCTAATTCTTATAACTCAAATATCATGATGCCTATCGATGAATTTTTAGATCCTACAAGACCATAATATCAATTTATACAATAACCTCTCTCAAGTCTAGGTGATTCATTTTTAAAAAAAATTGACACAAAGATCTCAGTCAATGCCCAATCTACTAGAAAGGATAGGATTGTCATTGCACCAAAATATCAACATGTCAATTTTTGATAAAGCCAAAAGTCTTATATAATGATAGGAGTTAGTTAATAGTTGTTCTAAACCCTCCTATTGGTGCTAACCCACTTCCAATAATCTCCCTTGGAGTGTCATTCACCATGGTCTACAAGATTCAAAACTAATTCAAAACTGTAACCAAGCTTTGATACCAATTGTTAGAAAGGCTAGGTTTTTTATTGCCTCAAAAGATCAACCTATAAATTCCTAATAAAACCAATAGTCTTATAAAACCATAGGAGGTAGTTAAACCATGTTGCAAACCATGTGAGGAACATTGGCCCATTGTGAATAAAAACTCGCAGTGTTTCTTAGTGAATTGGTGCACCACTACACAAATTTTAATTTTTTCCTCATTGCAATGTTTCCTTGATGTTGTTAGCTCTTGATGGTAAGGTGAATCCAAGTGACACCATTATTGCATCCATAGAGTCACTAGAAATTTTTTGATCACCCTAATCTAGAGCATCTCTAAGGTGTCCTAAGCATGTGTGGGAAGTGATCTTTCGATACTTGTAACTCAAAGCTTGTGATGCCTAGCATTGAATTTTCAAATTGTATAGAACTATGATATCAATATCTACAATAATCTCCCTTGGTTATAGGAGATTCAATGTCATTTGAAATTGTTACAATGCTCTCGGTCGATGCCAAAACTCATAGTGTTCCTTAGTGAATTGTTGCACCACTACACAACTTTCAAACCATTCATCGTGGCATCATTTCATCAAAACTATTAGCTCTAGATGGATATATGAACCCTAGTGAAATAATAATTTCATCCACAGAGTCACTAGAACATGCACAAGAACTAGACATTGAAGTTCCTACAAAGCGCACTAAGAACATTTGAGTAGTGATCTTCAAGGGTCATAACTTAAAGCCCTTGTAGTTTTTTTGTTGATTGTGTGCATAGTTAGTTGGATGTTGAAAAATTTAAAGGGATTGTATTCACTTTTGACTATTTTTTTGAGGGATTTTTGTTTTGTGGTTTCTTAAGTCTTTGGAGGAGTTCAATTCTTTTCTATTGTTGTGATATTGATTTCATAAATCATGAACAAGACTAAAATGAATAAGATTTCAGAAACCATGTACAAGATTCTAATTAATATGCTTAAAATAAACAAGATTCTATACACCACTCAAATACACATGCACAATAATTCACAATAGTATAATATATCAAAATAGATAATCATATATAAATTTGATGCAAATGTATGTCAAAATGTACATCCCTATACAAAATATGGCACATGCCATCGAAATATGTCTATTAAATCAAAGTTTATACATAAAATGTGACATATTCCATCCAAAAATGTGCCCTAAGTCATCCCTAAAAAACTACTATATTGTAGGTTGCTGGACGATTTCAAAATGGAGCCTCTAGATGCACTCCATGAACTCACTAGATCCCGTATGAACAAAAAAGAAAAAAACTAAGTTCAACTAGTTAATTAAATGATTTATACAAATCAAATATAAATTTATTCAAATGAATATTTATCAATAATGAAGGAAAATTCATTTACTTCTCTCCATGCCTTCCTTTTCCACTCAGGAGTACTCAGATATTTCCTTGACAAACCATACACCTTGCTAAGTCTGACCTAAACATGTGTGTATGGTTGTTAGATTGATCTACTACTTAAACTATAAAATTATTAATGATAACATAATAAATTTATAACATAATCAAGAATTCAAATTATAATTTACCTTAGGTGATCACTAAATGACAAATGTCGGTTGAGTGAGAAAATATACAAAGGCCTATTGATCCCCCTCCATTGCATCAGGTGTTTCCTATGTCACTTAAAAATTTAGTTGTTACAATGATGAAAATACTTTTCTTTATGATCTAAGAACATTAAGAAAAATAACAAATAAATGATAAATATACATAATATAGGGCTCTAACTATGAATGGAAATATTCAAGGATCTATGATGGCGAATTTAGGTATGTACATCATCAAAGGCCACCCCCTATAAAATGAATAATACAATAAATTTCATTAGTACAAATAATTGAAAAGTACATATCTATCTATATATGCATTTAATGACTTTAAAATATATAATTATATTCATCTTTACAATGGTTGGTGGTACAATCCTCTCACATTGTTCCCCACTAACAAGTGGAACCTACAAGAGAAAACATGAAAAATAAAAAATCAAATAGGAAATTAATGAGTAATCAAATAATATAGACCATAAAGGTCTCAAGGCCAAACAAAATGGCCAAAAGTGTGACAACATCCAGATCTTTCATCTCCTCCTCTATCATCAGTTGGACATAAATTAATCACATAATGTAAATAAGTATGAAGATGCCAATTTTTTTAATATAAATATTGATTTTAAATTAACAATGCTATGATGAATAAAATGTATAGACTTACCATTATAGAAGGAGTCCATCTCTTTGCCTAACCCTCCTCCTCTCTTGTAGGAGTTGTGTGTCTTATCAACCATGTTTGTCTTGTCATCATCCCCAAACTGAAATTGAAACTTAGAGCTAATAATGGCACCCATACAGAGACTCTTGCATATAACACAAGTATGCAACACACATACATGTGAAGAAATTCTACATGTACTAGCTCTAGCATCACCAACATAAGCAAGCAACAATGACCTGGTCTGGATGACTAGTAGACTACTCAAATAATGAATGGCTCTAATAGATGTCACACTAGCCTCAACATTGACATTAGGATGTTTCATTAGAGGAGGTGTAGGGATATCAGGGGTTACAAATGTGGTGTCTTTCCTCCTCTTCACCTTGGGTTTATCATGTGGAGCTCCACCTCCTCCACCCATATTCAGCCTCATGCTCCAGTAATTAACTTTAAGCCCTTTGATAAACTCAATATTTAATTTTCTCAAGAAATATATGGGCACCTCCAAATTGATGTGTCATGGTTTGTTAAAAACCATCCACTAGTGACCCCAAAAAAGAGCTGTAATGGCCTCATTAGTGGATCTTTTGATTGCCAATTTTAAGTTTTGAGGGTCAACTATTTTACCAATGTTGGGTCGGTAAATAGGTCAATTAATTTATTTTTACTAATATTAAGGGCCACAATTACATCATAATTAAAGGCATCATAAAATTGGTGGTGTATCTTGTTAGTAAACATATTTGTCTTCTTCTAAAATCCTTCACAAGTAACTCTTGAATGCCCAATTTAAATTTATTATGTCAAGTGCTCTTTGAATTTTGAAAGGAAGGTACAACTCCTTTCTGTATATTTTTAATGAATTAAAATTTTGAGTATGTCTTTACCCAGAAGTTAAGCAAGGCATACTACCATTCATACATAGAAATATAATGAATTTGACACTATCTAAAATGGTTTAGGAAGGAAATTAAATATATGACACACAAAATCTTCTATTTACAAATAAATAAAATCAAGATATAATACACCTTGCAAATTTGGTGTGTAAAACCACGAGACTTTATGACACAAAACCCTTGATACATCTCAGAGAAAGATAATATTTCAAATATGATTAGAATAACCACAAGATCACTTCTAATTAGAGAAATATAAATTTCAACCAACATATCTAAAAATATATTTCTCTTCATTCCAAATATAGAATCAAAATAACGATATGATCATTTCTCCCTTACACAATAAACAAGTTGCAAGGTAAATACAATCTCCATCCTTCATGCTTCTCTATTACAAATTTGAAAAACCTAAAAATGTCTTGCCCTTCCTTTAGAAATGCACATCATGTGAAAACCAAAGAAGAACCCTTTACCAATAGATCTTCCACATTAAGTAATTCTCCCCAAGAAGTTGGTAACTACCACAACTTCTTACTAAACCAATTTAAATGTTATCTCCTTAATTTGTCTCCCCAACTTCAATTTTTGTGATTAAGTGCAATATTTATTTTACACTTTACAATAATATTAATTCTTAAAAAATTAAATTATCTTATATCTATCAACTTGCCCATTTATCTTATAATATTAGGAACAACTTGGAGATTAGGAACAGAATCATTAACTTTTCCTTCAACCTCTCCATTTTTCTTGACTTGTGTTTCTTTCTTCTTCCATGTCTTTTTGGGAACATTGGCAGATATCTTCCCACCTTGAGGGCGGGCCTTTCCCCCCATTCCCTTTCCTTTGAATAGTGGGTAGAATCCAGCCTTGTGGTCTTCCTTCTTACAATGGAAGCACACAAAAGGCACACTTTCATAGTCAATCTTTTGGGTTCTGCTTCCAAATCGAGATAGAAATTCAATAACCTGAGGCATATCCTATCCTTCGGTCACTCCTACACATATCCTTGCATAGGTAAGTCTCTTCTTAGCATAAATAATTTATCTTATAATATTAATTCTTAAATATTTATGCTAAGAAGAGACTTACCTATGCAAGGATATGTGTAGGAGTGACCGAAGGATAGGATATGCCTCAAGTTATTGAATTTCAATCTCGATTGGGAAGCAGAGTCCAAAAGATTGACTATGAAAGTGTGCCTTTTGCATGCTTCCATTGTAAGAAGGCAGACCACAAGGCTAGATTTTTCCCACTATTCAAAGGAAAGGGAATGGGGGGAAAGGCCTGCCCTCAAGGTGGGAAGATAGTTGCCCATGTTCCCAAAAAGACATGGAAGAAGAAAGAAATGCAAGTCAAGAAAAATGGAGAGGCTGAAGGAAAAGCTAATGATTTTGTTCCTGATCTCCAAGTTGAACCTCGGGACCTCAAGGATGTAGTGGAAGCACTAGAAGGAGAAGGGAAAGAGACAACTGAGGACAAAACCAACCCTTCCCAAATGAAGGAAACCAAGGATAATCTTGAAGAGGAAAGTATTATGGAGTCTCAAATCCCTGAGAGTTTTGAGGAGGTTGATCTGAACCTTTCCTCTGTCCCGGACTCTATGGAGGAACAAAAGGAAGGGGAACCATTGTCTCAAAACTCCACAAACCCATTTAGTAGGGAACCCCCTGTAATAGTGAATAGAATCTTAGAACGACTGGCTACTTCAACATTGGAACAACTGGCCAGGCTAGATGCTTTGTTTGATTTATGAAAAGAAGAAGAAGAGCCACCTTGGATAGAAGTCAGAAGTAGAAAGAAGAAGAATAGCCAAGAACACTCTCCTGCCTCTCTTGCTTCAACTAAAAGCAAGGCCAAGGCAGATCTTGGTCATAAAACCAACCCAGTGGGAAGGAAAAACAAGAATGAAATCAGGAAGGAGGAAGCCAGGAGAAACATCATGGATGGAATGCAACACACCATCCAGGAAGCCTGCTCATCAATTAAAGAATGAAGATCCTCTCATGGAATATTTGTGGACTCAATGGAATCCACAAGCAAGAAGTTGTAAGGAATATGATAAGGGATCAAAGGCCTGATATATTTCTTATTTAGGAAACAAAAATGAATAAAGTAAATCTGGAAAATATTATATTCAACAACAACATGAATGGAATTGCCTCAAACTCAGAAGGAGCATCTGGAGGGCTACTACTATTATTCAATAATAGACATTTCAATATTGTGCATGAGTATGATGAGGATAACATCCTCTTCTGTAGAGTTTAATATTTGCAAACTAATGATTGCTGGTTTTTAGTGAACATTTATGCTCCCAACAACAAAAGAGAGAGAGAAAAAATTACTAGGTCAAAGTTGGAAAGTTGGTGCAAGCCAGTGACATTAAGAAAGGCATTATCCTAGGAGACTTCAACTCTCCGTTGGAGGACAAGGAGAAGATGGGAGGATTTCCCCTGAATTGGGAAAGTAAGCAAGATCTTTCCAATTTTATTAATGACCTAGCCCTAATGAATTTGGAGCTCTCAGGGGGTACCTTTACCTGGTCTAACAAGAGATCTGGTCAAGACTACATTCAAGTCAGATTGGATACAGCTTTAATCTCCCCAGATTGGTTGCACTCTTTTAGCTGTAGATTATCTCTACTTCCTAAAGTTGGTTCTGACCACTCCCCCATTTCTCTTTTGGTGTCCCCTCTTGAGCCTAGGATAAATTGCCCTTTTAGGTTCAAGAAAATGTGGACTACTCACCTCGACCTTTTGGATAATGTCGAAAGATGGTGGGGGATTGGTGTTGATGGCTCAGCCATGTTCAAAGTCACCAGAAAGCTTAGAAATGTGAAGAGGATGGTAAAAATTTGGAACAAGTCTGATTTTGGCCATATTTTCCATGACAAGGAGGAGTTGTCAGACAATCTATCTATTATCCAAGATAGTATACAAAAGGAAGGATATAATGAGAGTAACAGGGAGGCTGAGATGTTGATCCTATCTGATCTTCATAACATCATCAACAAGGAGGAAAAGTTTTAGAGGCAAAAATCTCGAATCTCATGGCTTAAGGATGGAGATTGGAACACAAAGTTCTTTTATCTTTCCACCCTAAAACATAGGGCCAACAATAGGATCTTTGGAATCACGAAGGGGCAGGTATTGTTGTCTGAAGATCCAGTTATCTTGGCTGAAGTGATCTCCTTCTTCTCTTCTCTTCTCTCTGAGGACCCCCTGCTTTCCAAGGTGGACTAAGAGGATATCATCTCTTGTATTCCTCAATTTATTCAACCCCACCATAATAAACTTCTCTATGATATTCCTAATGCTTTGGAAGTTAGAGAGGCCCTTTTCTCCCTACCTAGGGACAAATCACCTGGTTTGGATGGGTTTCCCACCTTTTTCTTCCAAATGTACTGGCCGGTGGTCATGGGGGATGTGGTTAAGGTAGTTTAGGAGTTCTTTGGAGCTAGAAGTATTCTTAAGGAGATTAATTCTACCTTCTTATTTCTCATCCCTAAACCCCCAGGGGCTAACTTTTTTGACAAGTTTAGGCCCATCAGTTTGTGCAACTCTTTCTACAAGATCATCTCTAAAGTTCTCACTTCCAAAATGCTTAAAATCCTGCATCTAATCATTTCACAGCAACAATTAGGCTTTATTCTTGGGAGACAAATATTGGACTCAGTGCTGATGGTTCATGAGGTTATTCATTCTTTATAAGCTTCCAAGCAGGAAGGTTTGTTGCTCAAACTAGATCTTACAAAAGCCTATGATCAGGTGGACTGGTCCTTTCTTGGGAAGGTCCTTCTGACAATAAAGTATGTAAACTCATTTCTCAATTGGTGTCTACCTCCTCTCTTGATGTTTTGATTAATGGAGCCCCCTTTCATTTCTTTAAACCTTCTAGAGGTCTCAAGCAGGGAGACCCCCTATCACCTATTCTCTTCATTATTTTAGCTGAATGCATTGGGAGGCTTATTGAATGTAAAAAGTCTAATGGAAGTCTTAAAGGGATTAAGCCTTCTTTGGGAAATGTCCCCTTCACTCACCAACAATTTGTGGACGACACTATAATGGGGGGGGGAAGCTTTTGTGAAAGAAGCTAAGACTTTGAAAGAGGTTCTTGATACTTACTCCAGAGGGACTGGATAGCTGATTAACTAGAACAAAAGCTCGACCTTCTTTGTTAACACCCCTGAAGTCAAACAAAGGAAAATTGTCAAAATCCTTGGTTGTGGGGTGGGCTCTCTCCCTTCAACCTATCTAGGGCTCCCCTTGGGCTCCTCTCCCATTGACTCTTTCTGGAATGGTATTCTGGATAGATTGAACAAGAAGATGGTTGGATGGAAAAGTGCCTCTCTTAGCTAGGCTAGGAAATGTTTACTGGTCAAATGCACTCTTTAGAACCTTCCCATTTATGCTCTGAGCCTTTTTGGAATTCCTGTGAAATTTGAAAAGAAAATGGAGAAAATCCAAAGAGACTTTCTATGGACTAGACTTGAAGGAAAGAAAAGGTACCCTCTTGTTGCCTGGGAGAAGGTCTGCCTCCCCAAGAGGTATGGTGGTTTGGGCATCAGAAAGCTTACCCATCTCAATAAGGTGCTTCTTGCAAAACAAATCTGGTGAATCTTTAATAACACTGGTGAATGGAGAGACATTTTGGAAAATAAATACCTTAGAAGACCCTCTCTTCATTTTACTTTATTCAATGAGGACATCCCTAAAGGGTCAACTATTTGGAATGGTATCCTGAAGGCCAAGGACCTAGCTAAGGCAAGGGTCTCTTGGAAACTAGGCAATGGGGAGGATATTCAGTTTTGGTCTGACAGGTGGTTATGTCAAGGCTCACTTTCTAGCAACCCAATTTTTGACAGATCGGTGCAAGAATGCACAGAGCTATATGGGTTTAAAGTAAGAAATTATAGGGTTGGTCAGGAATGGAGAGACCTTTCCCTCATTTTCGAGGACTTGAAACCAATTATGACTATGCTTAATGCTTTGATCCCTAGTAATAATAAGGATGAGCTGGTATGGAGGGATAATCCCAATGGAAGTTGTTCTATTGCTTCTAGCTACAACTCTCTCTGGGGTTTAAAGGAGAAACCCCCTTGGGTGGATGCCTGGCTCATGGGCCTCACTCCTAAGATCAACATATTTTATTGGTTGGCCCTTCAGAACAAAATCCTAATGCAAGATAATCTCATGAAGAGAGGCCATGTTTGAAATGTCCCTTTCTCTAATTTTGTATGATATTTCCAACCTCTAATCAGATCTTTAATATCAAACAACTAATATCACAAAGATTCACCAAATTTCTCCAAAAACCCCAAATCGGGTATGCTGAAAATAGTGCCAAAAGCTTCACAACTTCACAAATTATTAATAAATTTGAAAATGGACATTTTTACAGAAATTTCGGCAGCATAACAGCCTACAAAATGACATTTCCAGATCCATATAGCATGTACACAACAGTTCACAAATGTAGGACAAAAACTATGCTCATCGGGCTCCCAAAATTAACACAAAAATGCCCGAAAACACCACAAAAACACTAATAATCTATCTCAGAAGTTTAATCATGTCCCAATACATATATTCAGCTCTATTTTAACACCTTAAAGTCTAAAATATAGCAACAACCCAAACTGATATGAAATACTCAATTGGAAACACCAAACTCATACCAAAAACACACTCGAAAACCCACAAATCTGCACTGTTCAGCACAAAGGCAAACTCTGTATGAGCATGCACATGGAATGGCTTCAAAATCCCATCCTTAACCTTCCTGGAAACCTACAAACTCTCATTATTGGGTCTCCCTAGAAACTTGCAAACTCCTGTTCTTGGGTCTCCTTCTCCATAGGTTTGGCAGCCTCTGAAGAATAACAAAGAATGAGCAAAAATCAAGTTCTCCCCTTAGCCCAAAATGCCTCACTTTCTTGGGCCTGCCTGCCTTAGCAAAGATTATTATTTTTTAATTATTTGAAAAGGGGACATGACAATTCCTCCCCTCCCAAACATTTCTTGTCCTCAAGCAATGGCTGAACAATAAGCCAATCAATCCACCTGGATCCCAAATGTAGTCATGAACTATACTACTACCAATTAACACAAGCTCCTACAATATCCTCTGCAATATGACCAAGAGGAATCCATAATCAAACTGACAATTACAGCTCAACCAAAGTCCAAAATCAAAACTTCCACCGTCAGAAACCCATGAGACACAAACTCTTAGAACATCAAAACCCAAGTAAAGTGGACTACCAACATAGCAAATACCATCAATGCATTCCACTGGCCTACACGGAATGTACAATCCAACTCTGCAACAATGGTGAATGCTCCCAAATGAAACTATACCAAGTATGGAGAATCCACACACTATACAATGCCTGTAGTCAACACAACTCTATAGATCACCGACCACTGTCTCATAACCATAACTACCATGCACCCCTGATGGTGAAACACCATCACAAGATAAAAAACAAGAATTGGAACCCAAACCAAATTTTCCTGCCATCAACTTCTCAACACAATGATCAAATGCTAACTGATGTACATACCCTACAATATAATGTTGATAAAGAAAACCAACCTCAATCAACAGATCACCATGAACAAGTGATACAACCCACGGTGACTGATCACCAGCTAAGTCAGGAGATGTCATAGCCAAAGGATTAGAATCAATAACAACACCCGCTGAAGCATCACTCCAAAACTCCTGCTCTAAGTCATGTATTATCAAGCTGTAAACTATAGAACCTATCACCATGTCATGCCCATCATGACTCTCATCCTGAGGTGTCAAACTATTCCATAACTGATGATAAGCACTAGGAACCAAAGTACATCTCTCTATCATCATCTCATCAACATGGTCATCAAAGGTAAATTAATGAGCATACCTCACAATGTAATGCTGATAGAATGCGCCAATCTCAGTCGGTGGCTCAGACTGCAATCCAGATGTGATGCAGAGTATGCAGCAAAAGCACCAACTCTTCTTCCAACTCCGATCAGCACCTTAACTTGTTTCCAACCTCCAAACAGCAACTAGGCCTTCTTCCAAGGTTAATGACTGACCCAATGGCTTCTAACATTGGTAGACTCTACCTCAAAGTGGACTCCACTTCACAAGCCCAACCCTCAAACCTAGGGTTCACAAACAACTTGGGACAATCACACCTATTACGGATTCCCTAACACCAAATAGGCTTAAAATAGAAAATATTTCTTAGATTGGGTTAGAAATCCATTCCTATGATAGAAATGGTTCTTACTAACTCAAAACAACAAGAAAAACCCCCACTTTGAAGTTTCTCAACACCCAACACTGAAAATTACAAATTGTTACCAGCACTTTTATTAGAACAATTCCTAGTTTCAATGGTCAAACTCCCAAAAAAAATACAAAGAACCATACAATATTTTCACATCACCAAACAACCTTCAACAACTCCTATGAGATTCCAAAAGATCAATTACCAACTCTACTCCAGCATCAAGTTATGCCCACTTTGTGTCACAGTCCTAAATGGCCAGTTTAGGCTGGGTTACTAGGAAAGCATAAATAAATGGGTTCAAAGACTTGGTTCAACCCCTTGGATCTCTTCTACACCTTTTATTTTTCCTTATACACCCTTCACTTGGGTCAAATCAATCAACTTGGGAGCGTGATCCTTCGTTTTCCTTCAAAACTAGACTAGACATAAGACTATGTTCCGCCTAGGGCTTGCTGGTAAAAATAGGTGCCCAACTCCTACAGCCCTGAAACTCTTCCATATTTAATTCACCTCTCCTAACTTGCATTCCACAAAGCAGCATTGAAATCCCACGGTGGGTTTGCAAGTTAGGAGGCCATCTTGTTGAAACCCTCAATGTGCAGCAATTTCAGACCTACCTCTACTAAAACAGGTATAACTTTTAACCCAGAATAGATAAAAACTTAAAACCAATTGCATTAGAATGCTGACTCATTCCTCTTTTGAAAAATATAAGATTTGTACCACTTAAAATCAGTACATGCCGTACGGAATTGAAAAATAGAGAAAATTGCAGAATTTCTGAGTTTTATTCACCAAATGCTGTCCACCCGTCCCTACCATGGCCTTCCCCACATGTGGAGACCTTAAATAAGTGTCTTCCAACAGTTATAACTTCCATTTGGATGGTTGGAAGACCATAAAACTTATTTTTTTAAGTTTGACAACAAATTTGCAAAAATTGCTCTTTAGCAACTTTTTGCATTTTGCAACTTTTTGCACCTTTGCATTTTTTTTAGACACCTTCAATTCAAACGTGTCCTAATGACTCAAATCCACCTAAAACATCCTAAAAATAGTAAAATACTCAAGAATTCATAAATAATGACTCCTTGGTTACAAATGGTCACTTGGCTTATAACCACACCAATGTGCCATTGTACCTTACAATTGAGTCTTCATTACAAATATGGACCAAAATTCATTCCTAACAACTCTATCATACTAAACACCTTGAATTCATGCCTAAGAGCCTTAGGTGCCCTGCACCATACTCCCTAGGCCAAAAGAAACTCAAGTCTCTTGAGTTGCTAATGTGGACACGTTGTATCCCATCTTCTTTATAGTTGATTCAGGTAGCCAACTTGCATCTTCAACTGGTCTACCTGTCTATTTGATGAGGTAGTCCATGTACACCTTCCTCCTAGTCCTTTTTCCTTCTCTTTTATCCAAAACACTTTCTATAGTGACTACCCCTACCTTGGGAAGAGATTTCATGATCTCTTTATCTACTGTGGTTGATTCAATGCCACTGGTTTCAGTCTGAGAAGCTCTGTAAGGATATAAATTAGAGACATTAAATGTATTGGAGAGCCCTATGTCTGGTGGCAACTCCACCTTATAGGTATTGTGTCCACATTTTTGCAAGATCCTAAAAGGACCTATTTTCCTCATCATCAACTTAGTAAACTTACCTTTAGGAAGCCTCTCCTTTTTAAGGTTCACCATAACCAGATCTCCTATTTCAAATTGAAGATCTCTCCTCTTAGTATCTACTGCTTCCTTATACTTCATTGTCATTTTTCCTAGCCTATCTTTGACCTCTTGATGAATTTCCTTCATCATCTCAGCAAAATCACATGCTTGAGCACTGGTTCTTTCCATAGATTTGACATCTCTGACCTCCATTACCCCTCTAGGATGAGTGCCATAAACAATTTGAAATGGGCTCAATCCGGTTGTCCTATTCATTGAATCATTATAAGAAAACTTTGCTTGTGCTATGACTGAGTCCCAAGATGATCCATGTTCCTTAGTAAGGCATCTTAATAGGTTGCCTAATGGTCTATTAACCACCTCCGTTTGGCCATCCGATTGTGGATGGTATGCTGATGAAAATGAGAGATCTATACCAAGTTTTCTCCACAAAGTCCTCCAAAAGTGCCCAAGAAACTTAGAATCTCTATCCAAGACTATGGATAATGGTAATCCATGTAGTCTTACTACTTCCTTGAAAAAGATACCTACAATATAAGAGGCATCATGACTGGTTTTACATGGCAAAAAATGTGCCATCTTGGAAAACTGGTCTACTACAACACAAATACTATCATAGCCTTGCTTGGTCCTTGGCAATCCAAGTACAAAGTCTAGACTTACAGCATCCCAAGGCCTATTTGGTATTGGTAATGGGGTGTACAGTCCTGCATTAGAAGTCTTCCCCTTTGCCTTTTGACAAATCACACAAGTCTCTACAAACTTTCTTACATCAGTAGGCATCCTAGGCCAGTAATAAAATATTCTTACTAGTTCAAGGGTCTTGTCCAATCCAAAATGACCAGCTAGACCCCCACAGTGCTTCTCCTTTATAATGTTCTCCCTCAAGGATCCTCTAGGGATGCATAGCTGACTCCCTTTGAAGAGCAATCCTTCTTGCAGCATGAAATCTGCATAAATGCTATGGTACTGCCCTGTCATATCCCTGCAGACTTGATGAACTTCTTTGAAGTCTTCATCACTTTCATACATGTCTTTTATGGAGTGGAATCCCACATTCTCCAACCTCATTTCTTGAATGGTCAAATTCCTTCTACTAAGGGCATCAGCAACCTTATTTGCCTCCCCTTTTTTATGCTTAATAGTGAAGGTGTATGATTGAAGGTACTCCATCCATTTCACATGCCTGTGGTTCAACTTTTCCTGTCTATTCAAGAAACTCAATGCATGGTTATCTGTATAGACAATAAACTCCTTGGGCAATAAATAATGTCTCCATTTTCTTAGAGACTGAACCATAGCATACAATTCTAAATCATATGTAGAATATCTTTGTTTTGCTTCATTTAACTTTTCACTAAAGAAGGCTATTGGCTTACCTTCTTGACTTAGGACTCCTCCTATGGCCCTATTACTTGCATCACATTCAATAGTAAATACCTTCTTGAAATCAGGTAGAGAAAGGATGGGTGCCTCTGCAACCCTTTTCTTCAAGTACTCAAAGGACTGATCAGCGTCTCCTATCCATGCAAATTTACATTTTCTTCCACCCTTGATTGTATCAATCATAGGGGCACACACATTACTGAAACCTCTAATAAACTTTCTATAAAAGCTTGCCAAACCATGAAAGCTCTTTACCTCACTTGCATTCCTTGGTGTAGGCCAGTTGAGGATTGCTTCCACCTTTTCTGGATCCATCTTGAGGTTGCCCTTGGAGAAGACAAAACCTAGGAACACCAACTCTTCTTTCATGAAGACACATTTATTCAAATTTATCTTCAATTCCTTCTCCCTGAGTTTCTTCAAAACCAATTCCAAGTGTGTTAGATGTTCCTCTTTAGATTTGCTAAAAATCAATATATCATCAAGATATACAACAACAAAATGATTGATGAAAGGTTCCAAAACTTCATTCATGAGTCTCATGAATGTACTAGGGGCATTAGAAAGGCCAAAGGGCATCACCATCCATTCATAAAGTCCCTCATTAGTTTTGAAGGCAGTTTTCCATTCATCTCCTTCCCTTATTCTGATTTGGTGGTAACCACTTTTCAAATCAATCTTGGAATAGTACCTTGCCCCTCCTAGGTGATCCATCAAATCCTCCATCCTAGGCATTGGGAACCTATATCTGATGGTTATCTTGTTTATGGCTCTTGAGTCCATACACAACCTCCATGTACCCTCCTTTTTGGGTGCCAACAAAGCAGGGACTGAACAAGGGCTGATGCTCTTTCTTATGAACCCTTTTTCAAGCAACTCCTCAACTTGTCTTGCTAATTCCTTGTTTTGTTCTGGTGTCAACCTATAGGCAGGCTTATTAGGCAATGTAGAACCTGGAATAAAGTCAATACAATGACTTACCTCTCTAAATGGTGGCAAGGTATCAGTAGGAGGGTCTGAAATAACTTCCTTGTATCTATCCAAAAGCTGCCTCACTTCCTTGGGTTCCACATTCCTTATTCCTAATCTTCCTTCCTCCTTTTTATCCTCTTGTCTTGGCTTTACTACAATGGCAAAGCATGGGGTGTTCTTCACCTTGAGAGTCTTCAAAAACTTCTTCTCCCCAACCATCATTACACTAGATGCATGTTGGGTCTCCTTTCCATCTTTTAGCAATGGTGTCATAGTGTACTCCTTCCCATTTTTGGTGATGATGTAGACATTTTTCCTCCCATCATGCTTGGAATTGACATCATACTGCCATGGCCTACCTAACAACAAATTACAAGCATCCATATCTACAACATCACAAACAATTTTGTCCTTGTACTCCCCAATTTGAAATTCAACATTAACTTGTTCATTAACAACAACTTGCTGCTCCTTACTTAACCATGAAACTTTGTAAGGGTTAGGATGAGGTGACCTCTTCAATCCAAGCTTATTTACCATCTCTATTGATGCAATATTATCAGTTGAACCGGAATCAACAATTACCTTACACACTTTACCTTTTACCTTGCACAAGGTCTTAAATAAGGTCTTCCTTTGGGGAGGTTCTTGTTCTGCAACTGTCTTCAGAAAGGTTCTATTGAACATTAAAGATTCCCCTCGCTCTGGATCAGCATTCCCTCTTGCTCCTTGGTCACTTTGTGCATCCTCTTCTTGAGCCAAGTGGATTCTTCTATCTCCTTCTTGACTGCCGCTGCCCCCTTTCTCTGGACACCTAGAGGATCTATGCCCTGTTTGATTGCAGGTAAAACACCTTCCAGTGAATACCCCTGGAGTCCTTCCTCCAAATCTTCCTCTCCCATTAGGTCTCCTACCTCTAAATCCTCCTCTAGGATTGGATTCTCCATATGATTTTTCTTGACTGCTGCTAGGTTCACCTTGAGATCTATTAGATGAACCTCTGCCCCCAAATCTTCCTCCAACTCTATTATTTCCTCCTCTCCCTCTTCCATGGGAATCACTTCTCCTCTTGAGTTTCTCCTCAATCTTGAGGGCCATTTGATAACATTGGTTAATGGTCTTAGGATTGAACAAAACTAGTTCATCCTTGATGGAGTACTTGAGCCCATTCAAGTATCTTGCCAACTTTTGCTTTTCACTTTCAGGAACTTGAGCCCTTAGAGTGAGTTTATGAAACTCCTATGTATATGCTCCTACATCCAAGTCCTTTTGCCTGAGACTTTGCAACTTTTGATGCATTAGGACCTCATAGTCCTCTGGTACAAACTGTTTCTTGATCTCTGATTTCATTCTCTTCCATGTGGCTATGGGTGCCTTCTCTTCCTCTATTCTCTCATTTTGAAGAAAATTCCACCAACTAAGGGTAGATCCTTTCATCTTAGACTTAGCCACCTTTATCTTTTGGTTTTCCAGCACATTATCACATTCAAAGTGATTTTCAAGTGCTTCAATCCACTCCATGCATTCTTCTGGATTCAACTTACCACTGAACATAGGTAGGTCTGATCTTTGATCCTTTCTTCCTACCCTTTCTAGGGCCTCCAACATGGCTCTTTGATCTGCAGCATTTCATCTCTAACCTGCCTAGGCTCTCTAACTTTAGTCCTTTCTTCTTCTCCTTCAGAGTCTTCCATGACTCCTCTAGCCATCTTGCCCTTCAATTTTTCCAATTCTCTTTTCATGCTTCTATTTTCTTCCCTTACTGCTCTACTTTCTGCCATTTGTTCTTTGACCAACTTGGCCAATTCCACATTTGTGATCCTAAGAGGTATCTCCCTCTCTCCTTCCTCATTATCTGACATCTTTCCTCTCTAATCAGGCTCTTAGTGGCTCTGATACCACTCTGATGCAGAGTATGCAGCAAAAGCACCAACTCTTCTTCCAACTCCGATCAGCACCTTAACTTGCTTCCAACCTCCAAACAGCAACTAGGCCTTCTTCCAAGGTTAATGACTGACCCAATGGCTTCTAACATTGGTAGACTCTACCTCAAAGTGGACTCCACTTCACAAGCCCAACTCTCAAACCTAGGGTTCACAAACAACTTGGGACAATCACACCTATTACGGATTCCCTAACACCAAATAGGCTTAAAATAGAAAATATTTCTTAGATTGGGTTAGAACTCCATTCCTATGATAGAAATGGTTCTTACTAACTCAAAACAACAAGAAAAACCCCCACTTTGAAGTTTCTCAACACCCAACACTGAAAATTACAAATTGTTACCAGCACTTTTATTAGAACAATTCCTAGTTTCAATGGTCAAACTCCCAAAAAAAATACAAAGAACCATACAATATTTTCACATCACCAAACACCCTTCAACAACTCCTATGAGATTCCAAAAGATCAATTACCAACTCTACTCCAGCATCAAGTTATGCCCGCTTTGTGTCACAGTCCTAAATGGCCAGTTTAGGCTGGGTTACTAGGAAAGCATAAATAAATGGGTTCAAAGACTTGGTTCAACCCCTTGGATCTCTTCTACACCTTTTATTTGTCCTTCTACACCCTTCACTTGGGTCAAATCAATCAACTTGGGAGCGTGATCCTTCGTTTTCCTTCAAAACTAGACTAGACATAAGACTATGTTCAGCCTAGGGCTTGCTAGTAAAAATAGGTGCCCAACTCCTACAGCCCTGAAACTCTTCCATATTTAATTCACCTCTCCTAACTTGCATTCCACAAAGCAGCATTGAAATCCCACGGTGGGTTTGCAAGTTAGGAGGCCATCTTGTTGAAACCCTCAATGTGCAGCAATTTCAGACCTACCTCTACTAAAACAGGTATAACTTTTAACCTAGAATAGATAAAAACTTCAAACCAATTGCATTAGAATGATGACTCAGTCCTCTTTCCAAAAATATAAGATTTGTACCACTTAAAATCCGTACATGCCGTACGGAATTGAAAAAATAGAGAAAATTGCAGAATTTCTGAGTTTTATTCACCAAATGCTGTCCACCCGTCCGTACCATGGCCTTCCCCACGTGTGGAGACCTTAAATAAGTGTCTTCCAACAGTTATAACTTCCATTTGGATGGTTGGAAGACCATACAACTTCCTTTTTTAAGTTTGACAACAAATTTGCAAAAATTGCTCTTTAGCAACTTTTTGAACCTTTGCATTTTTTTTAGACACCTTCAATTCAAACGTGTCCTAATGACTCAAATCCACCTAAAACATTCTAAAAATAGTAAAATACTCAAGAATTCATAAATAATGACTCCTTGGTTACAAATGGTCACTTGGCTTATAACCACACCAATGTGCCATTGTACCTTACAATTGAGTCTTCATTACAAATATGGACCAAAATTCATTCCTAACAACTCTAACGTACTAAACACCTTTAATTCATGCCTAAGAGCCTTAGGTGCCCTACACCAAGATGTAACTAACTGCAATTGATCACTAACCAAGTTGGAACTGACTACTACCTCTGAAGTCATCACCAAGGGAGTAGTATTACTAGCAAGAACCCTGCCAACTATTGGCTCAACAACATCACACATGGTCTTTGATACAGCATCTCTAGTCTCCGTGCCATTAGTGCTAGACGTCCCCACCATGTCAGACATACCACAAAAATTTGCTACAACACCCAACTCAACTGAACCTGACTCTAATGGGAATGAACCTGATATGCCAATGTTAGTATCAAGGATGGATGCATCCCCATCTCCACTGTCTTTGATAATCTCAGCTATGGACATCCTCAGATCACCAAACACCATAGCTTGTGACTATATAGAATCAGGTAAAGACTGTAGTTTCTCTAACTCCATGGTCACCTTAGCCAAATGAAACTGTGACTCCTTGAAAGCCAACTGTGTACTCTCAAGAATCTCAGAAGTCACCTCAAGCTACTCAGTAAGCAAGCTCACCTCATCTTCCTTGGCCAACAATGCATCATATGTTGTACTGCCCCACTCCATAAGATAATCTCTATCGGCTACCAACTGCATATAATTCTGTCTCAAAATCTGAATAGCCTCCCATAAAGAGTGGATCTCTATCAAGGAAAGATAACTGCCTTCCTGCTCATCACTAGTAGGAGAACCCCATCCATAAACTGCTAACAACTGACGAGAAGCATCAAAATGCTGGCAAGTGACAGCAATGTCTTGATCACTAACTCTCAACTGATTAGACACATGATGACACTGGCTTGAGTGTCTCCTACAAACCTCCTCTGATGCAGTGTCTAAAGGAGTATCCCCAAAGTTACTAGTCTCTAGAGTATTACCATCCATATCCTGTGAATCAAATCTAAAGCTCATATCAACATACGGAGTATCAAAAACATTAGCACTGCTGTCCAACTACTCTATACCCAAGGAAACTAAGTCTTCAAAACTTCCCATTGCATCCTCCTGGATGTCATCAATGCCAATATGATCCTAGGACTCATCTGTACACACTACCAAATATGAAATATCATCAACACATTCCAGCAAGTATGATCGACTGGATATATGAACAAAGCCCAACACCGGTGTATAAAAACTAATACCAACATCAGATAAGCTCTTGGCACAAGAAAAGACAACATCGTGCAATCTTCTAATCAAATCCATGATAGCACCCAAACAATCACTGCTACCAAAAAGTGTTAAAGATTTCCAGTCAACTAAATCCCAAATGCCAATATAACAATCTCGAGTCCATATCCATAAACTATAATCAACTGGTAACTCAAGAAAACTCCTCACCTGAGCAATATAACCAATACCAACTAACTCCACATAACTATCATGATGAGATAATGAATTCACAATACTATCTTTGTTCACCTTCAGCTGGCTGGACAAATCATGTGAAGTACTACCGGCCTCAACCTCATGTGATGAAACATCTAACTGTGCTTGGTACTCTTTCTCAGCAAAATCATGAATGCTCAATGTCTGCTCATCTCTACTAGGTATCTCACCATCCTGCACAACAACATCCTCATAATCATCATCTGAACCCACTACACTGTAGTCACTACAATCTGCTAATCAAATCCAACATCAGATACTAATACCAACATCAGATAAGCTCTTGGCACAAGAAAAGACAACATCGTGCAATCTGCTAATCAAATCCATGATAGCACCCAAACAATCACTGCTACCAAAAAGTGTTAAAGATTTCCAATCAACTGAATCCCAAATGCCAATATAACAATCTCGAGTCCATATCCGTAAACTATAATCAACTGGTAACTCAAGAAAACTCCTCACCTGAGCAATATAACCAATACCAACTAACTCCACATAACTATCATGATGAGATAATGAATTCACAATACTATCTTTGTTCACCTTCAGCTAGCTGGACAAATCATGTGAAGTACTACCGGCCTCAACCTCATGTGATGAAACATCTAACTGTGTCTGGTACTCTTTCTCAGCAAAATCATGAATGCTCAATGTCTGCTCATCTCTACTAGGTATCTCACCATCCTGCACAACAACATCCTCATAATCATCATCTGAACCCACTACACTGTAGTCACTGCCTGTTGTAACTATACCATCCTGAATACCTGTGGCATCACCCTTTGACGACCTGTATACAATTGTCTCAATTTGAGTATCAAGTTGACCGTTACTATCAATCTGTGTAATATCCTTTCCCACCACCTCTTGTGGCAGAGTAGAATCTGAGACCTCTACCTCACTATTAGCTAGTTTCTCAAACTCCTCATGCAAGTTCTTGGTAATTGTGTCATCTGCCCTATGAGAAAATTTGTCAAATAGAAATCCAGTCAACTTATCCACCTTAGCTGGGTCAGACAACATGTCATTCATTATACGGTGGTGCTCAATCAACTGTTCAGACATGGCATGGCTTATTTTCATAAGTTTATCTCGAATGTCTAAATAACCATCCTTTCTATTGTTTTGACTCTGGATATCAATTATCCAAGATCGTGTCCTTTGAGACTCTGTACTATACCTGTCCATTCTGGATAAAGTAGAGTGTAACCCCAATAGGATATAACTTCTTCAAACACCAAGAACTAACATGCAAATGATTAGAAGTAGCATGCAACCATAGATTTTGACATGCAACTCATTAGAAGCAACATGCAATCACCAAATTATGACATGCAAGATCTGGGTAGTTGTCAAAACTGACATGCAAGATCTGGGTAGCTGTCAAAACTGACATGCAAGATCTGGGTAGCTGTCAAAATTGACATGCAAGATCTGGGTAGTTGTCAAAACTGACATGCAAACTTCTACAACCACCAAATTCACCAAGAACTAACATTCAAATGATTAGAAGTAGCATGCAACCATAAATTTTGACATGCAGCTGATTAGAAGCAACATGCAATCATAAATTATGACATGCAAGATCTGGGTAGTTGTCAAAACTGACATGCAAGATCTGGGTAGTTGTTAAAACTGACATGCAAGCTTCTAAAAACCCTCAGGCTGGCAAGATCATGGCTTTGATGCCACTGAAATTTCCCTTTCTCTGATTTTGTATGATATTTCCAACCTCTAATCAGATCTTTAATATCAAACAACTAATATCACAAAGATCCACCAAATTTCTCCAGAAACCCCAAATCGGGTATGCTGAAAATAGTGCCAAAAGCTTCACAACTTCACAAATTATTAATAAATCTGAAAATGGACATTTTTACAGAAATTTCAGCAGCATAAAAGCCTAAAAAATGACATTTCTAGATCCTTATAGCCTGTACACAACAGTTCACAAATGTAGGACAAAAACTATGCTCATCGGGCTCCCGAAATTAACACAAAAATGCCCGAAAACACCACAAAAACACTAATAATCTATCTCAAAAGTTTAATAATGTACCAATACATATATTCAGCTCTATTTTAACACCTTAAAGTATGAAATACAGCAGCAACCCAAACTGATATGAAATACTCAATTGGAAACACCAAACTCATACCAAAAACACACCTGAAAACCCACAAATCTGCACTGTTCAGCACAAAGGCAAACTTTGTATGAGCATGCACATGGAATGGCTTCAAACTCCCGCCCTTAGCCTTCCTCAAAACCTACAAACTCCCATTCTTGAGTCTCCTTGGAAACCTGCAAACTCCCGTTCTTGGGTCTCCTTCTCCACAGGTTTGGCAACCTTTGAAGAATAACAAAGAATGAGCAAAAATCAAGTTCTCCCCTTAGCCCAAAATGCCTCACTTTCTTGGGCCTGCCTGCCTTAGCAAAGATTATTATTTTTTAATTATTTGAAAAGGGGGCATGACAATGTTATGCCTAGTAGATGTCCGCTCTGTAAAAACCAGTCTGAGTCGGGAAATCATATCTTCATTCAATGTGGCTTTGCTAGAGAGGTGTGGAATTATCTTAATCAAGAAATGGAGATTCTCTGGTGCTGGTTGGATAACCTTATCAATTTTTTCAGTCATTGGAAAAGCCTCTATAAAATTGCAGGCTGGTAGGATAATTATGCCTAGTTTTTGCCTCACTTCTGCCGGAGCATCTGGAAGGAAAGGAACAACAAAATTTTTAGGGACAAAGAGGAGCCAGCAATAATTCTAGGAAGGAAGATTTTGAAAAACATAAAAGAAAACCTTCAAGTGATGAACAAGGGGGATGTTGATATAGGGGACAGGAAGATGGTTAAAGAAAAAGATAGGGATCCCAAAATACAGGATGCCAGATGGATTCTACCCCTGAAAGGATGGTCAAAAGCCAACTTTGATGGTGCTTCTAAGGGAAACCCTGGCCCCTCTAGAAGTGGTGGAATTATAAGAAACAATTTTAGGGAGGGGATTGTGGCCTTTGCTCTCCCACTTGGAACCCTGACCAACCATTTGGCCAAAGCCAGAGCTACGTGCAGTGTGGTAAAGCTAGCTTTTGAAGCTAGCATTTCCAAACTTTGGCTTGAAGGGGACTCTACAAGAATAATTAACAATATTAATTGTATCTCCCCTCCCTCGTGGTTGATTTCAAATATAATTGATGAGACACATGCCACCCTCACAAAATTTGAGAAGGTCCACGTTACTCATGCGTTTAGAGAGGCAAACCCAGTTGCTGACTAGTTTGCTAACAAAGGGGTGGGAGCAGACAAAGAGATGATCTGGCATTTCAGAAAAGATATTCTGATGGAGGCTAAGTCACTAGTTGAGCTAGAGAAAATCCACGGAAGTACAGGTCAATCTAACTGTAATCATGTTTAATAAAGAAAGAATGGATGTTGGTACGAACCATAATGTGTTTCTTAGTTTTCGTAATCTCAAGGGATTTTCTCCTTCTTTTCAACACGTTTGGAGGATCGTTATCATTTTCACTTGCTATTGTATCAAAGAGGCGAATGCTCATGAACCCAATAATAGAAATAGAGCCAAAATCTTGGCTGGAAAAAAATTGTAGAGATTAGGACTCATGAGAATTGTTGAAGAAAAAATGGATGTCATGACTGGAGAATGGATCAAAAAGGAGCCAGCGGGTGAAGTGGAGAAGTGGAAGAATATGGGCAAAGTCTAGAAAAAATTGGAAAAGGGCGGGGTTGCGAATTTTTTTGAAAAACTCCATGGTTTTGACCCTGAGGTCACCAACAACATATTGAACTCGTGAAACAATGGCAAGGTCAAGGTGAATGGGGTTTCTTTCCAAATCATAGAGGAGGTGGTTGTGGAGGTCATTGGTATCCCTATGGAGGGTTTCAAATTCTATAGGGACAAGAAACTTTCATCCAATGCAGTCAAGGAGTTCGTGAAAAATTTTGCAGAGATGAAAAAGCATGAAAAGAAAGAGTCTTTCTATGTGATGGAGACTATAAAGAAGATTTTTTATTTTCCCTCATTGATTATGTTACCCTAGACCCTAGGTTTGATTGGGTCAGAACTCACCATTTTGTGATTTTAAATCATTTTCACCATAAGAAAAGAATTTTCATTCCCTTTTACCTTCTCACTTCTATGAACAAGGAAATCTCTAGTTTCAAGAAGAAAGCCACTATTAACCCTACTTTGAATGAGGGATTATTGCTCCTCATCCATGATAATTTCAAAGCTCAGTCTATATGCAAAAACCCTCCTCAAGTTGAGGATGTTGACAAAGGTAGCTCCAACTTTTCTTCTGACTCTGATGACATTGAGAGCATTAGCTCGAAGGAGGAGAATGTTTCCTCAAGAAAGAAGAAAAAAGGTCAAGCCAAGAAATAGTCCACAGCTACAACTCCCAGTAGGAAAAGCCCTAGGGATCATGGCCAAGCTCAAGAAAAAGAGGGTTATGATGAGGAGGAGCAGGAAATGGATACGAAAGATTCTAAAAAAGTGTTAGAGGAGGAGTTGGAAGAGGAGAAACCTGGGAAAAAATGGAAGAGGGAGGTAGTGAGAGTTGAGGAGACTAGAAATCAGAGGACGAATGCTATTCCTCTTCCCCTCTGCCCTATCTAGTCTCAGCCTCCTTCAGAGGAAAAAGCAAATGTCATCACTGGTGAAAATGAGGGGGAAGTGCAGGTCAAAAATAGTATAAAGGCCTGAATTTTTTTTAGGGAAGTTATGAACCCTCAGATCCTGGTGGACAACCTAGAGTAGCCTAGGCTCAATGAGCTCATAGACCCAGCTATCTTGGCCATCTTAGACAATGCAAGTGATACTGGAATGAACCTTCTGAATAATGCCTGCAGTAGTATGATTGACAACTTCAGATCAATCAAATGGCTCTTCCATGAGCTGGAGGAAGTTAGAGAAAGGGTATCCTAGATGGAAAGTATTAAGAATAAGACAGGTAATGACAACCAGGAGGACCAAGATAACAGAGAAAGCTTAAATGAAAGGAGATTAAGAAATCTTGAAAACTACAACCACAACCTGGCAAGTCAGATGATTTCTCTCCTGAGTTTGATGAATGAAAACATCCAATCCCTTGCTGGTAAACTTAAGGATAGGGGCTTGCTAGTGGAGGAGGGAGGATAGGACAGGGATAAGGCTAGATCAAATGATGACAAGGCCACTATTAGTTCACCAGTATGGATCAGGGCATGGAGAAGGTCCAGGATCAAATGGAAAAGGAGCAACAAAAGATCATCGAGGCAGCTCAGACTATGCAAGAAATGGAGAAGATAACTGAAGACTAGTTTTCTTGTCTTTTGTCTTCTTGTCTTCCTGGCTTTTGGCTTTTGGACATGCTTTCTATAGTCTGTTTTAGTTTATTTTCTTTCTAGCCTTTCTGTGGGCCTTTGTTTTGGGCTGGGCCTTCGGGCTTTTTTTTAGCTGTTGGACCTCTGTTTTGGCTGGGCTTCTTTTGCTTATTATCAGCTTTGTTTTTGTAAAACTTATGGGTTTCAGGATCCCTTAAAACCTATTTATCTTATCGAAAACTTGCCCATTTCTCTTTTATAAATACTTTTTATTTTTATGGGCACATACATTACAATATTACTTAATTCTTTCTAGAATTATTAGGTGAGAAATTAATTTTGCATAATAATTTAATACCTAATTAATTTGTACTTTAATATTTAATTCCTTTAAATAATTAAATATTATATAAAAGAAAAATGATTTATTAAAATTTAAAATCTCTTTTTAATTTCTCACATTATTGATTGGGGAAGGATTATTTAGGGTTACAAGATATGGGTTAAAAATGGCTCTATTTGGGGCCTTCATTCTTGGCCAGTATGTAGAGAACTCCAAAATCTCTAGCATGTTGTGTAGTTCCTATCCATTGGGTCATAGAGTCACTAATCAATATGGTCTTCTTCATTGAAAATTTTAATATATCATTTTCAAATTACTCAACATAATCCTTGTCTTATATTTGGTATTTCAAACAAGGAAACAAGAGGTAATTCTACAACTTGATGTCCAAAAACTCAAAAACTTCAGCTAAGACCACCATCGAATCTATAATCAAAACTCCACAATACATCCTTCTAATTGTTTTCTCTGGTACCTTGACAACATGTGCACAATGATTGGAAGGTATTTCTAGAGAGGAATTCCTTACAATTCCAAACTAATATTGATGGTGAAAATAATACCAAATATCTCCATTTTGAATGTCAGGCAATCATGCACAATCTGTGTGAAAGTCCCTTGGATGACCATCACAACAAAGAAGATCTCCTCCATCTCCACATTCATGAGAGTGCAATGAAAAGTTTTGATAGCTCTAGTGGTTTCTTTTAGCAATTCGAATCTTCTGAAGGAACATATATTCTCTTTGGAATAACTAGTTTCCTCCAAAAGTGAATGTGATGGCCTCTTAAAAAATAAAAAATGCAAGCAGTCTCTTGATTCATCATCCCCATTTTACACACACATTTTACAATATATTCCTATGTAATTCTCCTAGTTTCACCAGTGCAAGGTATCAAACATATCTTTGAAAAATTTCAACACATCAAATTACATTAAGCTTTGACACGCATGCTAGCATACACTATCAATTATGATCCTGTGCTTTGCCCTATACATTTCAACAACTTTTTTCCTAGATTTTAGGAGCCAAATATGAACTATTTTAGTACCACATTAAAACTTCAGCTACAACACAAAAATTGCCTCATCTATACATCCTAGAAAAACCATTTTTGAATAGTCAAATCATAGTGATTCACCAATGCATAAATGCACTTTTATTACTAACATGGAGGAAAATTTGAATGAATTGATCCCATACTGATAAGAAACTACTTCTTTGGTAGGGGATGAAAATTATGTGAATAAAATGTGCCTTCAATATTTATGACACATAATTTCACATGTTCAAAATGTGAATAAGGAATTAAGTTGTCATTATCAACTTAATATTGGGGCTTACTACCAATTCTTCAAAACATTGCACTCAATTATAAGTTTCTAATAGAATTTATTTTGATATATTTATGTCAATCACTACAATTTGGTCTATTTATTATTGTTTCCCTTGATCTAGCTTGTTAATGGCAAGTGGTTTCACCGCTATCATGCATAACATGTGGTTTGATTACTATCTAAGGTAAATAAATACATCTATCTTCATTAGAACTACACTCCACCTATTTCTCTGGCTTTAATTTAATCTACCAAAAATATGTCACTGATGCTATATTTATGCTATAGGAATTCACATAAATAGTTGAGTAGCTATCCACTTCAATTCCTTTGTAGCTGTGGAAATCCATTGCGAGCTTCAAGTCCTCAAATCTTAGTACCCGCAAAGACAATTTTGATATTCTTTTAAGTGTATGATTCTTCACTCTGTTGTTGCAATACTTTATGTTCATATGCATACTAGATGAAGGAGTTATGTTTTACTTCAAGAATTAGGCTCTTGGCATATTCATGGAAACTCCCAACTTTCAATTTCCCATGATTGCATAGACTAGGTAAGTGTCCATGTGTGAACCACCATAGATATAGAAGATGGTGCTATATATATGCTCCCTATTAACATGTCATTGACAATGAATCTTGGTGGGCCTTTATCATTGAGAATGGAAAAGGATATTCTCCATCCAAAATGCACTAAAGACAAAAAAAAGTCAAAACCTTTTTTCTAGATTCACAAAAATGTAGTGATTCTTTTCCAAAAAATTTGTTGTTTTCGACTACAAACTATGTAGATCATGAAGATCAAATGCTAAAATCTTTGAACAAATCCATGATGTTTTTGATTTTTTGAAAATTGGTCAACTATACAATTTGGATGGATGATAGGTAGATCCATTGAGAATTCTCTCTAGACATTATCATGCTCAAAGTCATGAACACCTAATAAATAAGATACACTTGTGATACATTCCTCTATCATCCAAAATAGATTCTTTTATTTGTAAACAACTGATATTCAATTTACATGTATTGTACTTTTAGGTTTGGCTAATGTAGGAGCAACCTAGGTGTAAGAGCAATCTTGCATCACCCAAAAATATTTTTAGTTTCCACCTTTTTCTATTTTAATAAGGACTAGTAGACAGGGTGGTTAGTATTTTTGGGAGCTTACTGTTTTTAGTAAAATTGACATACAAGCTTAGAATTTTCTAATTTTTTACATGAAGGTTCATTTCAGAATTATAAGCCTACCATAAAAATCTCATTGCTCCATCTTAAGTATTAGAGAAGTTATTGAGGATTTTTGGTGGAAAATTTTGGAGAAAATTCTTGAGGCTCTACATTGGAGGCCTTAGAGTGCCCGGATGAGGTATAAAAACTCAACAGAAGGGTGCTTGCATAGCTTTGAGCATAGAGATTAGGAGTTGGCATTTTTGAAAAGTGGTTATAATAGCCAATTAGAGCAATGGTTTGAGAGTTATGGCCTTCCAAAATTGGGCTACCCAAAATTTCTAAAATAAATGTCAAATATGTATTCGTTTGACTCTATATGTATTGTTAGGGTTTGTCAACCCTAGGTATTAAGTTGGAATTTCTAGAATCTTCCCAAGTGGCATAAAATTGCCTATTTAAGAAAGGCTCGAACATTGTCTAGGACAACTCTAGGTGATATTTCATTGCATTGTCTTACATATTACTATAATGAAGGTGCCCATGTGGGTTAGCATATTGTAATTGTGAATTCGACAATTCCACATTTGTAGTTGTAATAAGAAGCCCCAATTTTGTTCTTGCAATTGTTGTTGTTTCTTTTTTTCTCTTATGTGTTTATGCTATTAAGGGAAGCACCCTTCATCAAGTGGTATCAAAGATAGAATTTTTAAGTGTGTGGATAGATCATCAACTATGAGGCAGTTCACACTAGGACCATGGTTTGGGCTAAGTGTGTATACATATCACCAATAGTGAGGTAGTTTCCACTAGGGTTTTAGCAAAAGCACAAAGATGCCTCCAGAAAGAGAGAGTGGTGGAAGAGTCAAAGGTGTTACACTTGAGGATTTTAGAACCCTCCAGAGGTAGATGCAAGCAATGCAAGAACACATGCATAGAGTAATGAATCTTTTCATAGGAGATGATGAAAGCAAGGATGAAAGAGAAGAAGAAGGAAATATAGACCCATACATAGTAGAGGAAGTTCTTAACCTAGAAGAGGTGAAGCTTTTAGGGCCATTTCCAATATTGGAAAAATATCTAAGTTTAATGTTCCCATATTTTTGGGAAATATCAACATTGAGAAATTGATCGAATGGATCAATGAACTAGAAGAGTACTTTGAATATTAAGATATTGAAGATTTGAATAGGGTCAAGTTTACATAGACCAAACTAAAGGGTCATGCAATCATCTAGTGGTAAGAGATTTAGTTGGATCAAAATAAAAGAGGAAATGACTAAATCACCAGATGAGATCAAATGGTAGCTAAAATGAAGTGACAGTTCATTCCCATGGATTACAAGCTTGATCTATTGAAGAAACTACAAGGATTAAAGAAAGCGGGAAAATTTGTTCAAGAGTATACTAAATAGTTCTACTAAGTTCTCATTAGAATTGACCATGAAGAAGATGATAAGGAGAAAGTTACATGTTACTTTAATAGGTTAAAGCCAAGCATTCAAGATCAGATGAGTCTTGTTCAAGTGACCAATATTGAGGAAGCATGTTAGTTTTCCCTAAGAGTTAAAGAGAAACTATGAAAAAAGGTTGATAACAAGAATAATGGAAGAGATTGCGGTGGAAGATCTAGTAGACGATCTTATCAAGGCTGAAATGATTATCAAAAGAACAAGGATGAGGCTAGAAGTAGTAGTGAAAACCAGAGGGGAGACAATTCTAATTGTTTCCATGATCAAAACAATAGGGATCAGAAAGGAAGAGGCAAAGGACAAGGATCTGGAAGAGGAGGCTTCTGTGGGAAATGCTTTCATTGTGAAGAAGGAGGGCATAAAGCATTTGAATGTTCCTTGTACCAAGGAAGGAATGTTACATGTTGATGAAGATGCCAAATCATCACATTTTGAATCTACTGAAAGAGAAGTCCTAGTTGTTGAGAATGGATTGAAGAAGCTAATAAAAAAAGGAGATTGTTGAAGAAGACTATATGTTTCAATCATTGTTTTGTCACTAATGTCAAACATGCTATTTTATGGTAAGACAATTTCTTATAAGATTCAAGAACTATCACTTAGTTGATTGATAAAGAGGATTTAATCAAAAGATGTAACAATAGCACCAAGAGGAAAGGTTGAGTTATGATTGTGTAATGAGGAACAAGAATTAGTTAAGATAGTGATAAAATGGTGCATTGATAATCTACTTAATGTTACAAATGTTGGCTACACTAAGAAAGATTAGAAGAACAAGTTATACAAATTTTGTCTACCAAGCTTGATAGAGTGGATAGTAGGTGCCAAGCAAAGGTAGTGCAAGCCTAGCAAAAAATTAGTTGGAGCTGAGTAAAAGAAATTCTAGTGGATTTTGATCAAGATAGTTGATGCTGAGTAAGGTTTAGTTGATGTCAAGCACCAATAAACTTTAGAGGATGTCGAGTAACACAGTGTGTCCTAAGCATCAAAATGTTGATAATGTCGACCTGCTGCATTATTTTAAAGGTCATGGATTTGATGAATTTAAGCTAACAAGTTTGTTTTCTTGGATTGTGTGAACTAGGTGGAAGATAAGGTTGATGAGATGGTAGCACAGAATTCAGGGTAAACCATCTTTAGAAAAATTCAAAGTAGATTCTAGGAGAATTTTCTAGAAGAGATATGGAATATGGGGTAGATACATTGTATCCTACTTAATCCATCCAAACCCTAAATTGGACGATGGAGAATGAGTGAGAAAAGATCTTAATTTCCTATTTATAGGAATGGCTAGTCATGAAGCAAGGTTGTTATGTGTGAGAACCTAAGGAAGACAAGGAGTCAAAGGGTTTTTCTTCATCAAGTGACTATTGTGGTGTCCAAAACACATGCTCAATTCCTTACTAGGAATGGGGACTCCCTACTTTTTTTGACTCCCAGACTCATAGATCGGGAGTCAGGAGAAGAAGAGCTTTATTAGACCTTAGAATTTTAGAGTCAAATATTCGAACAAAAAAATCACAAAAAATTAAAAAATTGAAAAACACAAAAAATTAAAAATTTTGAAAAAATAACAAAAACGAAAAATTCAAAAATTCAAAAAAAAAAAAAAACATAAAAAAAATATTTAAAAAATATAATAAATAAAAATAAAAAATTGTTGCGTCGTGCACATGCCTCTCATGGAGAGCATGTCTCACGCATCTCCATGGAAGGTGTGCCACACACGCCTTTCATGGAGGTGCATGCATGTGTCCTTGATGGAGGCGCCGCATGCACCTCTTGTGGAGGGGCACACACGCACATCCTCCATGGAGGTGCCGCACACACGCACGCCTCTCGTGGAGGAACACACACACACATCCTCCATGGGTGCACCGCCTTATACTTAAGATATATTGTAATATATGTGACGAATCTTTTGAGATAGGTTTCAGATCTCCCCGAGATAAGGTAAAAATTTTAGGACATTTCAGGGCTTCAGGAATCCAGATTTAGCCAAACTTCAAGGCTTCAAGATTTTAGACTTAGCCAAATTTCAGGATTCACCTCTAGTTTTGTTTGAGTAGCTAGTGTCTTTGCTATGCATTGTTAACTCTACAAACTAATGTTTGCTTCTTTTGTAGCTAAAAATGGCATCCTTAACTTATCGAGATCATAACTTTTGACTCGAGCCTCAGAATTTAGAACCACTTACACCATTGGAAAGAAGAACTGAAGATCTGATTTCAGTCCCTAAAATAGTGAGCCTTAGGCTGTCCAATTTTAGGGATAGACAAAGTTTCACTTGAAATTTTGAGCAAAAGACCTCCAAAAAGGTCATTTAAAAATGCCTAGAAAATTTGTGAAAAAATATGAAAAAGTTACAAACATTTGATCATCTTGGATAATCTAGATCACTTGGTTTCTCATCAAGAAGGATTGGATAGGTGGAGAGAAGACAAAGGTCAAAGATATAGAGGTTGGACAAATAAAGAAAATCAGGTTCCTCATCTTATGCAGCTATTAGGGACAAGATTTAATGTAGGTGCCTTGAGATTTTTCGTTGAAGAAGCGGCGAGGGTGCAAGTTTATGAAAGTAATTGGCTATAAAAAGGGTGTAAATCATCAGAAAGGGGTATGGAGAATATACAAAACGAGATCTAAAACCTCATTTAAGCAAGACCCAGAAATCATTTTCAAAATTAAGAACTTTTATTTTTTTGTGAATTGAGCTCCGTAGCTCCACAAATTCGTAGGTCCGTAGGTCCACAGGTCCGCATTTTCATGTAGCTCTATAATTCAAAGATGCACCGACAGTTGACTACCAGTGTCAAAAATAGCACTTTCCATGCGTTGGAGGCGCATTTTGATGGCAAGTTAACTCTGACACACACCTAGTGAAGGGGCAACTTCTATTTTTGGTGTCTCCATGCATTTCCACTTCAACTGATGGCTTCCTCCTACTTTCTCTCACATGATTTCATTGTTTTTGACATGTAAAGGGCTCATGCATCCAATTAATGAATAAAATATGGATGGAGTCCCTCTAAGCACTAGTTAGATGGTCAGTTTGTATATATTTAGTTTGTTTTTATTTTTTAAAAGCATTTTATTGCATTAAGATATCTATAACTCTCAACACAAATTGAGGAGACAATTTCTTATAAATACCCCATTGTAAAATGTAAAAAAGGCTGTCATTATTATGCAATAAAGTTATGCTTTCGGTGCTAGCATTTGAAGTGTAGTTATTCTTGCCTAGATGTGTCATTGTTTTGTGGATTTTATTCATGAGATTGTGATTGAGCCAAAGGTTTATTGTGTTGTTTCTGGTTATGCGATCTTTTAGCTCTGGTGTTTGCTACAGATATATGAATTATGTTGATGTAACGAGCTTGAGAAGAGATCACCCGATTGTGTCTACATAGCTTTTTGTCTCGCATGAGCGCACTTTCTGTGGCCTTGTGATTTGATGAAGAGTGAAACATCATTCAATTTGTTAAATATTCTCACCGATGATTGCATCAGTGGATTCTAGGAAGCGTTGCTCTTGTTTTCATTAGTTTCCTACCGATTTCTTCTAAGGTTTAACTTGTAGTGTGTTGTGTTCTGTAGCTTATGTCCATTTAAGAATTTCAATTTCAAGTTACTTGATTTCATGTTATTTTCTTTCAGTTTTATTATTTTCTTTTCTAACCCCTTGTTAGAATAGGACCTCATAGTAGCTGCATTGTTAGAGTTGCATTTATTAAAAAAAGGAAAATACAAAAATATTGTTCTTTTGGTGTGATATTTTGAGACAATGAATAGATCTTACTTGATTCCAAGGTAAAAGAGTTTTTGGAACCAACAAAGGCCTCCTTGTGAACATCCACATTTATCTTCTACTGAGTAGATTTTGGTACGTTGCAAGACAAACACTAAACCTTGGAGTGGATCCTTAAAATATTTTCTCTTCAAGAGAGAAATTACTCTGTGGATTCCTGACGTTGACCTTGTGCAAAATGAACACCCAACAGTGACCTAAAATAAGAATTTGCAATGGCATGGTAAGCAAGAAGGCTCAAGGAGATATATGCTAGAAGCATGATTAAGCTATTAGAGCTACAATGAGTAAAAGCCAAGCAGAATGGAGGACTAAATAGATATGTGTTATCTATAAATGAAGTTGTAAGTGGTATCAAATCAAGCCTTACTATTACTCTCTAAAAATTTTATTAGTCTAGGGAAAATCCTTTGGATTAAGGTTGACCTAATAGTCATTTGTAAATTCTTTAACTAGGTGACTTTCCAAGTGAATGGTCTAAAGTCTTTTAACTAGGCTCACTCCTAATAGGGTGATTGAAATCCTTTAACAAGGTCACATTTAATAGTGAGTATTGTAACCTTTAACAAGTTTGGACTTTCACAAGGCATCACTTCAAAAAAATGAAAAGAGTAGCATGTTATTGGTGGTTTTTCCCAAATTGGGTTTCCACATAAATCACTATGTCATGTGTGTAGATGAATCTATTATGTTTCATGCTTTACATTTGTACAAGCTGATTTGACAATAACTTGCAATTTTTAAGTGATTCCATAATCTTATGGATGTATGCATGAGAATAAATGTTTTATGGGTTCACTAAGATGTGAAAATTTTTATTTATACATCTAGACCTTGGATAACTAATTCACCCCCCTCTCAGTTATTCTAAAGAATTCCAACAATTGGTATCAGAGCCATCTACTTAAGAGGACTAGTTTAAAGGTAGTAGAAGCACAAAGATGAAGATGTCAAAAAGAGATGTACCCAAGCTTAATAGAGACAACTTTCCTACATGGAAAATTTTGATGAAGCTACACCTTGGAGAACTTGGAGATCATGTACAATCTACCATTTTAGTGGAACATGTTGATCCAGTAGGAGTCCTTACTATTGAGGATATGAAGAAGAAGAAAGAACACAATCAGGTGATGTTGGAGATTTCCTTTGCCCTAAGCTATGTCAAATTTGATGATATAAAAGGTCTTGATAGTGCAAGGAAAATGTGGGATGCCCTACACACTATCTACGGAGGAGAAAAAAATGTTCAAAGAGCCAAATCTAAGAGTCTTAGAGGTAAGTTTGATGATATGAGAATGGAAGAAGGTGAGAATATTACTCAATATGTTGCTAGGAGAAAAGAAGTTGTTAGTGCAACAAAAGGAGCTACTGGTTAGATAGATGATGATATTGTGCTAAGAAATTTCTTAAGAACATTACCGCCTATTAATGCTATTAGAGTTTTTGAAATTCAAGAATTGAGATGTATTCCAAGAAATAATCTAACCCTTGAAGGTCTAGAAGGTAGACTCACTACTTTTGAGCTATCTAACTTTGATCATTACAAACTTGCACTAGTAAATTTAGCCCTAAATTTGAATGAGAAAAGGTCACAATTTCAACCAGAGTTGATCGAATAGATGACTAAACCTATTGTCGATATTTTTTAGTCAATTTTTTATCCCAGTCATTATGCATCAAAATTTTGACTTTAAAAAGGTTGACTTACTGATGAGAGGTTCGTCAATTTCCTTAGTCTAGCCTAAACTCTTATTTCCTCATTTGTGTCCATCACTAGTCAAAATTTTGATGAATACCCCTTGGCTTTTTCGATGGTCAAGCCAAATCTTTGATGACAAAAAAGACCAACCATCATTGAAATTGCGACCAAGGTCCCTTCAATCTTCTATGGTGGTGCCATATAATGGACGATAGAGTCAACCAACCATAATCGAAATTGCGACCAAGACCCCTTAATTTTTGAAAGTGGTACCATACATTTGATGGAAAAGGGAAGACATGTTCATCAAAATTGAGACCAATGCTTGGTAGAAATTTAGATGGGTTGTGCCAATTATTGCAAAAGCTTTGCTCTCATAGGAGCCTTCTAAACTGCACAAAATTTGATTCTAAAGCATAATTTCTTAGTGCATAAGACTCAGGGTATCATGCACATTTCTACCTCCACACCATTGTTTTGTTCATCACATGATTTATTTCATACAAAAAAATGGGAAGGAGGAAGAAATGTGCACAATATCCTGAGTCTCCACCAAGAAATTATGCTTTAGAATCAAATTTTGTGTAGTTTAGAAGGCTCCTATGAGAGAAAATCCTTTTCAATAATTGGCATAGCCTATCTAAATGTTAGTTCTTGAGACACCATTGCTTGTGAAGACTGCAGGGAAAAATAAAGTTAGGAAAGAATTATTTATCAGGAATGAAAGCCAATAACACTAACTAATCTCTATTTTTCAAACAGATAAATGTAACAAAAAAAATCATAGTCCCAATCACATCATCATAAGAGTGCTTATATAACTATAACCCCTTATTTGGCTACTTGTTGATCAATTCCTTAGCAAGAGTATCCAAGACATAATATGAAAACACAATCAATCACTAAGCCTATTTTCTCTTTCCTACCACCAATTTTGGAACATACTAACTTTGTGGATAGAATCAAAGAAAAATAATGCCATGCATATGGATAACAAAGATTGCCAAGGAGCCAAAAGCTCAAGTGGCATTTTTAAATGATTAGCTCAAGGTAGATTCATGGAAGACCTTGGCTAGCCTAGTCTCAATTTTTTCAACCTTGGCCTCATTCATGAATGAAAATGTTTTAGTGCATTAGAGACTTCTGTACTAGAAGTGTTACGCATAGTCCATAATATCATAGTCCAAAACTCAAATGTGATAATATGTTTTGCTTGGAATCACAATGTTTTGTGTCTTGTCTCCAAAAAACTTGCCAAAAATTGATAGTGTTTTGATTTGTCACTTTCATAACAATACAAAACAAAATAGTATGACAGTTCTTAAAATTTTAGAGGTAAGCTACTTAGGATCTAACTATGTCTAAAACCAACATAATTTACAAATATCAACAATCCAAATATTATCCCTTGATTTTTTCTTCAATGCAAATTTTTAACTCAACTATGTTATCGCCCTGGATGTAATACCAAATTGTCATTAGGCTAAAGACTGCAACAAGATTTACAAAGGCAAGGAGAACTACCCAACAAAAGTAGAAAATGACATGAAAAGTTAACAATATATCAATTGACACCTCTAGATGAAATATTTCTAGCAATTGAACTATACTATAGAAACAAAAATTGCCTTAAAATTGACACCTGACCAGTTGTAGTTCATTTGCATCTGTAATGCCTTCACAAAAGTTGAAAGCTTACCATTTGTCAAGAATGCAAAAGGAACTCATAGTTCAGCTGCATTAATAAAAGTAAATTTATTTGAATGTTCAAAAAATGTGAAACTTCCACTTAATAGCTAGAAAAGCCATATCCTCAGTATACATCATCTTTGATGGAATGTTTATAAGTGAATGATTTTCTCTAAAAGATCAAACTTATGCACAAAGAAGAACCACGCTCTTGAAAAATAAAGGCATAAAATTGATGGTGGTTCCCACAACAATTCAACCATAAAATTAACCCAAAAAACTTAAAATTTTTGGCAAAAGTACCTACTTGTGTTTGTCAAATATTGAACCAAAAGATTTTAACCAAACAAGCACCATTGTGAAATGATTTCAGTATATAAATGATGTCATGATGTGGAGAAGTAATCTAAAATGCATCCATATTCTTCTAATAAAACTTTTCATAAATCATTGTTGAATAGATAGCCTAGTTTTCCAAGTAAAGACACTACCATGGAATGGCCCTCTTTTCAGTTTTAGTCTATTGATAAAGTTTAAGTATAATTAGCCATCTTATGCCTAACCACTATCTTTCTTCTACTAGTTCCATATTGGCCTTTGATTGGAAAAAAAATGGCTACAAGTATCCTTGTAAATTTTGTTAAAACAATAAATGAAATTCTAAAGCAAACCTTGAATGATGCAAACCAACTCCTCAAACTCAAGAGGTAAGAAAAGGAATTCTTGAGGAAAAAAGGTTAGATTGATGATGTGGTGAAGATTATTCATGATGCCTTACATTCATATTGATGCATCTTTTTCCCTAGAATAGCAAATGAAACTATTGATAGACTCATTCAAAGATCACTCTGCACACCGTGAAAAAAAAACATAAGAGGTCATAATGAAGATGAATGATAAAAGGAAAGTTAAGAGATCTAACAAGTGCACTAATGCTCATACCATGCTGTAAGAAAATCTAAAGAAGGTTAGAGTGTGTCAAGAATACTACAAATCTATTCAAGTATAGTTTGAAATGGCAAGACTCTACCAAGCACATCAAAGCACAAATGGACTCAATTAAAACCCATATTTTGCTAATAGACACATGACTTATAGGAAGATAATGATGTCCCTCCTATTGCAAACTAGTCAACTTCATTCTCTGCTAGATATATTACAAGAGAAAACAAATCAAATTAAGAAATAATTTCTTCTATTAAGGGAAGCAATTAATCAAATGATGCTGACTTTATCTTAGGTTTCGAAAAGTGCATAATAGATTGAGAAAAAAATGTAGAAAATAGATAATGTTGATATTGCAAAAGATCTTTTCTTGCAATTTAATGTTAGAATAGGATTTTTTCTTTAACCATTTCCTCATGCGAATCTACTTTTGGATTGTTCAAGATATAATATAATGGCATATTACTTGACGTATAAGACCCAACTTTGGTAGCAAGACATTTTTGGATCTGTATATACATTGGCAAATGAGGAATGCAATTCTAATTTCTATTGCATTCATTTTTGGTGCATTTCCTAAGGGGGAATCGATAGGGATAGGGGAAGCTAATGTAAATATTGAATTCATGAATTGCAAAGAAGGATATGTGGGTCTAGTTATAGATATGACTTTTCATATTATAGGGAGTAATGTATCATAACAAAAAGTCCATACAATGTTTTAGAGGAAAAACTTTGTCCTTGATGTCAAAGTGGGGGAATATATGACGTTGTGAAGAGTCCACAAGTGTTGTCATAAATGATGAAGGGGGGTATTGATGCAAATATGTATGTTGAGTTGCCATTAATGTCAAACTTGTCATTGATCTCAACTATGTTCCAAAAGGTGTGTCAGTATTATTTCTACCTATTTTGGAGTGGTACAGTGACAGCAGTGCCTATACCAAGGAGTTTTGGTTGTCACAATATCATAGCCAAATATCTACTTTAGATTGGCATTGGTTTAGAGTATAGCTCATCTAAATCCTTCTTCAAATTTTGCATGTCTACTCACACAAGGTCCACATGGAGAAAGTAAGCTCTAGAAGTTCACGAACCTTGATCTTACTTATCTCCATACTCTCAATAGAAGATGGAAGACAAATTAATAGCAAAGATATAGCAACAAAAGGATGATTTGGAGAAACATTATGAATGGATATAGGCTATAAGCATGAATCCAAATTAGAATGTCACATAATATCATATAAACAACAAAAACACCATAAACTTGTAATCATAGCATCAATCATACCATCGTATCATCATATGCTTTAAGTTCAACATCAAAATAATAAAATTTCAAATGATAAATCATAACATCAAGTTCAAGTAAAGGAAAAAAAGCCTATATAACCATATACCCTTTTTGCAAGGAACTCAAAAATTATTCAAATTAAACAAGTATGGACTATAAGAGACTTAGAAAGAAGGTAAAGGTGTTACCTCACCAAGATGATAGTAATAATGAGACAAAGAACCATGAAGACTAAATCCAAGGAGACCAGATTTGAACATCCTGGTTCATTCAAATTCAAAAATTGGTTTTCCTTCATAGCACTATCAAGTCAATAGCATGAGCATTATTTTGTGTCTAGAGTGTCATCAATGTTTTTAAATGTAGAATGAAATGGTTGTAAGTATGCATTTCTACCACATGCAAATTATTTTGAGATACAAACCTATGCAATCCAATCTCCCAAGGAATAGACAACACCACTTATTGCCATCTTTGCCAAAATAGGATTTATCATAAAGAGATGTTAGAATAGTTACAAAAATGGTTATAAATTATGTTCTTATAGTAAAAGAATACTTTGACTTAAGAAAAAAAATGAAAAATATTAAAATATGACATTATGCTTTAAAAACTAAAAAGGTACCTGTAATGAAGAACTTCATTTGGACTTGTTAATTGGTTATCACTATTAACTATAAGCTTATCTTTAAAGTTTGAGCTTCACTTGGTTTTGAGAATAGTTTAATATTATCTACTAAACAAGGCCAACCATGTGAAAGTGGAAGCTCATTTGGACCCTCTCCCCCCCCAACATCACTCTAAATTCCCCATTAATATTTAATAAAATTCATTCATTCTTCCATTTTTGAAATATAACATTCAATCATTATAATCACATGATAACATTCATTAACACACAACATTCATGAATAATTCATTAACACAAAATTTATTAACACACAACATTCATGAGTAAGTCATTCATGAATAATTCATTAACATGCAACATTCATGAATAAGTCATAAACACATAAAATTCATTAACACACAACAATCATTTCTTTGTCTTTCTTCATATTTTTCTTTTCATGAAATTTCTAAGAGGAATATCAATGTCCTTGTCATCCCCCTCCTCTACTAGTTCTAATTGGAATCCATGTCTCCTCCTCATCTCTTCAGGAACATGAGGCCTCTACACCAAAGGAAGGTCCTCTACAATACCAAGTACTTCATGAGTTAAATTCACACCATTTATATTAGTGAATTATGAGTTTTTATTACAGTAAAAGAACTATAAATCAAAAAAATAATTTAAAAGAACAAACCATATATTTTCTTTACCTAAATGTGTGACATGATCTACCTATTGATCAGTTTGAACATCCTCCAACACTCGTTTAGCATGACATGATTCTATATCCTCTAAAATATACACAAAAAGGTTACACCAAGTTCAATTAAAGATGTTAAATTATATTAATAATTAAATAATTAGTTTTAAATAGAAAATGAGCACCTCCATGGATAGTATGATGCACATTAGGGGCTTCATGATGCAGCGTATGATCTATGTCATGATTAACAGGCTGTATTGCAATGTCATGCACATTATTATCAAATATATTGTTGCTCAAGTATTCAATTTATAATTTTTTTTGGCATATTTACCTATGCACATGATTCAGGAGACTATTTGGTTGGGGCAATGGAAGCTTGTTGTAGGCATTCAGCCATGGCTACATAGCCTTGCTTGAAAGCAATTCTTTTGTGTTCTTTCATGGCCTCTGGATTAAAATCAGTGCCCTACAATTTTTTATTAATTAAAAAAATTATTTGAATTTTATAAATAAATTTTCTCTACAATTCATTTACTACCACTTACAACTCATGCTTTGATTTTAGAATATCCCCCAGAGCCAAGTTTGTGTTGTCCAATCTTTTCCAGCCTAGCCTTTGTTGCCTTTGATGTGTCCTACAACCCATGAAAAGTTTGAAATATGTTAGATGATATAGATATAAATATTAGTACTAATTAGTGCATTATTACATTAATGTACTAGTAGTTAATACTATTGCATACCTTCTCACATTTGCTAGTGTAATTTCTCTTCAACCATCCCCTTTCTCCTTTGCATCCAAAATGAACTCATTCCATTCACTCACTACAATAAAGGGAGGATGCTTGTACTTCGGTTTTAGGATGAGACTCTTTCTATATGAGTCCCTCACAACCTTAAGATGTTTGCAAGCTTTTTGTAACATTTTCTTACGATCAAAAATATTAATACCAAACTCATGCTCTAAATCTTTGATGAGCTGATCTTTTAAATTTTTTATCTTGGAAGTTCCACCTTTTAAGAAAAAACACAAAATTGTTAGATATAGCTAGTAAAAGAAAAGACCCGAATGAAAAGAAAAATGTTGCACCAATTAATGATATGAAAAAAAATAGTGGGATAAAATGAGTTCACTTATGATGTTCCACCTTGTACGTATGGTGGGCCTAAATGTTTGCAGTGTGAGGTCATAAATCTTCTTATAAAATGTATCATTTCCAGCAAAATATGTCATGGGATAATCAATCCAAAGGTTCTTATTAATAGGTAAATGCATATTACAATAAAAAAAAAATTATTTAAAGTACTTGAAATCTTAGGACATTTTAAAGGCATCAATTCATCATTGTCAATCAACAACAACGTCTGCATTGCTCCTGTTCTAGAAACATGGGTAGCTCTAGGAAATGATGGTGAAGTATCACCAATACATATACTATGATCTATATCTAGCATAGCAGATGGTGCATCTCCTACCACTAAAAAAAATAATCCACTATGTGATGCACCCAAGATAAAAGTACAAATTATCAACTCATCATTAACACAAAACCAAATATAGCAAAACAAGGATTTACTAGCTAGACATCCCCTTGTTGTTGACATTATAGTTAGCAATCTTGTATGTGTAGACACTTACATTTGATTACACCACTTTAGTAATCCTATTTAGTTATCTCTAAAGGCATCATTAATTAAATTTTTATTTAATTAATCCTTTGCCATCCCTAGCTAATTAATTTAATTAATCATCTATAGTCCTAATTGATAAATCAAATAACCTATTATTCATCAATTAAATCCTATTCTTCTATCTAATTCCAAAAATCCCCATTTATTAAATAAATCTATTTGATAAATAAAATCTTCAAATCTAAAAACCCCTAACTTATCCCTAATCCTCCATTTAGCCTAATCCACCCCATCCGCCCATACTAACCTAGCTTAGCCACTAAATCACCCAACCTCATTAATGCCATCCACTTGCACATCTCTAACATCCCTAATCTAATCCTAAACCCAAGCCTAATCCACCCCTTAATGTTGTCACATTCCTTAAACAAGTTTAAGACTTTCCTAAACCAAATCAAAGTCTCCCCTCAAAAATCCCAACCACCAAGTCATGAGTGCTCTTACAAACCATAAAAGACTCTTACAAGCCCACTCGTGACTCTTACATCCATCTTCTACACTCTTCCCTCTTCCACACTCATTCCTCTTACATCTCTCTTACATACTCAACCCTACTCATCATGCCTTTAACCAACCCTTTACCCTTCCCTCTCACACTCATCCTCCTTGTGACAAGCGTCACCTTTCCATTGGTGATAAACAAACGCAATCCATGTGCTCCCCTTTGAGTGCATCTTAGCCATCCTTAACCATCTCCCCATCCTTGCATCTAAGCCCTCCATCCCTCTACCCCTTGGCCTATAAATTGAATCCCATCCCAAGCCATTTCATCAACAATCTTTGAGCTAAAGTTACCATGCTATTTTGAGAACCAAAGCCATCAATCTTACCCTTATAATTCCAAATTGAGAGCTCACAAAGCTACCAATTTTCCATTACCCACCTCCATTGAAGCAGCTTTTGAGCATCTTGAGCATACATCCACATCAAAAGGACACATCTACAGAATCAAGAAAGAATGGAGTGTTTTCTCTTGTGAGGTTTGCACTTTTTGTTTTGCTTTTATTTGTCTAAAAATATATGTGAATTTAGTTTTGGTTTGTGAATGTTTACTTTATTTGTTAATGTTCTTTGCATACTAAATCTTGTTCTACATTATGGACATTCGTCAACCTCCTAGGAGTCTCTTGCACTTAATGATCTGAATAATACATCTTTAGCGAAGACATTCTAAAATAATAAAAGTAAGAGTTAACTTAAGAAGTTTTTGAATGTTCAAAATGAAAAATTCCTTGTAATTTGTCAACTAAAAGATTATTTTACCAGTGGCAGTTGGAGCTCTACTAGTATCGGCCTCACCGCGTTGTCCTTGACCAAGTTCTGGATCAATTGCTAAAAAAATCTTGTAACAAGAACACACATTACATATTTTACTTCACAACATAAAAGATTATAAAACATAAATCTTTATTGAACTTTTGTTATAACTAAAGATTCATTACTACTTACTTCATAACAATGAGCTTATGCTCTCAAATTAGATAGCCTCTTCATCATCTCCTTGGATGGAATATTTGCTTCATCCAAAATTCTCATTATTTCTAAATTAATTTTTAAATTTTTTTCCTTCAACATAATTGTTACATTAGGTGTTTTTGCAATATCATTATTAGAAGGGGTAGCTATTGGCTCTGTACTTACTATAGGTGTTTTTCCCTTATCTTGAACATCAAATTGTGAGAGGAATATTAGTAAAACTATCATAAAAACTCAAAAATATAAATAAAATAATGTAATAATATAAAAAATTTCAACTATCTAATTTGTACAATTTCAATAAGGTTTACCCTTGCTGAAGACTAGGTGGGAGTAGCATCCTCATGGCCTCTATCATGTGTGGGATCCATATCATTTTTTCACAAAGGTTAAACATAAAAACTTCAGCTAACTAAAAGCAATAGACAACAAAAAAAATCTTATTAAAAAAAGGTTATATAGTACTTACAACCCTGATGATAGTAACTTTCTTTGTATCTATATGATTTAAATGGTAATCTATTAGCAGTTCTTCCCTTGCACTTATTGATTTTATTGCACAAACAAAAACTTCATTCCCCTTACCCACCTCAAATATGGAATTGGGTTGCTTACTAGTTGAGGAAGGTTGTGTACTATTTATAAAACCTACAATATTACTTTTTTCTTTTGGTTTTCCATCAATGTATATAGAAAATCTTTTACTTTGATCATTTTCTTTCCATTGTATATAATTGGCTAATAGTGCATACCTATGCATACGTTTTTTATATCAAACAATCTGCATCCAATCATTGTAATTGTAACATGGACCAACATAATTAAACAATTCAACAACTTTTTTGTAACATACCTTTATCCCATCCATGGCAAATAGGCCCAAACCATGTAATGAGGATGGAGCAATGCAATATATCCTCTCATTAACATAAAAATTGGTGTTAATTGGAGGTAGCTCATTGGTTACCCATTCTTTCTCACTATGTGTGTACCAAAAGGGCACCTTAATGTTTCCTTTCGTCTCATCATCATAAGAACATGACCCCCCATTAGCAAGGAAAAATTGCATGCATTTATCAATTTTTTTTCTAATCTTTTGACCTCTAGTTGATCTCCCTATTTAAGTTGTACTACATGTAGAGCTTTCATCTACCATTTCCTCACTTCCCTAATTTGATGTAGATAGATCTAAAAAGTACCTATTTGGTGGTTCCTACAATCCATCAAATAGAAATTTGTTAATATTTAAATAATATATATAGAATAATCAAGTCGTGACTCATACATGCAGTTCTTCTTTATCTATATGTGAGAGATATAAAATGTAGTAAGTTGAAAGTGATTATACAATTATATTTCTATATGGACCTTCTTTGTCTATATATACATTATATAATTATATAATATGTCTATTTATAACATACATTCTTAATGATAAACAGGAAGAATATAAGAAAATTATGTCTATTTATTGACTTATACCTGGTAATCCATGTCACTATGCACGATCTATGCCAAAGGGGTCAAATTTCTTGCATATGTTAATCATTTATCTTAAGTTGGCTAAAAATTACATGATATACATACGCTAAAAATAACTTAGAAGACAACATGAAGAATATGCAACATTGTAAACATGAACAAATTTATGTTATATATGGAATGAAAGATTGTCAACACAAGGGGTGACGATGTCTATACTCAATTGCATGTTTGCAAAAAGGGTTATAATCAGACACAATATAAATATTGGTAATTATAAGTAACATATGTTATAATCATTAGAATTGAACACAATAAATATGTAATCAAATTTCCTACATATGTTAATCATTTATCTTAAGTTAGCTAAAATTTACATGATATGCGTATTCTACAAATAACTTAGAAGACAACATGAACAATATGCAACATCGTAAACATGAACAAATTTACCTTATATATGGAATGCAAGATTGTCAACAGAAGGAGTGATGATGTCTATAGTCAATTGCCTATTTGCAAAAAGGGTGATAATCAGACACAATATAAACATTCATGGTAATTATAAATAACATATGTTGTAATCATTAGAATTGAACACAATAAATATGTAATCATTACAATTGAAAACAATAAATTATGTCAATCATTTCATTGATTATCTTCTTCTTCATCCTCCTCCTCCTCCTCCTCCTCCTCCTCATCATCATCATCATCATCATCATCGCCATCATCACCATCATCATCGCCATCATCATTGCCATCATCACCATCATCATCACCATCATCACCATCACCATCACCATCATCATCACCATCATCATCATCATCATCACTATCATCATCATCGCCATCATCTTGATCTTCATCATCTTCAATATCTTCTTCTTTCATAACATTATACTTTATCGGCCTTCCTCTTGGATCATGTCTAATAACAAATGACCAACCTTATTTATGGGGAACCTCTAAGTAAAACACTTGCTCACATTGTCTTGGAAGAACATAGGGCTCATCTCCAATTGGCTCAAACGACCTTATATTAATCATTGTAAATCCATTATCATGTTGAATAACCATTCTATCTGGATCATTTTGATTTAGTCATAACTTGTACCATTTGATGATGAATAGAACTACTTTGAAGGAGTTAAAGTTGTACCCAATTATATCGTCCAAGATGCCATAGTATTGATTTTGAGGTTTTTGAGGATGTATGTCATTTCTAGATGATATATTGGTGACCTCAAAAACTGCAGTTATCCCAAAATCACAAGTTTTCTTTGTTTCATCCAACTTTTTTATGCAAAATTTGTGGCTGTGATAGTACATAGCTTTGTGGTACTTGACCTAGAATTTTTGAAGTGTGTGTAAATTATTTGCATCATGAGTTAATGCGAAACATATATTGAGTTATAATCATTAATAAATTCCTACGTACCTCTCCACCTCTTCAACCTTTTACTAGATAAACTACCATCTGTGTAACATTGGAATCTCCATTACGATGAGCTTCTGTAACCAATGAAGCAACACCTTCCCATGTTAATGAGCTACCATTTTGTTGACATTCTTCAATTCATACCGTCATCAAATCAAGATTTTTTGCAATATACAAATGTATTTCATTCCACTCTCAACCACCTATATAAAAAAAACACACCAGTTATAAATAACTTATATTGAAGATTTATAAGAATTAATTAACTACAATAATATCTTAGATTTACCTCACTTTCCTCAATCTACCTTTTCCCATCAAGTACTCCCCTTTGGATTTGTTAATTGAGTTGGGATCCCAAATATGATCTACATAGATCTTTGCTATAAATTTAGGAAGATATTTACTAATGTACACCATGGTCTAGTATACCATATATCCCTCCACCATAGAACCATCAAGATGTGCTCTCTATCAAACCAAGCCTTTCAAAAATTTCAAGTGCCTCTCAACCATCCACTTTGATGTGGTTGGTATAGGTCCACACAATTCAATCTCCTCAACTTGATGTATGAGGTAGTGTTCTTGTGCATAGACGAGGAATTTCTCTCTTCCAATATTTTATATCTTCTTTATTGATTTCTTTAGATCGCAACCACCTCATGTATTTTCCAAGATCATATATAACCTGTTTGACATTTTTGGAAAAGTGGCATAGGAGAGATAGAGGTAGAACAAACTTCAATATTTGTAAAATGATCTTGTCAATAATTTATAAAAGAATGCAATTAAAACTACATGTAGTATACAAATATATAGTGAATACAAAATAACATGAATTACCTTAATAAATGTATTTTAATTGTGTGTTTTCAACCCCAACCCAAATTCACTTTTCTTTGATATGAGATTGTTTATGTTCTCAACAAATCTTGTGGGAATTTTTTTTTTTTTTTATTACTTCTTTTATAACATTGCTCTACTACTCTAACAATAACCAACTAAAGGCACTTGTATCAATCTAGTCTCCATTGTTATTTGATCGAATGCCATTTTTCATTGCATGGTTGGATTCTTCAATATCACTACAAGTTTTGATAGTTTGGTCTTTATCATGCCTTCCATCCAAGATTTTCCATAATGTCTCTATTAAATTCTTTCCAATATGCATAGGATCAAACAAATGCACAATTGGGAGTTGCTCATAGTATGGCAACCTAGTAAATTGCGTAGGATTGGAAGTTGGTCATTGATGCCTTGCCGACCTTCACAAGCATTAATTCCATCATTAGTAAACAAAACACAATATCAAAATATAAATTTGAAACAAAAACCATTAGATGGAATGAAATTACCTCAATGATTTATTTTATTGTATGCCAACTTCCATAGGCAAGGTATCATTCTCTGTGGCTTTGATGTAGTCTCTTCTCTTCCATTGAAAAGATGTTTTTTGGTAATTTGGTATTTATGATTTTTGTGCAATAAGTGTCTATTCTCATCGAACACCTTCTTTCTTAAACTTTTTGAATGATGAGATTTCACCTTTGGACCACAAATTGGACATGCAAATTTTCCCTTTGTTTGAAGACCTATAAGATCGTGTATAATTGGATTAAATGTGTTAACTTTGTGTTGTCACTATAACATACCAAAAAAGAGGTGTTAAGAAGAGAACACACCACAAAAATGTGTTAGCCCAGGGGAATCATGTCTTGTCCATACAAACATTCCATGAAATTGAAATTGTCTATGTCTAATTGGTCTACAAAAATCATACATAGTAACCCCATTTCATAACACCATCAAGTCATCGATAAGGGGTTCAATATATACATTGATATCTTTAACTTGGTACTTACCTAGTTGAATGAACAAAAACATAACATAATTATTATGACCATTTTGATAGATTAGTAATAATAAATTAATTTAGATGACCATTAAATCAAAAAATACCTAGAACAATCAGTGTCAACATTATGTGCTCTCTCTTTATGGACAACCAAGGAGGTATGTTATTGTTGATAAAAAAAAATAGGCCACACCAAGTAAGTAGACCTCATCTCTCCAAAAGGATTGACACTGTCTGCTGCTAATGAAAGCTTGAGATTACGAGGTTCTTTAAAGTGTGGCCATTTTTCGCCTATTTCCTTAAATGTTGAACCATATATAGGCATTCACATAATGTCATCTTGACTTCTATTGTATGCATGGTAATCCATAAATGATGCCAAGCTATTGCACCCGAATAATCATTGCAGACATGGACTAATGGGAATATACTGAAGAACCTTGCGAGGCACCTTATTTGTTAATCGATCTAATTGATATCTACTAATATGACAAATAGGGCATTGTGTTGCAAATTAATGTTGTTTATGGTATATAATATGATAGTTCAAACATGCATGTATAGTTTGATACTCCATTCCAATATCTTTCATGATGGTAGATAATTCTCAGTACGAGTGAGGTAGAATGTTTGATGGTGGTAACAAACACTCACCTATCAACCTATGACCAAAAATATAATTTGTTAATTTTAAGAATATTAATTGCTACACAAACCCAATGTTAATTGTAAGGGAACTATGAGTAAAATAATGAAAGAAGATGACATACCTTAACATATGTGTCATTGCTATGTTGGATAAACCATTCATAACCTTCAAGTTCACCAACAACAATAAAATGGCAAGAAGAGTTGTTTTAGAGCCTTCATATATGGACTCATGTGCCTTCTCAAGTATAGGTACATCAAGCTTTGCATCAACAACATCATCATCTTGATCATCATGATCTTCATCATCATGGTCTTCTTCCATGGTATTATTACCTTCTACTTCAATATTCATACGTCCATGTTCCCTCATTTGGAAATCCAGATTCTTTGAATTTTCATGGTCCATAACATGAAACTTAGGGATGTTGACCTATATGAAAATGATGACCTTATATTAGCCATGGCCATGATGTCATCATCAAATCATGTCTTATGTAATTTATAAATTATCAAAATGCATACTAATGGACGATATTCATTTCCCCCTTCAATGTGACCATGTTGCCTACAATCTTCCTCAATTGTTTTGATTAGATATCTTCAAGTCTATAAGCCCTTACAAATTTTGCAAGGAAACTAAAATTTTCCATCATCTTTTCTTTTTAAGTTAGACCATAGTCTAGCAATTGTCTCCCTATTTTTTTGTTCATTGATATCGTCAGATATAGTCTTTCTTGAATGGAATGACTCATTGGTGGAAGAAGGATGATTTGTTTGCAACTTGTAGAAGGAGTAGTAAGAGGAAGACACATATAGAAATGAATACTAAAGTGAGACATATAGAAAGAGGTATAGATAGAGAGATAGATTGATAAAGAGATAAAGAAATATAAAAAATGAAAAGAAACAAATAATTAGTTGACCTTCTTTAACTCTATCTCTACATATTGCACTTGCTACATACAAGCACTTCTTGAGAAAATGGGTAGCAGCGGCCAAGAAGGGAATAGGAGAGTCCATTTGGCTCAAGACGAGGATGCACAAACTGATCAAGGGGCAAGAGGAAATGTTGATCTAGAGAGAGGAAAGTCTCTAATGTTAAATAGAACCCTACTAAAGACTATCATAGAGCAATAACCTCCCCAAAGAAAGACATTATTCAGAACTCTCTGCAAGGTAAGAGGTAAGGTCTGTAAAGTTATTATAGAATCCAGTTCAACTGATAATATAACCTCAGTAGAAATGGTAGAAAAGCTTGGATTGAAGAAGTTGCTTCATCCTAACCCTTATAAGGTTTCATGGCTAAATAAGGAGTAGAAGGTCATAGTAAATGAACAAGTTCATGTTCAATTTCCAATAGGGGAGTACAAAGAAAAGATTGTTTGTGATGTTGCATAAATGGATGCGTGTCACCTATTGTAAGGCAAGCCCTTGCAATTTGATGTCAATTCTGTAAAGAAAATGCAATTGGTATGCATAAGACAAGCTCCTATAACCTATACTGGCATCCCCCTACCTGTGCCAAAATAGGAGTTGCAAAGGCCATGGGTTGGTGCTTTTTCATTTCAAAAAAGGATGACACTTCCTACCTAAGCAATGTGATAGTGTTGTAGAAGTTGGATTTCACATTGCAAGATGTGGTGTTTTGTCCCTGCAATGAGTTTTTCTTGGAGCATCTTAAGTATGGCAAAGCCTATATAGTGTAGGAGACCTTAGCTGAGGATAAGATGATGCAAAGTGGCCTTAAAAACTTGGGATTTCAATAGTATTAGAAGTTTTTGGCCTCAAAATTGATGTAGAGCATCAAATACTTTTTCCAAATCGGCAACAACCCAAAAATTAGATAATTCAAAATTCATGTTACTTTCATAAAATTGGCAAGAAGAGGAAAGTGATAACATCCCCAAAGGTTATTTTCCTCATCCCTAGACCAACTACAATCTTTAAATCAACAACAAATTTTGCATGTGAAATGCTTCAAAGAAAAATATGGTATATACTATCAAAACCAAATCTTGCATATTCCATGATCTATTCTCCTAAGATTTGTATCAAAGATAAACAATTCTTATTGTCTAGATTTGGAACTATCTGGTGACTATAGCTGATATTTGTAGTTTTTTATAGTGGCACTCAAGTCAATCAATGACAAAAATTATATTTCATAAAAACCCACTAATCTTGAAAAACATTAACAATTTTTGACCACCTAATACCAATAATAAATTTATTGATTCTTTAAATCTATTTCAATATTATTCACTATCCACCAATCGTTACAACCAATTTGTTGCAAGAGCATCTCTGCTACATGAAGTTTGCAAGCTATATTAAGATATTTGGAACCCAAAAGATTATCCAATATGTGATGATATTTAAATGTAGATTGTTTAATTCCAAAGGTAAAGTTTACAAAGGCCTTCAACTAAAATATACAAGGAACCAAACTTCTTGACAAGGTGAACTAATTAGTCCAAGTAGTTTAATTTGTAACTGCATTGTTTCAAGTTAAGGGGATTCAAGAGGGAAGCTCAAATGTGAATTTATCTCTAGCTATTGAATTGCATGGTCAATCTATTCATTTTTTAATAGAATTTATAAGATTTTAATTTAGTTTCTAATTTTATCTTGTTTCAATATTCTTCTTCTCTCAAGTTGTTCGGCATAGATTCTAATTTTTATTGTTTTGTATTTTCTATCAGTTCTGTGATTCATGATTTCAAGTACAAGTTATGATTTCTATTTGGAACATAAATTGACTCAAAGAATCAATCTCCATAAGTTAGAAGTTTTTGTTTTTGAATATGGACATCCCAAATCCCTATTGAATGTTTTTGACCTAATCATAATCCCCTCCTAACCTTTAGAAAATAAAGTATTTTTATTTTCTGAAAAAGATCTGATGACATCATCATTAATTAATTAATTAATTTTCATGCCATTAAATCCCTTTATCTTAATTAAAAATATTTAATTAAGGAATCCCTCCCAAAAATGTTTAAATCTTATTTAAACATTATTTCCCTATTTATTAACTATTTAATTAATAAATTGACCAAAAATCCTAAAATAAATAAAAAATTTATTTTTTGCCCAAAACTTGGCCAATTTCCTTATGACCAATAACCTCTTCCAAAATCTTCTAATCCTTCTTTAATTTCGATTAAAGGCTAATCTCATCATTTCCTATCCCTAACCCCAACTCAAAATATTTAATTAAAATTAAATATTAATCCTCATGTTTATTTAAAAAGTTTTAATAAATATCTCCTCAACCCAAACCCTTGAAATAAATAAAATTTTATTTATTTCCTAAAAATCTAACTTATCCTCATCCTAGGAAATTCTAGACTATTCTAGAAAGTCTTTATCCTCATCCAAAATCTAGACTCTTCTAGAAGATGTATTTAAACCTAATCCTAATCCCCTCCCAACCTTGTCACATTCCCTAAACATGGGTTAAAACTTACTAACCCAAGCCAAAGTTAACAAATATCTCCTCCTTCACCCACCCTCATTAAATGCCATCCACTTGCCTATCCCTAAGCTAATCCTAAACCATCCTAATCCATCCTCTAATCATTTGCACAAGCCTAAACAAGCTTAAAACCTTCTTAATCAAGTCCAAGTCAAAATTGCTCTCATCACCCTCAAAATATCTCAACCATAAAACTTTATGAAGTCCACTAGGTCATAAATGACTCTTACAAGCCCTTTTATTGCTCTTACAAGTCATTATGAGGGTCTTTATGAAGATTTTATCCCTTGAGCCTCCTTTGTTGACTCATCCTTCCCCTTTCCTCCATCCTCTCACCATGTGACATGTGTCACTCCTTGATTGGCTATAAGGAAGCACAATCCATGTGCTCTCCTCTCATGCAATCTGAGCCCTCCATAAGCTTTTTCCCATCCTTGCATCTTAGCCCTCAAACCCTCAAGCCTCTTGCCTATAAATTGGATCCTTCCCCTTTGCAAAATAACACAATCCATGAAGTAAAGTTATAATGCTATTTTGAGAGCCAAATCCATACTAAAGCCATCTATCCACACCAAAAATCCACAATCATCCATTGAAGCCTTTGGAAGCATATTGAGCATACATCCTATCCATTTAGATAAAGCTACTCAACAAGAGAGCTTCTTATTGAGAGAGTCCATTAATGGCTCATATTCTTAATTGAGAGCTCATCTTAGTCTATCTTGAAGTTTATGAATTTTGTTTAGTTTGTAGAAGCTTTATTTAAATTTGGTTTCTATTAGCATACTAACATTGCTCATATACATTTTGGCACGCCCGGTGGGACCCAAACATACCATCATCCATAGGCTCTTATGATCCAAATTATCCTCAATATATGCCAAAAGAAGAGCCTCCAGCCAATCCATATGATCGAACAAACCCAAACATACCATCATCCACCCAAGTTGAAATCTCCATGCCGCAAGCCAACCCATCCACCACCACTCCATCCTTGGTTCATACCTCTCCACTCCAAACCCCCTTTACCCAAAACAGCTCACCGTTCACCCCCTTCACTATTGCTGGTGCTGCTCCCCAACCCAGCCTTCCAAATCCACCCATCTCCCAAATCAGTGCTAGCATCTTTGGCCAACCTCAGCAATATACAACAGGGATGCCACCCATGGGGCCAAGTAATCAACCTTTTATCACCCCCAGCTTGTTCACTGCAGCCCAAAGCACAATCCCATCAATTCCATTAGGTCTTGGGAGCTCAATACCATTAGCCACAAATCTACAAGCTACTACCCTCACTCTACAAAGCTATCAAATCCCACAAGCTACTACCAATTTTCTACCAAACTCCCAAGTGACCCCAGCCCCTGCCACCACTCTACCAAGCTTCCAAATCCAACCACAAAGCTATCAAACCTCATCAGTTCCATTCCCAAGCTTTCAATTCCCACCACCTCCACCACCAAATAATCCATTACCTCCAATTACCAACTTCTTTTCAATGCCACTTCTAGGAGGTAATCCACCACCCCAGCCAACCACCAATTATTTGCAGATACCATCCCAAATGGGGGCACAACCCACATATATTGGTCAAACCCCACAAGCCCCCCGATCCTTTCCCCAAGCCTCTCAACCATCTTATACCTCACCTCCACAAAGCAATCCATTTATCCCATAGCCGGCTTATGTTCCTCAATCCCAACCTCAAATCCCATATCAACAACAAGCCTCGTAGCACATGCAGCAATATGCGCCACCTCCCCCTCAGCAACCTGTCATCCACCATGCAGCTGCCCAAACAATATACAATCCCTATCAGAATATCCCTCATAGCCATCCATATTTAGTGGCCCCATCTAGCACATACCTACCTCAAGGCACTCCTACATTGGGGGCACCCCAGCCATCACCTATCAATTCAGAATGGGAGCAAATGAAGATAGCTCTGAAAGCCATCCAAGAAGGGAATGATCCGAAGACATTCAAGTTTGAGAATGTGTGTCCTTACCCATTTGACAGAGCCATTACCATGACACCATTTCCCAAACACTTTGAGGTACCCAAATTTGACAAATTCAGAGGAAAAGGAGACCCTGTCACACATATCAAAGAATTTTACATGCACTGTCAGGACGTAGCATACAATGATGTCTTCCTCTTGCACCTTTTTCCCAAAAGCTTAGCTGGACCAGCTCTTGAATGGTTTTATAGAATCCCCTATGGCACAATTAAAAACTTTGCTGAATTATCTGAGGCATTTGTAGCCCAATATGCCCATCTTGTTGAAACAGAGCTATCAATAGTTGATCTTGTCCACACCAAGCAAAAAGGTGGAGAAAGCCTTGCCGAATACCTGCAAAGATGGCAAACCCTTACCACCCGCATATCCTGCACCTTGCCAAAATGCCATGTGGTGAAAATGTTTATTGATAATGCCCATCCTAGCTTGGCTCACCACATGACCATGAACTGTTTGCAAACCTACAAAGATATCAAAGAGAAAGGAATGATCCTTGAGCAAGGACTCATTAAAGATGGTGTGGTCAAGCTTTACAAGGAAGCCAACCAAAATCAATCACATTCTAATGAAAAGTCTAGGTATTGGAACAAAAACAAGCACGTTGCAACAGATGGCGTCACTGACACCAGACATGTGAATATTGTGGGTCCTTCTCACGACCAGTCCAACCCACCATATCAACCAAAAAATCAACAAGCTATCAACTACCAACAACAGAATAACCAAAGCTATCAAAACCACAATCCAAGACCCAACTTCCAAGGGTCTAGCAATCAAGCTAATGCCATCAATGTAGCTGCAGGACAAAAGCCTAGATTCCAACCTACACCTAGAAACTATACACCCCTTGGTGAGCCATTGGATGTCATTTTTGAGAAATTAGTCAAAGAAAACCTCATCAAATTTCCTCCTACCCAGCAAATTGACCCAAGCCAATCCAAAGCTGCATGGTACAAAGATAATGAGTACTGCAAATTTCATAGGGTAAAAGGTCACACTACCCTCAGATGCATGAAACTGAAAGACTATGTGCAGGACCTCATTGATCAGAAGGAAATCACTGTTGGTGCCCAAACCTCTCCCATTGTAGGCTTACAGATCTATCAAAATGCTTTTCCTCCACACCACAACCAAAATCCTGGAAAAGCACCTATCCAAACCAACAACAACAACACCAACAACTGTCAGCCAAACCAACAGCATGGGAAGAACAATGACCACACTTCATCCTATATAGACTATGGTAGCCTTATAGGTTGTATATCCAAGAAAGAGCCTTCTATCAATGTTATCAATATCCAAGGACCAAACAATGAGTGTGCAGTCACCACTCGAAGAGCGCGATTTAACATCGCAAGCCCACCTGTTACACCAACACCATCAGCTCCATCAAAAAGCTAGTACAATATCTTGGAACACCTTGGGAACATGCCAGCCCAAATCTCCATTTTAGACCTTCTTCACACTAGTCCTGTGTACAAGAACATCCTTGACAGTGCTCTCATAGAATCTCGTGTCCCTTTTGATATCAATGCTACTAATTTTCATAATCTTGTTGGACACCTCTCATCCTCATGTGCCCTATCGTTCAAACCCACTGACATACCCGTGGTCGAGCCAAATCACACCCTTCCACTTCGCATAGCCATCATGGTATCCAAATTTTCTGTAAAAAGAGTAATGATAGATAATGGATCAGCCTTGAATATTTGCACCCTAAAATTCATAAAACAAGCTGGGTATACTGAGGCAGATATCATCAGTGAGGTTATCACCATCAAAGCTTATGACAACTTGGAAAGAACCACAGAAGGAACTATTTTGCTGCCAATCAAGGTTGGGCCAGTCATCCAAGAGACACTCTTCCATGTTATTGATCTAAACCTACCATTTAACATCCTCCTCGGTCGCCCATGGATTCATGCCATGAAAGCTGTTCCATCCACTTACCATCAGTGCATCAAATTTCCGCATCAAGGCACTGAGGTAACCATCCATGCCGATCTAGAACCCTTTTCTTACTGCAATGTGGTTGAAGCTTCATATACAAACCATTGCCCTAGAATTGATATCGACACATCCATCGCCAGCTCATCCCACACTTATAATGACCCAGAAACCATCCTCGCCTCTACCCTGTCTATCGTGAAGATCAATAACAAAGGTTGTGGAGAGTATAGTCTGTCAGATGCATTTGCTGTTGGGGCACTCCCACTTGATCCACATGCCCATGGACGATCGACATATCACAAAGCTAAGGAGGTTCTACCTCCTCGATACAAACAATTTGGCCCAACAACCTTTGTATCCTCAAAAATCCCTCTTCATGAGGAGCTCACTCCAAATATCAACAAATGGTTACATAAGGATGCACCTCAAAGAAATCAAGCACGCCTTGATCACTTCAACCAAAAGTATCCCCAAGAACATAAGCTCATCACTGACAAATGGAACTATCAAGGTGGTGGTCTAAGACCAAAAGAAAGAGGCATGCAGTGCCCCATCGACGCACACAAGTGGGAATCGAAGTCAGGTCTTGGCTTTGGCATACCCACAATTGGGGGCACCAATAAGAACGGTCACGCTTTTTTAAACATTCACCGCAACCTTGTCAAAATTGAAGACATTCCTGAGGAAGTTGAAAAGAGAGCCTACGATGATATCCTAGACCAAATCTCCCTCGGAGACTCTGTTCTCCAAGAACTATCCATCCACCTCATTGACCTACCACTCGCCCATCCACAACTCATAGATTGGGACCAACCAAGTGTCATACACATCGATGAGTTCACATCAGAGGAGGCACTTCTAAGATTCATGGGAGCTAAAACTCCTCACAAGAAAACAAAGCCAGATTTTGCCTATATCTACAAGCTAGATCCCAAGGGGTATTTTGGAGAAAATCCCCAACCTAGTTCCGATACACCCAAAACTGGAACTAAGGTGAATCTAAGACTAGCTAAGGCAACGAAGAGAACCCCTCAGCAAGAAAATCCAGAAGAGCATGAAGATTTAGCATTGCCTCCTCAAGATAATCAACCAGAGGTGTCTTCTATTCTAATTGAGGATACTCGAGAAGTCAACATTGGTTCATCAGAGATCCCCAGACTTGTTCACATTGCTGCATCCCTATCACAAGACCAAGCTGACCTCCTCTTTGAGGTCTTAAGAGAGAACATTGGCCAATTTGCATGGTCATATCAGGACATGCCAGGACTTTATCCAAAGCTTGTAGTTCATCATCTTGCAGTTGATTCAAAGATCAAGCCCATCAGACAAAAGCTTAGAAAAATGCACCCCAAGGTGGCATTATTGGTCAAAGCTGAATTAGAAAGAATGTTAGTTGCTAAGGTTATCCGACCTATCGACTACTTAGAGTGGATCTCCAACATGGTCCCTATCACTAAACCTTCCGGTGACATCAGAATCTGCATTGATTTTAGAGATCTTAACAAAGCTTGTCCAAAAGATGATTTTCCCTTGCCCAACATAGATATGATTGTAGATCTTACAGCTGGACATGAAATTTTGTCCCTCATGGATGGATTTTCTAGCTATAATCAAATCAAGATTGCAAAAGAGGATCAGCATAAGACAGATTCACTACCCCTTGGGGAACCTTTTGCTACAACATGATGCCTTTTGGCCTAAAGAATGCTGGGGCTACCTATCAAAGAGCTATGACAGCCATTTTTCATGATCTCATCCATAGCATTTTGGAGGATTATGTGGATGATATCTTGGTCAAGTCTCATACCTTCATGGATCATCTTGCTGACCTGGAGAAAGTCTTTGATAGGATAGCCAAATATCATCTCATGCTAAATCCCAAGAAATGTGTCTTTGGGGTCACATCTGGCAAGCTTCTAGGTTTCATAGTTTCTAAATGAGGTATAGAGATCGACCCCAAGAAGGTCAAGGCTATCTTAGACATGCCTCCTCCACAGACACTGCGACAACTTCGCTCTCTTCAAGGAAAGCTCCAATCTGTTCGGCGCTTCATCTCCCAGCTTGCAGATAAGTGTACACCATTTTCACATTTACTAAAGAAGGATGAGAACTTCAGGTGGGATCCTTTATGTCAGCATAGCTTTGACCATCTCAAGCAATATCTCATCAATCTCCCTATCTTGGTTCCACCAGTTCCTGGTCATCCCCTAATTTTGTACATATCAGCAACACCTACTGCTCTAGGGGCACTTCTAGCACAGCTTGATGACTACAACAGAGAAAGAGCCATCTACTACATCAGTAGAACCCTAGTTGGTTATGAACTCAATTACACTCCTATGGAAAAAGCTTGTTTGGTAGTTGTTTTCTCAACTCAAAAGCTTCGCCATTACATGCTAAGTCATACCATCCAACTAGTCTCCAAGATTGACCCTCTCAAGTATATGCTCTCTAGAACAACACTTACAAGCCGTTTGGCCAAATGGGTTATGCTCCTTAGTGAATTTGACATCTAGTATGTGGATAGAAAGGCAATCAAAGGGCAAGCTATAGTAGATCACCTAGCTGATGCACCTCTAATAGATGCTTATCCATTGATCACAGAATTTCCAGATGAGCATATCTATCTAATTGAAGAACAACCCCCATGGAAACTTTATTTTGATGGCTCATACACATCTCATGGATCAAGGGCAGGAATATTGTTGGTCACACCTTAAGGAGATTACATTCCAAAAGCCTTCAAGCTACAATTCCCTAGCACCAACAATATAGCTGAATATGAGGCCCTCATAGCAGGATTAAAGATAGTTGCAGAATGGAACATTGTTGAGCTACAAATCTTTGGCGATTCTCAACTCATCATCAAACAAGCCCTAAATGAATATCAAACCAAAGATGAAAAGCTATTACCCTACAAAGAGCTGGTTGATCAGCTAACCCAACATTTTACAAAGCTTCAGTTTACACAAGTGCCTCGAATACAGAACAAAGCAGCAGATGCTATGGCTACTATAGGCTCGCTCTTGGAAATTCCGCAAGTAGCTACACAGTATGAGTTTTTAGTGGAGCAGCCCCTCACACCTACCTATGCGAATGAGGATTCAAACCGTGTTTGTATCTTGGTTGGTCCCCAATCCCCTTGGTACCATGAGATTCACGCTTACCTTAACGATGGTATCATATCCCCTCAGCTCACACGTACCCAACGCCAGAACCTCATCCAAAAATCATCCCGCTATGTTATCATAGCCAATACCCTATATCGTCAGGGTTATCACGATACTCTCTCTCGATGTTTAGACCAAAATGAGGCCGGGATGGTGTTAAAGGAAGTACACTCTGGACTTTGCGGTGCCCACACAAGTGGTATTGTCCTAGCGCAAAAAATCCTTAGAGTAGGCTACTATTGGCCTACCATTGAAGAAGACTCTTGTGACTTTGTCAGAAAGTGTCTCCCATGTCAGCAGCATGCAAATCTTGTGCACGCTCCGGCACAGGATCTACAGCCTATTGCACCACCTTGGCCTTTCACTTGTTGGGGCCTTGATCTAGTTGGAACTATCACACCCCTCTCATTTGATGGACATAAATGGATAATAATAGCTACAGACTATTTCACTAAATGGGTGGAAGTAGTCCCCCTAGTCTCAGCTACAAGAGTTTAGGTCTCCAAGTTCATCTTGTACCACATTTTTTGCCGCTTCGACATCCCATCCACCATCTTCACCGACCACGGAGGTAACTTTGAAAATCTCAACATGGAAGAATTATGCACTTCCCTCTGCATCCATCACCGCTTTTCTAGCCCATATTTCCCACAAGGTAATGGCCAGGCAGAGGCAACTAACAAAACCCTCCTCAAAATTCTAAAGAAAGTTGTCAATGATTCCGGCCGTGATTGGCACCTACAAATAAATCCAGCCCTATGGGCCTATCAAACTTCCTTCCATACATCCACAGGCACAACTCCATACTCCCTATTCTATGGTGTCTAAGCGGTACTACCTATAGAGGTTGAACTTCCCTCCTTGCGCATATCTTTGCAAGGGCAAATATCAGATGAAGAATATATAGTAGCTCGACTCACCCAGCTAGATCTCTTAGACGAGAAGTGGCAACAAGCCTATGATCATCTCACAGTCTATCAAACTTGTCTCAAAAGAAATTTCAACAAGAAGGTGCTTCCACGACACTTTCAGCCAGGTGACATGGTCCTCAAAGAAAACATGAAAGTCCAAGTAGATCGAGAAAAGAAAGGCAAGTTTGAACCTACAGGGCTTGGTCCTTATGTTGTCACTTCTTCCTTTGGCTCTGGAGCTTATCAGCTATCTACACCAGAAGGAGAACTCTTGAATGATCCTACTAACATCATTCATCTCAAGAAGTTCTATGCTTGAAGATCCGTGGTATACCAGGCTTTTGAAAAATACAAAAGAAAAAAATAGTAAAGAGAAATAAGCGTCCAATGGTGAAAACTTGGCAATTCAAGCACCTTAGATAGGTACCTTGGTGAAAACCTGGTAATTCAGGCACCTTGTGTACTAAAGACTAATCCATTATCTATCACTATCCTATCCCTCATCCATTTACCCACCATCCCATAAGACACACTTTCTTGTTCCCTTGGTGTTCCAACCAAATATCCAAAATCTGATGAAGCTTGTAAATACCTCCTGTACAGCTTGTAAATCTTGTACCAAAGCTTGTATTATACCTTGTAAATCTTGTACCATACCTTGTCTATCCAAATCTTGTCCAAGGTTTGTACCATATTCTAGCCTATAAATAATCTTGTATCCTAGCTTGTATACTATCATGTGTACACACAAAACCCCATTTTCACTTAATCTTTTCGCAAACCATCTACCTATCCACCTATCACCTATTATAGACATCCCATCCTTCACAAACATTTCCATCTCACAAAAACCAAAACATGAAAAAACTTGTACATTTGTAACATATCTTGGTCCATCAGCTTGTACATCCTCTTTAGCTTAGTACCATTGTATCTATCCAGTGTTCGTGTCAGTTCATCCTTGGTCAATATCTTGCACACATCGCACACTTTGGTTAGATATTCCAATGCATCCTTTAGCTAGATTTCCTATCACCAAAGTGTTATCTTTCTTAGTTCAGCTTGCCAGACGCATCACTCATCCAAATCCACCAGCTTAGGTGCTCTCCGATAGGTCCTTGCAGGATATAGCTTTCCTCATGTCTGATCTTGGTCCGTTAGTACCTCGTCCTACACATCTCATTGGCAAACGGTTCTCTTTTGGATTTTCACTTTCTTTTGATTTGGGATCTTCCCTTTTGGGTCTTGAAGTATCTTTTCCAAGCAATCTCCTTGTTCCCTCCTCAAGGTTGCCACGATCTTCCATATCATGGTATGCTGCGAATGGGGCAATTAGAGCGTAAGGTATTGATCAGGTCTTTCATTTGTTTTTCTTTTTTTCTTGTGGGTTCTCCAATGTCGTTTCCACGCTACTTCCTCTAGGATTCATGTGTGATGTTGGGGCAATCCTTGCGTGTTTGTTTTGAGTTAGTTTGTCAATCCTTTGGACAGTTGGTGAAAAGGTCTTGATGTTCTTGGTAACCTTGGTAATTAACCAACAGTCCTATAGCAAATCTAGTGCTCAACTACATGGTGGTACTTCTCTTTGAAGTATCCCCCCGCTCAAAAAGCTTCAATGGGTTTCCTTCATCTCCATTATCCCCCATCCATATCCAGCATCCATCTCTCCTACCCTAGCTGATGCATCAATATCTCTTTGAATCACTCATCACTCTTAGCTTTAGGGATCCACAATCCTAGTCTTAGGGATCCACCAATCCAAATCAACCCACCAAGCCTCATCTTTCGAGATCCACAATCCTAGTCCTAGGGATCTCCGAAACCCATCTTCTGCCAATCTAACTCTTTGAAATCCTGTTGCATCAGCTTTATAATCCCCTCATCCATCTCCCTATCCTAGATTCCTTTCTATAGCGCTCTGCTCCTTCATCCTCCACCTTCCCTAAGGTCTTAAGCTTGCTTCCTCTTGTGCATCTGATTCTCCTTTACCATTCTCCCATAGTGAGAGTTTGAGCTAATTTAGCCCCTTCTCTTTGCCAATCTAAGTCTCCTTGCTCATCTCGGATTCTTGTACTTTTCAAGAAGCCATCGAGCCTCGCTTTCTCTCCTCGCTACCTTCTTGAGGGGGCATCTCACAGTCCATTCTCTCCTCTTCTGCTCTAGCCTTGGGCATCTTATTTTCTTATCTTTGATGCCATGCCACTTGCGACATCACATCAAAGAGGGGCAAAATGTAGACACCTAAAAACCTTTAGAAAATAAAGTATTTTTATTTTCTGAAAAAGTCCTGATGACATCATCATTTATTAATTAATTAATTATTTAATTAATTAATTAATTTTCATGCCATTAAATCCCTTTATCTTAATTAAAAATATTTAATTAAGGAATCCCTCCCAAAAATGTTTAAATCTTATTTAAACATTATTTCCCTATTTATTAATTATTTAATTAATAAATTGACCAAAAATCCTAAAATAAATAAAAAAATTATTTTTTGCCCAAAACTTGGCCAATTTCCTTATGACCAATAACCTCTTCCAAAATCTTCTAATCCTTCTTTAATTTCGATTAAAGGCTAATCTCATCATTTCCTACCCGTAACCCCAACTCAAAATATTTAATTAAAATTAAATATTAATCCTCATGTTTATTAAAATTTTTTTAATAAATATTTCCTCAACCCAAACCCTTGAAATAAATAAAACTTTATTTATTTCTTAAAAATCTAATTTATCCTCATCCTAGGAAATTCTAGACTATTCTAGAAAGTCTTTATCCTCATCCAAAATCTAGACTCTTCTAAATGATGTCTTTAAACCTAATCCTAATCCCCTCCTAACCTTGTCACATTCCCTAAACATGGGTTAAAACTTACTAACCCAAGCCAAAGTTAACAAATATCTCCTCCTTCACCCACCCTCATTAAATGCCATCCACTTGCCTATCCCTAAGCTAATCCTAAACCATCCTAATCCATCCTCTAATCATTTGCACAAGCCTAAACAAGCTTAAAACCTTCTTAATCAAGTCCAAGTCGAAATTGCTCTCATCACCCTCAAAATATCTCAACCATAAAACTTTATGAAGTCCACTAGGTCATAAATGACTCTTACAAGCCCTTTTATTGCTCTTACAAGTCATTATGAGGGTCTTTATGAAGATTTTATCCCTTGAGCCTCCTTTGTTGACTCATCCTTCCCCTTTCCTCCATCCTCTCACCATGTGACATGTGTCACTCCTTGATTGGCTATAAGGAAGCACAATCCGTGTGCTCTCCTCTCATGCAATCTGAGCCCTCCATAAGCTTTTTCCCATCCTTGCATCTTAGCCCTCAAACCCTCAAGCCTCTTGCCTATAAATTGGATCCTTCCCCTTTGAAAAATAACACAATCCATGAAGTAAAGTTATAATGCTATTTTGAGAGCCAAATCCATACTAAAGCCATCTATCCACACCAAAAATCCACAATCATCCATTGAAGCCTTTGGAAGCATATTGAGCATACATCCTATCCATTTAGATAAAGCTACTCAACAAGAGAGCTTCTTATTGAGAGAGTCCATTAATGGCTCGTATTCTTAATTGAGAGCTCATCTTAGTCTATCTTGAAGTTTATGAATTTTGTTTAGTTTGTAGAAGCTTTATTTAAATTTGGTTTCTATTAGCATACTAACATTTCTCATATACAGGTCAATCTATTCATTTTTTAATAGAATTTATAAGATTTTAATTTAGTTTCTAATTTTATCTTGTTTCAATATTCTTCTTCTCTCAATTTGTTGGGCATAGATTCTAATTTTTATTGTTTTGTATTTTCTATCAGTTCTGTGATTCATGATTTCAAGTACAAGTTATGATTTCTATTTGGAACATAAATGGACTCAAAGAATCAATCTTCATAAGTTAGAAGTTTGTGTTTTTGAATATGGACATCCCAAATCACAACAGTCTATTAACTTTGTGGTGGAGTGTAAATTATAGTTCATTGGTTAGTTCTTATTTCTTGGAAACTATTCTTGTATAACTATGAAAAAAAATTACTTGTTTGGGTTAATATTGTTTTTTTTTTTTTGATAGAATATGAATAGATATCATATATATTTGTTTACTTTGAAGAATAATATCTGGTTTATAATATTTGGTATGTGCTTTTCAATTTATATCATCAACCTCATATTGTGTTGAAGCCTAATTCTGTATTTAGAAATAGATCTAGGGAGACTTGACTTATTGATTTTTATGATCTTTTTTTCAAGAATTTAGATTTGAGGAAATATGGTCTTCTACATATCCAAAAAAGAAAGATGTGTGGAAGGATATGCATAGAATATCTATAATAGTGTAGTAGCACCTATCCAATCACCTAAGCCCACCTTGGAACCAAATGGAATCAGAGGATCAAAATAATCTTTGAATGTTAATTGGGAATATTGAAGCCAATAATGTCAATTTGTAATAACCAATTTGATTTAAAAGTTAAATGTCCTAGAAGTCCTGGTAAGGACTTTGGACCAACATATTGTATGGGTGGCCAATAGTGCCAAATAGGGATCTATATTGATTTTATGTGTCAGTTAGGTTCTAGGAAAAAATTAGAAAAAATATTGATAAGTTAAAATGAGAGAAAAAAAAAGAACAATAGTTAGAAGTTCAAAAAAAAAGAATATTAATGGTTATATGCGAATTGGAGGGAAAATGAGTTTCAAAGCATAAAACAAATTGTAAACACTTATAACCACTTGGGGTTGGTTATAAAAGTTGGGAACAATATTATAAACAACCTTTAATGCCTAGAAAATGGGGATGGTATGAACTAGTGAAGTATTTTGTACAGACTGTGAGGAAGAAGGCAACAAAAAAGAAGAAGGTTTTCTTGCATTCGTAGTATCCATTTGATGTGTTGTTGATTATGAATCATTTCTATGGCTCAAGCATATTGTATTTTATCATTTTTAGTCACATTTATCTTCCTTATATCAAATTTTGGCAAATTATATTGATTGGTCTGTTACAAGTGTTGGGGTTTGCATTGATTTGGAAACATGAACTAAGGATTCATTTCTAAAATGTGATTACTATGACTTGGGATGAATCCATGACTTGTATTATGATAAACTAACCTTATAATACAAGAATGAAGGAAATATTTTTGGTGATCACCTTGAGAAGTTTATTTGTATGTTGAAGGAATGAATTTGTGGAAGGATTCCTTAAGGAAATGCTTGGTTGGGAGCAACAGCCATTAATCTACCTGAAAGAGATATAGTTTTAATGAATTTTATAGTCTTTTATTGTCTTATGTATGGTGAATCAATCATTGGTTAATCCTAGAAGTGCTTGGAGAGGGTACATTGAGGAGGCCCTAGCATTAAGGGCTTATTGAAGATCAAATTGGGGCTTTGATAGTTGTAGAGACCTTAGGGTCATTTTGAGTTGATTTTTTATTTTTTTGGAGTCATATTAGAAGACTGTTAAAAGTTTCATAGTGGAGGGATAAATATAAGTTATAGTTGCTTTGTTAAATGACCATTTTTTTGAATTGTTGTCACCTATTCACCACCTCTGTTGTCCTCTCTCTCTCTCTCTCTCTCTCTCTCTCTCTCTCTCTCTCTCTCTCTCTCTCTCTCTCTCTCTCTCTCTCTCTCTCTCTCTCTCTTTGCATCATGTAACTTCAGTAGGAGTTTGGGGCATCACTCTTTCCATAGACAAATATGAGTTAGATACAAAAATAGTGGCTAGTTAGGAAATAAAATTAGGATTCTTGATATGAGATATGCCCTCTAAATGAATTTCTTAAATAACTATTGATGTTGAGGATATGATAGAATCAAACTCATTTATTTCCTCAACATTTCTAGGTGGAAGGGTTTCTAGTTGAGTATCCAACAAGATACCTTTTGGTCTTTTTTATCTTCTCCTATATCTTCTTCTTTTCATTTTTAGAGCTCCTTTCTCTTTCATGCAAAACCAAGTATTTTTCTCTCCTACTACTAGCTTCTCCTTGTGCCAATTCTACCTCTTTTGATTCATATATAGTCCTTAATATTGGATATTGATGGAGGAGCCAAGAAACATGTTTTGATTGTTAAAAAAAATAGAGTTACTATTATTTCTCATTTATCCTTTGACACCACTTCTTGTTTCTTCTAAATTGTTGATGACTCTTGAACTTTTTTTAACTTTGAACTACTTTTGGAACTATCATTGTTCTCATGGAAAAGAGGTAGGCACAATTCTTATGTAAATAAGGTGACAATTAGTATGAAATTTAATGGTTGAGTCGCAATAGAAGATATAAATTCAGGGATAGTTTCTATAGTCACTCCTATAGCACCATATTCCTCACACATTCACATATCAAATATATATAATGGGCTCTTGTGTGTCGAAAATGCATAAACACTTGAATATGTCTCCTTGTTAGTTCAAATTTGCTTTGCATTATTATCCATGACTTACTTTCTATTTTCATTTCTTAATATGGTTATTTAGTTATGTCACAACCTATTTTGAGTTATGAAATATGCCCACACTATTAGGTGCAAATGTTTTATTCAAAGTTCAAAACTTACAAGAATTGACATGGTCATTCAAAACCACGTAGCATATTCAACAATATCCCATTGTAAATAAAAAATGTATCAAGATTAACATCAACACTAGAATATAAATTTACATCTTTTCTAAATCTAACAAATATAATTCTCAATATACTATTATCAAGCATAAGATCGCCCTAAATAACATCATCTACTCAAAAATAGAGAAAAAAACAAAAGGTAAGCATAATATTTACTCATAATTTGAAAACAAGATCACAAGTGCATATCTATCAATGAAACTCCCAAATAAGATATAATTTTCTAAAAGCATAAAGTTAGCAAAAAATTTGATATTTAAAATTTGCTAAGATAATTAATTTGTATAGTCAAATAGTTCAAGTAAAGTATATGTTGTAGTCTTCCACCAGTCAATAGTGCTGATGCAGGAGCATCCAGAGGTATAAGGGCAATCTTGTGTCACCCAAAAAAAATGTTCTTAGACTTAGTTTTTGTTTCATGTGTTTTTATTTTTGGATACCCATTTGGGTCAAATAAAGGTTCCAACTCTCACAGTTCCACTATCAGTGTGCTAGAAAATCTCGAAAAAAATAGGAGCATGTAATTGGGCCACCATTTTGGTGAACTAGGAGGTGTAAATTGGCTAGATGAATGTAATTATGATTTAGAGAATTCCAAAAAAAGAATCAGGTACAAAGGCCCCACGGTTTGAAAGTTATTGCGGTTTTTCAGGTTTTTGAGACCTCCTAAGAATGCTTCAAAGTTAGGTTAGGGGCATTAAATGACCTCAAAAAGGGCCAAAAGATGAGGAAGAGAAAATTTGGTCCACCAGACTATAGAGCGCTTCAAGAGCTTTCCATAAATGTAAACGGTTCATCAATCGGAGGTACGGTTCAAAAGTTATGCCTCCCGAAAGTTTGATTACCATTTCTGGATTCTTCTAGATTTGCACCGACTTCTAACGCAGCTTTTGGAACCTTCTATTTGGTCGGTGGATGCCTACTAGCACTTTCTAGAATGTACTCCTAGTCCTTAATCCTCTGGGGTCTATTTAAGGAGATTTATGGCACTGTAAAAGGCAGTTCAGAGTGGAGTTTGAGAGGAGGTACTGAAAGGAGAAATTATCTCCAGATTTATGCTATTGTAAGCCCTTAGGGCATGTTTTGAAGTTTATTTTCTCTATACTATTTGTACTAGCTTATTTTCTCAATTAATACAATTTCCCTTTTCTATTGTGTCTATTCTGTTGTTGGGTTGTGTCCCCATCAAGTGGTATCAGAGCAAGTTTTCCTGAGTGTGTAGGCAGAGCATCGACTGTGAGGCAGTTTGCACCAGGACTATGTGGTTGTGGGTTCAAGTTGGAAGATGCCTCCATGAAGAGAGCATGGTAGAAGGGCCAGAGCTATTAATCCTGAGGAGGTTAGAGCCCTCTAAAGGCAGGTACAGGCATTGCAAGAGGAGCTCCGTAGAGGAGCAAATGTTGCCGCAGGTGACGACAGTGAGAATGATAATGAAGAAGAAGTTATGGGACCAAAAGGGGAATTTGACGGGAAAGTTTTGAATCATGCAGAGGAAAGGCTTTTTAGGGCCATTACTAAGTTTGGGAAAAGACCTACAATTGAAGTGGGTGTATTTTCAAGAAATCTGAAACCAGATGAGTTGATTGATTGGATCAATGAACTAGAAGAATACTTTGAGTATGAGGATATCAGAGACCTAGATAGGGTTAAGTTTGCAAAGGCCAAACTGAAAGGCCATGCCAAAATTTGGTGGCAAGAGGTTCAATTGGAAAGAAATAGAAGAGGAAAGGAGAAGATCACAAGATGGGATCGCATGGTGGACAAATTGAAGAAGCAGTTCATTTTTGTGGACTATGAGCTTGATTTGTTTAAGAAGATGCATGGGTTAAAGCAAGAAGGAAGATTAGTCCAAGAATATATAGAGAAATTTTACCAACTCTTGATTAGAGTGGGACATGTAGAAGAAAATAAGGAGAAGGTTGCTCATTATATCAGTGGGTTGCGACCTAGCATCCAGGAGGAATTAAGTCTGGTAAGAATGACTAGCATTGAAGAGGCATACCAGTTTGCCCTACAAGTTGAAGAGAAGCTAAATAAAAGGTTTGAAGGAAGACAAAGAGGGCGTGGTCAAGGAGGAAGGGGAAGTGGTAGATCATCTGGAGTCCGCAATGAAACCCAAAATAAAAATGAAGATGTGGGTACTATCAGGAACCAGAGGAATGAGGGTTTCAACCGCTCCCATTATCAAGACTTTGGAAATTAGAGAGGAAGAGGTAGAGGAGATGGACAAGGAAGAGGAGGCTTCTGTGGTACCTATTTCCATTGCAATGAAGAAGGTCATCATGGCTTTGAATGCCCTCAATGACAAGGAAGGACAAATAGGAGAGCTGAGGGCCAAGCTAGGGTTGCTCATGTGGATGAGGATGCAGAATCATCACATTTAGAGGATGCAGAAAGAGGAGAGACCTTGGTAAATGAAAGAGTCCTACTAAGTGGTGAGATTGAACTAGGACAATGGAGGAGTTTGTTCTGTACCAAATGCAAGTGTGAGGATAAATGTTGTGACATGATCATTGATGGTGGTAGCACTAATAACTTGGTATCAGAAGAGATTGTCTCTAAGTTGAAGCTCAAGAGGGAGAAACATCCCCAGCCCTATCGGATTGCTTGGGTAAAAGATGATCATAAGGTCATGGTAAGTGAATAATGTTTAGTAAAATTCAAAATTGGGAGTTACCATGATGAAGTTCTCTGTGATGTTATTTCGATGGATGTTTTCCATCTATTGTTAGGTAGACCATGGCAGTTTGATAGGCATGCAGTACATGATGGACATGCAAACACATACTCTTTGACAAAGGATGGAGTTTGCCACAAATTGAAGCCCATGAAAAAGGAAGGGGAAAAGGTATGTAGCAGTGCTAGGATTTGTCTTGTTAATGAAAGGAAGTTTTTAGATGGCATGAAACATCAGCATATGTGCTATGCTTTGATTCCTAGGAAAGATAAAGAAGGTAGTAGTGAAATATCACTTGAAGTTTCAAATTTACTAGGGGAGTTTGGAGATATTATCTCTAATAATGTTCCAGATGGATTGCCACCAGTAAGGAAAATCAGTCATCAGATAGATCTGATTCCAGGAGCTAGTTTGCCTAACAAGGCTACTCACAGGATGACTCCTACTGAAATAGAGGAGCTAAATAGACAGGTTCAGGAGTTTTTGAGGAAGGTTTTGATTCAACAGAGCCTGAGTCCATGTGTAGTACCTACAATAATCGCACCAAAGAAGGATGGAGAGTGGAGGATGTGTACAAATTCTCGAGCTATAAATAGGATCACCATCAAGTACTGGTTTCCTTTGCCAAGGATGGATGATATTATGGACTACTTGAGTGGAGCTCAGTACTTCACAAAGATAGATTTGAGAAGTGGTTATCACCAGACATGGATTTGAGAAGGAGATGAGTGGAAAATAGCCTTCAAGACCAAGGAGAGTCTTTATGAGTTGTTAGTCATGCCCTTTGGATTGATGAATGCCCCAAGCACCTTCATGCGGCTCATGAATGAGGTACTTAAGAAGTTCTTGGGAAAATTTATTATTGTTTATTTGGATGATATTTTAATTTTTAGCAAGACTTTGGAAGAAAATTTATTGCATATTCATAGTGTCCTTGAAAGGCTAAGGGAAGAGAAACTGTTAATTAATCTGAAGAAGTGTAACTTTGCAAAAAGGGAGTTAGTCTATTTGGGGCTTGTTATATCACTTGAAGGTCTCAAAATGGATCCGAAGAAGGTAAAAGCCATCTTGGAATGGCCTACTCCAAGGTCTGCTACTTAGGTAAGATCATTTCATGGTCTGGTTAGTTTTTATAGGAAGTTTATTAGGAATTTTAGTGGCATATGTGCACCCCTAACTGATACAATAAGAGGGGATAGAAAAGAGTTCAAATGGACTACAACAGCTGTGAGAAGTTTTGAATTGCTGAAGAAGAAGGTAATAGAACAACCTGTGTTGGCACTTCTAGATTTTAGAAAAGTGTTCCAGGTGGATTGTGATGCTAGTGGCAACGCTATTGGGGCTGTATTAAGCCAAGAAGGTAAGCCTATTGCATATTTTAGTGAAAAATTGAATGATGCAAAGAAGAAGTATTATGTTTATGATCAAGAGTTCTATGCAATAGTTCAGGCCTTAAAGAAATGGAGGCATTATTCATTGCCAAAGGAATTTGTTTTATATGCTGATCATCAGGCATTATAGTACCTAAATAGCCAAGGTAAATTGAATTAGAGGCATATGAAGTGGGTAGAGTTCTTGCAGAGCTATACATTTGTGTTGAAGCATAGAAGTGGAAAATCTAACAAGGTTGCAGATGCACTAAGTAGGAGATAGTTGTTGCTTATAGTAATGTAGGTTGAAGTAGTTGGGTTTGATGAACTCGAGAAATTGTACCCCGAGGATCCTAATTTTTCTGAAGCATGGAAAGCTTGTAAAGAGCCTATTGTTGTAGATAGAACCAAGTGGTTAGACTATTTGATTCAGGATGGCATGTTGTTCAAGGGTAGTCAATTGTGCATTCTAAGGAGTTCCATGAGGGAAAGTCTGATTAAGGAGGAACATAGTGGAGGGATGGTAGGACATTTTGGTCGAGATAAGACCATTACCATTCTTAGAGAACATTATTTTTGGCCTCAAATTTCACAGGATGTGAAGAAGTTTGTACAAAGTTGTTAGGTTTGTCAAGTTGCCAAGGGGTTTAGTCACAATACTGGCCTATATCAGCCATTGCTTGTTCCATCAAGGCCATGGGAGGACATAAGTATGGATTTTGTTCTTGGATTGCCAAGGACACAAAGGGCTAATGATTCAGTATTCGTGGTGGTTGATAGGTTCTCCAAAACGGCACATTTCATTCCATGCCACAAAACTCATGATGTTGTCCATATTGCAGACTTGTTTTTCAAAGAGGTGGTAAGACTACATGGTCTTCCAAGGAGTATAGTTTCTGACAGAGATACTAAATTTGTGGGGTATTTTTGGAGGACATTGTGGAAAAAGTTGAGAATAGACTTGAAATTCAATTCCACGCATCACCCACAAACTGATAGCCAAACAGAAGTGGTAAATAGAAGTCTGGGCAATTTGCTAAGATGTTTAGTTGGGGATAAGCCCAAGGGATGGGATTTGATTCTACCACAAGCAGAGTTTTCTTACAATAACTCTATAAATAGGAGTACTAGGAAATCACCATTCCAAATTGTATATAGAAATAGCCCAAGGACTGCACCAGAATTGAGGAAGATAGAGCAAGGAGAGAAGACAAGTGCTGAAGCGGAAGAATTTGCTGAACATATCAAGCATCTACATGAGGAGGTTTAGGCACACATTACCAAGATGAATCAAGAGTATAAAGCTAGGGCTGATCAAAGGAGAAGACATAAGGAATTCCAAGTAGGAGATCTAGTCATGGTGCACTTACAAAAAGAAATATTTCCAGCCGGTACTTGCAACAAGCTGAAAATGAAGAAATTTGGCCCCTACAAAATTTTGAAGAAACATGACTCAGGAAATGCATATGAAGTGGAGCTTCTAGATGGTATTCACATTTATCCCATTTTCAACATTGCAAATTTAATAGAGTATCATGATGATGGTGCAGATGAGGAGCTGGTGTTAGAGCCATGTCCAATTCCTGCTTCTAAGAAGGAGGAGATAGAAGACATTCTAGATCATCACGTGGGTAGGAGTACTAGAAACAAGTAGTATGAAGAGTATTTGGTCAAATGGGAAGGACGACCGATGGAGGACTCAACTTGGATTTCAGCAGCTGAGGTTTCCCATTTGGGATTTCCTCTACCATTCATAAAGTGATAGGGTCACTTTTCAATCTACCCTGGGTGTCTGATGCAGGAGCATCCAGAGGTATAAGGGCAATCTTGTGTCACCCAAAAAAAATTTTACTTAGACATAGTTTTTGTTTCATGTGTTTTTATTTTTGGATACCCATTTGGGTCAAATAAAGGTTTCAACTCTCACAGTTCCACTATCATTGTGCTAGAAAATCTTGAAAAAATACGAGCATGTAATTGGGCCATCATTTTGGTGAACTAGGAGGTGTAAATTGGCTAGATGAATGTAATTGTGATTTAGAGCATTCTAGAAAAATAATTAGGTCAAAAGGCCCCACGGTTTGAAAGTTATTGCAGTTTTTCAGGTTTTGGAGACCTCCTAAGAATGCTTCAAAGTTAGGTTAGGGGCATTAAATGACCTCAAAAAGGGCCAAAAATGGGGGATGAGTGAAGTTGGTCCATAGGGCTATAGAGAACTTCAAGAGCTTTCCGTAAATGTAAACAGTTCATCAATCGGAGCTATGGTTCAAAAGTTATGCCTCTCGAAAGTTTGGTTACCATTTCTAGATTCTTCTAGATTTGCACCGACTTCTAACGTAGCTTCTAGAACCTTCTATTTTATCGGTGGATGCGTACTAGCACTTTTTAGAATGTACTCCTAGTCCTTAACCCTCTGGGGTCTATTTAAGGAGATTTATGGAATTGTAAAAGGCAGTTCGGAGTGGAGTTTGAGAGGAGGTACTGAAAGGAGAAATTATCTCCAGATTTATGCTATTGTAAGCCCTTAAGGCATGTTTTGAAGTTTATTTTCTTTGTACTATTTTTACTAGCTTATTGGCTCAGTTAATACAATTTCCCTTTTCTGTTGTGTCTATTCTGTTGTTGGGTTGTGTCCCCATCAATTGCTATTATGGTCCATGATAGACTTATGAAGTCTAAATTGTCAACAGTTAAATAGTTCATTAGGTAGCAATATAGTTATGACAAATGCTACATTTATTTTAGTGCAAGACTTCCAACATGATAGTACTAAATATAAGATGCAATTAATGATGTCAATATTTCACTTGTAAGAGTAACATATTCCTTTATAGTTACTCTCTTTTCTAATGTTTAATGTGAATATTGCAAGAATTTTTACGGCCAGTGTTATTCCTATCAATTGCCACAACTTTTGCAAGTTCATCTGAGGAGTTGGAGTGCTCTATAGAAACACAAGTTGATAATTTGACAGCTTTAGATTTAGTTAGTATAGAAAAAATAGACTTTGGTGAAAGGTTGGATGTTACTCTTAATCTAAAGTACATGATAAAGTTTATTTCAAATGAGTTCATTGCTCAGGTTTGGATGTGTTGGGAATATGGCAAGAAAGAATAGCATTCCAATTATAGATTTTGACCTATAGAAGACAGACAATATGCTACACAAAATTCAATGTAGTAGTACAACCCATTTTACATATCACACTATTAGTATGGTACCTCAACTTACAAACCCTCCTATTTAGGCCCTCATAACTAGGGCTTCCTCAAACTATGCCTTCCCCCATTTAATGATTTTTTAAACAAGAAGGTATCATCAGAGAAGTCTTCCTCCAATCAAAGATGAAAAGAACAATGTAAACAGGACCAAATTATTTTTCAAATTTCATTGCTTAGCAAACTACCCATTCCCATCCTTGCAAAATAGAAACATTTTTTCTATTTCTCAACTCGCCTATGTTGGTCTTAGAATGGTTTTGACATTTGAGTGTCAACACACTTAACCACTTTCTACATTGATGATGAGTACACTATGTATGTCGAGCCATAGTGTGTGTCAAGTTAGATTTCCAACACGTGCCGAGCATTATACAGGTGCCAAGTGACTTTAGGTGTCAAGCATTATAAAGGTGCCAAGTGATATAAAGGTGTCGAGTCATAGTTGATGTCGAGAAATTCAGAATGCTTCATATGCCGAGTGAGCCAGAACTATAAATGTATTGAGCAAGACAAAATGTAATAGGTGTTGAGTAAACTAGGATAGTATATGTGCCGAGTAACACAGAATTAACATATGAGTTTGTGCCCTCATAAACTCAGATGTAAACCATTTTTGGAGTCAACATAGAAGGATTTTGAAGGAGAAAAAGGATAAGGATGAATCTTTTACATTTCCTATGCAATTAGCATGAAACCAATCAGAAAAATGGAGAAGGCATGTAAGCAATGAGAAAAAAAAAAAGGAATGAGTGAGAACTTAAGATTCAATATGGATCATAGATCCATACTTAACCTTAAGTCTTCACAATCTTTGAAAGGAGGAAAAAAACCCCATTGTAAGTGTGGAAGAGAATATTGTATGGGTAAACTATAGTGAAATTCATTGTTAAAGTGTGAAAGACTTAGATGAACAAAGCAACAATTACACATCTAGTTGATTAGAATAGTACAAGGGACATTATCAGATATCAAATCTTAGAGGATCAAGACTAGAAGGAGTAGAACAAGTGCTTGAAATTAGCAATTGAAGATTGTAAGCAATCAGGTCAAAGGTTTCTAATACTCTCTAGCCATTGTGTTAGATAGTGAAAACCCTATGTTGATAGGTTAGCTAAACAACTATTTTGTAGATCCTTTGAAGAGGTGACTAAATTCTTTAATAGGCTGACACTTCATGTAATGTGTTTGTAAATCCTGTAACCAGGTCACTATTGACACAGTGCAAAGCCTTTAATATGGCAGACCTTTCATAGGGAAGACCATTAGAAGTGGTCAAACATTTATTGTTGCAGTGATTTTTGTGGGTATCATCCCCACCCTAGTCTTACCTTCTTATTCCTGGAGGGTTTTTGCATTACCAAATTTGGTGTTATGTGTGTTATTGCATGTTTTTGCTTTATGTTCACTTAATATGTTTACATGCATGCATCTTATTTTACGTCATTTGATTTAAAGGATGAGAAAAGGTTAAAAGTGTGATACTTCTAATTCACCCCCCCCCCCCCCCTCTTAGAAGTACTCTTCCCATTTTGAACATTCCAACAACCTATTCATCTATTTTTCAACTCTTTATCAAATCTTCAAATGAGAGTTTAAATTTTTCTTAAACAAAGGTAATTTTGTTTTGTTTAGGTCCAAATTTTGTTTATACATTAGCAAGTATCAAATTAGGGCTTGCCCAATGATTGAATACCTTTAATAGTGGGAGTGCTACAATGTATGATCAAAATGCTACAATGCAATGCTGCAATGTATGCTCAAAATACTCCTAGCAGTTCAGGTTTAGGGATGAACTAGAAATCCAAAATGCTGCACTAGAAATCTGAAATGTTGCACTAGAAATTCCTTAGAGAGAGAGAGAGAGAGAGAGAGAGAGAGAGAGAGAGAGAGAGAGAGAGATCCTCAAGTGAAATGCTCAATTGACTAGATTAAAATGCTCAAAAGTCAAATATAGCTCAACTAGTGTTTGACACTTTTTTTTAATCTTTATGTTGTTGTTTTGGTTGCAATTGAGGCCAACGCAAAATAGAAAGCATTGGTCACAATTGAGACCAACACGAGCATGTATTAAAAGAAAAAAAAGTTTCCTTTATAATGGCAACCAACCAAGAAATTTATATTTGTGGTCAAAATTTAAGGTCAAAATTTAGGGTTAAATGTACTAGTGTTGAGAATCTTGAATTTTGTTTCAAAGCTAAGCTTTTATTGAAGGACTCTAAAGAGCCCAAGTAGAAGAAGAGGAGAAAAATAATATATGTGTCCAGTGATAGTGATACAGATGACGAAGATGTTGAACAACTGGAAACACTACTGGCAAGAAGATTCCACAGAGGTAAAGGCAAGTTCAAAGGTAAGTTACCTATCATTTGTTTCAATTGTAATGGGGTTGGTGATATTGTTGCAAGATGAACATAGAAGAAGAACTATAGAGGTAGTGATAAGTAAAAAAATAGAAGAGAAGATGATAGCCAAGATTACAAAGATAAAGGCAAGAAGTCATGCTACATTGTTGAAGAGGAAACAAATGATGAATCTAATGAACATGATGATGAAGTGGTGTATGTTGCAATGAATGAAAAATTCTATGAAGATGAGACAACTACACTTGTGAATTGTGCAAAAAAAAATGTCAAATGGATCATTGATAGTGGATGCTCACATCATATGACTAGAGACAAAAGTAAGTTCATTACCTTAAATTTTTATGAAGGAAATAGTGTAAGATTTGGTAATGATGCACCATGTTTGAGAAAAGGAAAAGGTTCTATCAAGCTCATAGATAAGATACTATGTGACAATGCTTACTATGTTGAACGACTAAAATATAATCTTTTGAGTGAGTCACAATTGAATAATTTAGGATGTAAGGTTGAGTTTAAAAATAAGATTTCTAAGATATATGATACTGATGGGAAATTTTTTGAAAAAGGTTATCAGACTAGAATTAATCTATTCTATCTTGATATAGAGGATGCTAATTGTCTTGTTGTAAGATTTGATGATGTGTGGCTATGGCACAAGAGGCTATGTCATGCTAATTTTGATAACCTGGTTAGTATCAGTAACATGATGAAAGTTAGAGGTTTGTCTAAGTTGAAGAAACCTAAAAATACAATGTCCAAACAATGTCACTTAGGCAAAATGAAAAAGTCAAGCTTTAAGATTAAAGCTTGTACCTCTAAAGAAATACTAGAGATTGTTTATACTTACTTGTGTGGACCAATTGATGTGCAAAGCTAAAAAGGAAATAAGTACATTATGTTAGCTGATGATGATTATTCTTGAATGATGATAGTCATGTTTCTGAAATAGAAATCTAATGCTTTTCAAATATTTAAGTTGTACTTAGCAAGATTTGAGAAAGAAATAGGTAAGAGTCTAAAATGTTTGAGATTAGATAGAGGAGGAGAATTCACATCAAATGAGTTTGAGATGTTCTGTAATGCCAGAGGAATCAAAAGACAAGCATCTGCACCTAGAACTACTCTACAAAATGGTATTGTTAAAAGGAGAAACAAGTCTATAATGGACTATTCTAGAAGACTCATGATGGAGAAGAATGTTTCTTTGAAATATTGGAGAGAATTTGTAAGTACAATTGTCTACACTTTGAATCATGTGCAAATCAAGAAAGGTACTCATTCTACACCTTTTGAACTATGGTATGGAAACTCACCAAATGTAAAATATTTTAAGGTACTTGAAAGAAAATGTTTCATTTTTAAATATTTTAGGAATGGTAAACTTGATTCAAAAAGTGAAGAAGGTATATTCCTTGGATATTTTACAATGAGTAAAGCTGATAAGTATTTGAATTCTAACACTAACAAAGTTGTGGAAAGTGCAAATGTGAACTTTGATCAATATACAAAAGTACATGAGGCTAAACCTATGAAATAACTAAAAGAATATAAATCATTTGTACACTTTTATGAAGGTATGCTTGTTGAAGAAGATGCTACAAATCAAGCTACAAACCAATAGCAAGTTTCAATGACTATCAAGTCACATCCTATGAATGTCAAGTTGCATTCAGTAACTAAGCAAAACTAAGATGTTGAGTTACAAAATGGAACTAAAGTACATTCTAATTATAAAGTTGGTGGAAATGAAAGAAATGTTGAGATACTTGATAGAGATGCACATAGTGATTCTAAAGTTGAAAGATAGAATGAAGAAACAAGAGTTGAACCTAGATTGGCTAAATATGTCAAAAGACATCATCCTACTACTCAAATCATTGGAGATAAAGATGCTAGGATAATGACAAGAAGTAGATTGATAAATGATACATTTTTGTTGAGCATGAAGGAGCTCAAATCAGTAAGAGTTATATTATAAGATGTTGACTAGAGTAAAGCCATGGAAGAAGAGATTGAACAAATAGATAAAAACAAAACATGGAGTCTAGTTACTAGACCAAAAGAAAAAAATGTGATTGGCACCAAATGGGTATTAAGAAACAAGCTAGATGAAAATGGTGAAGTCAAAAGGAATAAAGCAAGATTAGTTTGTAAAGGATATGCACAAGAAGAAGGAATTGGTTATGGAGAGACATTTTCCCCTATTGCAAGATTGGAAGGAGTAAGAACTCTACTTGCTTATTTTGCATACAAAGGTTTCAAATTTTATCAAATGGATGTTAAATCTACATATATGAATGACACATTATAGGAAAATATCTACATATAAAAAGAAAAAGGATTTTTTGATGTTAACAATAAGAACATGGTATGTAGATTACACAATGCTCTTTATGGTTTAAAGCAAGCACCAAGAGCATGGTATGAGAGTCTCCATAATTATCTTGTGAATATTGGATTTCAAAGGACTAATGATAACAACAATCTATACATGAAGATAGAGAAAGGAAAAGGTATTTTTTTATTTGAAATATTTGTTGATAATATCATATTTTGAGGTCAAGATGCTTTATATAAGGATTTTGAAAATTAGATGAAGCAAGAATTTGAAATGTTTTGGAGAGACCAATTTTTTTGTGGGTTTGCAAGTATATCAGATGAAATATGGTATGTACATCACTCAGTCAAAGTATGTCAAGGAAATATTGAAAAAAATTGGATTGGAGGATTCAAAACTAGGAAGTACACCCATGGTGACAACACACAAGTTGTTAAAGAATGATGATTCAGTTAAGGTAAATCAAACATTATACAAGTCTATGATTGGAAAATTGCAATATGTTGTACATAAAAGACCTAAAATTGCATTATCTATAGGGATAGTTGCAAGATTCTTTGCCAATCCTAGGGAAAATCATTTAATGGCTATGAAGATAATAATGAGATATCTAAAATAAATAGAAGAGTTTGGTCTATACTACAAGAAAAATAAGATATTTGAATTGAGAGCCTACACTAATGTTGACTAGGCTAGAAATATTGATGACAAAAAGAGCACCAGTGGAGGAGCATTTTTTTAAGGAAAGAGAGTAGTTACATGGATTACTAAGAAACAAAACTACACTTCACAATCTACTACTAAAGTTGTATATGTTGCTACTTCTATAAATTGTACAAACATTGTGTGGATCAAATAGCTACTCAAAGGAATGAAGGAAGAGATCATAGAATCAGTGACACTTTATTGTGATAATTTAAGTGCTATCAATATATCAAAGAATCCAATGATGCACACAAAGACTAAGCACATTGCAATCAAGTATCATTACTTGAGAGAATTATTTCAAGATAAAGAGATGAAGATGGAATATGTTAATAAAAAGGAGAAAATTTCTGATATCTTCACAAAAGAATTACCCAAGGATGTTGATGAGTATCTAAGAGGTAAACTAGGGGTGATACCCCTATCAAAGGCTATCTAAGTAATAAGAGGACTTTCTTACATCAAACAAATTGATGTATTGGATCTTACTTTAGGAGCTACCTAAGGTAATCAAAGAGTTGAAATTTTCAAATCAATCACAAGCAATGTGATAGAGGGAGAAACTGAAAAAGTCTATATCTACATGTAAAGATGATATGCCTTTGGCATTTTTGTCAAAGAGGGAGATAATGTTGTTGATCAATAGTATTACTAAAGAGGGAGAAAGTACATTAGACTTATCATCATCAGTGGAGACATCCAAAGATTATTGTCAAAGTGGTTGATGATATTCTACTATTAAAGTTAGTATATAAGAGATTACTAAAGGAGAAAGAGTATTAATTAGAGGGAGCTGATATTTCTGAACAAGTATGATGAAGGAGATAGAGAAGAATATAAGAAAGAGGGAGAAATCCTAATATATCTAGTAAGAGGGTGACACAAGAAGGAACTCAGAGGGAGTTATAAGAAAAAGTTTTTGTAACCTACTCAGAAGATGGAAGTTGTTGATAGAGGGAGACATTTTGATACAAGTTTTCTTTTTGGTATTGTCTTACTATTTTAACCTAGTCATTTTGGTTGAACAAGATGTTCATCATCTAATTGATTTGGTTGATTAGTTTGGTTTTCCATCAATGTGAAAGATGGAGATTTTTTAGAATGGATTGAAGAAGCTAATAAAAGAAGACGATTGGTGAAGAAGACTATATGTTTCAATCATTGTTTTTCATTGATGTCAAACCTGCTATTTTTTGGTAAGACAAATGCTTATAAGATTCAAGTACTATCACATAGTTGATTGATGAAGAAGATTTGATCAAAAGATGTAACAATAGCATCTAGAGGAAAGGTTGAGTTATGATTATGTAATAAAGAACAAGAATTAGTTAAGACAGTGATAACATGATGCATTGATAATCTACTTAAGGTTACAAATGTTGGCTACACTAAGAAAGATTAGAAGAATAAGTTATACAAAGTTTTTCTACCAAGCTTGACTGAGTAGATAGTAGATGCTAAGCAAAGTCAGTGCAAGCCAAGAAGAAAATCACTTGGAGGCAATTAAAAAAAAATTCTAGTGGATGTTGAGAAAGATAGTTGATGTTGAGTAAAGTTTAGTTGATGCCAAGCACTAGTAAATTTTAGAGGATGTCAAATAACACAGTGTGTGTCGAGCATCAAAATGTTGATAATACTGAGCTGCTAAATTATATTAAAGATCCTAGATTTGATGAATCTAAGCTAACAAGTTTATTTTCCTAGATTGTGTAAACCAAGTGGAAAAGAAGGTTGATGAGCTAGTGGCACAAGATTCAAGGTAAATCATTTTTAGGCAAATTCAAAGTGGATTCTAGGAGAAGTTTCTAGAAGAGATATGGAATATGGGGTAGATACATTGTATCTTACCTAATCCATCCAAACCCTAAATCAGACAATGGAGAATGACTGGCAAAAGATCTTAATTTCCTATTTATAGGAATGGTTGGTCATGAAGAAAGGTTGTCATGTGCGAGACCTAAGGAAGACAAGGAGTCAAAGGGTTTTGATTCATCAAGTGACCTAAAAGAAAAAATTGCAATGGCATGGTAAGAAAGAATGCTTAAGGAGATATATGCTTGAAGGTGAACAAGCTATCAAAGCTACAATAAGTGAAAGCCAAGTAGAATGGAGTATTGAACAAAGATATGTTATCTAAAAATGAAGTTGTAAGTTGTATCAAATCAAGCCTTACTATTACTTTCTAATAATTGTATCTGTCTAGTGTAAATCCTTTGGATGAAGGTTGACCTAATAGTCATTTGTAAATCCTTTAACTGGGTGACATTCCAAGTGAATGGTCTAAAGCCCTCTAACAAGGCTCTCTCCTAACAAGGTGATTAAAATCCTTTAACATGGTCACATTTAACACTGTTTATTGTAACCTTAAACAGGGTTGGCCTTTCACAGGGCAGCACTTCAAAAAAGTGAAAAGAGTAGCATATTACTAGTGGTTTTTCCTAAATTGAGGTTCTACCCAAATTATTGTGTCATGTGTGTTGATGAATCTATTATGTTTCATGCTTTACATTTTTGCAAGTTGATTTGACAGTAACCTACAAGTTTTAAGTGATTGCATAATCTTATGGATGTATGCATGAGTATAAATGTTTTATGGGTTCACTAAGCTATGAAATTTTTTATTTATACATCTGGACCTTGGATAACTGATTCACCCCACCCCCCCCAAGTCTCAGTTATTCTGAAGAATTCCAACACTAGTTTGTTGGAAATCTGATTGAAATGCTTATTGTTGTTGAAGATCAAAGAGGGAGATTGTTGTAAAAGAATGTTTTCAATCCTTGTTTTTTCATTGATGTCAAACCTGCTACTTGTAGGGATGATATTTGTTGATAAGATCTAAGTACTATCACTTAGTTGATCGATGAAGAGGATTTGATCAACAAGATGTAACAAGAGCACCTAAGGAAAAGGTTGAGTTATGATGTTGTAATGAAGTGCAAGGATTATTTAAGACAATAGTCAAGTAATGTATTGATGACATACTCAAGGATACAAAGGTTGGTCACAATTAGAAACATTGGAGGAAGAAGTTGTAACAAGGTTGACTACAAAGCTTAAACTCAAATCATCAGTAGGTGTCAAGCAAGTTAGTTGAAGCTGAGAAAATTCTCAGAAGAAGTTGAGTAATAGGCATTCCAAGTGTCTGTCAAGTGAGCTTCATGTGTCGAGTGAGGATCAAGTGTTGAGTATCAAAAAGAAATTAGATACTGTCGAGTGATCTTCAGGTGCTGAGAATTAGGAAAAACACAGTTGATGCTAAGTAACACAGTATATGCCAAGCACTGATATTTCAATAGTGCTGACCTGCTACATTATTTCAAAGGATAGAAATTAGTCAAATCTAAGCTGACATAGTTGTTGCATTGAATTTTGTGAACAATTTGGAGGATAAGGATGATGAGCTGGTGGCACAGAATCCTGTGTAAACCATTTTTGGGAAAATTCTAAAGGATTATTCAAGAATTTTCTAGAGGAAATAGAATATGGGTTAGATGCAATGAATCCTACCTAATCCATGTGAATTGAAATTGAAAGATAGAAGAATTGAGTAGGAAAAAGTACACCAAGACTTCTATTTAAGAAGTCATAGACCAAGAATCAAAGAGCTATTAATATATTTGCTATTGAAGAGCCAAATCTACAAAGTGGTTGAAAGGGTGTTAAGAAGGTGACATCTAGGAGAAGGAAGAGCACAAAGGCTCTACTTCTAGGAGTGGTCATGAGGAGATGATTTCACTAGTACATTGAGTATGGAGACTCAAGGAGACAAAGCTTTAAAGGAGGGAAAGTTTTCAAGTGTTGTAGAGATTGAAGGCCAGGCAAGGGTATGCGCTAAGAAGTGATCTAAAATCTGCAAGATAAGTTGTATGTTGTAGTCAAGTCAAGGTTTTCTAATACTCTCTAGTAATTGTATTAGATTTAAAAATCCTATGGACTTAGGTTGGCCTAATAGCGATTTGTAAATCCTTTAATAGGGTGACATTCTAAGTGAATGTTCTAAAGTCCTTTAACCAGGCCCACTTCTAATAGGGTGGTTAAATCCTCTAACAAGGTCACATTTAATAGTGTGTTGTAAGCCTTTAATAGGGTAGGTATTCCATAGGGCATCACTTCAGAAGGGTGAGAATTGAGTGGCATGTTACTAATGGTTTTTCCCAAATTGGGTTTCCACATAAATCACTATGTCATGTGTTGATTTCTTGTGTGTGTGTTATACCTACATGTTGATTTACAATAACTTTTTGATTAGATAAGTTAAAGCTTGGATGAATAAATAAGTTGAATTGATTCACTTAACTTAGTGAAAAGTTTGAATAGGACATTTGGACCTTGAATAACTGATTCACCCCCCCTCTTAGTTATTCTAAAGCAATTCTAACATAGTTAATAGAAGAGTCATGCTAAGTGGTGAGAATGAACATGATCAAAGAAGGAGCTTATTTCAAACAAGGCATAGATGTGAAGATAAGTGTTGTGATGTGATCATTGATGGTGGAATTACTAGCAATCTGGTGTTAGAAATGATAGTCACAGAGTTGAAGCTAAAGAGGTAGAAACACCTATGTCCATATTGTATTTCTTGGGTGCAAGATGACCACAAGGACATGGCCAATGAGCAATGCTTAGTGAAGTTTAAGATTGGAAGCTATTAGGATGGCGTACTTTGTGATATTATACCTATGGACATATTTCATATGTTGTTGGGTAGGCCATGGCAGTTTGACAAGCATGTTGTACATGATGGGCAAACAAATACCTACACTTTGACCAAAGATAGAGTGAAACATAAGTTGAATTCATTGAAGGAGAAAGAAGAAAAGGTATGTAGTGCTACTAGAATATTTTTTGGTAATGGAATAGAGTTTATCAAAGGTATGAAGCATGAGCATATGTGTTTTTCTATAATTCCTAAAGATAGTAAAGAAGAAATAGAGGAGGTACTTGGAGAAGTTGTAAATATGTTGGGAGAATTTTCTAATATTGTGTCAGATAATGTACCTGATAGATTACCCCCAGTGAGGAAACTTAGTCACTAGATGGATTTGATTGTAGGAGCTAGTTTTCCAAACAAGGTGGCACACAGAATGACACCAGTAGAAAATGAGGAGTTGAACAAACAAGTTCATGAGTTGTTGGAGAAGGGGATGATTTGATGGATTTTGAGTCCATGTATTGTACCGATTGTATTAATGCCAAATAAGAATGGAGAATGGAGGATGTGCATAGATTCTTGCACTATCAACAAGATCACAATCAAGTACAAATTTCCATTGCCAAGGATGGATGATATTATGAATTGTTTAAGTGAGGCTGAGTATTTTATAAAGATAGATCTAAAGAGTGGATACCATTAGATTCATATTAGAGAAGGTGATGAATGGAAGACTGCTTTCAAGACAAGGGAAGGACTGTATGAGTGGTTAGTCATGCTATTTGGGATAACTAATGCACCAAGCACTTTCATGAGGCTCATGAATGAGGTACTAAAGGAGTTTCTGGGTAATTTTTTCATTGTTTACCTAGATGATATTTTGATCTTTAGTAAGACATTGGAGGAGAATTTGATTCATATTCAAGAGGTGTTTGATAAGTTGAGGAAAGAAAAGTTGTTGATAAACCTGAAGAAGTGTAGTTTTCTAAAGGAGTTGGTGTACCTAGGATTTGTAGTCTCAATAGAAGGTCTAAAAATGGACCCAAAAAAATGAAGGCTATCCTTGAATGGCCTATTCCAAAGAGTACCAAAGAGGTAATATCTTTTCATTGAATGGATAGTTTTTATAGAAATTTCATAAGAGATTTTAGTAGTATTTGTGGACCCTTAACTGAAATAATGAGAGGGGATAGGAAAGAATTTAAGTTGACTATAGGAGCAGATACGAGTTTTAACCTGTTGAAAAAAAAAGTTATTGAGCAGCCTATTTTAGCACTTCTTGATTTGAACAAGGTGTTTCAAATAGATTGTGATGCTAGTGGTACTAAAGTAGGAGCTATTTTGAGCCAAGAAGGTAGACTTGTTGCTTACTTTAGTGAGAAATTAAATGATGCCAAAAGAAAATATTATGTTTATGATCAAGAATTTTCTGCTATAGTTCAAGCATTGAAGAAGTGGAGACACTATCTTCTTCCTAAGGAGTTTGTTTTGTATACTAATCAACAAGCTTCATAATATTTGAATAGTCAAAGAAAATTAAAATAACAGCATTTGAAGTGGGTTGAGTCTTTGTAGAGTTATACATTTGTTTTAAAACATGGGAGTAGGAAGTCTAATAGAGTTGGACATGCTCTTAGTAGAAGACAACTTTTGCTGATAGAAATGAAGATTGAGGTGGTTGGGTTCAAGGAACTTAGTAATTTTTATCTGGAGGATCATCATTTTGGTGAAGCATAGAAGGCTTGTGCAAAAATTGTTACTCTTGATAGGAAAAAGTGGTTGGATTTCATAATCAAAGATGGTATGTTGTTCAAAGAAAGTTAGTTGTGCATTCCCAAAAGTTTAATGAGAGAGAATCTCATCAAGGAGAAGCATAGTGGAGGATTGGTTGGGCATTTTGGAAGGGATAAAACCATAGCTTTAGTTGCTGAGAATTATTATTGGCCACATTTGTAGCAAGATGTGAAGAAGTTTGTACAAAGTCGTGAAGTAAGTTAGATGGCAAAAGGAGTAAAGTAGAATATGGGGTTATATCAGCCATTACATATACCAGAGAAGCTATGGGAGGATGTCAGCATGGATTTTGTACATGGATTACCAAGGATACAACATCGGCATGATTCTATTTTTTTGGTGGTTTGTAAGTTTTCAAAGATGACACATTTCATTGCTTGTAAGAAGACTAGTGATGTTGTTCACTTGCCAGAGTTGTTTTTTAGAGAAGTAGTGAGACTGCATGGTTTTCCAAAAAGTATAGTTTCAGATTGAGATATAATTGTTTTATATATTTTTGGCATACATTGTTGAAGAAATTGAAGATGGAGTTGAAATTGAGTTCATCGCATCACCTATAGATTGATGGACAAACAGAAGTGGTGAATAGGAGTTTAGGAAATTTACTAAGATGTTTGGTTGGAAACAAGCCAAAAGGATGGCATTTGATTTTACCACAGGAAAAAATTTCATATAATAATTTTGTCATCAGGAGTATTGGTAAATCACCATTCCATATCGTATATGGGTGCAGTCCCAAAAATGCTTCTAAATTGAGGTAGTTGGATAAAGGGGAGATAAGTAGTGTTGAAGAAAAAGAATTTGTTGAACATTTGAAGAACATCAATGAGGAGGTGAGGAAGCACATCATAAAGATGAATACACAATACAAGGCTAAGGAAAATGTGAAAAGGAGGTATAAGGAATTTCAGATTGGGGATGAAGTCATGGTTCATTTGAAAAAAGAGTGTTTTCTAGTGGGTACATATAATAAGCTACATATGAAGAAGTTTGGACCATGCAAGATAGTAAAAAGGCATGATTATAGAAATGCCTATGAAGTGGAGTTTCCTTTTGAATTGGATATTTCACCAATATTAAATATTTTAGATTTGACAACATATTATGAAGGAGGTGATGGAGATGAAGTTATAGAAGCGCAGTGGAGTATTCCAACAACTATTTCAACTACAAATGAGATTGCAAAAATATTGGATAGTCATGTTGGTGAAAGTAAAACGAACAAAACTTATGAAAAATACCTGGTCAAATAGAAAGGGAGACTAGTAGAGGATTCATCATGGTTAGCAAGGGAGGAGATTAACCATCTTGGTTTTTCTCTAAATACTTGAGATGTGATGAGGTCACTTCTCAAATTATCCTAGGTGTCTGATGCAAGAGCATCCTAGGTGTAAGAGAAATCTTAGATCACCTAAAAATATTTTTAGTTTCAGCCTTTTCTATTTTAATAATGACTAGTGGATAGGGTGGTTACTATTTTTGGGAGCTTACTATTTTTAGTAAGTTTGTCGTACAAGTTTGGAATGTTTTGATTTTCTACATGAAGCTTCATTTCAGAATTATAAGCCTACCATAAAAATCTCATTGCTCCAACTTAAGTATCAAAGAAGTTATTGAGGATTTTTGGTGGAAAATTTTGGAGAAAAATCTTCATGCTCACCATTGGAGGCCTTAGAGTGCTTGGATGAGGTCTGAAAACTCGATGGAAGGGCACTTGCGCCATTCCAAGCCTAGAGATTAGGAGCTAACATTTCAAAAAAGTGGTTATAATAAACATTTGGAGCAATAGTTTGAGAGTTATGGCCTTCCAAAGTTGAGCTACCCAAACCTTCCTAGGTGGCATAAAAGTGCCTATTTAAGAAAGGCCCAAACGTTGTCTTGGATAACTCTAGGTGATGGTTTGTTGCATTGTCTTACATATTATTGTAATGAAGGTGCCCATGTGGGTTAGTATATTGTAATTGTGAATTTTCTAATTCTGCATTTGTGGTGATAATAAGTAACCCCTATTTTAGTCTCGTAATTGTTGTTGTTTCTTCATTTTTGTTATGTGTTTCTATTATTAAGGGGAACACCCTTCATCATCAAATGAAATAGAAGGATAATAGCCAAGTGTAGGTGAGGTTTGATATATATTTAAATATAGAAAGACTGCAACCAATGAGGAAACTCCTTTTACCAAATATTTTATTGTGATTATAGTTTAACATTAAATACTTGTCCACACATTTTAGTCTTTTTGTGAGATTTAAACTACATTACATATGTAAAAAATTGGACAAGTCCCCCAAATATTAACATTAATGAAAAGTCTATATATTTTACCAATAATAAAACAATATGAAAATAGTTCCATCTTATGGACCCCATCATTTATTTTTCAAACCCTAACTTCTTGAAATGTAAGTTCAAAAATGTCCAAATCCTGTGTAGTTGGAAAAATATATTTTCTCAATTAATAAAAAGAGTCATTGGGTACCTTTGAAGAATTATTACATTTAAATGCATGGATCTTAGAAAATATTTTTTCTTTTTTTAAAATGATAAGTTTGTATCTTACAACTCTGGACGATGAGATTGGATAATCACAAGATGTTGCCAATCAATGAATACGGCTTTTATCTCTTGAATTTTCTTAGGATTGGTAGAATGAAAAGGAGAAAGTCCCAAGGCTAATGCAACCTTATTGAAAGGAAACAAAAAGCTGACAAGATATCACTAAAGAAAACCAAAAATATAAGATAGGAACAAGCCAAAATTGTAAAAATGGAATGAATATTTATAATGTGAATGGGAGAGCCAAGGCGATGTTTAAATGTGACCATTTATAGGCTGGGAAAAGTATGAGCCCTTTCGAAACACTTTTTAGGGGAATGGAGGAAGACTTTGTATAGAAGTGAGCAACACAATAGATGTGATTTTTAACAAATGTATGCAAAGGAGGGAAAATAAATATAGATTCAAGATTTCCTTCAACATTTTCCAAATTAGTATTATCATTCACAAATATAGATGAAAAGTCAATAACTTTCTGTATACCTTGAGTCTCTTGATTTATGAATTTCTCATGTAATTTTCCCATTGTAAATTGTTGCATTAATTATTCCAAAGGGAGAGAGGGGAAAATATTTTAAAAGGGTTGAAAGATGCATGAATCATTTTCTTCCTCTTGATTGTCATCTGATTCCTCTTCAGGGTCCTTTTCTTGTTCATTAGTCATTCCTCCAATTTCTTTTTCTTTGCACACTTTCTCTACCTTTTCTGTCTCTTTGAAAGGAGATTTTCTTTGGATGAGGATAACACAATAGAAAGATTTTAGAAATCCCACTTGTTTTGCAAAATCCCCTTAGACCTTTCTGATTGGATTCTCCCCAAATGGAGGTATAAAGATAAAGATATCCACATCATTTTCATTTGTCACAGGAGTCCAATCCCTCCAAATATCTGGATATCTATGAAACATTTTTTGGTGTTCATCTTCAATAAAGCCACCACAGAAAAGAACACAAGGAACCAAGATTTAACATGGTTCACCCAATCCCTGGGCTACATCCACCAAACAGCAAATCCAATCTTATTACAATCCAGTGATTACAACCTGATTACAATCTATAATCCCTTACAGCTCAATACTGCTGTAAGAAGCAATTTTGCATCACAACATAATGAAAAAATACCTAACCCTAAACCCTTTTGTACAAGTATTTTATGCTATTTTAGGGTTACAATATGTTGGCCATTACTTTAGTGGTGAATCTATGAATGGCGAATAGTACCAAAACAATTTCTATGAATGGTGAGTAGTACAATTTTTTTTTTTTGGGCCAATGCCCTAAACCCCACTAATTATGAAGTATGTATAGTACTTTCTTGATCAGTCACCATAATCTAACAATCTCCCACTTGGGGACTGATTAGGCTCCACACTAAACAACAATCTCCCACTTTGAGACTGATCCTATAGCAATGCCACTACCACATGGGGCTCCCACTAGATTAAACCACCCTGGACTCTGCTATGCTTTTATTCATGTTTAGTCTAAAAGACCAATTGAAGCTGAAGATGAGTTCAGCTTCTCCCTTGTTACAACCTTTGTCAACATATCTACTGGATTGTGATTGGTATGTATCTTCTCCAGCTTTAACTATCCATCCTCCAAAACTGACCAAATGAAATGGTACTCCAATTGTATGTGTTTGGTCTTAGAATGCAGAGCTGAATTCTTTGCAAGATGAATGTCACTCTGACTATCTGTAAACAAATAATTATCCTTTTGAGGATGTCCCAATTCTTCCAAGAAGAACTGAAGCCATATCATCTCCTTGGCTGCCTCTATAGCAGCAACATACTCTACCTCTGTAGTGGATAGAGCATTAATCTTTTGTAACCTAGAAACCCAGCTCACGGCTGCCCCACCAACAGTAAAGACATAACCTATAGTACTCTGCCTGGTATCAATATCCCTTGCCAAATCTATTCAACATAGCCCTATAAATCAGTAGTAGAGCCACGAAAGTGTAAACACTTATTGGATGTTCCTCTCAAATATCTAAGAATCCACTTGACAGCATTCCAATGCTCAAATCCTGGATGACTCATATACCTGCTAACGACTACCACTGCATGGGCAATATCCGGCCTAGTGCATACTATAGTATACATTAAGCTTCCTACAGCTAAAGTATAGGGTACCTTGGACATCTTATCCTCCTCTTCCTATGTCTTAGGACACATCTCCTTAGTCAATTTCAAATGACTAGGTGAAGTAGTGCTGACAGCTTTAGCATTCTCCATAGAGAAACGTTGCAACACCTTCTCAACATAATCAGCCTGAGATAGCGTCAATGTTCTATTCTTCCTATCTCTGCAAATCTTCATACCAAGGATTTTTTTTTCTGCCCCCAAATCCTTCATAGCAAATGCATGTGCTAACTAGCATTTTAGCCCCTTAATATGATCCATGTTAGACCCAGCTATAAGCATATCATCAACATATAAACATAAAATACTATAGCTATCATCATCCAACCTCTTAAAATAAACACAATAATCTGAATGACATTTGTTATAGCCATGCTCATGCATAAACCTATCAAATTTCAGATACCATTGCCGAGTTGCTTGCTTCAAGCCATATAAACTTTTCTTCAATTTGCACACCAAGTTCTCCTTACCTTTGACCTCAAATCCCTATAGCTGAGCCATATAGATTTCTTCATCCAAATCACCATGAAGAAAGGTTTTTTTTAACATCCAACTGCTCTAAATGCAAATCTTCAGTAGCCACAAGACTTAAAATAGTATGGATAGAAGTCATTTTAACAATAGGAGAAAATATCTCATCAAAATCAATTCCCTTTTTTTGTGCAAATCCTTTTACAACTAACCTAGCCTTAAATCTTTTCTTACCTCCTTCCTCTTCTTTCAACCTATAAACCCACTTATTCTATAAAGCCTTTTTAGCTACAAGAAACTTGCACAAATCCCATGTCTTATTCTTCAGCAAAGAGTCCATTTCATCTTTCATTATAGACTCCCACTAAATCTTAGTATCCACCTGCACAGTTTCATGATAACTTTTAGGTTCACCAGCATCAGTAAGTAAAATAGAATACAAAGAGGGAGAAAATCTTTGTGGAGGTCTAATTTTCCTTGTTGACTATCTAACATTCACCGATGTGTGTGGTATTTGGTGTTGTAGTTGTTGCACATCATGAGGAATGGCTGGAACATTAGCTTTTGGAGTATCATCGAGCACTACATAGTCATCTTCTTTCTTCTCATGTTGTTGCAATAGATCTTTGCACAATACTTTCTCATTGAATATGACATCTCGACTTCTAACAATTTTATGATTTTCAAAATCCCAAAGCCTATAAACAAATTCATTAATGCCATATCCAACAAAGACACATTTCTTTGATTTAGCTTCTAGCTTGGTTCTATTTTTAGAGTCTATATGAGCAAAAGCTTCACAACTGAAGGTCTTGAGAAAAGAATAACTCATCTTCTTACTAGTCCATGCCTCCTCTAGAATACCATAGCCCAAAGGAGTAGAGAGACCTCTATTAATCAAATATACTGCAGTATTAACAATCTCTGCCCACATGTGTAAGGGAAACCTAGCATGCAACCTCATGCTCCTTGTGTGCTCCATTATAGTCCTGTTCATGTGTTCAACCACTCCATTTTCCTATGGAGTCCTTGGAACAATTTTTTGTCTACGAATACCATTAGTGGAGCAATAATCTTCAAATTCATGACTGCAATACTCACCACCATTATCAGATCTAAAACATTTTAATTTCTTACCAGTCTCATTTTCAACCAAGCATTTCCATTTCTTAAAAGTTTTAAATATATCATATTTTTGTCTAAGGAAATAAACCCATACTTTTCTAGTTGCATCATCAATAAATGTAACATAATAATGACAACCACCAAGGGAAGATACCTGAGCTAGTCCCCATACATCTGTATGCACAAGTTCTAATTTCTCCTTTTTGTTTTCCTTTCCAGTCTTTACAAAACTCACTCTCTTTTATTTTCCATACACACAATTTTCACATAAATCCATATTAAAACATTTCAAACCTAATAAAACTTTCTTTGAATGAAGTACTTTCATACCTTTCTCACTCATGTGCCCAAGTCCATTGTTCCATAGCGTTGTATCAGAATCTATAGCAATTATTTGTTCTCCCTGCTCAACTGTAGCAATTGTTCTTGAACATACATTTTTCTCTAAAACAATCAAAGTAGAAGGAACAATATGACCTGTACAAAGATATAAGGTGCCTACTTTCACACCTTTTTCTACTACAAGGGAACCTTTTGAAACCTTCCAATTTTTATCATTAAAAGTAACTACACAACCCTCATCACTGATTTGCCCCACTGAAATTAAATTCCTACTCAGCCTTGGAACATGTCTTACCTCATGTAGTAGCCAATGATTCCCATTTTGAAACTTAATCTTAATTTTTCCCTTTCCAACAATCTGACAAGGTTCATTATCCCCCAAATAAACTAGCCCAAAATCCCCTTGGACATAATGAGTGAAATAACCTCTATGAGGTGTAGCATGAAATGAAGCACCATAATCTAAAACCCATGAATCATCAACACTTTCTAAAGACAGAAGCAAAGCATCCTCTTTGGATTTGTTACTTACCACATTTGCCTCCTTGTCTCCATCTGATTTATCTCCTTCATTTTTCTTTTGATTCCAACAATCTTTCTTTTTGTGCCCTGGTTTCCCATAGTACTAACAATTGTTTGGTCCTTTTGATTGAGAACTCCTCCCCTTTGACTTTCCTCTTGATTTCCCATGATTTCCAGAGTTACTTCCTCTCTCAGTCGTTCTGCCCCTACTTTGTGCATTCAAAGCACTTCTCGATGTAGATCCACCTGAGGATTTTCTACAAGTTTCCTCACTCAAAACAACACCGATCACATCATCATATTTTAGGGTACTAGATCCAGGAACATAATTACTCACTGCCATTATCAAGCCATTCTAGCTTTTAGGCAAAGAACACAAAATCAAGAGAGCCCTAATTTCTTCATCAAATTTGATACCCATAGAAGATAACTAACTAGTAATAGTATTAAACTCATTTAAATGATCTTCAACAGAACTACTTCTACCATTTTCATATTAAATAAATACTTCATAAGAAATACGTTGTTTGAAGCAGAGGGCTTTTCATAGAATGTCGCTAAGGTTTTCATCAAATCTTCTGTCATCTTTGCTTTTGTAATATTAAATGCCATCGATGGTGCCAAGCATAATCGAATGCTTCTAAGTGCCTTTCTGTCCAAAAGATCCCATTTAGCCTCTAATATAGTTCCCTCATTCTTGGCTTTTCCTTCCAACGGCTTCCATAAATCCTTTTGATATAGATAGTCTTCCATTTGCATCTTCCATAACTGGAAGTTCTTCCCATTAAACCTGTCAACCCTTAGCTTACCCTCATCTGCCATTGCTCCCACTCAACTGTGAGACTCCCACTCAACTATGAAACTTTCTTACAGAGGATAATTGAAAAAGAACGAGGCTTTGATACAACTTGTTAGGATAAACCACAGACAGAAATAAAACTACATGCAAATATAACCAATAAAAAAAAATAATAGATCACACAGAAAAGAACACAAGGCACCAAGATTTAACATGGTTCACCCAATCCCTGGGCTACATTCACCAAACAACAAATCCAATCTTATTACAATCCAGTGATTACAACCTGATTACAATACATAATCCCTTATAGCTCAATACCGCCGCAAGAAGCAATTTTGCATCACAACATAATGAAAAAATACTTAACCCTAAACCCTTTTATACAATTATTTTATGTCATTTTAGGGTTACAACATGTCAGCCATAACTTTAGTGGAAAATCTATGAATGGCGAATAGTACCAAAAAAAATTCTACAAATGGTGAATAGTACCAAAAAAAAAATCGGGTCGATGCCCTGAACCCCACTAATTGTGAAGTATGTACAGTACTTTCCTGATCAGTCACCATAATCTAACATTTCAGAAGGAAATTAAATATATGGCACACATGCCATCTAAACAATCTCCCATTTATAGAGAAATAAAATGGAGATATAATACATCTTGCATATTTGGTGTGTAAAACCATGAGATTTTATAACACAAAACCCTTGATGCATGAGAGCAACATAATATTTCAAATATGATTAGAGTAACCACAAGATCACTTCTAATTAGAGCAATATAAATTCAAACCAATAGATCTCAAAAAATATTTCTCTTCATTCCAAATATAGAAGCAAAATAACCATATGATCATTTTTCCCTTACACCATAAACAAGTTGCAAGGTAGATACAATCTCCTTGCTTCACTTCTCTATTACAAATATCAAAAATCTAAAAATGTCTTCTCTTTCCTTCAGAAATGCACAACATGTGAAAAATAAAGAAGAACCCTTTACCAATAGATTTTCCACATTAAATAATTTTTCCCAAGAAGTTGGTAACTACCACAACTTCTTCTTACCGAACCAATTTAAATTTTATCTCCTTACCTTATCTCCCCCACTTTGATTTTTATGATGAAGTGCAATATTTATTTTTCACTTTATAGTAATATTAATTCTTAAAGAATTAATTTATCCTAGGTCTATCAACTTGCTCGTTTCTCTTATATATATATATATATATATATATATATAATGGGCACATACATTACAATAATAATTAATTCTTTCCAGAATTAATTAGGTGAGAAAATAATTTTACATAATAATTTAATACCTAATTACTTTGTGCTTTAATATTTAATTCCTTTAAAGAATTAACTATTATATAAATGTAAAATAATTTATTAAAAGTAAAAATCTCTTTTTAATTTCTCACACTATTTATTGGGGAAGGATTATTTAGGGGTATAAGATATGAGTTAACATATCGCATCATGCCAATGAAGAGCTACATCATGTTGCTCAGTAAGGGTATGGATATTAACCACAATTAGTATTAAGGGTGCCTAGCATGGGAGATAAACTAGGGATAGTGTTATATTTGTTTTGCACAACCCTCAATAGATTTAGATTTTCTTTAATTAGATCTTGAATTCGGGGAAGGTTTTGAGGGGGTAGTGGTGGTTCTAGATTTTTTTGAGGATCATCATTTGGCATAGAATTTTTTTGAAGTTGGTTAGGGTCTACCATGCCTAACTATAATGGAAATACACATAGAATTAAAATTTAAATGAACAATTTGTAAATCAAACTAAAAGAATTATATTTTCATTACAAAAACCTAAATTTAAAAAATAAAAATTAAATCAATTGAAAAATAATAAAAATGTGGTTGGATGCAAGGTGGAGCAATAAAGTAGCAAGATAAATATTATCATATAACCATTTTTTAACCCTATACTCGATACTAGAAGTCATTATGTTGAAGGAAAATAAAAAAATCAATGTTTATATTTTTTAAAAATCTTATGCACAGGTATCTGGAATCCAATACCTGATATGCCAAGCTAACTTTTTTTAGCATTAGTATTAGGATTGAGGGAAAAAATTCCCAGTGAATTTCAAATTACTTTTGGATGCTTTTGGACTAGGTTTTTTTCACATCTCTAGGTTTTAATCCACCATGATCCTGTACATACCCACTCCTTTTCGTTTTTACTCTTTTAAATGACAAGTTCTTTTTCATTTGTAGGTTCATTTGACTCTTCCTTTTTCTCTTCAGTGTCATCTTTTCTTACACAAACATCATTGCAAAGAACATTAAAAATTAGAGTATTCTTAACTTTTTGAAACCATGCATGGTAATTATCTATACCAAAAATAACTATTCCAATAATTGAAATTAAAGAATGCATTGGAATTTACTGTTCAATCTAACTTATACATTATTATTTTCATTCCCATGTTAAAGAAAACTTTGAAATTCATTACTTCATAGTTTTTCTCCACATTTTGCAACCTTTGATACCACTGTAATGGGCCCAAAATATTGTTTAAACAACAAAGGTAGATTCTCATTATTTGAAACTATAAATAATATATACAATAAGAACTGTTAAGATAGTTTGATAGAAAACTGAAGAAATAGTTATATAAAAACTAAACTACCAAAAAACTACTCCATTTAACTAATAAAATTAAATATCTTGTAGGATTATTTATCATTATATGGTATCATTTAAAGCTTGATATTTTCTGCAAGTCCTTTTAAAATATGTTTGGTTGCACACATTACCATACAAAACATACTACCAAAAGAACATAATCAAAAGAAATTATGTTTGGACATAATATTTATAAACTAATTTATAAATTATTTTGTGTTCTCTTCAAAACTTCTTAAAAATTTGAGTATTTTTATGAGTGTAAGAATACATAAAAATAGATAAAAATACAATGATAAGAATGTTGGCTTACATATAAAAGGTATCATACTAATCAATCATAATTTATAAATTGAAGTGTGCATATAAGTCCATGATGAATTCTTACAAATATAACATAACATTCCTAATGGGTCATTCATTAGAACAATTGACATGGGTGTTTGGAAAGTTCTCTACTTAAAATATGGAATCTCAACATGCACAGTATTGACAACCCCTATCAATTATCAACATCTTCAATTCTTCCCTCAGCCATAACTAAAAATATTTCCACACCTACATTATAAACTAGCACATCAACAAATATCGATTCAAAACAATATTCAACATCTTTGGCAATATTGTGTCCCACTCTCTCCAATTTAGTGAAGCTTATTTCTATAATTATGATGAATACTAGTTGAGAGAGAGAGATTCTTTGGTGATGGAAATCCCAACCCCACTTGACCCACTTGTTATTAGAACATGCATTCCATCCAAAGATTGCAACATAGTATAATACTCAATATTTGATAAGTTCATGTTGATCTCATCTTCATTGGAATACTCAAAACATGATAAGTTCATGTTGATATCATCTTCATTGGGTAATAACTTAGAGCTCATGAGGTCTATCAAAAAAATGCCAAATGCTATGAGACTATGATATTGATGTCTACCATTACCTCTCTTAATTCTTGGAGGATCGATTTCATTTGGAATTGGTACAATGATATCTTTTGATGCCATATCTTGCAGTGTTCCTCAATGATTTGGTGCACCCGTGTGAAAATTTTGAATCTATTTGTGATGGCATCAATTCATTAGCGACATCATCTTTGAATGTGCAGGAGAACCCTAGTGACACCAATAGTTTGACCAAAGAGTCACTAGAACATTCATGAGCACCACACCAAAATTTCCACAAGATGCACTAAGCACATTTGAGAAATGATCTTTGAGCATCGTAACTTAAAGCCCTTGTTATTATTTTTTGTTCATTGTGTTTGTGGTTAGTTGAATGTTGAATAATTTCAAGGGCTTGTCTTGGCTTCTGGTTATTTTTTCTTATGGAGGGATTTTTGTTTTGGGGTTGCTTAAATAATTGGAGGAGTTCAATTCCTTTATTTAACTATGATATCAATTTTATAAACCATGAACAAGATTCTAATGAACAAGATTAAAATGAATAAGGTTTCATAAACAACCTACAATATTCTAACAAACAAGATTTCAATGAACAAGATTCTAATTAGTTCAATAATCCTATAAACATGATTAAAATAAACAAGATTCCAACATACAAATACACATGCACAACAATTTACAATAATAAAATATGTCAAAATATATGATCATATATAAATATGATGCAAAGGCATGTCAAAATCTACATCCATATACAAAATATGGTGCATGCCATCAAAATATGTCTATGAAATCAAATTTTATACATAAAATATGGCATATTCCATCTAAAAATGTGCCATGAGTCATCCCTAAAATATTACAATATCTTAGGCTGCTGAAGGATCATCATAATAGAGCCTCTTCAATGCACTCTTTGAACTTGCTAGATTGTATATGAACAAAAAAAATAAAATCCAACTTAGAATAGTTAATTAAATGATTTATACATATAATATATATATATATATATATATATATATATATATATATATATATATATATATATAATTAATATTGATGAATAATGAAGGACACTTTATTTACCTCTCTCCATGCCTTTCTCTACTAGTTAGGAGTCATCGCATGTCCTTGGTAAAGTAGGTACCTCACAACCTCTGATCTAAACATGTTTGTATGGTTGTCATATTGATCTAGTACTTATCCTATAACACTATTTATGATTATAATATAATCAAGAATTTAAATTATAATTTATGTTAGTTGATCTCTCATTAAAAAATGTCGATCAAATCAGCAAAGATAGAAAGGATCGTCAATCCACCTCCATTGCATCAAATGTTTCTTATGAGAGTTAAAAATATAGTTGTTACAATCATGAAAATCATATCTTTATAATCAAAGAAAATTAAGATAAGTAAAAATTAAATGATAAATATACATTTTATAGGGATCTTGTACCGAATAGAAATGCTAGAGGGTATGCGATGGTGAATCTAAGTCAATGCATCATCAGAGACCACCCACTAAAAAATGAACAATGCAATAATATTTCATTATTAAAAGAAGTGAAATGTGTGTGTGTGTGTGTGTGTGTGTGTGTGTGTGAATTTAATAACTTTAAAACATATAATTGCATTCCCCTTGTCAAGGGTCAATGGCACAACCCCCTCACACTATCCCCCACTAATAGGTAAAACCTGCAAGAGAAAAAGAAGATGAGAAATCAAGTAAAATAAAATATCAAACATGAAACTAATGAGTAATAAAATAATACACACCATAGAGGCCTCAAGGCCAAATGAAATGGCCAAAAGTGTAATAGCATCCAAATCTCTCATCTCCTCCTCTGTCATCAACTAGACATAAATGAATCACATAATGCACATAAGTATGAAGTTGTCAATTTTTTTAAATATAAATATTTATTTTCATTTAAAAATCTTGTGATGAATAAAATGTATAGGCTAACCATAATAGGAGTCCATGTCTTTGCACTCCCCTCCTCATCACTCATAGGAGTTGTGTGTGTCATTGGAACCATGTATGTTGTGTCATCATACCCAACCTCAAAGTTAAACTTAGAACTGATAATGGAACCTAAAAAAATATTCTTAAACATAACACAAGTATGCAACACATAGACATGTGAGGAACTAGAAGATGTACTAGCACTGACATCATCAACACAAGGAGATAACAATGACCTAGTCTGGGTCAGTAGTAGACTGCTCAAATGAAGAATGCCTCTAATAGAATGCACACTAGCCTTGATGATGAAATTGGAATGTTGCACTGCAAGAGGCGAAGGGGGATATCAGGGGGGGGACAAATGTGGTGGTTTTCTTTCACTTGGCCTCGGGTCTATCCTATGGAACTCCACCTCCTATGTCCATGTTGAGCCTCACACTCCAATAACTAACTTTAAACCCTTTGAAAAACTTAGCATATACTTTTATCAGGAAATAGAAGGGAACCTCCAAATTTTTGTGTGGTGATTTCTCAAAAACCATCCACTAGAGATCCCAAAAATGAGTTCTAATGGCCTTATTAGTGCACCATTTGATTGATAATTTGGGTTTTCTAGGGTTGACTAGTATATCAGTTTTGGAATTGGCAAATAGGTTAGATAATTTCCTTTTTACTAGAAGTGCATCTCATCACACCAATGAAGACTTGCATCACATTTCTTGGTAAGGGTCTCAATATTAGCCACAATAGTATTATGGGTGGCTAGCATAGGAGATAAAGTAGGGATAGTGTTATATGTTAGTTGCACAACCCTTAATTGATTTAGATTTTCTTGAATTAAGTCTTGAATTTGGGGCTTGGCTTTTGAGGGGGTAATGGTGGTTGTGGATTGTTTTGAATCACTATTTGGGAGGGGATTGTTTGGAGGTTGGTTAGGGTCTTCCATGACTACTTATAATGCAAATAAACATAGAATTACAATTTGAATGAACAATTTTGAAATCAAACTAAAAAAAATTAATTTTCATTATAAAAACCTAAATTTAAAAAAATGAATTAAATCAGTAAAAATTAAACTTATGTGTTGTTAGATGCCAAGTGGAGTGGAAACTTGGAAAAATTTTATCATATACCCAAATTTTTTTCCTATACCTGATGGTGGAGGCCGCTTCTTCTAAAATGAATATGACAAACAATGTTCAGATGTTTTATTAAACCTATGTGTAGGTTTTGGGTACCTGATAAGCCTTCGCAATTTTTTTTTTGCATTGGTACTAGGATTGGGGGGAAAAATTCAAAGTGAATTTCATATCACCTTTGGAGGTTTTTAGAATAGTTTTTTTCACATCGCTAGTTTTTGACCCACCATGATCTGACACGTAGCCATGTGTGTGTGTGTGTGTGTGTGTGTACACACATATGTATGTACACACACACACACACACACAAACACACACACACGTGTGTGTGTGTGTGTGTGTGTGTGTGTGTGTGTGTGTGTGTGTGTGTGTGTGTGTGTGTGTGTGTGTGTAGAAGCAAGAAGTTGGGTCTCAATTCTACAAAAGTCTGCCAATTGAGATCACACTCTTTCATAAATGAGCACCTGATTTAGGCTTAGGTACCAATTTTTCAAAAATCGAGTACCCATTTTTCAAAAATCGGGTAACCATTTTTCAAAAATTGGTTGCCCATTTTTAAATTTTAAAAAATGGGTGGCTATTTTTTTAAAATTCTTTTTTTTTGGTTTTTTGGAATTTTAAATGCATTTTAAATTTTGATTTGACTTTTCCAAAATGGGCACCCATTTTTTGAATTTCAAATAACAAGTGCCCATTTTTTACAACATTGGGTGGGATTGTTTTCTCCTATCATGCCCAAAAATGAACAAGGCAAAAACACAACTATTTTTTTTTTTTTAATGAAAAAGATATGTTAATGTTTATAATTTAGTTGAATGACTTGATGTTTAATTTGAAGGGGTCTATACTCATATCAGGTTGTGGTTATTCTTGATTGGTACACTATGATAACTGAATGTGTATAAATTGCATTTTAAGGTTATAGGTTATGAAAAAGGTTCAGACATTGTCGACTACTTTGAATTTTCAATTAGATAAGAAGGTACGTAATCTATCCTCAAACTTGGAGATGATAAAGTCAGATGATGGGACAAAGATTGTTCCATTTGAGATCTGGATTCAAGTTTTCTATGCTGGGTTGCTTGGTGGACTATCAATGTTTGCAATACTAAGTTAAAAAGATATTTTGGATATAACCCTTCACCTTCTCTACTCTTATTAAGACACTCCACAATGCATGTGAAATTAAAATTTTGTATCAATGTAGTTACAATGGTTCCAGGGTTTGTGAACACGGAAATGTTTAATAATTGTCCTGAATGCTTATGTACTAGTTACCTCATCACATACCCATTTGTCTTTCATTTCCATTTATTTCATATAAATATCCCCTTAATGAACTTCTTTTTATTTATTTTAATTATTAATATTTATTTTATTATTTATTACTATTTTTACATATTCCTATCTCTTTACTAGTACCTATATGAACATTAGCTAAATTACTAAGTTTATCTTATGGATCAAATGTCATTTCACTATAACACTGTTACTTTATTATTTTATCAATGAATTCTTATAATCCTAATTAAATAGAAAAACATTTCCTAACCACTAATTTCATTCCTAACTACCCCTCTTCTCTATGCTACCCTTAACAAATCTTAATCTAACACCAATATACATTAACACTTTCCCTCCCACTCCCCCCCCCCCAAAAAAAAAAAAAAAAAAATCCTAAAACTATTCTAACTAACATCCTAACCCTTACTTTAAATAATACTATAATATGTTTAGCTACCCTTTTTCTATCTCCCATCTACCCTACTCCCACCTAGCCAAGCTAGCTACCACCCTATCCCTTACTCATGTGGGGCATGTCTAGGAGATGACATGGAAGGGAGAAGGGAGTGCTCACCCTACCATGCAAGTTCCTAAAAGGGAAGCATGGGCATGGTGTTGCATTAATGGGCAGCCACTTTAAATCCACTCCAAGGGAAGAGCTAGGGATGAGGAGGGATGAGGGGGTGGTGGGATGACCTCCCTCCCCCTCTCTTGTCATAATATTTTTTGTTTTTTTAAAAAGGATATCAGGTGGGTAGACCTAGCCACCTGCACAAGGGGGATTTTTTTATATTTTAATTCCTTTCTTTTTAAAGAGTACTTGCTAATATTTAAAGCTTGTCCCCTCTTATATGAATATGCATATTTTATTTTCATTTTGTATGCTCACTTTATTATTGATTTGCTGACAAGGTACTAAGTCCCTTCATTTTGGTTAACTCCTTGTAAGGATATATCACTATGATGGTGACTTAATGGATTTTATAATGGTATAGGTAGGAAAGTGTTTATTTTATTCTATTTATGTTATTTTATTGATTGTATTTTGAGGAGAGTTTTGTTAGAATTTCCATACATTTTCTAGCAAGTAAATATGCACCTATAGTATTCTTTTGGAGTTAAAATTTTTGCCTAGTTTGTTCATGCATTCCATATAATTCTTTATAATTGAGCTAATGAAATTTAACATTGTATCATGCATTATAAAATATATTCTATAAAGAAAATCCAATGTTTAACAACTATCATCTAACTATCAAAATCTACTTGCAAGATACTCTATTATTGAATGTAAATGAAATACTTTGCTTATAATTTCATGAACATAAAATATTCAATTTACATTATTGACATCCATTTCAAAACTATAACTAAGGTCAATCCATTAGCCACTAATTTGCACATTCTACATTCATCTATATGTTTCAAGCTTGAACACAAAATGTATTCAATTGTTTAATTGAGAGTTGTGAGAGATGGAATGACAAAGAGATAATCTCCTATTCATTCTTCTAATGTATATCATAATACATAATTCCTATTCAAGTTAATGAAACAACAACATAAATACAATGAAATTCTCCTTCATTTTCCTCTCAAGACTTGCATTCAACACAATATCAAGAAAACAAATAGGGTGGTGAAATCATCATATCAAGATGTACACAATGGAAGACCCTTTTTCAAGCATAGATGATTCCCAATCTCTCTATTGGAATATGTATGAGATCAATAGCAACACTCCTACAATACCAATGAATTCACATAACAAGATGGAGTTTCCCTCCATTTCAATACAAATACAATAGTGTCCTCTCCTCCTGTGCAATGGAAAAATCTTCATGAACTCCAAAAGTCTAATGCCTCAAGTAAAATCTGCAAAATAGAGAAAAAAATGGGGATCCATGGAGGCTCACCTCCCACCCTAGGCAAGGAGGCCACCTACTGAGCTTGGGGAAACAAGGCACAAACAATTACACACCTTCACATTCACCTATCATGCATAACCATAACAACATGACTCAACACAACATAATACAACCCATCCCAAGGCTTTCACATAGATTCAACAATAGAATCAAGATATAGGGTGGAGGTGGTCTCTCTCCATGAGGAGAATTTCAAATCAATGAATCACATATATTCACATATTCTCATAAGTAGCATTGTCTTCCCTGTTCATACACCTTCTTATACCTTCTAAGAATGGAAGTAATCATGAAGTCCATATTCCATTGAAACACATCAAAATCATCTCCACACATGGGAGAGTTTCTCAACTACATGGGTGAGCCCAACTAACCCATTCACCCAAGCATCTCTTCCCTCTCAAGGGTGAGTGGTGCTTCACACCCATTTTACACAAACAATCAACATGAACAAAACAAGATTCAAGAAAAAATCTCATAAAACTTCTCACATTCAACACACATACAACAAGATTTTTTACAAAACCACATCTAATCCATAAAAAATATACAATGCAATGAAGAAACACCACATCAAATCTATAATGAAATGAAGAGACACAATGGATCATGGATACCAACCTCACTGCAAGCAATGGCAAATGAAATTTGTAGTAGAGATCCTTTTCCTCTTCCTTCAAATCCTACGTGTTTCTAAAGTTAGAGAGGGCACAAGTGGGTTTCTATGTTGGCCATACCACTATATATGAATCCCATTTTCGGATTCAATATAAAATGCATTCTTTTTGGGGTCTCCTAGGTCTTTTAGGTACCCTAGTGGTCACTATTAGCCCCCTAGCTTAACTTATTATCATGGGTAGGGTTTATTTCCATCATAAATTTACCTTAGAGCTATTTCTTGGCCCTCACAATGCTAGGTAAACTCCAATTTCAAATTTCTTATGGTGGCAACCTTTGTTTCTCTTACTAAGTCAAGGCAATAAGTCTAATTCTTAATTTAAGGATTTTAAAATTTAAGGATTTTAACTTGAGAGAAGGTGGCAACATGATCCATTTTAAGAGAACATGTCATTTTCACATAATGAGTACAAGTGTCAAGTGACACACAAAATTCACTATACATGACACATGACATGTTATGAATCTACTCATGAAATAAATACTACACACATACTTCTCACGTTTACAAAATAAAAATATCACAACATGGTTTATGAATCTTCTAAACATTCCCCTTGCTAGTGTCATATTAGCATGTGTTTATACCTTATTTCCCCGTTATGTTTCCATGGTTCCTTCCCTGCACACTAAACTTGAGCATTAGTAGTCCAATGAAAGGTCACATATAAAATACATATGAAAGTAAAGATTCATGATAATTTCATTATTGTATGGTTCACATATAATACATTTCAAAATTAACTTCCTATCCTTGACCATTTGTTTACATACATTTAATCATTAAACCTCAAAAATCTACATATTACTGACTTTCCTAGCAAGATTAATTTAAGCATTTGAATCACAACATAATTCCATTTTCTATCATAATAATGAAGTACTAATTAAACATCCATTAACTCATCGAATATGCCAATTAAGTCCTAATACATATCATAATGGAAAATCACAAGGTAAATATCATTAGGTAAGTAGCAAAATTTACTATCCATCAAGTATCAAAATATATGTCAAGATATAACATCCTAAGTCACAAAATAAAAATACTGTATCTATGTTATGATGGGTTAGGGTGATGCTTGACATCCTCCCCCCCTTGGCATGAACTTTCTCCTGGAGTTTATTAAAAAGATAGGGCTATTATCCTCTCCTCTATGTTGCATCCTCTCATGACATTATGACCTCATCATAATAGTCTCATTGCACTCTAAGCTAGTCCATCTCTCTACCTCAAAGTGAGAGGGTCCACTGAGTCAATATGTCAATGGGCTCCAAGGATATCTATTTGTCTGACTCCACTTGCAAGGCATCCCAATCTATGAGGTGAGACTCATCATAAATATACTTTTGCAATATTGAAATATTAAATACATTATGGATATATGACAGGCTAGGTGGAAAGGCTAGAAAATAGGTGACTAGTTCTATGCACTCCAAAATCTCAAAGAGTCCAAGAAAATGAGGTGCTAACTTAGAGCCCTTTCCATAATGGATTGGACTCTAATGAGGTCACACACTCAAGAATACTCTATCACCCACCATGTACTCTCTATCTATCCTCTAGGCATTTGCATACTTCTTCTATCTATCCTGGGCCTCTTAGGGTCATTGCCTAATCTATGTCACCTATTGCTCCATGTACTTGACCAACTATGGTCCAACGGATACTCTATCCTCAATCCAATCTTAGCTCAAGGGTGTCCTACAAGATCTACCATACAAGGCTTGGTAGGGTGGCATACCAATAGAAGAATGAGGCCCATTGTTGTAGGAAAACTTAGCAAGATGCAAGTATTCCTCCCACTTAACTTGGTTATCCATCACATACATCCACAACATATCCTTTAAAATCTAATTAACCCTCTCAACTTTTTCATCTATCTGAGGATGATAAGTGGTGCTAAAGTTGAGCTTGGTGCCCAGTGTTTCCTATCATTCCCTCCAAAAGGATGATGTAAACAAGGAATCTCTATCTAAGATGATCTTACAAGGAATGCCATGAAGTCTGAAAATGTCTCACAAGAGAACCTATGCAACTATAGGGGTAGTGAAGCTAGTTTGAATAGGTGAAAAATGAGAAACTTTGGTCAAGGTGGCAACCATCACCATGATGGCATTGTGGTGATGAAAAGACATCAGAAGACCAATAATGATATCCATGGAAATAGTGTCCCACTTCCACTCTGGTATCTCATGGGGCTGTAAGAGTCCACCTGGATGTCGATGTTTTTCCTTAACCCTCTAGCACTCAAGACATCTAGCTATAATATTAGCAATTTGCATCCTCATACCCAACCAATGATATAGCTATCTTAAGCTAGCATGGAGTTTCTTAACTCTAGGATGTGCTGCTTAAGGTGTTTGATGAGCCTCTAGAATAATGAACTCACACAAGTCTCCTGTGGATGGTACATAGATGTGCCCTTTATGTGTAGTGCTTGCCCTTGTTCACATCTTTCTAGACACATTGTTGCTATTATTATCGGACTATGTTAGACTAGTTTTATGTTGATGGATTAGTGGTATTGTTTTGAAATTATCAGACATTATGTTATGGATTCAATTGATATATGATGAGATCATTTAGACTTTACATTTCATGTATGCATGATGATTATTACATTGCTTTCAGTTATTGATGATAATTAGTTAGACGGTTTATTATCTCATGTGTTTTTGTGAGGCCTCGCCCTGACCCTTTGTAGCCTTAGATGTTACTTTATCATTTTGATACTCACGACTCGAGATGTCAAGAAATTATCTGATGCTTAGAACATATTATATTATTTCATGCTGTGTGATGTTATTTTCAGATATTTAATATTTGTCATTTAATTTTTTATGTATATGTATGTCGATGAAATCAGTAAATGTAGGATTGATACTTTGATTTAATAGATTTTAAATGGTTAAGAATTAAGTAGGATGAAAAAAGCCCTGATCGATGTATGTTTCAATTTATGTGAATTTATTGTGTTGTGAGATGTATGTATGTATCTTCTGTGTTCAGTAAATGTTAATGTTCGTAACTATGTTCTTTTAGTGTCACTTGACACTCGTGAATTGTTTGTGCTCTTTAGCATGCTAGTTAGGGTTAGTTGTGTAACCCATAGACATAAGTTGGTTTAAGTTAGTGTCAGTTTGCTAATTTGGTTCCTAATCGAGTTTAGTCATCCCTAATTCAGATTAGTGCTTAATCTACATTTTTTAGTTGTTAGATGGTCCTAATTATTTCTTAACTTTTGTTTGGCTCTAAACCTATTCCTAAGGCTTTAAAATATGAATAATTATACCCAAATGGTATGGTTATGGGTTATGGGTCTTTTCCAACCCCTTAAGCCCCTTTTATTGACTTTTGAGATCACTCAAAAAGTCTCATTTTACCTTTGTACGAAAATTGCAAGTGGTTACCATGAGTTGCCTCACCTCACCTCCACTTAGTGGTTAACCATAGTATGGGTTGAATTAGTAGCTTCTATATTTTTAGGTGGGTGGGAGAAGTTATTGATCCCTTTGGTGGTTGAGTTTGAAGCTTATTTAGAGGCCCTTCTTGGACTAGTTGAGGTTGTTACCCAATCTCTACATTTAGAGAGGAGTCTTGGAAGATTGAAGCAAGGAAGGGAAAAGCTCTACTCAAACTTGTTCATTTGCCATTACTTTTTTGTGCAGGTAGGAATTCTCATCTCCCTTGTTCGGATTTTCATGTTTGTTTCATGCTTATGCTACCTTGTTGTTGTTTGAATGTTTGTATGTTTTGTGGGTATGTTGGGAAGATTTGAAAACCATGTTTTTGAATGATTTCTTTTCATGTTACTATGTGAATTTCAAAGTTTTCTTGTATGGGTGTTTTGGCATTACTCACCCTTGGAGAGGGCAAAAGTAGCCAATTTTGGGAAAGGTCCTTTTAGTTGGACTCCAACAATGTAGAGTCTCTTCTCACGATGAGAAGAGGGAGAGAGGGTAGGGTGTTATGGGCCCCTACCTATCAGCACAAACCACGTATGAGTTTTGGCATGTAAGAAAGGAAGAACAAAAGTTCTTGATTTATAGCCCCGATTGGGCACCTAGTTTGGTGTTGTGTCTTACATCTCCTATTGGGAAAATTCACCTTTCCCTAGATTTGATTCATTGTGAATCCTATTGTGAAAACCTTGTATGAATATGCATGTTTGATTTGTTTCTTGGTCATGCTTGTTGTCACTTGATCAGATTCTATTTCCTCCATAGTTCATAGAAATGTGTTGCAGAATTTGATATGAAACCCTTGATGAGGGTCATGAAGGAAATTTAATTTGAGTGTTGTAATTTAGGATTGTAATCCTATGTAACTATTTTTTCAAAACTATGTTGTAATGGCAACGACGTCGAGTTTTCTTCTTGGTTCTTTCCTGGCTGAGCCTTTGAATCAGGTTTGCCAATAAAAATGGTGATTGAGTATAACTGTTTATCATGTGATTCAATCGTAATTTTAAATTAGATGGATGCACATCAAAAATAAGATGTTTTTGATGATGGTTTAATTGAGAAAAATTTTCAAGTTTCCTTATATGTTTAAAATGAAAATTTATGTTAAGGAAAGAAAAATGATTATGGTTGATAGTTCAATTTAGGATGTTAGGAGATAAAATTAATCATGTAATTATGTGACACAAACTATAGTATCAATGTGTTTAAATCTATTCAAAAATATATATACACCTTAAAAAAAAAAAATTTAAAAAAAAATTACATTGCCTTGTAAATCTATACTTAGAAAAATTTTCAAAACAAAAAGTGTTTCAAGAGAGTAAAACAACTCTCTGTCTTTTGTATGAGAGAAACAAATTAAATGGCCTTTGAAACAGAGAATATTCTCTTCAAAATTCTCTTGTAAATCAATTGTAAAATCTTGAAAATTAAGACTAAATAGATAATGATATTAGAAAAATGTGTACAATGTAATTTATAACTAAATATCCAACTTACCTAGAAATTTTTTGTCTTAGATGCTTTTCTTCATCCCCTTGCTGGACTTAGCCCTTCTAGATGGTTTGAAAAGACTTTTTGTTGTAAAATATTATCTAAGTCAGCAAAATGGTTATGAGGGTGATGTCACCCTGTCTCCTCATTTCAACCTTCGGTAAAGCCTTCTTGGAAAGCGCTTATTTCATGTTGCCTTTGTTTGGGAAATGCATTAAGTTCAAACTTTTTTTTTAACTTTCTTCTTTGGGACGCCACCTCTCATGGCAGGTCTAGCTCAGGACATACCCTGCCCCGTCCACTTGGGCAACGCGCTGTCCCAATGTAGCACTTGGGAAGCTCAACTCTATTTTGCATGGAGTAAGGGGGGGGGGGGGGGGGGGGGGGGGGTGTTTAGGGGAGTAGGTAGGGGGTCGATTTGACATTTAGCTTGGGATGGGAGTAAGTTAGTAATAGAGTTAGATAGGTTAGGTGTTCGGTTAGTTTATTTGTTAGTTATTTTAAATTTTTTTAGCATGTCAGTTTATGTGATAAGTTATTTTGTTAGGTTAGTTTAGTTTAGTATTAAATTAAAAATTTTAAGTTAGTTTAATTAGTGTAATTTAGTAAATTGTTTTTAGTTAGTGGTTTATTTTATGCTTTGTAATTACTTTATGTTGTTTGTTAATAATTTTGTTAGTCAGTTTAATTTATTTAAATTGTAAGTTATTTTAAATTTAGCATGTAGTTATAAATTTGAGTTAGTTTAGTATCAAATTTATATTAAATGTAATATAGTTTAGATTTTAAATTATTTAGTATTTATATATATATATATATTAATATATTTTAGTTGCAATTATAGTTTTAATTTAGCATTAATTGAATTGGTGTTTGAATGGTGATTTTATTAGAATTAAAAGGCTAAGTTTAAATTTTATTATGAATTAAGTATCATGCTAAATTAATATTAAATTATAGGTTCTATCATCATTTAAATTGTGCAACTTTAGTTCTATACTAATATGTTTTCTTAACTAGTTTAAATGTATTTGATTTATAATTAGTTAGTAGGCATTAGAGTTAGTTAGTTGTTAGTAAATGAAATTTTAAATTTAGTAAGATTAGATAGTTAATTTGTATGTTAAGATAGTCGAAATGTTTAAAGTTAATAAATTTTAGATATATATATTCGGTTTTAATTTTAGTTATTTGTTTTTTTTTTAAAGTGACTTTTCAATATCAGTTAGATTGTCAATCGATATTTGTCTAAGAGATTTATAGTTATTTTTTATTAGATATTTTCAGTTAGTCTAAAATCGAATACATTTACATTGTTATTTAAATAATTGTTTCATATTGTTGTAAGTTAATAAAATAACATATCTTATGATCGATATCAATCTAATAACAAAAGCTTCAAAATCTTAACGACGTATTCCTCCACAAGATTTTAAACTTGTGATGAAGTGTAGAGAACCACTACTTTAATTGTGATCATAACCTTACCGGACTTAGAGCATTTTAATTATTAGTTAAAAAAATAAAAATAAAAATAAATTGTGTGTTTTTGCCCTCATAGTTTGGGCATGATAGTTTTATTATGGATACTTACCCCATACTTGCATGTGTATGGTGTGCGTGTTTGTTCTTATTGTATGGTATTTCTGATGTGGTTAAGGAATGGAGTTGTAGTCACCTGCTAGTCAGGATCTACACGATGCACCACTTCCTGTCATTTCCTTTTTAGCTTAGTATTATATATATTGTATGTACATACATGGTTTTTATGCAGGTTGCAGGTACCGAGTATCAACTTCCCTGAATTGCCAGGATGAGCGTACCCTATTATATTATCTCAATGATAAGAGAAGGGAGATAAATTCTCAAGTCCAAATCCCAAACCCTTAAAACCATTGTCCTAGAGAGATAGGACATCTAAATATTTTACCTTCTAAATGTGTCAAATGATATAATTCATGATTTTTTAACCCTTTAGACTGATTTGGTATGAATTGTTCTATGATTGGTTTTTATATTTTATCTTGGAGGTCTATGGTGAATTTTCTATTAATTAAGTCTTAATAAATAGATTTAATTAATAAACTAATTACTTGGAGAAAATTAATATAATATCATGATCTTTGATATTTTGACTATAATTAATTAAATGAGAATTAATTGAGAAAAAGAATTAAATAAAAGAAAATTAGAAATTGAAATTAATAATAATTATAAAATAATAATAAAGTAATAAATAAATAATAATAATAAAATTTCTAAAAATTAAAATAAAAGTTATAAAAAAATTAAATAAGAGTTATAAGCTTGCCTAGGAGTAAATGCACCTTTTTATTTCTCATATGTCAACAACACAGGGGTTAGTGCACCAATTAAGCACATGGTGTCTACAACCTTATGACTCATCTAGAAGGTTGGAAAAGCTCATGCTTAGTTGTCTACACCTTCTAGCTATTTCTAGAGACATCTAGGTGCTTCCTGAGAGTCCTTTATAATCAGGCACTCCTAGAGGCTTAGGGAGAGCATTTTTGGAGCATTGGAGGACTCGAGAACGTAGGAGAAGGAAGGAGCTTGCTGTACAGTTTTTGAGGAAAAGTGAATTAGCATTAGAATCCGGGTAGACTCTTGTGATTTTGCTTATGTTATTTCCATATCTTGCACTTCCTATCTTCTTTGTATTTTTCGTATGTTTTCTGAGAGTTTTTCCTATTTTTGGTTATATGCTTTCTCAATATGGGTAGTTAAAATTTATTTGAGAAAACATTATATGCGTAGATTTGAAGAGATTACAGGGCTAGGGTTTAAATTATAGCCAAATCCATTAGAAAATTTATTGAGTAAATTTGGAGAACAAACATTTTATAGATTTCTTAAAATTGAAAGTCTTTAAAAATTGTGTTGATATGGACATGCTAATTTAGATCTGCATACATATATATGTTATGCCTAATTCATCTCTACACACACACACACACACACACACAAGGCTTTCATACCCTGTGACATGTATAGTGGATGATTGAGCATTTAGAAATGTAATGTATAAACATTGAACTTATCATTATTATTTCATGTGGTTGTTGTATTAGATGGATTCAATAATGTTAGTTGATTTAGATGTAATTCAACATTAAGGGATCCTTAAAGAATGTAATCTGTTATGTATGTTATGTTTACTTTTAGATGGACATTGCTATTGCTTCCCTTATTGTGTATAAGTTATAAGTGGTATTTACTTTCATGTTTTAAAAAAATAATTAAAAAATTCTACCAAACTTAGTGAAATTCTAGGTTAATTCTTTGGATACCTTGGCAGGGCGTTACATTATGTCATAATAATCCCTTAGAATCCAATGAATAATCAATAAATTTACCCTCAAGAGCTCTTTAGGAGTGGACTATCTAACAAAATTTTGCATAGAATTCATCCTCTGGTAGGTGGTGCATAATATGCTCCCTCAAATCTATGCTTGTAACCATGGAAGCAAGCTCATGACATCGTCTACTGAAGGCATCCACTACTTACCCTTAATGCAATGCACATCAAAATTGTACTCATGTAGGAACTTCATCCATCTCCTTTGCCTAGTATTAAGATTTGGCTATGTGAAAATATACTACGACCTCTAGTGATCTGAATGAACTTCAAATCATCACCCTAAAAGGAAATGATGCCATCGTGCCAATGTATGGACCACTGCCACAAGCTCGAGATCATGAGTAGGGCAATTGAGCTCATGATCCTTTAGTTTCCTAGACTCATAAGATATGGCTTGACCTTCTTGCATAAGAACAACTCCAATTCCATCCAAGGAAGCATTTGTGCATACTACAAAGTCCAATGAGGGGTTGGGTACTACTAAAATGGGTGCACTAGTGAGCTCCTTCTTGAGCTTCTAAAAGGCCTCCTCACACTTTTCTATCCACTCAAACTTCTTTCCATTTCTCTGAAGAGAGGTAATTGGGTGAGCTACCTTAGAGAAACCTTCCACAAACTATCTATAGTATCCTATTAATCCCATAAAACTTCTGACCTTTATGACACTGGTAGGTGTTAGCTAATCCATGATGGCTCAGATCTTGGATAGGTCCACTAAGATCCCATCCCCTAATATCACATGACCCAAATAATCCACTTCTCATCTGAAAAAGGCACACTTTGATACGCTACCATAAAGCCTATTCTCCCTTAGCCACTGCAATACCTATCATAGGTGCTCTTCATGTTCCTTATCATGAGAATAGACCAATATATTATCTAGGAACACTACTACAAAATTTTCTAGGAATGTGTGGAATGCCCCATTCATGAGGCTCATAAATATAGTTGGGGCATTCATGAGGCAAAAATTACCATTGTGAATTCATAGTGACCATATCTTGTATGGAATGTAGTCTTGTGGATGTCACTTTCCATGATGTGCAATTGATGGTACCCTGACTTCAAATCTATTTTGGGGAATACTCAGCACCCTATAACTGATAAAATAGGTATTCAATCCTAGGTAGCAAGTATCGATTCTTGAAAATTACCTTATTCAACTGTTGATAATGAATGCACAATTAGAGTGACCCATCTTTCTTTTTAACAAAGATCACCAATGCTCCCCAAGGTGACACACTAGGTCAGATATGTCCCTTCTCCAAAAGTTCCTCTAGCTAAATCTAAAGCTCATTAAGCTCATGGGTGGTCATCCTATAGTTTGCTCTAGATACAGGTTCAACTCCTTGCACAATATCAATATGGAAATCAACTTCCCTTAGTGGTGGCATACAAAGATGAACTAATGGAAACACATTCATAAACTCCTACAATATTGGATAATCATTAAGGGAAGGTTCCTCCTCTCTATCACTAATGGTGATGGCAAAAAACTATAATCCCTTTCACATGCACCACTTAAGCTGCATGGTGGAAATCATACAAAGGGATACTAGCCTCTAAACTCTTGAAATCACCCTAGATGTATCATGATCATCTACACACTCAATCCTCTTCTATCTGCAATCCATCTTGGCACTATGGATGCAAAGCCAATCCATGCCAAGGACTACATTATAGGAACCCAAGGGAGCAATACACAAGTCTAATGTGGTGAACATGTCTCCAATCTAAATTGGAGACTCATGGATCAAGGAATCAGCTGACACCCTAGCCTCTAAAGCTAACTCAACCTCCCAGTCAACATCTTGTCTAGCTTCCACTATCCGGCATCACTCCACTACAAAAGGGGATATAAAAGAATTTCTAGCTCTAGAGTCAAATATTATAGTAACTTCATATCATCTAATCAATCCTGTAGCCTCAATCACTATGGCCTAATGCTCAGCGTAGTGATTATCAATTGCTACAAAGACATTGTGGGATTTTCCCATATCACCTACTATAGACTCTAAGGTGGCTCTATGTTGACTGTCGACTATGGGACCCTATGGAAACTCTCTCATAATATGACCCATACCACCGCAAGCATAACATGTCCCATGGATTTGAATCTGCACTCCCTATGGCCTAGACTACTCTTAACCCTCCGTCCTACTAGATCCACTAAAGCCTCCCATAGAGGACTATTGAGTCCTAGTTGGCTATGTCTACTGGGTCTATGGCCTCTGATCATGCCTAGGGCCTTATGAATACCATTGTTTGGGCTTACAACTCTGATAACCCTAAGATGACCTGTGTCTATTGTACTATTGGCCTCTCTACTATGTCTATGGGGCCTTTAAGGACCCTATCAAATGACTCTAATTACCCTTCCAAGAGGGTTTTTATTATGCTGGCTACTAGGAAGGGTTCCGGTTATGGGACTCATCTCAAGATTCTTGTCTAGTATGAATATCTTTGGTAGCCAATGCCATCTCAATTTCCTCTATGAAGGTGGTAGGAAAAGCCAACCATACTAATCCCTAGAGAGATAAGTTAAGGACTTTAATAAATTGATGAATGCATAGCTTCTCATCTCTCATGTACTCCACATAAGATACCTGTCTCTAAATTTGTGAAGAACCTCCTTATAGCAATATCGTGAGAATGCTCGAAATAACAGAATACAAAGTGATAGCAGAACTCAGAATGAATCTACTGATCGCAGGCCACTTCGAGGGGGTAACCTCCTTTGAGCAAGCTCAATACAATAAATTCGTCCGTGTCCATCAAGGGCCTCAACCTATTCTTATATACTGGGTACGATCTAGAAAAGTAATACTACCTATGCATGTGGGATAATAAAATATACTCACGGGACGACTTACAAAGCATATGCGTCCAACAACACTACTCTAATAAACAGAAGGAACACATAGGCTCCTAACATCCCCTCTCCCTTAGAAAAAAGCTTTGTCCTCAAAGCTTAAGGTGTGGAAATTGTTGTTGAATCTGAAGAAGGGGTTCCCAGGTAGCATCCTCTGGTTGCATGCCATGCCACTGAATCAAGACCTCAGAGATGGAGCGAGAGCGAAGCTGGCAAGTGCACTGGTCAATGATTGCCACCGGCTCCAGGATAATGGATCCTTCCGTATCCATTTCAGGGAGAGTAGTTTGTGCTCTGACAGTGGTACCCAGAACTTTCTTTAGACAAGAAACATGAAAGACTGGATGAATGCGGGAAGAAGGAGGAAGTTCCAGTTTATAAGCAACTGAACCAATCTTCTGCAGAACCTTATAAGGCCCATAAAATTTTGGGGCCAGCTTATGACACCCTTTCAGCTTTAGGGAGGATTGTTTGTATGGCTGTAGATGAAGAAAAACCATATCCCCAACTTGAAATGAGTGCTCAGAACGGTGTTGATCTGTTTGCTGTTTCATCCGATTACGGGCCATGTGAAGATTATCCTGTAAGGTACGAAGAATCTGATCCCTGCTGCGGAGAACTATGTCAACTGCCTGGACTGGTGAGCTGTTGGGAGTGTAGGGAAGGAGCACTGGAGGTGCTTGACCATAGACTGCTTCATATGGAGTCATTTTAGAGGCAGTGTGGTAAGAGGTATTGTACCACCATTCAGCTAAAGGGAGCCACTTGGCCCACTGATGTTGCTGTTCGAAAGTGAAGCAACGAAGATAAGTTTCCAAGCATTTATTGACAATTTCAGTTTGACCATCAGTTTGTGGGTGATAGCCCGAACTCATCTTCAGTTTGGTGCCAGTTTTTTGAAACAGTTCAGTCCAAAAATGACTGGTAAAAGTTGCATCACGATCAGAGACAATGGAAGAAGGGAGTCCATGAAGATGAAATATCTGGTCCATAAAGATTTGTGCAACAGAGGAGGCAGTATAGGGGTGGCTGAGGGCACAAAAATGACTATATTTCGAGAGACGATCAACCACAACCAAGATCACTGTCTTGCCACCAGATTTAGGAAGCCCTTCAATGAAATCCATAGAAATATCAGTCCAAATCCGTGTAGGGATGGGCAATGGTTCGAGCAAGCCAGGAAGGAGGGTCGTTTCACCCTTGTGGCGTTGGCAAGTATCACATTCAGCCACCATCTGTTGAATCGTCTGTTTCATCCCTTTCCAAAAGAAGTTTCTCCTTGCTCGCTCATAAGTTTTGAGGAAGCCTGAGTGCCCTGCTGAAGGAGAAGCATGGAGTTCATAAAAAATAGCCTGATGTAGAGCTGGGTTCTGAGGAAGCACTAGCCGACCCTTGTATCGAAGAGAAGCACCATCCCAAGAGTAATGTCGTATAGCAGAAGGATTATTGGCTAGCTGGTGAATGATTTGAGATAAAGAAGAGTCACTGTCATAGCCCTGCTGAACAGACACTAACCAATTGGGAATGGCCATAGAAATAGCGGAAAGGGAAGCTTGATTATCAAATGTGCGAGAAAGAGCATCTGCCATAATATTCTCCTTACCCTTCTTGTAGGTGATCTCATAATCATACCCCATGAGTTTGCTGACCCATTTCTGTTGTGTAGGAGAGGATACCCGTTGTTCCAGGAAGTATTTCAGACTTTGGTGATCGGTTCTGATGCAAAAATGACTCCCTAAGAGGTATGGCCACCACTTCTGTACAGCATGCAAAATAGCCATCATTTCTTTTTCATAAGTAGAGAGGGCTAGATTCTTACCAGAGAGGGCTTTGCTAGTGAACGCAATAGGATGGTCATCTTGCAGGAGAACAGCACCCAATCCATTGCCGCAAGCATCACTCTCAATAGTGAAGGGTTTGGAAAGATCTGGCATCGTGAGAACAGGTGTACTGCACATAGCCTGTTTCAGTTGTTCAAATGCAGTCTCAGCAACAGGGGTCCAGGAGAAGGCATCCTTTTTTAATAGAGCTGTCAATGGTGCTGCAATTTTCTCGTAATCTTTGACAAACTTGCGGTAGTAGCCAGTCAACCCCAAAAAACCCCGAAGGCTCTTGAGAGTTTTAGGATGCGGCCAAGTTTTCATGGCATCTATTTTTGTAGGATCCACCCGTACTCCATGGTGTGCAAAAATATGCTCGAGATACTCCACTTCCTCCTGGCCAAACACACATTTAGATAGTTTTGCACAGAGTTGATGATCAGAGAGAAGTTGCAAGACAAGCTCCAGATGATGGAGATGCTCAGCCCAAGTTTTGCTATATATGAGGATATCATCAAAGAAGACCAGAATGAATTTCTGGAGGTATGGTCGAACTATGTTATTCATCACTACCTGAAATGTTGAAGGAGCATTCGTGAGGCCAAAGGGCATGACTAAAAATTCATAGTGATCATCATGTGTGCGAAAGGCAGTTTTAGGTATATCCTCCTCATTAACCCGAATTTGATGATACCCAGAACAAAGATCTAACTTGGAGAAAAAATGAGCCCCATGAAGTTCATCAACAACTGGAATGGGAAACTTGTCCTTTATAGTGAGATGATTAAGTGCTCGGAAATCAATGCAGAGTCGCCATGACCCATCTTTTTTGCGAACAAGCAGAATTGGAGAAGAAAAGGAACTGGTACTAAGGCGAATAATACCTTGCTTCAGTAAGTCACGGACAAGTATCTCGATTTCAGTCTTCTGATGAAATGGGTAGCGGTAGGGCCTGATGTTGGGCGGAACACTGCCAGGAAGGAGCTGAATACGGTGGTCCTCTAGACGAGAAGGAGGTAATCCCACAGGTTCAGCAAATATACCAGAATACTTGTCCAAAATGTGTTGGAGATCGGCAGGAGTGCTAGAGACTGCTGATGGCTGCATCTGAATGGAATGGAGCTGAGCGATGACACATGTGAATTCTTCTTAAGAAGTTTTTCCATACGGTGTGAACTGATGATGCTGAGAGACCCTGGTTGTAAGCCTTTCAAAGTGTGTTGGTGCCCCTCGGCTGAAAACTGCATCCAAAGTTCAGCAAAATCCCAGAGAATGGGGCCAAGAGTGCGTAACCATTGGGCACCCAAAACCACATCACAGCCACCTAAGGGTAAGGCAAACATGTCAGAGCGCATGTTATAATCTCCAATAGAGAGACGCACATTGCAACATTTCCCTTTACAAGGTAAAGTGCCCCCATTGGCAATCATGACTTCAAAGCTAGAGCAGGGATGGATAAAGCAATCAGCCTGTTTGGCTATTCGTGGATCAATGAAGTTATGAGTGCTACCAGAATCAATGAGTATAGTAAGAGGGATCTTCTTGAAGAAACCCTGGACCCGCATGGTTTGTGGAGTAGTGACTCCTGCCAAAGCATGGACAGATATCTCTGGTGGAGCTTCTGGTGAAGGAGGTTCAGGCTGGTGAGGCTCAACCTCAGCATCCACTGTTTCCTAAGCATCTACATATTCTTCCAGTTCTGGTGGAGAATCCACATCCAAGAGATAGAGCTTTTGCTGAACACATCTATGGCCCCGAGACCATTTCTCATCACAATTATAACAAAGCCCTTTGTCTCGCCTGACTCGCATCTCGGTTTCAGACAAGTGCTTGATCGGAGTAGTTCTGGGAGCTGGTATGACTGGAGGGTTGTGAGAACCTGTATTTCTGAATGGAACAAAATTAGATCTGGAGCGTTATAGAGCACTAATCTTGTCTTTTGCTAACTTAGCCAACCCAAGGGCTTCCATCATTGTAGTAGGTCGAAACATTTTGACTTCTGAGCGAAGTGCATCCTTCAGACCACTGACAAAACAACTACGGAAGAATTCATCAGACAAGCCCTCTGTGTGATTAGCTAATTTTTCAAACTCTGTCTGGTATTCTCTTACAGTGCCTGTTTGACGCAGTTTAGTGAGTGCTCCTGTGAAATCATCAAAGGAACTAGGGCCAAAGCGCTCCAAAATGAGGGTGCACAATTCTCTCCACGTTGGGCCTACATTAGCCTTGATGTACCAACGGAACCATTGAAGAGCTTCATGTTCCAAATGAAAAGATGCAAGGGGGACTTTGTGGTTATCCAAAGTATTATGCAAGCTGAAATACTGCTCTGCCCTATAGATCCATCCAGTCAGATCAGAACCATCGAAGCGTGGAAAATCAAACTTTGGTCCACGGAAATTGCCAGAAGAGGACCCAGTATCTCCTGAATGGTTTCGGCTCAGGGCTGACTGCTGAAAGTTAAGACCCAGAATTTTGTCATCCAGATCTTGAAGTTTGGTTTTGAGGGATGCAATTTCCTCTTCCATGATTTTTGCTCCTGTACGCGTAACAACCATAAAACAAGGTTTTTTTTTTTTTTTTTTTTTTTTTTTTTTTGGAATGGGTAGAAGATGAGAAACAAAAACTTTTTTAGTTACGGCAAACTTGGATTTGGGTAAAACTCATATAGGAAAAGGGTGTTCGACGGGTGGTGGGAGACTATCTAGGGACAAGGGAAAAAGAAAAATGAGGGTTTCAAGGGTAGGGAGGCGAAATGAGGCGAACAGTCCAAGAGGGATAAGGGAGCAAAATGAGGAATTGAATCTTGTGGCTCAGTTTGGTGGCGATTGGATGAGAGGTGAAAAAGATAGGGCAAACCCTAAAATTAGATAAATGAGGGATTTAGGGCTTTGATATGTAAAATTTGGGGTTGGGTCGCCAAGGAAGGAAGTATGCGAAATGATATTGCAGACGTTCTACGGAAGTATGAGCAGAAACAGAAAGCAAACAAGGAAGCTATGACTAAAAAACAGAAAAAATTTTACTCTTTTTTTTTTTTTTTTTTTTTTTAAGCAGTCGACTTAGAAAAATTCACTCACAAACAGAACAACTGAAAAGAGTTATTGCAATAACAAGAGATATTAGAAGTGAGAGGAACCTGAAGGCCACGACAAAAAAAAAAATTTTGATGTAATTTCCACCCAGCGAGCCCAAGAGAGTGCTCTGATACCAGATGTGAAGAACCTCCTTATAGCAATATCGTGAGAATGCTCGAAATAACAGAATACAAAGTGATAGTAGAACTCAGAATGAATCTACTGATCGCAGGCCACTTCGAGGGGGTAACCTCCTTTGAGCAAGCTCAATACAATAAATTCGTCTGTGTCCATCAAGGGCCTCAACCTATTCTTATATACTGGGTACGATCTAGAAAAGTAATACTACCTATGCATGTGGGATAATAAAATATACTCACGGGACGACTTACAAAGCATATGCGTCCAACAACACTACTCTAATAAACAGAAGGAACACACAGGTTCCTAACAGAATTTGGCTACAAATGCCTCCCAGGTGAGTGTATCTACTTTAACTTTGCCTATGTTCTCCTCCTGCTTCCACCAATTATAATTATTATCTCATAGTAAGTGGATGGTAAGTTAGGCCTTCAAATTGCTCACATATGGCTGCAACCTAAAGCACCTCTCTAAACTCTATAACCATGCCTCTACTTGTGCACCATCTGTGGTTTCAGTGAAAAGAGGTGGTTTGAGTCAGATCAAATCCATAATCTCATTCCCTATGTCCCTAGGTACTCTCACCACTGTGGGTGGAAGATCAATTTGATGAATTGAGGCCTCTTCCTGGTCACATTTTCCCTCTACATCTCTAGGTGGGGGACTCCTACTTCTTTCCCTATTATCAAATCTCTATTCCCTTACTCCTTACTATTCAGGTCATGGGACTATAGGTGGAATCCTCTCCTACACTACTCTGATAAGGTTCTGAATGGCTCTAAAGAGTTGATTAAGATTTTGAGGCTGCTTGGGTGGGGGTTCAACAATTCCACATCCTACCCCTCTAGAGGCCACTCGTGCACCTATAGGGCATCTAGCCCTTTGATCGGGTAACAATAGGCATCCTACACAAAATTGCAGTTCATAGGTTAGATGTAATGGGTTAGGCTCTTAGTGTTGTAACCAAATGCTCTGATACTAGAATGTCATGCCCAAAAATAAAAAAGTTAAAAACGCAACTAAATTTTCATTTTTTTAATGACAAAGATGCATTAATGTTTATAGTTTAGTTGAATGACTTGATGTTTAATTTTAAGGGGTCAATACTCATATCAAGTTGTGGTTATTATTGATTGGTACACTGTGATAACTCAATGTGTATAAGTTGCATTCTAATGTTATAGGTTACAACAAAGATTCAGACATTGTTGACTGCTTTAAATTTTTGATTAGATAAGAAGGTACATAATCTATCCTTAAACTTGGAGATGATAAAGTTAGATGATGGGATGAAGATTGTTCCATTTGAGATCTAGATTCAATTTTTCTAGGATGGGTTGGCTGGTGGACTATCAATGTTTGCAATACTAAGTTAAAAGGATATTTTGGATATAACTCTTCACCTTCTATACTCTTAATTAAGACACTCTACAATGCATGTGAAATTCAATTTTTGTACTAATGTAGTTGCAATTGTTCCAGGGTTTGTGAACACATAAATGTTTAATAATTGTCCTAAATGCTTGAGTACTAGTTACCTCATCACATACCCATTTATCTTATATTTCCATTTATTGCATATAAATATACCCTTAATGAATTTCTTATTAGTTATTTTAATTATTAATATTTATTGTATTATGTATTACTATTTTTACATATTACTATCTCTTTACTAGTACCTATATGTGTGTTAGCTAAATTACTAAATTTATCTTATGGATCAAATGTCATTTAACTATAACATTATTACTTTATTATTTTATCAATGAATTCTAATAATCCTAATTAAATATAAAAACATTTCCTAACTACTAATTTCCTTCCTAACTACCCCTCTTCTCTATGCTACCCTTAATAAATCTTAATCTAACACCAATATACATTAACACTTCCCCCCCCTGCAAAATAAATCTCCTAAAACTATTCTAACTAACATCCTAACCCTTACTTTAAATAATACTATAATATCTTTAGCTACCCTTGTTCTATCTCTCACCTAGCCAACCTAGCTGCCACCCTACCCCTTACTCACATGGGGGATGTCTAGGAGATGGTGTGGAAGGGAGAAGGGAGAGCCCACCCTGCCATGCAAGTTCCTAAAAGGTAGGTGTGGCATGGGGTTGCATTAGTGGGCAGCCCCTTTAAATCCATGCCAAGGGAAGAGGTAGGTGTGAGGAGGGATGAGGGGGTTGTGGGACCACCTCCCTCCCTCTCTCTTGTCATAATAATTTTTATTTTTTTAAAGGCTGTTAGGTGGGTAGACCTAGCTACCTGCACAAGGGGGATTTTTTTTTTTTTTAATTCCTTTCTTTTTAAAGAGTACTTGCTAATATTTAAGGCTTGTCTCCTCTTATATGAATATGCATATTTTATTTTCATTTTGTATGCTCATTTTATTATTGATTTGCTAACAAGGTACTAACTCCCTTCATTGTGATTAACTCCTTGTAAGGCTATATCACTATGATGGTGACTTAATGGATTTTATAATGGTATAGGTAGGAAAGTGTTTATTTTATTCTATTTATATTATTTTATTGACTTTATTTTGAGGAGAGTTTTGTTAGAATTTCCATACATTTTCTAGCAAGTAAATATGCACCTACAGGCTTCTTCCGGAGTTAAAATTTTTGCCTTGTTTCTTCATGCATTCTCTATAATTGTTTATAATTGAGTTGATCAAATTGAAAATTGTATCATGCATTATGAAATCTATTCTATAAAGAAAATCTAATTTTTAATAACTATCATATTACTATCAAAATCTACTTGCAAGATAATCTATTATGGAATACAAATAAAATCCTTTGCTTATAATTTCATGAACATCAAATATTCAATTTACATTATTGACATTCATTTCATGACTATGAATAAGGTGAATCCATTAGCCACTAATTTGCACATTCTACAGTCATCTATATGTTTCAATTTTGAACATAAAATGCATTTAATTGTTTAATTGACAGTTGTGAGAGATGGAATGACAAAGAGATAATCTCCTATTCATTCTTCTACTATATATAGTAATACATAATTACTATTCAAGGTAATGAAACAAAAACATCAATTCATTGAAATTCTCCTTCATTTTCCTCTCAAGACTTGCATTCAACACAATATTAAGCAAGCAAATAGGGTGGTGAAATCATCATATCAAGATGTACACAATGGAAGACCCTTTTTCAAGCATAGATGATTCATAATCTCTCTATTGACATATGTATGAGATTAATAACAACACTCCTACAATACAAATAAATTCACATAAAAAGATGGAGTTTCCTTCCATTTCAATACAAATACAATAGTGTCCTCTCTTCCTATGCAATGGAAAAATCTTCGTGAACTCCAAAAGTCCAAGGTCTCAAGTAAAATTTGCAAACTAGAAACAAAAATGGGGAACCATAGAGACTCACCTCCCAACCTAGGCCTCAAGGAGGCCACCTACCAAGCTTGGGGAAACAAGGTACAAACAATTGCACACCTTCACATTCACCTATCATGTATAACCATAATAACACAATTCAACACAACACAATACAACCCATCTCAAGGCTAGCACATAGATTCAACAATAGAATCAAGATATAGGGTGGAGGTGGGCTGTCTCCATGAGGAGAAATTAAAATCCATGAATCACATATATTCAAATATTCTCATAAGTAACATGCCCTTTCAAGTCTTAACAATGTCTTCCCTCTTCATACAACTCCTTATACCTCCCAAGAATGCAAGTAATCAGGAAGTCCATATTCCATTGAAACACATCAAAATCATCTCCACACATGGGAAAGTTTCTCAACTACATGGGTGAGCCCAACTAACCCCTTCACCCAAGCATCTCTTCCCTCCAAAGGGTGAGTGATGCTTCACACCCATTTTACACAAACAATCAACATGGACAAAACAATATTCAAGAAAGAAATTTCATAAAACTTCTCACATTCATCTCACATAGAACAAGATTTTTTACAAAACCACATCTACTCCATAACAAATCTAGAATGCAATAAAGAAACACCATATTAAATCTATAATGAAATGAAGAGATTCCATGGATCATGGATACCAACCTCACTCCAAGGCATTGGCAAAAGAAAGTTGTAGTAGAGCTCCTTATCCTCTTCCTCCAAACCCTAAATGTCTCTAAAGTTAGAGAGTGGACAATTGGGTTTCTAAGTTGGGCATGCCACTATATATGACTCCCATTTTCGGATTTAATATAAAATGCATTCTTTTTCTAGTCTCCTAGGTCTTCTAGTTACCCTAGTGTTCACTATTAGCCCCCTAGCTTAAAGTATTATCATGGTTACGGTTTATTTCCATCACAAATTCACCTTACAACTACTTTTTGGCCCTCACAATGTTAGGTAAAGTCCAATTTCAAATTTATTAAGGTGGTAACCATTCTTTCTCTTACTAAGTCAAGGAAATAAGTCTAATTCTTAATTTAAGAATTTTAGCTTGAGATAAGGTGGCCACATGATCCATCTTAAGAGAACATGTCATTTTCACATAACGAGTACAAGTGTCAAGCGACACACAAAAAATTCAATAGACATCACACATGACATGTTATGAATCTACTCATGAAATACATACTACACACATTCATCTCATGTTTACAAAATAAACACATCAAAAGGAGGTTTATGAATCTTCTAACAATTCACCTTGGCAATGTCATATTAACATGTGTTTATATCTTGTTTCCCCATTATGTTTCCATGGTTCCTTCCCTGCACACTAAAGTTGACCATTTGTACTCAAATCAAAGGTCACATATAAAATATATATGAAAGTAAAGATACATGATATTTTTGTTATTATATAGTACACATATAACACATTTCAATATTAACTTCCTATCCATCTACATATTACTGACTTCACTAGCAAGATCAATTTAAGCATTTGAATCACAACATAATTCCATTTTCTATCATAATAATGATGTACTGATTAAACATCCATTAATTCATTTACTATTCCAATTAAGTCCTAATACATATTGTAATGGAAAATCACAAGGTAAATATCATCGGATAAGTAGCAAAATTTACTATCCATCAAGCATCAAAATACATGCCGAGAGATCCCATCCTAAGTCACAAAATAAAAATATAGTACCTATGCTATGATGGGTCAAGTTGAGGCCTCACATCTCCTACCTAAAATTTTGGTTAAGGATTGTCTTGGTGAGACGAAGCCTATGCTTTGACCTCTCAAGATTTGGCTAAGGCATTGAACTAAAAAATTCATGCCTTGCCATAATTTTTAGAGGGTCTTCCCTATCAAACAAATTTACAAAACAAAAACCTATTAGAGTTCTCATTGACTTGATTTCAGAAATATAAAATTTTTAGCTTTATTATTTTATTTACTATTTTTGCATTATTTTTTAATTAAAGGTGGTACCTAAGTATAATATAGCAAGGTTTACTAAAACTTTAATAACTTTTTTTTTTCTTAAATTAATTTATATGTCATCAATCTTCATACAATTCTTTAGAAGTTCAAAAATAATAATTTTTGAGAAAAGTAAAATTTTAGTCAAATTAATATGGTGTTCATACATGAGAGGTTTTAAAATTGACCTTTATAGCCAATTAAAAATTAATTTAAAAAATATTCAATAAAAAATTAAGAAAAAATATTACCATCAATCTTTGGTGTATTAGGTAACTTCATTTAAAAGGTTTTACAAAAAATCATTTATTTGTGTGAAATTATGGTGTTCGTACATGAGTGTGGTATGGTCTTGAAACAAACATTTTGAAAAAGTGGTTTTTAAATATCCATACAAAAAAAATCTATCATATGGGTACACAAATAAATTACATATTCAAAGAGTAGATTTTGAACACTACAATATTTATTTCTAGAATTTTTTTATATTCAGTCTCTAAATGCCTCAAATTTTGACATCAATTGACAAGAAATTTAAAAAATAAGATAAACACTTCCACTTTTTGCCCAAAAGTGAGACCCAACTTCTTGCACTTACCCATATATAAATATGTATATGTATATATATACATGTGTGTGTGTGTGTGTGTGTGTGTGTGTGTGTGTGTGTGTGTGTGTGTGTGTGTACACATATACATATATATGTACATGTATATGTGTGAGTGAAAGTATGGATCTTTGTCACCTTTGGGCTAAGTTTTAGGTTTTGGCAGGACTAAATCTGACAGCATGGCCTCCAGGGGGATTGAATCTAGCTGAAACTACATGGCACTGATCATACACCAAGTGGTGTGTACACATTTGTAGGGATCCAGTTAGATTAGATCTAGCCGGAATAGTGAAAATTATATAAGCCACAAAAAGACAAATCCACCAATCATTTTCATCAGACAAGCTTGCTAGAACTAAGGAATAGGAAGAGCCACATGAGTCATTCAGTTGGATCAGGTATGCCAACAATTTCCCCTAATTTTTTAATATGTTTTAATTTTTATTTTTATGTTTTATTAGGTAGAAATATAGTTTTTAATGTGTATTTTTTATGTAAATTATTTTAAAGAGTTCAAATTTTTTTAATATTATTATACATTTATGTTTTTAAGTACTCTAATATTAGATAAAGTTTAGAAAATATATTGAAATTGTAAAATATTTTTTATAGAAAACAGTAGAAAATTATGTAGAAAATTAAATAGAAAATTTTGAAAAGATTATAACAGTTAGAAAATTTTGAAACTTTATACAATATTAGAAAATTTTGAAAATATTAGAAAATTTAGAAAATACTACAACAATTAGAAACTTTAGAAAATAATAGAAAACATTTATTAAATATAGAAAATTAGTTAGATGTAAATTAGAGAATTTAAATATTTTCTTTTTCTTTTTATTGCAAATCATTAGAAATTGTTATAAAGGTAAAGGTTTAGAAACAACTGTAAACTGGTAACTAAAACCATCAGATTGAACTAAATGCGACTTTACCTCTTACTGTGAACACAAATAAATTATAATTGAAACCTTAACATTGAACCTTAAGTAGGAGGAAAACTTAATATTAAATGTAATTAAATAACAACATTAAACCTAATCAAATTCAAACTTAAACTCTCACATTGAATCAGAATAGACTCTAACTCCTATATTAAACTTTAAATCCAAATATGTTGACCTAAACTACTCTCTAAACCCAAAATTGCTCTCTAAACCCTAAACCACTCTAACCATATAATCTTAAAACACCTCTCTACACCTCTCTCTCTCTCTCTCTCTCTCTCTCTCTCTCTCTCTCTCTCTAAACCTCATAATCCATAACATAATGTCATCTCTCCCACTCCTAAACCTCATATCTCTAAACCCTAAACCACTCTCTAACCCCTAAACCCCATCTCTCTAAATACTAAATTGCTCTATAACTCCTAAACCCCATCTTTTTAAACCCTAAACCACTCTCTATCTCCTAAACCCCATCTCTTTAAACCCTAAACTGCTCTCTAACTCCTAAACCCCATCTCTCTAAACACTAAACTACTCTCTAACCCCTAAACCCCATCTCTCTAAATACTAAACCACTTTGTAACTCCTAAACCCCATCTTTGTAAACCTTAAACCACTCTCTAACTCCTAAACCCCATCTCTCTAAACCCTAAATCACTCTCTAACCCCATTTAATCCCTAACTCAACTTCATCTCTCCCATCTCATCTATCTCTCTCTCTCATATAACCTCATCTATCCCAACCCTAAACCATGTAATCCCTAACATAACTTCATCTCTCCCCTCTATCTATCTCTAACTCCTAAACTCTATCGCTCTAAACCCTAAATCACTCTCTAACTCCTTAACTCCATTTCTCTAAACCCTTAACCACTCTCTAACTCCTAAACCCCATCTTTGTAAACCCTAAACCACTCTCTAACTCCTAAACCCCATCTCTCTAAACCCTAAACCACTCTCTAACTCCTAAACCCCATCTCTCTAAACCTTAAACCACTCTCTAACCCCATTTAATCCCTAACATAACTTCATCTCTCCCATCTCATCTATCTCTCTCTCTTACATAACTTCATATCTCTCTCTCATAACCTCATATTTTCCAACACTAACCCATAATCCCTAACATAACTTCATCTCTCCCCTCTATCTCTCTCTAACTCCTAACTCCCAAACTCCTAAACTCCGTTGCTCTAAACCCTAAACCACTCTCTAACTCCTAAACCCCATCTTTGTAAACCCTAACTTCATCTCTCTCTCCCTGGCATAACCTCATCTATCCCAACCCTAACCCATAATCCCTAACATAACTTCATCTCTCAACTCTATCTCTCTCTAACTCCTAAACTCCACCACTCTAGACCCTAAACTGCTCTCTAAATCCTAAACTCCTTCTTTGTAAACCCTAACTTTGTATCCTTCTCCTTCTCTATCATAACCTCATCTATTTTTACCTATTACTGAAAAAAAATATAATGTAGTTAACATTTTTTTGCATGTTGTACAATAGGTTTGTTTAGAAGGATTCATTTAGTGTGTTTTGATTCAATTAGTTTATATAATAATCTGTATATATATGTATATGTATGCATGTGCAGATCTCTATTATCATCTCTCTAGTTTTGTTTGTTTATATCTTTCATCATTATGGCATTGGGGAGTAGTGATTTTGGAGAGGCTAGTGTACATGGTCATCCCCATAGTGGTTCATCCCATAGATCAACTACTAGCACCCAAGGCAGGGAAACATTATTCAGTGATACTACTCAACACTTATCGAGTGCACTTCATACTATTGATTAGAGTCTATAGGCTTCACCTACCCTACAACATAGGGATAAGGTGATTGTGATTAGAGATGATCTTATTAGCATGATAAACACTATCAAGGGTTTTAACCATTATGCTAGTGTTAGTTTGGACACTTTTTACAATGCTTTATCTCATACTATTAGTGGTGGTTTGTGATGGAGGGAGATAACTAAGATGGTCTCAATGGAGAGTGTGAAGAACATGTTCCCACACTATTGACCTTTGAAAAAGGTTAGAGGGTACTACACTATGAGGTGTATTGATCTATTGGTGGCACCTTTCATGTATCCTCATTGGTTGGCTACACATCATATGTGGGCCCAAAAGGATGAGTTCCCCTTATATTTCTGCAAACAATTATTTTTAGAATTTCATCTAATCAAGAGGTTGATTACACAAATATCCTGAGGCATGTTGGATAGGGTCAAGGTAGGTTTTTAGACACCTAGATGCTCCTATACCTATTAATAAATGGGCATTAATTGGTCCAAAAATTTTGGTGTTGCCAAAAAATTTGGAGTTAGCTACAGCTAGAGATAGAGTGGCAGATGATACATGTAGACATGTGTACAAAGGATTGTCACTATTTCTACCCAAGTGCATGAGATGTCTTCTAACCAAGTACACAGATACATGACATGGTCACCATCTGCTTCTATAGGTGGTCACACCATTGCATCATCTTTAGGTGATGATATGTATCATGAGGTTGACATCCCATCTCTAGTAGATGTCTTTGTGGAGTCTTTAGTAGACTACTTGAGGGCTATGAGTACATGTTTGCCCACTAATCTACTTTCAGCCTATCAAGCTATACAGTTGTTGACTAGACAACCACTTAGTGTGGTGTCATCATATGTGACTGGTATCATTAGATGTACATCAAAGGCATAGGGTGGTCAGGGGCAAGAGGACATATATGTTGCAGTGACAACTCCACCATAGATTATAGTTGAGAAGGATGTAGCCCCCCCTACTGAGAAAGGTTCTCACCCACCTTGATGTTCATTGTTCATAGATATGCTCACAGATCCTACACTTGACATCTGAGATGTGACCTTTAGTGATATAGAATTGAGTGAGATAGGTAGGCATATATTTGCAATGATGATGTCATATGGGGACTTACAAACACCTATGCATCCTGTGCACCAAGAGACATAGGTAAAACTTTATAGACATGTCTATTTAATTGGACCTATAGATCTCATATTTAAAACTTTAGTAAAGTATAACTTGTGACATATTTGTTTCTTCTATTACATATAGACTACATCTGCAGCTCATAAGGGTGGAGATGAACAAACAACTGTCGACCCTAGTCATCCTAAGTCGCAAGTAAATTTAAGTGTACTTATGTTATTATTTAAATTAAATTTATGCACATGTTCATGATACATTTGTTCTTATATTGGACACAGGGTTCACGATCTCGTCTCAGTCGATCACATCATGGAGCATGACATGATCATGTTTGATATTCATATATGTTATATACATGATGTTTGATATTGATTTATGATGATATCATTTCTAGATTTATAACTATGGGACATTTTAAATTTACAACATGCTCCTATTTGACATATTTCATATTAGCATGAGTTATCTAACCATTTGCATTTATAGTAGACATATATGATATTTTGATGAGTTATGTGACTATTTACATTTATAGTTGACATTTTTTTTTTTTTTATGACTTATGTGACCATTTACATTTATAGTTGACATATCTGATATTTTCATGAGTTATGTGAACATTTACATTTGTAGTCAACATATATGATTTTTTCATGAGTTATGTGACCATGTTTATATCTAGTTGATATATTTGATATTTACATTTATAGAACGTAAATGTGAAAACATATTTTTGAAATATCTCCTACATTTTTATTTAGATAATTGTTAATTTGTAATTAATTTATGTGTTCTATAAATTAATGAAAATATGTGTTACATAATTTTCTAGCTATGTTGTAAAAGTGTACATAGAAAATGTACATGTAAATTTAGAAATAAATACATTAGTTTTTAGATAATTGTTAATATGTAATAAATTTACATGTTCTATAAATTAATGAAAATGCATCTTACATCATTTTCTAGGTGTTTTGTAAAAGTGTATAAATATTGGAAAAAAAAAATGCATAACTATTATATATATATATTTGAAATATTTTTATGAATCATTAAACCGATCTAGATCAATCAGGAAGTTGCTGACACATATGGTTAGGATCCTCTATATCTTTAATAATCTCCAACAAATTTTAATGGCTCTTGATATCTAACCTCCACTTTGGTTTGCTACATCTTTTTTTTGGCATAATGTCAAACTGAATCTTTGTGGCTAAAACCAAGTGGCTGTAATGCAAAACTTTTTGGCTGGACGTGTATTAAATAAATGGAACACCATTGTGGTCAATTTTTGTTTGTTGATCATACGTGCCTACAAAATAAGATTTGTACTTCATTCAATATTCTTAATAATATAAAAAAGAAATAATTATTTACAATTAATTTATCACTCTCTAATTAGTTGTATACATATTATAAGAGGATAATCGATACCTTCTATAACAACTGAACTGGTTGGATAAGATTGGTTATCATCATCTGTACATGGTTCAGTCAACTTGATTTTTTCTTTTGTGCATCTAAGTAAATAATAATCCACACCTTCCACATTTTGAGGATCAGCATTGGTAGTAGATGTCACCTAAAAATGTAAAAAAATAATGGAAACTGTAAATAAATAAATATGAAGACAAATTAATATTAAAATGAAACACGTTTGTAGAAACTCACCTGGAACAACTAAATTAGATACAGGTTCATAATCAATTGAATACACAAGATTATGAATGTCTATGTCATTGTCATCTTCTTCATAAAGTGTACTTCTGATTATGTTTGTCCATGTCCATTTAGAGACATAGCCAGTCACAATATTCTCACATTGAGAAATTGCATTGTTTTGAATGCAGTCATCGCAAAAACATGATTTTTCTCTTGCTTGAATTATTGGAGGTTTGTGTTTTTCAGTAGTCATCAATTGATGCAATCTTCTAATTCCAACAATGGGTTGACAATTGTAAGGATTTGATCAATCAATATCTATAACACATTAAATTGGCAAGTATCTATGTCAATAATCAAAATATTAAAGTAATCATGTCAGAGAAAAATGGAAATCTTACCTTTCACTTCCCAAAAAAAACATATATATTATATGTTGTATCATGAGGAAAAAAATAAGATCTGCACCATTCAACAACTTGATTTTCTTTGTCTATCTTTGCACTTGTATATGAAAGATAATTTTATCAATTTTAACAAAATATAAAAGAACTATCTAATAGATGGTCATATATGTCAAATTTGATTAGTACATAACAATATTATACCTAAAAGTTCATGTTGACAAAGTGCATGCTTTACACATGCTCCTGCTCCATCATGCTCTCCTTTTCCATGACCACTTTCAAAGAAGTTCCAAAGAAACTTAACATTTCATCTCGCCTATTGTGTTGCAAGACAATTGAATGCTTTTGTGGACTTAAATTGGCCTAGGAAAAAAATTAAAATAAATTTATGAGTAATCAAATCTATATCTAATTAATTGTTCAATTAATTAAATATGTGCATGAAATTTTAAAGTTTAAGTTTCAAATACACGTACCAGCACAACATCAGACCAAATCCAATGTTCTAAAGCATTTATCCCATGATTTGTGAGATCATTAAAGAACATTACAAAATAATGAGCTACATAGCTCCTATCATGAACCCTATCATCACTAAGATAAGAATAGACCTCTTTGATGATAATGTGTTCATTTGGATTGATACTTTCTACCCCATCCACCTCAAATTGCACATGTCTATAGGAAACTTGTACAAAAATTGCAATTTGATTTGAGTGATAATATTTAGCTTGAATTTCAAATTGAGGGGAAAAAGTATAGTTTTTAGAGAAATCTACAATAGATAGAATACATCCTAGTGGAAAAGAATTTTTTGAATCTTGAAACTATTTGGCTTGCCATTTCGCACCATGACAATGTTGGATGTGTGGATAAATCATAGTTCTGAATTTATCGATAAACTCACCATACGGAAAATTGATGTCCTTCAAAGCTATTTTTTTAATTCTTCTCCATTCGTTGTCTGATATATCTCATACTCAAATCTATTCCACACAATTGGTGTTGAAACATTAATATTGTCCATTTCATATGGAAATTTTTGCAACCCTCCACAATTTGTGCATGCATTTTTTATGCATTATACATTGAATTCATCTAACTCTTCAACATTATCACATAATAAAGACTTGACAAATTGTGTTGTGCTTCTAGGAATTCTAAGAATTATCACATTTGGCTTAAGTGTTGCCATAGCTTTTCTAAAAGATTGCAAATAAAGATGAAACTCAACATGATTTCAATAACAACAAGTTTCACATACCTTTTTTATGCATACAACACATGGGCGCAACCTCTCAAACATTCTTTGGAAAATTTTCACATTTGAAAATTCTTTTTTGAAAGCTTCAAATAATTCACTTTGTGTTGTTTCTACAAAGTGTTTTGGATGTGCTATTTTCATACCTATCTCTTCGTCTTTGATCTATATAGTGTCTCTTCTATTGGAAGAAACATGTGACTGGCTAGTCCAATATTCAACAACCTATCTTCTAACATCTTCAAAAAAATTATCCTTTTGAGGAAATTGACAAATATTAACCTAGTTCTTTTCAATTTCTCATCAAGTAAATTTTTACTTTTTATGTATCTTTGAACAATTCTTCTAGATAGATTGAACATTTTAGAAACTGCTCAAACTTCTTCTTTTTTGTGACAAGTCCTTTTTCATAATCATAGTCATCAATTATCTCTGTGCAACACTTAAATCAACTACTTGACTTCTGTTATCAATAGCCTTTAATGCATCTCTCAAATTCTAAACTATTGTTGCCTTTGTATTGAGATTTTCTTATTGTCCACACCTAACAACTCTAGGATAGGACTCATTTCCCTTTTCCTAAATAATCTGATAAATAATTGTGCTTTACTAATCCAAGATTTATATTCAAAAAATTCCTTCCCCATATTTTTTAGATCTAGCTTAATTTCACTTTTAGGCATCATATGTTTAGATGATTCAATTTCTCTTAAAAGAGAGCCTTCATCCATCTATACCAAATTTTCCAATTGTAAACCATATTTTCCAAATGCCCTTCTACTTCCTAAAACTTCAACATGACCTTCTTCAACTTCAGTCAATGTATCATCTATATTATGTTTTTTCCATCCTTTCATCTCGTCATCTCTGACTCGATCATATATTTTTGTTCTTTTCACTTTATTCCCCATTGCACAAAAACTTGAATAGAGAATTTAATATCACCCGCATACAAAAGACTTCCAAATTCAATTACATAAATACTAGTAGATCATAGACAATTTAGAAAAGACTTTCAACATTAGAAGGTTATTATATTTGATTGTCTATAACACAACAAAATCTTAAGACAAGTAGTTGCATTAAAGCACTACTAATTAATTTAGATTAAACAATTTATTGAATATATTAAATAAATTAAATAATTTAACTATTTAATCATTTTAATAGTTTTCATAATATTTTAAAACACCTAAATTCATTCTAATAATTTATTTAAATCAAATTAATTAATTAACTTTTAATAAAAAATAAATTTAATTAATCGATTTCAATACAAAAATAACTTTAAAAATCTAATTTCTAAATATTTTTTCAGTAAAATTTCATTTAAAACTTTAGTTTTTTACTATTACAAATGCAATTATGAATTAAATATAATAATTAAAAAATAAAACTTTATCTTTAAAATTAAAAAACCTATTTTATTGAATTAAATATAACAATTTAAAAATAAAACTTTACTTTTAAAATAAAATAAAAAATATTTTATTTAATTAAATATAACAATTAAAAAGAAAACATTACATCTCAAATAGAAAACCTATTTTATTGTTTAAAGTTTATTGAATTAAATTTAACAATTTAAAAATAAAACTTTACCGTTAAAATTAAAAAACCTATTTTATTGAATTAAATATAAAAATTTAAAAAATAAAACATTACATTTCAATTAAAAAAATAAAACATTACATTTCAAAAATTAAAAAACTTGTTTTATTGTTTAAACCTACTCACGCATGTGACCTTGGGTAGGTGAATTTTCTATCGTACTAATCTGGTCGAATTTGGTCCAACTAGATCTAATAGGGATGGATTGGATTTGGCTAGAACTATCTAAGTGTCATCTGATGTGGCACTTTCTTTCATGTTTTTTGCAATTCTAAAGAACTTAACACTTTAGAGGCCAATTTCATCATCAAAATTAGGGTTTCAAAAAAAATAAAAAATATCACTGGATAGAACTTGAAATCAAAATTATGCTAATATAATTTTTTTAATAGATGACCCAATATCGATTACAATATTACAATATAATGTAAGTAGGTATTTCAACATTGAAGATGATGCACATTCATAAAAATATAAAAATTAGTAGAATGAAATATTTTTAAAATCATGAATTGTTCTAGAGGAGAGGGTACTCTTTAGTAATATATAACATTTGTAATGGTTAACATAGATTTACTAGGGAAAAGATGATGGGAATGAAAAACTGTTAAATTATGAAAAGTTCAACTTTAAATAGCTATAATAGATAAAATATTCAATTTTTTTAAAATTTCTTTTTGATAGTTCTAGGTACATATGTCATCAACAACACAGTTCAAATTTAGATGAAAATACATTTATTTGCAATTATTTCTCTGGTGAGAACTATAACCCCTAATTTTCTCAATTTTTAACACTATCAAAAAAGGTCATTGAAAATTATAAAAAAATACTATTTTTTTTTTTCCTTTTCTTTTTAAATAACATACATAAACTTTATCCTTTTGTACACATTTCATCAGTTTACACCAACTTGAAATTCAAAACAAAAATATGACTTTTACATTTTTGGAGTTTAACACTTTTTTTAATGTTAGCATTTTCCTTTGTAAAAGGGTGACACATGTTTGTACTTTTACCCACATAAATATTATTGGAAATATAAGAGGAGTAACTAAGAGGGTAGGGGTGAATTAGTTACCATTAAAATAAATCCTAGATCCCTTAGACATCAATAGAAAACATAAACTCTGATGAAACTTTTGATACTTGGTTAACACAGGCACTCGCTTAACACTAACAATATGTTGTAACTCGGCAAGCATTGAAAAAACAACTGTTACTCAGAAAATACTGAACATATAGAATGTTAGATATTATTTGTGATTAATCTATCTTAACTTAGTTTCATACACATGAAAGAAATAACATGAACACAAGTGACACCAAGATTTAACGTGGAAACGCAATTTGGGAAAAACCACCAATTGCAACTAGTTACTAATGTTCACTCTTCTAAAGTGAGCCCTGTTAGGAGAAAACTCTGTTAAAGGTTACAAAAAACACTGTTAGGTGTGACCCTATTAGATGATTTAATCACCATGTTAGGAGTGGCCTTGTTAGAGGTCTTTAGACACTTCAATATGGAAATGTCACCATGTTAGAGGATTTAAAAAATAGATGTTGAGTCAACTCTATTAACAGATTTAGATCACTACTACAATGGTTAGAGAGTAACAATGATATGACTTGAATTCTTTTGCAACTATATTGTTGATTTCATATCTCAATTCTAGCTTAAATACTTGATCCTTCCTGATCGATTGTATCTTTGCAGCTCCTCAAGGATATTTTATTTATCCTTCTAATTCCCTTGCTCTTAGCATCTTCTATTCTTCCATACACTCACATTCTTTCAATCCTCAACTTAACTTATATTTATATCATACACATTGTCAAGTTGGCTTGAATACATCTTAGAATAATTAATATTTATCTCCTCAACCAACTAGAACCAAAAAAAAATCCATTAAACTCAATATGCCAAAATAAGAAAATCCTTCGTTAGCCAACCTTGCTCGGTAGACACTAACACAAATGACTTTCCTATGTTAACCAAGTGAATTCAATTAACACTACATCTTTGCAAACTTCCTTTGATAACCAAGTGATCTCGGTTAGCACTAGTTCCATCTAACTTTCCTTCATAAACTGAGTGAACTCAATTAACACTCAACTTCTGTGAACTCCTCTTCGATGCATGAGTGAACTCAGCATACACTATCTTCTAAACTTGGAAAACACTAGAATTCTTGGTAGACATAGGAAAATATCTTCTTCACTTGAGTGAGCTCAACATACATTGACTAGTAAAGATATGATATGTTGTGTAACATCAAAGATAATATACAATTAACCAATTGTTTCCAACACACACACACACACATATCTGTGTGTGTGTGTGTTTATGTATATGTATATATATCACATTAGGCCTATTTTTAATTAAAATTAATTTTACATTTTGGGTCCTGTTGGTGTTTGAAAACGTTACCCATTTCCAATTACCCTAATGAGAACAAGATGCATCTAGGGGCAGCTAACTCCCATTATCAGCACATCCATTCAGACACCAGGCCAACTATAAGGCATGACCCTTCTTCTTCTTTAGGCTCTGCAAAACCTAGGCGGGTGAACCTCTAGATTCCTTATATGGTACCAGTTGTCAAAGCATACACTGAATCTAATACAAAGCAGATAGAAACCCTTATTTCTCCTAATAACTTATGAAATAACGTATATCTGCAGTAGCTAAATGCAAAACAATGAAATTCATAAGCTGAGTGAGGGCATTCTGTTTATAGCTCTTCAACATGAAAGGGAAATTCATTTGATTAAAGATGTTGATTCAACAAAACCTCAAAAATGCAACAGTATAACCAGTGATCCTATAAATGATCAGTGCCTAATCCATTGGGCAATTCCATGAATTCAAAACATACATCTGTGACATCAGGACATATCTCATATACCCAGACATCAGATCTATCCAACCACCTTGTGATTCAAACATCAATGTTCATTCAGGTCTCATTCTCACAAAATATCCTTCTCAAACAACCAGTAACCTTGTTTAAACATATCGAGCATTTACTTGGCCCTTTGGTCCAACAGCAAGATACATTAAACATACAACCTGAAAGGGATGCAAATGGGTCTCAAATATTTGTTCCAAAACCACATAAGACTTACAGATTGTTGAGACAAGAGACAAGAACCAGAACAAAACTAGTGAGATTTTTGCTCATATGTATTCATTTCCTTGAAACTATACATTCAGATGCATAAGATTAAAACATGAAACAACCTAATATCTCAGAACTATCTATATTATCTCTACAATGCTGTTCACATGAGAGTTCTGCTGAAGAAAATGGTGTCACAGTCATGGAAACATGTCAAAATACTAGAACCAATGGTCTCACAGTGCAAAAACTAGGATCCCAAATGGTATCACAGCAATGAACTTTTTTCTTCCCAGAAACTGGAACCAACTGGTTTCTCAGTGACAAAAACTGGAACCTTTCCAAATGAAGAAAGAAAGAAAGATATAGCAAGAAATGAATTCCCAGATCTGATATGCAATTGCCAGGTGTCCACTTGAAATCCAATCCTCTGTAACTGAAAAACCTCTTTCTTCTTTCATCCCTTCTGATCTGATTTTGTTTCATCATTAATCTGTAACAAACTTACAAAATATGCTTGCCTAATGATGAAAACCCTTTACTTGCCAAAATATTTGATTGCCCCATGAAAAAGCCAGTGAAAATGAGTTTTTACTAAGTAAATCAGAACAAATTCGACCCTAACTGCATTTTCGTTGCCTTCTATTGATATCCAGGTCATTATCTTGACTAAAAACAAATATGAACTTCCTGGTATGAATATGGTTGCACTTTAGGTACCTGATAGAAAACCTCGTTTAGCTCAAACTGACTGATACCTGTGCAAAAATTGACTCCAAAATTGAAAATTTTGTCTTCTCCCGATTCCGACGATATATGATAAGGCATACTTTGCCTTCTAGAAATGCCCAGAATCTCGATTTGAAAAACACTCCTCTGGTAGAAAGTTCATACTTGCAACTTTGATTTTTTTTTTTTTTTTTAAATCAAAAATCTAAATTAATCCAAAGTTCAGACTTCTATTAAAACCCCTTTGATTTTAAAACTCATTCACGTGCAAACCTCTTTTTTAGAAAATAAATAAAAACTATTTTTGCATTCTTCAAATTCTCTCCTATCCTTTGAATGTAGGGTTAAATCTCTGTTAGCCGGGTGACACGTGTCACTCCTTGACTGGTTCGAGCTTCTACAACAGGCACCACGTCATCGCTCACTGGTCCTGCCACCTCAGCATCGCTACCTCGCCATGGTAACCTCCTTGCATCTTCTCCATGGCGACACAGCGATGATCGTCAGATTGATCCACGTGTTGACATCCTGAGCTTCATCGCCACATCAGCGTGCTAGCATCTTTAATTAAAATTTTGCTACTCGTCTCGCTCTGACATCACGCAAGTCAGCTTCATGGGTCCCACTTAACTGCAACCTTTCCAAGAGCTCTCACTCCAATTCGTATTGTGATATGTGTTGATTTGTATTTAAACATATCATGATTTCACCCATGGGGCATGTGGGATAAAACATCAGAATCATTTTCCTGCGCTTCCCTCTTTCTATATCGCATGGGAGCCTTGCCTGCAGATATGTTTTTGGTGGTATTGTGTCTCTGTATTTTCCGCTTCTATGCGTGGGGTCTCTCATGTTCTTAATGCCTTGGCCATTCCCATCGCTAGATTTTTATTGCGTGGGCTGATATTTATTGCATGACGTCTTTTCTATCTGCAGCTTGTGTCTATATTATAGCGTGGAATTGCTTAATCTACCTGCGTGATGGCTCTTTTATGGTGCAGGTATGTGAGTCTTCTTTCAACGTCCCCTGTGGCTTTTCAGGTCCATCTTACCTCTTGGTCAGGCTGCTCTTTTCTCAGCATTTGCATGGTATTTTGCCTTTCCATGCAACGTCTTTCTTGACCAGCGGCTTGACTAATCTGTTTTAAAGCGTTAAGAATCTTCTTTCTCTTGTTCAATGGGGTGGGCAACTCTGCAACTCTCCTTGCCCTATGCTTGGACATCTTCATTCTTTTAATAAAAATCAAATTGCAGAGGTCAGACTTTGACTCTCAGGAACAACAGTGATCTTGACCTGTTGAGCGTCTTTCACTCAAGGAAATTAGACTCTTGGGTCTAAAACAATGGAGTCTTATAAATAAAATCATTTATAGTTTAAACTAGCATATTCTAAAGATATTCTATGTTGCCCTCTTAGTCAACTCCCTCTTCTTCACATACACGGCTTTTCAATTTGAGGAAAATATCAATTTGGCACATGAACTTTGAACCTCCTTCAATTATCACTTTCATAAGTGTTGTCCCTTTATCAATGAACTTAAATGGATCTGTTAAATTACCAAAGCAATGTCTATCTTTATCTTTATCACCATTTCCCATAAAGCCCGATCATTTTGACAAGATTAGAGGGACCCTTAAGTGGGTCCGGCTAACAAATTTTTCACTTTCGAACAACTGAAAAATCCAAACTAATTCACTGACCTTTTAATATCCACTACAATTTATTTCAATCATCAATTGATCATTAAAATCTCATCTTATCATTTTATGCAACTAGTCAAACTGGTGCCAGCAGGTTCGTTGACTGCCTTTGAGAACTGATTCAAACAACTGACTCGGCTCTGGAAACTAGCACACTGAATTCTCTATTCCGCACATTCTCAGCCTGTCGAATCTCGTCTCATGACAAATTCAAGGTCAAAAGATATTCGTTGTCAAAGTTGCCTGCTCATAATTACCTGCAAATAAACATATCAGAAAACAACAAATTGGGCTTGGATTTGGCTCGGAAAACTAGGCAAATGAGCACATGGGAAAACGAAAACTAGGACACTGACTCTATGTCATGAGGTGAATATGAATATGTGATTTGGGCTTATGACGAATAACTGGGCGCAAATGGCGATCAGTCAAAGTGGGCTACTCAGAAATTTGCAAGCTGGACATGCTAACAGAAAGCATTTTTGCGAATGGAATTGATTTGGAAAAGTGTGCAAATGGATTCGTCATGGCTTGAAAATGAACACACTTGGAGTATTTTTGGAGGACAACACAGTGGTACAATCCATTCGATCTCACCAATCACGGATTAAGAGTTATGATGTCACGAACAGGGGTTCCGATCAATCTGCAAATGCTGACACCAGTAAAAGTTAGAAATTCCATTTGGAATCGCGTTTGAAAACTGATCAAATGGATTTGTCAAGGGCTGAAACTTGAAACATGACAAGTCTCTGACATCTACAATGCAATGCAAAAGGAATTTCAACATTTGGGTCAACTGGTCAAAAGTTACAACATGTCAAACAGGGCTTCCCAGAATTATGTGTAAAGTGCATCACCATGAAAACAGTAACTGACCAACTTTGAGGGATTCAAAACCTAGTCAAACGGACTCAAAATGACTCGAAATCTGAAACATAGGTTTTTGGATATGGATATTAGTTACTCTCAAAGTGGTGAGTTATGATACAATTTTGGACAAAAGATATTTGGGTTCAAACACAGCCTCCTGTCGCTGTTTGACACTAGGGCAGAATTGCAAATTTGACAAATGCTTGAAACAGGACTTTGCCAAAAGACTCAGAAAGTCAATCTAACTTTACGAAATTCTTAGGCATGCTGAATGGAAGGTGCCAGAAGTGTTAAACACCTTAGGGGTCTCAACTGGACAGCCAGGTATAATCTCATTTAAAAGCATTTATAGGGCTAATTTTTCTCAACAGGGTTCAAAATTGACCATGCAATTTTTAGCGCCAACAGGTCCTTCATTCAATGAGGGCACCAAAGAAAAATAATACAAGAAAGAAAAGTGTATGGTACCTAGGATTGAGGTCCACCATATATTTATATGGTTACATGAGGGTCTTCATGGTGTATTCCTCATGTTACAAAGATACATTTCTCAGTTATATTTTATTATATATTGGCAACGTGCTATATAAATTAGTATTATATTATTATTTATATTACTATTGTATAATACTATAATTTAGTATTATAGTATATTATATTAATAAATTATCATATATTACTATTTATATTATAATAATACCTAGGTGAGAGGGGGGGGGGGGAGTGTTCTTGCATGACCAAGTCCTACTCCTTTTATGCCTTGAATTCCATAGGCTTCACTTCTTACAACATATGGGTTTGAACACACCAAACTATGATGGCTCAATGGTTCCTAACTGGTAAAATGCACAACTAGGCCAAATATTGTTGATGTTTTTATTAATGATTCAAAGATAAGACAACCAAATACACATTCCCTAAAATGGATCATTAGGGTTGAATGATCACACAAGATTCAATGTGTTTCTAATGCACCCAAGTGCCCTCAAATGCACAAAAGTTGAATTGACTATTAACCACTTGTCTTCACACCTTAGAATGGCTTATTAGACACAAAAGAAAAGAAGAAAATGAGAGAAACAATTTCATTAGATGAAGGTTTTCAGTAAGAATGATTCATTTTATCATTGATAGTAAGAAAAAAAGTGAGGTATTTGATAGAGTTGTTGGTTGTAGTAGTAAAATTTGGACAAAATTTTGAAATGATTGATGAAGATGATTTGTGGGTTAAGAGTGAGCATGGCATTTATATGTTGAATCCTTTTAGATATTCATAAGTCCCTATGGAATATCTTTTGTTACCTTCCTTGTGTCTAATGCAGGAGAATCCTTGGGCCATTGGCAATCCTGCATCACCCAAACATATATTTTCTTTATTTATTTTCTAGTTCTTATTTGATGGTATGACTTGGTGATTACTTGATTTCTCATTCATGGTTCTACAAGCTTGGCTTCATATTGTGGACCTATCTTGGATCATTATCCTATGTTCATAAAATTTAATGTTACATATGTTCAGAGTTATGTTTCATCTCTCAGGTGTTGATTTCCTACATGGTTTCACTAGTGATGCATGGTGTTTTTCTTCTGCAAGGTTCATCTCTTTCTATGTGGTTACATATCTTTTCATATCTTGGATAATTTGTGGACCTATATTTTACATTGTGGATGTTCTTATAATATATTATGTATCTAGTCATTTAATCTTTGAGGGTTAGTCCTATATTGTATAAGATGTTTCCTATTCTAGAGAATGTGACTCCAAAGATTATGTGTGTATCCTCATGGCTATATGTAATATTTATGTATCTTAAATAGAGTATCATCATTAGTATAGAGAAGGAAGTGATGGCTAAGGCTTGAATTAGAAGATATGGTCTATAATCTAGAATGTATTGGTTATAACTGGGAAGGCCTTACACCCTGGAATGTATGGTGTTCATTTGATGTAATTCAAGATGTCTTGTTAATAAAAGAGGTTGTTTTTAATTGTATCTTATTGTGTTTCCATTGTGTTGTTTTTACTATGAATTTTTGGTCATCTCCTTTGAGAATAAACTAGCTTTGCATTGCATCAACAAGGATTCATATTTTAGGAGATTGTACAACACATTTACAATAAAGCTAAGGGAAATTAAGTGTCACCTAGAATAAAAAATCTCTATTGAGGTTGCTTGTCTAATACAAATTTAGGGAAATTTACTCTTATAATTTGCAACATTTATGTATCTCAAAATTTGTGGTTTTAATGACTTTAGGGTGGCTACAAGAAGTTGAATCCAATTTAGGATGAAAAGTGAAAGCATTTCTCCATTTTTTAAATTTCCTATCAATTGATGTTGAAATTTGAGGTACTTAGAGATTCAATCTTAGAAAAGTTTAGTAATATAAATTAGAGTACTTAGAGTCTACTTTTTTAATATGTAATTTATTTTAGTACTCATGTGGTTGAAATCATATTTTGTTAAAAATATTTATAAACCTCTTTTTCAAAGTATGTGTTTTAAGACCATGCCACCATATTTGGAGATATTTAAATTAAACTTTGTGAATAATTTTTATAGAAGGTTCAAGGCACCAAAAATTAATGATAATATTTTTGTTAAATTTTAAATTTACTATAAAGTTATTTTTTGAAACCTCTAGTGTACAACCACCACATCTTAATGAAAATTGAACATTTTTCAAAAAAAAAAATCAAAATAATTGTAAGTAGAGTGTGACATGTAATTTATTTTCAAGAAAACCTAAAAATAAAAAAATATTAAAATTTTAGTGAATCTTATTATTTTATGCTTAGGTGCCACTTTTAATTAATCAAAAACCCATTAAGAATCACTTAGGTAAAACTTTTAATTTTATTTTCTTTTAATGATCAATAAAAAGGGCCCTTAAAAAATTACAACAAGTCTGAAATTTGATATTACATTGCTTTAGCCAAACCTTACGAAATCAAGGCATAGGTATGGTCTCACCAAGCCTTATAACCTATAATTGGAACACATTAAGGTAGGTGATAAATAATTATAAAATTTGACACTAAAAAGATTATTCTTACAATTTTGGATAGTACACAAAGTTACTCTATCATACATAGTACACATACCATTTAACTCATAAAAATATTCACCACACATCCATCTCACATATTCAATAAATAAATTGAAATACCATGTAAAGAATATGTATCTAAAGTATGTAAACAAATAAGAATTCACACATATATGATTACCCAGAAACCCTCTAATGAGAAGGTAAAACTGGGCTGGGGATGACACCCACAAATCTTTACTACTGCGGTAATAAAGTGTATCCAATGAAGGTTACAATGTTTGATCATGAAACATGATCTACCCTATGAAAAGCTTACAAAGATTGTTAAGTCTTACCCTATTAAAGGATTTCAACACCCTCTTAGAAGTGTGCCTAATTAAAGGACTTCAACTCACAATTAAGCACCTTAGTAGAGGATTTCAATATAGCTTGTTAGGACTACTTTGTTAAGAGGGTAAAAGTACAACATTTTGTCACCTTTCAAGATGACTTATCAAAATAACTAAATTTGAGTATTTCTATCTAAAAATTAATTTTATTAAAACATATGATCTAGATAAACTTATTCTAGCTAAGTTATATATGGTCTCAAACTTTTTCAATTTGAAATGGCTATTAACTGCATGTTTTATGCTAGTTTGTATCCAATAACTAAAGAAATAAAATTATTTTAGAAAAGTGGTGTTTCAATAACTCTTACTTTATTTTGGGATATTCTTTTAATAACATATAAACACCATTTTATAGAGATCAGAATCAAGAATATTATCATATAGAGTTTATAGTATTTTAATTAGATATAGTATATTGTAATTAAAAAATTGTACAAGCACATTTTTTATGACTCGAAAAGATGTCAGTTTTGAGAAAGAAAAGGTTATTAAATAATAATAAAAAATCTATAATTTATATGATATTCTAGAGGAGATAGTACTCTTCTAGAATGTATATTTTTTTCTCTTGGTTAGAATATATTTGTTTTGAAAAATGTGGTGGGACATGAAAACTATTGATTTCAGGTGAGTTGAGATTTGAATCATTATAAAAGATAAATTATAGGTCTAAAGCTACTTCTTATTTTTTATTGTTCTAGCTATATATGTTGCCTATAACATTGTCTGAGATTAAAAGAAAATAAATTTATTTTCCTATAGTTTTATGGTGGGAACAAGACCCCTTCAACGTTTTTTAACAGCTCAAAATTTTCTTTTAAAAATTACAAAAATATATCAATTCTTATTGCAAATAATTATTAAAAATTATAATCCTAAACTTCATCCATTTCAAGAAATTTCACTAGTTTACTTCATTTGCAAATTCAAAATAATAATACCAATTTTATGTCATTGAAGGTGAACAATTATACTTTTGTTAGCCTTTTCCTTTACAAAAGGGTGACATGGGTTTTTGCTTTAACACAAGAGATTTAACTAATTCACCTGTTAGAATGTCTCAAGAATGATCCTACGATTAGCACTTTGTTGCTTGATGTCAGATCACCTCTATACTATTGTATACTTGATTCTTCTTGATCAGATGTCTCTCTGATGTTTGCTATTTCCTTCCTCTATTCTCCTTTATCTGTTTCTACAATGCAATTCTGATCATAATACCTTTATCACCATGAACGTCTTGGTTTGCACATACAAAACTCTCCTTGATCATTCATTCCCTTTCCACTCATCATAAGAATTTTAGGGTTTGTCCTCCTTAAGAAGACCTTGGTGACTTAGGGTTAGGTATGAATCAACAACTGTGATTCATCCATATTGCCTCTTAAACCTTCCCTTTACTAATTGGGTGCATGTAATACATAGGGATTCCTAATTAATATTCATCCTTATCAATAAAAATTGTTGGAAATATTCAAGATATGACAAGTTACTGAGAGGGGAGGGGTGAATCAATAACTTCTAAAATTTCAAACAATAAAACTGTATACTGATATATTCATCATTCATCCAAGTAACCTATTGTAAGCATGAAACAAAATCATTTGCAACACTTGAACACACAGATTTGGTGACCCAGAAACCTTCCAAATAGAAAGTAAAACTGGGGTGGGGATGAAACCCACAAGCTTCATTACTGCAGTATGAAGTTGGCCGGTTAAGGCTTACAATGACCACTTCTGGTGATCTTCCCTATTAGGAGCACAAAGGATTGCTAGATCCACCTTGTTAGAGGATTTCCAAACATACAATAAAGTATGCACTCTGTTAGGAGATTTACAAAAGACTATTAAGTCTACCTTGTTAAAGGATTTGCAAAAACTGATTCACCTGTTAGAATGAAACAATGGATCTGATTACAACTGATTGCTGATAAGATCCGCTATGCTCTGATTCACCTTGATGTGATAGATAAAACTTTTCTGCTTCAAAACTAGACCTGCTGAATATCTTCACAATTCAGCCCACATACTTTCGCATGCATGTATTTCTTTCGCACTTTCACACATTCACACTTTCACATTTCCACTCATTACCACTGCCATTACTGTTGTTTGAATGATACAATACATTGCATATATATACTATCCATATAAATAATACATGCAAGGTCGGCTAAACAATACATGCAAGGTCGGCTAAAAAAACAAGTGCAAATCTCTATACAAAGTCGGCCCAAGGTAAAAACTCAGGTTCACTGAACTAACTCGGTGTCCTTCTGATACTCGGCGTCCACTGCGTTACTCGGCATCGTCATGCACTCGGTAGAAGTGAAGGCACGGTTCATACTAAACACTTCGAATAGTTCTGAACTCGGTAACCATTGGAGACTCGGTAGAAGAGATGTCACTCGGTGAATACTTTTATCTGAACTGTTGCTCAGTGATCAAAGGAAATACTTGATAGAACCTTGTGACTCAGTGATAGTTAGTTTCCTTGATATCCGTCTGAGCTCGGTAAAAATTAATTTCCTTGATAACCTCAGGAGCTCGGTTATCATGAAGTTCTCAGTTACATCTTAGTACATCTTTACTCAGTCAAAACTGATTCCTTTCTTTATCTTGAACACTCGGTAAACACTGATTGCTTTGTTCACCTTGATCACTCGGTAAACACTAATTGCTTTGTTCACCTTGATCACTCGGTAAACACTGACTTCTTTGTTCACCTTGATTACTCGGTAAACACTGACTTCTTTGTTCACCTTGATTACTCGGTAAACACTGAGAACTAGGTAAAGCTTGGTTTCCGGTGTGAGCTCGGTACGCATTCAGAATCTAATAATTGTTGTAACTAATGACAAAAATGTATCATAATGCCAACAATCTCCCCCTTTGGCATTAGTGACAAAAACACTTATGAGACAAAATTTATCTAACATGCTGATGACTGATTCTGAATATACATAGCTTCGTTATATACAACTCCCCCATAGAATAGCTTTGTTATATACAACTCCCCCATAGAATGTACATACATTATTTACATGAGCTGTATATCTCTTCCTTTGTAAAAATTTTTGAAAACACTTATTCACCCATAGTATACATATCCAACAATAATCTCCCCCTTTTTGACAATAATGCCAAAGAATAAAGAATATATATACTTATATGGAAACACCAAAATGAGAGATGAACTCTGAATGTACCTGGAGAATAAGCTGGAGAGTCTTATCCCAATTCTCTTGCAAAATTTTGTAGGTAGAAAGAGCTATTTGAATTTCAGTCGAAAGTTCAATCACATGATCTGCAATGGAGAAGTTATTATCATGGATTAATGTCTTTGAATGTGCAATATGCTTCTGCATTGAATCCATGATGGGAAGGATCATGTTTTGGATATCTATCAATGTAGATCGGATCCTTGCCTCTTCCCTCAACAGCTCTGCCTGCTTCTCTGACAAAAATTTGATTCTGAGGTGATGAGATGAGCTTGAACTGGGGTCAAGCTTCAAGTTATGTGTGCTTACCTTCAGATCTTCATCAATTTTATTTAGTTTTTCTCTTATTCCTTTAGTGTATTCGGTAACATCACAAAGTTTAGCAAAAAGAGATGTTACATTATTAAAAGAATTTTCCATATCTACCAAAACTGAGGTTAATGCAACATGATTTATTGCAATGTTCTAGGCAATGTGCCCTAATACCTTATTATCAAATTTCTTTTCTGCACGCTCAATTAGCTTTTCTTGTCCAGAGGCATCTTCATTGAATTTATTAACTGCCTCTTCTAGTTGAATCAAAATGTGTTGAGAAGTATCAACATCAACACCTATAGCCTCAGTAATTATGTTTCGAGCTTCCTCAATTATCCTATATTCCTTATCCCTTTCTGATCTTAACTGCATCTGAGTAGCCTTTTTCTCAATAAGTTGACTAGCATACCTCATTTCTTCAATGGTAGCATTATCAAAGTCAATCTTTGGAATTACTATCTCTGTGTCCAAGTCAATATCTTCAGGAATTTCCTTCCCAGTGATCATAAGTCTTAATGGTTGCTTTTGTTTGACTTTTGGGATGACTGGTTTGACCTTTGGAATAGACACAACAGTAGAGATAGAAGGACTAGCAGTAAAAATTGGGATGTTTGAGGTTTGAGTGCCAATAGAAGTATGTACAGGGTCAAAAATTTGAGTGCTGGCCAAAAATGGTGATACACTCGGTAATATAGTATCTGAGCTCACTGTGCCTGAAGTAGATGGCAACAAAATTGTAGAACAAATTTGAGTTGTCAAAAGTTGAGAACTTACAGCAATGCCAACTGATGATGATGGAGTCGAGGAGGCTAACTCGGTAGATGAAAAGGGGTGCAGCTCGGTAGACGAAGAGGGATGCAACTCGGTAGATGAAGTGGTAGTCACTTCCACTGATGATACCTGGAGCTGAGATATGGCAGGTGTAGATGGTAAAACTGGTGTAGATGAACTTGCTGAAGCTGACTCCAACCTTGATGATGTCATAGGTTTGTCTGGGGAGTGAGGAAGGGATGCAATAACTGCTGCTGCAATTTTTACCGTATCATCCTCCTTATCTTCCTCTTCAGCTTCTTCCTCTTTGTCTTCTTCCTCCTTTTCTTCCATCATTGCATGCAACTCTCCTGGTGTAACTGTGATGGATGGAGTGCTATCTAATTCATCACTATTGCTTCTGCTATCATCATCCTTTATTTCTACTGGGTCTACACTGGGCTTATGTAGATGATAGATGTTTTTCCACATGTTTGTAGCATCATTTACAACATGCTCTATATCTTTGATCAAAACTAAACAAGTGTGGAATCTGATCATCATTTTACCTTCATAGGTTTTCAATTCAGATTTTACCTCTACTCCAGTGAGACTAGGCCGAAGATTCTTCAGGGATTGCTCATATATATCTTTTACCGTCTTGGTGGCTAACTCCCATCTTGGCTATACTCTCTCCAATAGTTCTTTAGAGATATGAGGAGCAATCTGGTCCGGGGAGTATTTCCATTTTCCCATTTTGTTAAGTACCAGTTCCTCAATTTTCATTTTCTCTGCATCAGTCCTTGTCTCAAATCTCAATGCCTTGAAATTTGCAATGCTAGCTCCTTCTTCCAATGTTTTGAGCCTTTGCTCGAATGTAGGTGCAGGTTTGACCAATACAGGTTCCTGAATACCTTTTCTCATTCTTCGAGTGAATACTGCAGTAGGCTGCTTCTTGGGCTTGGTAATGATTACCTTGCCTTTCTTCTTTGTCGGTTGCTCTTTTTCTGATTCTTTTTCTCCTTCTTTTTCTTCTTCACTTTCTTTATCTTCACCTTTTCCCTCAGTGACCATAAGAGAACTCATTTCAGCGTTTAGTTTGGCCATTTTCCTTTTACCTTTGCTGATGGCCTGTGGAATTTTGATTTCTAGTTCAATTCTGGCCTTTGCTTCATCATAAGTACCAAAAATTCATTGCCTTGGGTCTATTGGCTCATTTACCAGTGCTTCAATGATATCCCTGGTTTCATCAATATTTACCTCATATGGAAGAGGTTTCACCCATGCAACTCAGGATCTAACTGCCTGTATGTATACCTTGTCACAGTTAACCATGAAACAGACATCATCCTTATACTCTTCAACAAGTTTTGGAGGTATTCTAAATCTGTTGTTCATCCTTTCTTTGAAATCTTCAAAATAATTGTCCATTACTTTGTCAAAATTCATACCCATATCTACTATGAATTCATTTATTTGATACAAAATTGGAGTATCTTTCCTCCATACAACTGTACCTTTGGATGGAAAGAATTTCTGTACATAGAAGAATAAACAAACTAGCAAAGAACCAAATTTACAAGGGTTTGTCTTTGCAGTTCTTATGCTTTCCATGTTTTTATTGAATTGTTTTAATAATACATCAGCTAGGTCAAACTCCATATTTTTCTTTACAATTTTATATGCCAAATCTACAGCCTCGCAAGGTACACTATTCAGCCTGCTGGAACTATACAGTTTGTATGCAATAACATAAATACCAAATTTTAGTTCTATATCTGAAACATTGTTGAGTTTTAAACCTCTGCCATCCCATTCGGCTTGGGTTTTCTTCTGTAACTCATCCCGTCCTAGGGTTTTGGTGGTTTTGGCTTTGCTGAGCATTGGGAGACCCGTGATTTTGTGAATCATCTTCTTGGTTATCAAAACTGGTTGTTCCAACCACAACTGACCATTATGTACTCGGCTCAAGATATACCTCACCCATTTCACTTGGAAACTTCTTGGCAGATGCGAGATATGGGTTAAGCCTTTGGTTTCCAAATGTTTGAACTCAGGTTTTAGGGTTCCATCCATGCATAACTCGGCTAGGGTGCTATCCATATCTAGTGTCCCTATTTCTTGCACAGTACACTTGAAATGAGTACGAATATCATTGATTAGAAGTACCTTTGGAGGAATCTGTGATTGAGCTCCATGCGGGTCGAGTGATTCAGCGATGGCAGGAACAAGCTTGAACGTTGGTGCCTTCCATTCCGTTCCCTTCACAAGCATTTTGGATCCTTTCTTCGCCTTGCTGCTGCTGGTGCTTGCGAAAGCCATTGCTGCTCGCTGAGTAAGAAGATTTCGTAAGAATACTTCACTGGAAAATTTCTTCAACTCACTTGAATTCACTTGAAAGCCCTCTTTTGTAAATCTCAAATTCACGGTGAAAAAATGAGGTTGAAATCTGCCCTTTTGATGAAAAATTCGTCATTAATGTTCAACACGGAGGTAGCTGCGATTGACAGGCTGTCATCCACTAGCTCGGCTTAAACTTCGCAACTCGGTGACCAAAAGAAAATAGGTTAATCCGCCCTTAACTCGGTAAGAGAAGAACCAACCATGCTCGGTAAGTGCAACTTGGTGAAAGAAGCCTTATTGCACCCGACTGAGCTCGGTAAGGTCATGTACCGACCATGATCCTGATGTATCTGAAATACTGATTTGATCATATTTTCATTCTAGGACTGCTTAGGATATTGCTTGTGGATACAGTCCTGGTCTTATCCTGATGAGTCTTAATTGGAAATGGGAGAGTCACTCACCTCTTGAGTGATCATTCCATTACTTGAATTATCTGGCTCGATAGACTTTGGAATCCATTGCTGCTTCATTTGTTTTCGAATATTGTCTACTTTGATTTTCTTCTCATCCTCGACTTTCTTTATGTTCATGCAGTTTTTAGATATATGACCAAGTTCTGTACATGTATAACATCTTACAGTGGTATCCCTTTTTCTTAGGTGATGCCTTGCACAGTTTATGCCAGTATGACCATATTCTCCACAATAATGACATCTGCACCAAGTGTTGTAGTCCCAACCAAATATTGCTTTGACAAGTTGTTCAGCTGGATTAAAAGATTTGAATTTGCATTGTGATGCCTTATGACCTTGCTTTTGGCATTTGTGACATTTACCTTCAAATTTTGGTTTCCTTTTGCATTCATTGGCTTTGTGTCCATGCTGATTGCAATTGTAGCATTTTCCATTAAATTTGCCTTTTCCATTGCTCCAACATCTATTAGATGTATGACCTAACTTACCACAGTGGCTGCAAGTAGGTTTTTGATTCTTTTGAGTACCCTGTTCGGAGGATTCACCTTCTTCCTTGTATCCAAGGCCTGCTTTACCATTTTTTTTATGAAAGTTTTCTTCATTTTGTAGATTCAATTGATCCATGTCTTTTTGAGATTTTACCATTCTCTCATTGACTTGTTTTTCAGAGATTAGATCACTTTGTAAGCTTGCATTGATTTGTCTTTCAGTAATTAAGTCATTTCTCAAAATCTCATTCTCAGATCTTAGATTCATAATTTCTTCATTTGCATTAGATAACTGAGTTACAAGATTTTCAAGCTGAGAGGATTGATTATTCCTTACCTCTAAGTCTTCAGCTGCCTTGTTCCTTTGCTCCAAGATTTCGCATAGCCTGATGGACTGGATTCCTTGTTCCCTTTTGAGCTTTCTTACTTCTTCCTGCAAAGATCCATTCTTTTCTAAGAGTTCTTTGATTGTTTTGTCAGCTTCATTTGCACTATTTGATGGTGAGAGATCTTCAATATTTTCTTCAACATACTGATGGTCATTCATTTGCTTTGCAAGTTCTTTCCTTCTTTTCAAGGATTGTAAAAGATGCTCTTTTGCTTCATTGAGTTGAGCCATGGCCATTTTCAGATCTAGCTTTTCATTCTCAATAGTTTTGTCAAGTTTGAATATCTCCATTTTCCTTGATCTTTGCTCAAGCTGTGAAGCTTTTATCTTGAGAACCTTATAGCTCTGATACCAATTGTTGGAAATATTCAAGATATGACAAGTTACTGAGAGGGGAGGGGTGAATCAATAACTTCTAAAATTTCAAACAATAAAACTGTATACTGATATATTCATCATTCATCCAAGTAACCTATTGTAAGCATGAAACAAAATCATTTGCAACACTTGAACACACAGATTTGGTGACCCAGAAACCTTCCAAATAGAAAGTAAAATTGGGGTGGGGATGAAACCCACAAGCTTCGTTACTGTAGTATGAAGTTGGCTGGTTAAGGCTTACAATGACCACTTCTGGTGATCTGCCCTGTTAGGAGCACAAAGGATTGCTAGATCCACCTTGTTAGAGGATTTCCAAACATACAATAATGTATGCACTCTGTTAGGAGATTTACAAAAGATTGTTAAGTCTACCTTGTTAAAGGATTTGCAAAAACTGATTCACCTGTTAGAATGAAATAGTGGATCTGATTACAACTGATTGCTGATAAGATCCGCTATGCTCTGATTCACCTTGATGTGATAGATAAAACTTTTTTGCTTCAAAACTAGACCTGCTGAATATCTTCACAATTCAGCCCACATACTTTCGCACGCATGTATTTCTTTCGCACTTTCACACATTCACACTTTCACATTTCCACTCATTACCATTGCCATTACTGTTGTTTGAATGATACAATACATTGCATATATATACTATCCATATAAATAATACATGCAAGGTCGGCTAAACAATACATGCAAGGTCGGCTAAAACAACAAGTGCAAATCTCTATACAAAGTCGGCCCAAGGTAAAAACTCGGGTTCACTGAACTGACTTGGTGTCCTTCTGATACTCGGCATCCACTGCGTTACTCGGCATCGTCATGCACTTGGTAGAAGTGAAGGCACGGTTCATACTAAACACTTCGAATAGTTCTGAACTCGGTAACCACTAGAGACTCGGTAGAGAGATGTCACTCGGTGAATACTTTTATCTGAACTGTTGCTCGGTGATCAAAGGAAATACTTGATAGAACCTTGTGACTCGGTGATAGTTAGTTTCCTTGATATCCTTCTAAGCCCGGTAAAAATTAATTTCCTTGATAACCTCAGGAGCTCGGTTATCATGAAGTTCTCGGTTACATCTTAGTACATCTTTACTCGGTCAAAACTGATTCCTTTCTTTATCTTGAACACTTGGTAAACACTGATTGCTTTGTTCACCTTGATCACTCGGTAAACACTGATTGCTTTGTTCACCTTGATCACTCGGTAAACACTGACTTCTTTGTTCACCTTGATTACTCGGTAAACACTGACTTTTTTGTTCACCTTGATTACTCGGTAAACACTGAGAACTAGGTAAAGCTTGGTTTCCGGTGTGAGCTCGGTAAGCATTCAGAATCCAATAAGTGTTGTAACTAATGACAAAAATGTATCATAATGCCAACAAAAAATATCATAATTCAATCCTTGAGTTGGCCCAAAAATGATTTGCATAGTAGTTTGTGCCAATATAAACAATTATGTCAAAACTGTGTTACTTGGCATTTGAATGACTTGGTATGCATTGCTTGCTCAACTCCTAAATCACTCAGCACATAATGTTTTCTCATCACTTGAGTGACTTAGCACATGAGTGACTTGGCACTCACTATTTACTCAGCATGCACTAAATTATATATTGTGCTAGGCATATGTTACTTGCTCAGCATGAACTAAATTAATGACTTAATTGTATAGACACTCACTTGTCAAAACCAATCTACAATTAACAATCTTCCCCTTTGAAATGTGTTTCAAAAACACTTAATACTATTTTTTTTACGAGCATAACATAACTTACTATTTGGATTTTATATAAAATTTCAAAAAAAAATCAAAATTTTGCAACATGATTATATCAAAATCTGTCTCTCGTTGAGTAGATTTGCATCAACTTATACTCTTTCTTTGGTTTTTACTTGCTTGCTCTTACTCTCCAATTCTACATGTGCATTTTCTTCTTACTCCCCCTTAGCTTTTACTCTCCCTTTTTGATACTGATGTCAATGGGTTATACACTAATAGTGTATTTGTCCAAAAAGGATTTATGGACCTCAAGTTTTATTTTAAGAGTTGCATCGCAATTATCACAAGCTACCTCCAAAGACTTAATTTGGATGCGTAGATTAGAAGAAAGGTGTACTAAGCCATCTAGTGTAGACAGATTGGGTTCTTTCTCCATCTGAGGAATCAATGTGGTCTAGATGCTAATCAATTTGGCCCTTATATTGGCTTCATCTACTTGTAATGTAGCTAACTAACTCTACGATTGTAGAAGGATCCTAAAGTGTTTCTCACTTTGAGCTGGAGTCATGGTAAATTTTGCACTGGATGACTGCATTTGACTTTCCAAGACCAGGATGTGATTCCTTATCTCCTATGTTAAGAGGGTTAGATTACACAATTTTTTGTATAGAGAGAAAATGTTCTCTAGTACCTTCTTCAAACTATTTATCTTAGTTGCTAATGCAACCCGTGTAAGTTCTATATCACTAGATATCTTCTCATTTACTTTACTTTGAAACTTCTTTTTAGACCATTCTAATAGTTTAACATTAGTATGCAAGTCTATGTCACTTACTCTTTCCACTATATTGGTCAATTGTTCAATGATGGGCTTGGTTTCCTCTAGAGTAGGTAGACTAAATGCTTCTAATAAAACCTATTTGATCTCAACCAAAGCTTGTTTCTACCTATGCTCCCTTCTGAGAAATTCTTGATGTTTCTTTCTTGCTAAGGCCTCCTGAAGTATACCCATCTATTCAATTGTTATTGCTACATAATCCAACTTAAGCAATACAATTTCTTCATCAAGGCTAAAATCTCCATAGGTTATTACCTCTTTTGCCTTAGATGAGCTAGGAATCGACATTAAGAATTGCAAAGGTGTTGCATCTATGCTTGGCCTCTAATGAGTTTGACTGGAATGAGTGTCAAATTCTGGTAATGTCACTAGTTCTTGAATTGTTGCAAGCTCCTTTGGCTTGGGTATCAAATTAGTATTTTCATTCTTGTCATTTTCTATCTCTTTGATTTCAATTGCACCTTGTTCTTGTGCTAGAGGTGTAGGTGCATCTACTTGACCTATTTGACTTTGTGTCCCATTATTGATTATGTTTCCACCTTATCTTTTCAAGATTCTTGTACTTTTTCTAAGACTGGTGTGTCTTACATTAGTGTACTAATAGTACATCTTGTTGTTTCTTGCCTTTGATACACAACTAATGGTTGTGAAGGTTGTACACTAGTGACTTGAGGAGTGAATGTATGTAGTTCTTGTGTTTCCACTCCTCCCATGCACTCATAGTGTATGACTTCTAAATTTCATCCACACTTACCAATACAGGGTTGTCACATAATTTGGCCTATAGTGTAGATTGGATAATTATCCTTTTAAAATCTTTCTCTATTAGGGGATTGATGTTCTAATCAGTATGATTAGAGACATCCTTTACTTTAATAGTTTCTATGTTTGCACTTATCATCTATGGAGGGCTGACACTCAGCATTTGTGTATCGTTTACACTCTATTCTTGTTTCTACTCTTCCTAAGCTATTTCCTGAGACATCCTTTACTTTAAAATCTTCTATGTTTGTACTTATCATCTATGGAGGGCTGGCACTCAGCATTTGTGTATCGTGTACACTCTATTCTTGTTGTTTCTCTTACTTAGCTATTGCGTATTTATCAACATTCATATTAGTACCTCCCTCGACTGTGTCTTGGTCTTTATCATCTTCACCATCATCTCCTACCTCAATAGGTTCTTGATTAGTAATTTTAGTTGTGGCCAATCCATATGTAATTTTCCACATTTATTTGGACTATTAGACAACATCCTCTATTTTTTTCTGTAATATGCTAAATGTCCTATACTTAGGCACAAATCTAATAGCATATTTCTTAATGGATTTTGACATCTCAGCCTTGCCGAGTTCTAGCATAACTTAGGCAAGGGATGTCTCCCTAATTTTTCTTTCTATGTTCAAAAAATAATGCCATTTTGGCTCAACTCTTTCATATAAACTCTTAGGTATGGAGTTGACAAGTTCTAGAAGAGCTTTCTTAAATGTAGCAATCATGGAATACATTGCCTCCTCTACTTGATTCTTCTCAACTTTTCCAAGATTATAAAAATCAATGTGAGAGAAACCTAATAAATCAATGGTGTTTCTAACATTCTCATATAAATTATCTAGATCTAAAGATTGATTATGTCTCACCACTTGGAATTGGTTGTTGTCATTATATTTAGTTTTCTCCTCATCAGATTCAGCCTGAGAAACATATTTTCTTCTTGGTCTTTTCTATGCTTCACCTTCTTGCTCTTTAGGCCTCGCTATCTCTTTATCCTTCTGTGTAGTGACTCTTGTACTAGCCCTTGTGGTAGGTGTTGTTGTTTTAGGCTAGCTTGGTTTTGCAACCTTCTTTAGTCTTATCACTACTTGTGCCTTAGCCTTTTTCTTCTTATGATAAGTAGGAATAGGTGCTTCCTTGACTTCTTCTTTGTTAGCACCTTTTGTAGTCTCTATCTCTTCCTTTTGTTGATCCTCTCCCTGACCTTGTATCAATGCCAATGGTGCTTGAACCTACATGTCTTCTTCTTCTTCATCCTCTTCCTCTTCTTCTTCCTCCTTGGCTCCTTCACCAATTTATTCTTCTTCCTGATTACAGAAGTAGTTTTCAACTCCATCGTGATCTTTGATTTGGAAAATTCATAGTTACCAAATGCTTAGACTTCTTTTTCCACTTCTTCTATAAGTATTGTTGTGATTTCTATAGAGTCCTCATCAACATTGATCTCATAACCTAATGGCCTTAGCCATCTCACTCGAGGAATTGTTTCTTGTAAAAATGTGTGATCAACATCAACTAGGAAACAAACATCATCATAATGTTTTTCCACTAGTGAGACTAGTATCTTTAATCTCTTCTTCATATATTGATTAAAATCCTCAAAATAACTAGTCTTTACTGACTCAAAGTTATTACCTAATTATTCAATGAATTCTCCTATTTGAACTTCAATAGATCTATTTGTCTTCCATGCAACATTACCAAATGTGGGAAATGTATTCTACACATAGAAGAAAATACATACCAGAATAGATCCAAATTTGCACTGAGCACTCCTAGTTTTCCTTATTTCTCCCAAATTTTAAATCATTTGTTGTAACTATAGCTCAGAAAGATCATAGGTATGATACTTCACAATTTTATAGCCCATATCCACTACAATGCAAGGTACACTATTTAATCTACTTGATTGATAAAACTTATGTTCAATTACCCTCACTGAAAAAGCTATCAAGGGATTTATAATTGTGTCAATGGTCATTCCCCTTTTGTTCCATATGGGCCCTATGTTCTTTTCAATAACTTTGACTCACTTCTCATAGTCTTTGGCAGATCTAGGATTGGATACTATATTACCTTATGAATTATCCTCTTTGTGATTTTAATTGGCCCATTTTCTAACCACACTAAGCTATCATGAATTCTTCTTAAGACAATCTTGATGCACTTAGTTTTGAAAATGTTGGGGAAAAAAAGGGCACGAGTTAACCCTTTCTTCTCTACAATCTTGTATTCATCCTTCAATCCTCCATTTTCACGAAGTCTTCCATATTCTTCTCTAATTTCCATGTCACCAATACTTCCAATCTTGCAATTGTAAGACTTCCTAACATCTTGAATTATCAAAATTTGTGGTGGTATCATAGACAATGCACCAGAGGAATCCTACTTGTATGCTATATCTAGAATGGCCTTGAAAATAGGTGGTTTTATCTCATTTCTAACTAACTAAACATTTAAAATCTCTTTTCCCTCTATACCTTTCACTATAGAAGAACTATGTAGCTTGGCACATATAAATACCTTGTAAATCCTGATTAAATGGTGTCAAACAGTCACTCAAATCTCCTACAAATGCTTCAGATGAAATTTCTAGATTTCATTTAGCTCTTCGTGCTCTTTCTCAAATTTGAATGATGTTAAATGAGCAAAAATTGATCAAATAGACCTTAAAACATTGTAATTAATGCTAAGTGCTTACACAGCTATAAGCTTGGCATCAACTAATGTCTGGCTCACTCAGCATCCACATATCTTTCCATTTACTCGAAAACTATTGCGAGCTTGGCCTCAACTAACCAAATTTTGTTAGCTCAAAATCCACTAAAATTTCACTTGGCAATGACAAGAAACCTTTTCATGCTAAACAGTAACATGGAAAACTAAGAAAAATTAATGATTTTTCCTTGATTCCTAATAACACTTTGCATCTTTATTCATGCTTATGTAATCTTTCTAGAACTAAATCCTTGGAACTAATGTATGATGTTGTAGGACCAAAAAATAGGATAATGTCTAACATACTATGAGCAAATCACAAATCCAATTAACATATGTTAACACCCTCTAGTCTACCATGAAAGCCAAACTAATAGAAAGGAAGCAAAATAATATCAAAACTCCCTCTTTCATTTGTAACTCCCATGTCCTTCTTTCTTCTCCAAATGATGTAGCCCCAAATTGCCTATAATGCACAAAATGTTGAAGCAAAAGCCTATAGTGATGATAATTCTATGAGAGTACTTGAAGTTGTGATTTTAGTGTGAGAGATGGAGTAAAAATATGAGAAAACTAGGGAACAGAATTGAGAGGAAAAGTGCTCATTTTATAATCAACATGGAGGATGAGAGAATTGGATTTTTCACCTTGGATATGCGATGTGGCAAGAGATTCCTTTGAGAATACATGATGTATATGACACAAGATGCCAAGTGTGGGATTCTATTATGCATGGAAGTCAAACTTTGCTAAATGTGGAAGAGAATCTATGATGCGTCATAAGACACCTCAAGCCCACTTAAAGCCAAGAATCTATGACAAAGGAAGCCACATATGGATGTACATAAGAGAATAAGAATATTGGATTATGCCATATCTTAGCCAAGTGTCAAAGGAGAATCCATGATGTGTCACACCCAAGTGTCATGATGATGTCAATATTATGTAGAATATTTGAATTAAAAATCCATTATTCCACACAATAGAAATTAGTAAAAATTGGAATTAATGATGGAAAATATGACTTAGGAAATTGTGAATTTCCATGGTTTGCAAATGATGAATCAATTAATTAATAAAATTAATTAATTGAGGATGATAATTAGGAAGAATAATTAGTAAGAATGATAATTTAATCCTATAGAGAAAATTAGTAAATGATTGGCCAAATTGATTAAATAAGTGTGACAATATCCTTTGATGAAAATGTGATGATGATACGAATCGAATAAGATGATGATAGGTAGACCAAAGCCATGGTCAAATTGATTGATTGATCAAAATTGATAACATGCCAAGGACACATGACATCAATTAAAGATACATAACATTTAACTGACATTGTAAAATGCTATAGGATTGAGATCATCTGATAAGGTTGACCATAATAACATCGATGAACATTGTCAAATTTTCAATGTTATTAAAAGGTTGATGATGCCATGATCTAACATTGAAAGACTCAACGATGTCAAATATTGAATGACATGAATGATAGTTTGACCTGGCACTATGAGCCATGATAATAATAAGGTCAGATCCATAAGATTTGATAGATTGATAGGTTTTCAGGGCACTGAAAGCTACAAAAATGCCTAGGATTGACAAGATGATGATTGATTTAAGAATGTTTGATATGATTCATGATGATTATGGTTGGTTTTGGTTGATTATGGGTTCATTTGATGCAATTTTGAGTTGGTTTGATATGATTGCAAGTTGATCTAATATGGTTTCTAATGATGTTGAAATGGTTCCAAAATGATGTGAAATTGATGTGAAAGAGGATGTGAATGATGATAGACACTATTGAAATATGATCAAGATGACCAAAAGATTAGAATTAGTGGAATGAGAAAATGGTATAAATTAGTATGAAGAAGTGATGAAACTGTAGATGGGATCCATTTGTTAGCGTCTACATTTTTCTCCTCTTTGATACAATGTGATTTAGAGTGTTGTGTTAAAGAATAGTTGATGATAAAGCCACAACATGCCCCAATAAGGATGATATATATGGGTGCCCCATTGATAAATTGACTAAGATAAACATATGATAAGTCAATTTTTCAACAATGAGAAGACAAAACCATAGCAATTGACAGATCACAAATCAGAGCTAAAATGTGAAAGCTATGAGTTCGAGAGTGCAGAACGGGGTCAATCAAGAGCCCAAGAGTAATTGCATGGGTTAAGACTCAAGAAAGTAAATAAAATTACAAAATTGATAGTTCATTTTTTCCACAAAAAAGATATGAATCCAACACAACTAACGAATCAAAAATTGGAGTTAAAATGCAAAAGCTATGGGCTCTGGAGTGCAACATAGGGGCTCCAAGAGCGGTTCTAGGCATCCTAATACCCCAAGTGCACCCAAAACACCCTTAAGTGCACCTAGTGTGCACTTGGTAAGCCCAAATGCACTATGATAGTACCCATCATGCACTTGGGAACCCCAAGTGTACTCAAAAAGTGCAGAATGTACCCTAGAAGGCTCTAGGGTCCAAAATCAACCTAATGGGGGTCAATCAAAAGCCCAAGAGTAACTTCTTGGCTTACCACTCAATATAATGAAAAAATAATGAAAAGGATAGGTTATTTTGTTCATAAAAAATATATGAGTCCAACGCAACTGATAGATTGCAAATCAGTGTTGAAATGCAAAAGTTATGGCCTCTGAAGTGCAACATAGGGGCTCTGCGGAGCAATTATGGACAGCTTACTGCCCCAAGTGCACCCAAAACACTCCTGAGTGTGCCCAATGTGTACTTGGTAAGTCCAAGTGCACCATGATAGTACCAAGTATGCCCTAGGGACACTTGGGAAGCCCAACTACACTCTAAAAGTGCAAATTGCACCCTACAAGGCTCTTAGGGCCAAAATTAGCCTGATTGGACTCGGAATGACCTGAAATAGTGTGTGCATGCCCAAAATGATGGAAAGATGTCATAACATGAGTTAAATCATCAAACATGGTCAAATTTGGTCAAATATGGTTAGAAAAATGTCAAATTGAGATTGGACTAGGTGGAAAGCCATAGAAGGTTGATTAACAGTGTAGGATGATGTAGGGATGCAAGAATGCCAGATGAAGATGATTTGGTGTATTGGAATACATGATCATGGTGGTGGATCAAGAGATGAATGATAGAAGACTAAGGAGATGAGATGAGAACCAACTAGATTGAGGTGAAGACTTTATCTTTCAGAAAGTGCACTATATGTCAAATGGAGCTTTATTTTGATATGGCAAATGGAATGCAACACATCATGGCATAAAGGGCCAAAGTGCAAATACAAGCTGATGAGACCAAAATTTGCCTTTATTTTATTATGTTTTAAGATAATTTGTTGATAGTCTATTTATCTTTGTTAAAAAATTTGTGGACCTATGCTTACCAAACCTATGATAAACCTATGGGGTAGAAATTATGTCATCTTTTGCTAATATTATATATAGTATGCAGTATTTCATATAGTTATCAAAATGTGTGTTCTTATATTTGAATCTAATTTGATAAATTTTTATTTGCAAACATGTTTTGAATTATAACTAACCTATTAATGAAGACTGAAAGATGATTGGAGGAATTCAAAAGCTAAGCATCAACAACATTTAAAGACAAGAGAACGCCAAGGAGCAACCATGGTGGAGGAAGTTGTAATGGTCCTAGAAGACACAGCAATAAGTAAGGAGGAATTATGAAGACTTATTACCTTCTTTGCATTTACTCTATGGTGGGTGGATGTTCAGACTTTATTATTCCTGCCTTAAGCCATTATTCCTTCTTCCCACCTTCTATTGTTATCCTCCTATTTTCTCTCTTGAGGATTTTAAGCTAGGACATTTACTTGTTTTTATGAAATAAATGGTGATTTCCTACAAATATAGGAATTGACCCAAGTGTGTTAAGTTTGAGAACCAGTTAGAAGAAATAGTTCTGAGAATTGACTGTTAACTTTTATAGTTGTGTTTTTACAGTTCTATGTTATGTAATGAATTTCTTAATTGAATGAAATAGTTTTCAGCTTTCATATTGTGTTAGTAGCTTAGAGAATCCAACCAAGGGAGCCTACCTAGAAGGTATATTAGATTAAGATAGACTAGATTTATTTCCAGGCATTCATAGTATCTTCGTTAGAAGTTGTGAGTTCCTTCCTGTAGCATCACACTTTGTGAATGTTCTTGCTACATATGTGAGAACGATTTTAGTAGATGAGCCAAGTTGGAATATTTGTTATCTTTTCATTGTATTTCCAGTATTCATAGAGTTAAGTTTGTTAGTTTCGTGTAGCAATAGTGTAAGTTCTTTTCCTTGCATTTTTACTTTCCTATAGCATAAGCTTAGTGACTCATTAAGAGACCTAGTGCACATACTATGCCGACCATTTCAAGTATATGTCCCTAGGTTGATAAGATTAAATGCACCTCATAGTGGGAGAAATAGTCCTTAGTTTGAATATATTATTCCTAAGCAAGGCCTAGTGCATGACTATGATACATCTATTGTGAGGCAGGTCATTTTTGGCACCGTTGCCAAGGATGGTATCAAGCTAGAATAATTTTTGAGTCATAGTTCCTAGATAAAGTCTTTTTTAGAAATCTCTAGTTTGAATTTTCTTTCACCACTGTGAAAAGTTTAATTGTATGCATCGAAGAGGAAGACAATGAGATGAATATGGTAGATTTCTTCCACAAGGATTTGTTAATTTGAACAAAGAGGTTGAAGAACAAGAAATTGAGTTATCTTTTGAAGATGCAAGCCCTATTTTTCCTACAGTATCATTATCAATAACTAAACCAATATATATATCTGGTCTTCAACCCTTCACTGAAGTATTGGCCAATGTTGTTGACAACACTGCTTTGAATCCACTAGTTGTTAATCATCTAGTACCCAATGTCCCTTTTCAGCAGCAACCTCATAATCTAATACCTCCACTCATGGCACAACTGACTTTTTGGTTTCCTCTTCCAAGTCTTGTAACCAATGCTAATCTTAAAAACATACCTCCCACTACTCATCCAAAGTTCTATGGCCTTGCAACTGAAGACCTTGATACTTTCTTATTTGAATTTGATATTATTTGTCATAGTTTTGACTACAACACTGATGCCCATAAGCTTAAGTTATTTCCAGCAACATTGAAAGAATCAGCTTTATGATGGTTCACGAGCTTAGGAGCCAATGCAACAAGAAGTTGGGATGAAATGCAAGCTTTATTTCTAGATAAATATAAAGAATATTGTAAAGCATTTGGTTCAAGAGGAGATGATATCTTCAGGATATCATAGAAGTGATGTAGTACTGCTCTGCTACCACTAATAAAGGTATGCTCTGATACCACTGATTGTGGGCCACACCACCCGTACCAACTCACAACCAAAAATACAACAATATGGAGATAAAGAGATGAAAAAAATGCTTCATAAAGCATCATCCATTAATACTTGAAATTCCTTACAAGAGATTACATACAAAGAGCTTCTACTTGAAGAGCTTCTATTTCTCCAACTTCCTTTAGAAGAGCTTCCATTTCTTGAACTTGATTACAAATGATAATAAGCCTTGCTTAAATAGGCACTTCTAACCCAAGACATTACAAACACAAACAATGTGGGATAAAAGGTAAATACAACTACTTTAAATAAATATTAAATTCCCACCCAAATACAACTAAGCACCCAACAAATATTAAATACATGATTTAAGGATCTTTCCACAAACTTCTAAGATGCCACCTACACACCTCGATTAATGTAATGACAACTATTTTTATTATTTTCTATTTATGCCACCCATGCAAATAGAAATTCCTCTTTTCTCCTTTTTTCCTATTTTTCTATTTTTTATTATTTTCCTTCCATTTTTGTCACTTTCTCTCTCCTCCACAATTTTTTTTTTCTCTTTCTTTTTTTTTTCTAATAATTTAATTTTTCCATGCAAGATGCTCATCAAGAAGGATGAAGAAACATTAGAAAACTATGTTTCATGTTTCTTATACACACTGCAAAAGAACCCTCAGCATACATTATCTAAAGATTCACAAAAGCTAGTCTTTTTGAGAGGAGTGAATGACAATTGTCCAAAAGCATTGGACCTAATGGCTAGTGGTGACGTATATCAAGCTTCCTGGGATGATCTCAAGATTTTTTAGAACTATTCAAGGTCAACCATGAAGAAAGGCTAAGGACCTCATTCTACAGTCACTAAAGGAATCACTCAAGGGATTTCAAAGCTTGAGATATCTAACCTATTGTTAGATTTCAAACAAGATATTCTCAATTATGTTGCTACACAACTGGATATAATGACTACAAAGAAGAAACAAGCAGGAGCTGAATTACAACTAGCTGAGTACTATCCTCATTGCTGAAAGAAAAAGAAGGATTGCCAATGTAAACTGGTCGCAAGCATGGAGAACTAGCATCTTCCAACTAAGTATGTCAAGATAGATGGAGATGATGAGCAAGTATTCTTTGTTGCTCAATATTGACCATGGGCCCGACATCAAGGTATGTCTTAGGACCCCTTGCAAAGTTCAAATTCATATGGTAATCAATGGAAAAACTATAATTTCCAAGGTCCTCCACAAAATGAATCCAATTGGAACAATCCTAGGAAAAATAATCCACGACAATCCCAATGGCCTTAGAATTCCCAACCACCTTGGCCTAACCAACAGAGTAACCAATGGCCATAGAACTAATAGAACTATTGGAAAAACTAGAAAAACCAATGGCAACCACCTCAAGGGAATTAGCAATCTACAAACCAATGGAAGGGATCTCAACAATGGCCTAACCAAAATATCGGTGCTCCAAAATTACCCCCTCTAGTTCAACAACCTACTTTGATGCCACCACCTCCAAATCTTGGACCTCAAAAGCAAACACAATTACTAGAACAACCTTAGCCAAATCTAAATAGCCAACAACCATAGCAAACCATGCATAGTGCTAATCCTTAGTAGTATCTTGCTTACACCCTGAATATTTTTGATATACATCTGAGATTGGGTATAACTTGACCAGTGCCTAAACCACCTCTTATAACTAAAATACTAGATTCTTTTGTAGCATTAGAACCTTTAGTTGCTAAAATTATTGACTCACCTAATGTCATCATGTTGACCCCAGCCCAACCAAAAATAGAATTCCCTTTTCTAGAAAAATTGATACAAAGAAAACTTGAACAAACTAAGGAACAACCTTTTGACATTTTTGATTAGTTGAAAAATATGCATGTGCAAATACCACTATTTCAAGCTATTAAGGACATTTTAGTCTATGAAAATGCTATTAGGGAAGCCTACTTAAAGAAACCTAGAAGGAAGAAGAAGGACCCCACCATAGTTCATGTTGTGGGACAATTGGCTGACATCATGCTAGGGAAAGTGATTAAACCAAAATATTTTGATCTAGGAAGTCCAATAGTGAATCTTAGCATAAATGGTCAGTTTGTTAAAAATAATTTAATAGACCTTGGAGCTACTATAAATTTTATGACCAAAGATACCATGAAGAAGTTGAAAATAGAAGGACTAAGGGCTACACCAACAATTTTGTAGCTTGCAGATAGTTCTACAGTCACCCCTGATGGGATGATAGAAAACATAGTTGTAACCTTAGATTCTCTAGAGTATCCTACAGAGTTCATGATTTTGTCCCCTAAAGTTAATCTATCTAGTTATCCTATCATCTTAGGTAGACCATGGTTAGCCATAGCCAATGCAAATATAATTTGTAGATCAGGGAATATGACTATATCAAATGGCCAAGCAATAAAGAAATTTGATTTGTATCCTCCAACCCAACCATTACCAAATTTGAGTACATCTGTTTGGCTAGATTTAGGAGATGAAGAAGAAGAGTTAAATTCTATAGTACAACTCATGATGTTGCATAGAAAATCTTTTCTAAAATTATAAGAGGAAGATTCAGTACTTCAGAGTATCCTCACTAATGCTTGTGTGGTAGAAAAAGATGCATCTAAAAGTTTTGTGTTAGAATTGATCGCGTATGAGGAATGTGATAAGAATTGTACTTTTCTCAAAGAACCCAAAATTCTTTATCCACTTTTACCTTGTGAATTAGAGGCAAGTCCAATTTCTAAAGCTACTATAATAGACTCCACTACTACTATTGAATTGACTAAAGGTCATAAACTTCATGTTAACCCCAAATTAACACCCACACAGATGGAACAATTAAAAGGATTGCTTTAAAGGCATGAAAGGGTCTTTTCATGGGATTATAGTTATATGAAAGGGTTGAGTCCTAAATTATGCACTCATAGGATATACATCAATGAAGGTTGTCTACCACTCCATCAACCCCAAAGAAGGATAAATCCAAACCTTAGAGAAATAGCTAAAACTGAATTGCAAAAATTGCTTGATGTTGATTTTATTTATCCTATATCTGATAGTAGATGGGTGTCACCCCTAGTTATAGTGCCTAAAAAGGGGGGGGGGAATGGAGAATCTTTGTAGATTATAGAGAATTGAACAAGGATACTAAAAAGTATCATTTTCCTTTACCATTCATAGACCAAGTTTTGGACACACTAGCTGGAAAGAAGTATTTCTCTTTTCTAGATGGGTATAGTGGTTATAACCAAATTAGTATTTCTCATAAAGATCAAGATAAGACCACATTCATGTGTCCATGGGGTACTTTTTCATACTCTATTCTACCATTTGGTCTATGCAAAGCTCCTGCAACATTTCAAAGAGCAGTTATTAGTATTTTTGCTGATATATCACATTATTGTATGGAAATCTACATAGATGACTTCACAACATTTGGAGTAACTTTTGAAGAAGCAATGGTGAATTTTGAAAAGGTTTTGGTAAGATGTCAAGAACATAATTTGGCACTTAACAGTGAAAAGTTTTTCATGCTCATGTAGGAGGGCATCGTACTTGGTCATTTTATATCTGTTGTTGGAATACAAGTGGATCTAGCTAAGATAGAGGTAATTCAAACATTGCCCATACCTAAAAAATAAAAAGATGTAAGATCCTTGCTAGGTCATGCTAGATATTACAGAAATTTCATAAAAGATTTAAGCAAAATAGCTAGTCCTTTGTATAAGTTACTCAAAATAGAAGCTAAATTTAGCTGGACATTTGAATGTGATGAAGCCTTCCTGCAGCTTAAGAAACTTTTGACCACAACCCCATTTTTAAAAGGCCCTAATTGGAATTTACCTTTTCACATATATATAGATGCCTTTGATAGGTGTAGTCTTAGCACAACAATCCCAAAATCTTGAAAATTACATTTATTATATTAGTAAGAGCCTTCATGTTCTAGAGTTGAACTACATTGTAACTAAAAAAGAATTGCTAGTAGTAGTTTATGCCCTCAACAAATTTTGGCATTACATAACTAGCTATTCCATATTTTTTCATACTGATCATGTAGCAATTAAATATCTCATGAACAAACCTGCTATAATAGGCAAGTTAGCAAGATGGTTACTATTGTTGCAAGAATTTGATATAACTATTGTTGATAAGCCTGGAAAAGCCAATGTTGTAGCTGATTATTTATCAAGAATCCATCATGATGATGCTGACACTACTTTGGTCGATGATGCATTTTTGGATGAGCATTTGTTTCATAAGCATTTGTTTCATATTGATATTCAAACTCCATGGTATGCAAACATTTCTAACTACATTGCAGCCAATAAAATACCAACACATTTTTCTTACAAGAAAAGGAAGCTACTTGTAGAGAAAAGTTTTTATTTCTCCTGGATAGATAATCTCTTGTTTTACACTAGACCTGATCAAGTTATGAGAAGATGTGTGAGAGAAGATGAGACATATGACATCCTACATGCATGTCATAATCAACCATGTAGAGGACACTTTGCAGCAAAAACAATGACTTTCAAAATCCTAACAACTGGTTATTATTGACCTACACTTCATAAAGATGTAGTTAACTATACAAGAAAGTGTGACCAATGTCAAAGGATGGGCTGACCAACCAGAATAGATAAAATGCCTCTTAATCCTTAGATGGCATTAGCACCATTTGACTAATGGGGAATGGACTTCATTGGTCCAATTGATCCTCCATCTAATGGGAAGTCCTATATTCTGGTGTGCACTGACTACCTAACAAAATGGGTTGAAGTTAAGGCTATGAAGCATGTGCATGATGAAAAGGTTGCTGAATTCCTATATGAAGAGATTTTTACTCACTATGGTGTACCCAAAGATCTAGTCACTGATCAAGGTACACAATTCACCTCTAATCTGATCTTAGAATTGATGAAATAGTACAACATCAGGCACCATAAATCTAGTCCTTATCATCCAAAATCCAATGGACAAGCAGAGATTTCAAACCAAGAGCTCTAAAATATTCTAACAAAAATAGTCCATTTTCACCATCGAGATTGGACCAGCAGGTTGCAAGAAGCTGTTTGGACCATTGAGCTCCTATATAGAAAGGTGGCCATGCTTCCAATTGAATTTGAACATAAAACTCTAAGGAAAACCTTAGCATTAGATATTTGATTTCTTGTAGCACAAAGAGAACATCTTTTGCATCTTAACTCTTTGGATAAAACATGTAAAGTTGTTTTCGAACATACTAAACTAATACAAAAACAAAGGAAACACTAGCATGATTCTCATATTATTAGAAAAAAATTTCAAGTTGGTGATTGGGCATTATTATAGGATTCTTGATTCAAGGATATGCCAGGAAAGTTGTAGACAAGATGGCTAGGACCAGATGAAATTAGTCATGTCTTTGATAATAGAACTATTCAACTAACTACCATTGATCAGGTACCTTTCAAATTGTTAGTCAATGGTCATAGACTCAAGTTATACAAATGGCCACAAACAAAAGTGGATTTATTTTAGCAGTTCCAATAGCAAGATTCAAATACAACTCAAGTAACTCTTCTTGCAGCCGAAGGTGTCAACCTTCCAACTGCTCCTCTTCAACATTAGTTTTTTTATACATGCTCATAATAAAGACTTTATTTTCGCATAAAGCTCATTTTTCTATTCACTTTTTCTTTCCATCGCATCTCTTCACCTTCCACCCATCCACCACATCTCATTTCTTTATCTTCCATCCACCCACTTTCCACATCATCAAATTTTCCATATTTTCAATAAAATTCTGCAAAATGTTGATAGATGTTGCCACTGATATTATTTCTACCACCTTTTGGTATGTGAAACAATCAAATTGATAGGTATAACATTTTCAAATTATATTTCATTTATAGTCCATAGATTTCAGTGATTATATTTAATACTACATAATCTATATAATGGTGGCATTATGCCAATCCCTTACCCGTACTGAGTTTGACAAGTGAGGACACTTGTCTAAATTTAGTAGGGGGTAGGGAAGGTCATAATATCCAAAGGCATGTCTATTTATCCATGATGATTTTCTAAATCTTCACATTACCCTTCATTATTGAAAATTTTGTACCATAAGTACGCAAAGTGAAGTGTTGTACTCCATATTTTTGAATGATTGTCTATGTCAAGCTATGATGTGACCTATGTTTAATTTTTTTTTCATCATCCAAACCCTATTTCTAGATGATTCTCACACAAATCTATGATTTACCTTCATTCAAAATTTAATTATTATGCATAACAATTTTTTATTACAATTAATTGCTTCCTAAAACAAAGAAGTGTGATGAGTCTGAAGAATAATGCAGCAGTTTGAAGCTTGAATCCAAAATGGGAGAAAATAGAGTAAACAAAGGAAGTGTTAAAGAAATGGGTGGGCAATTGCAAAGGAGAGAGCTGGTACATCACACTATGTTGCTCTAGAATGTAGAAGTTGTAAGAAGGTTTAATGCATGTGAATAGCTAGGGTATTTCTTGAGTTTAACTGCATATGATGAAGAGGCACTTGTAGAATTTACAAGGAGATTCGATCAGGGAGAAGCTTCTATTTGGGGCTTAATAGTAGTTTCAATAGAAGAGTGCATCACTGAGGTAACTGGGTTACCTGTGGTTGGAGAACACTACCCTAGCGTGCATGATGCTAGGTTAATGAGAGCCCAATTTACCAGGCCGCCTGATCCTCAATTGGACATCACAAAACAAGGGTGCAAGAGAATGTCATTGTTGCCACCATACAATGAATTAGCCATGCACATAATTAGGTATTTTACATGTGAAGGCAGATTTTCATACTTGCATGCACATCATTTCAAGCTACTTAGTTGTGTAAGGCATAATCTTGCTATGAAAATTCCAAATTTCCTATCTAATATGCTTTGCATTAGTATAGAGGAGACTCAAAAAGGAAAAGAGATTTTTTTAACTCATCATGCTTCATTTAAGTTGTTAATAGAGTGGCCACTTAGGGATGTATCCTCTTTAATGTGGGATGAATTTATACAACTTAAAACCCTGCAACCCCAAGCTGGCCCTAGTGAATAGCATAGTGAGGAAAATGTAGCTCCCACTAGTGAGCTTGTCGAACACAACATTCTAGAAGCTAAAACTGAAAGGACTCAAGGAAATGAACAAGAAACTACCTGTGTTTAAGAAAATGTGCCTCCACTTGTACAAGAAATTCCTAAACCTGCTACTAACAAATCTAAGAGGAAACAAAAACTACTAGAAGAAATTTCTATTCAGCAAGAATTGAGCCCTACAATTTTAAAACAAAAGAGAACAAAGAAGGGTCTTGTAGCAACTGCTCCTATAGTAGAAACACCCAAGGAGAAAAGTAGGCAAAATTTTGTATCATAGGAAGAAACCCCTATAAGGAGAAGCCCTAGAATGAGAGGGCAAGTTTCTAAGGATCCTATTCTATTTAAAACATCTACTAGGGAATCCCTTGTGAAAATTTTTTTTGATCATTCTCTCCCTCATCCTAAGATTACAAGCACTACTAAAGAGTGTAGGGAAGAAATTAGAGAAAATCTAGATGATACCCTAGTAGACTTACCAAACACCTCCTGCTATAGGGATGAGATAGTTCTTGAATATGTTGATCCAAAGACTATCTTAGTTACACATAGATCAACATGGATCATTGGTATAGCAGAACATCTATGACATGAACAAAGAAAGAGGAAAAGGGATCATGAAGAAGACCACAATGCTATCACATTATAGAAACTTCTCTTTCAATTGTATGGACAGTATTTTTTTGCTAAAGCATTATGGAAAGAGGAAAAGAAAATGATGAATAAGATCATAGTCTCTCAAAATGAGGAAATTATAGAATTAAAGGAACAACTAGAAAGCCAAAAATAGTGCATGGACCATGCTCTTAAGCTAGCTGACCAGGGCCTTGCTTATAGGCCACCACCTAGAGTTTATGTTTTCTAATTGAAAGAGAAATTTCTTTTGTTTCAATTAATGTTAACTCTCAAGAATGTGAATGCAAAGTTTAAATCAACACAAGAATTTTATGTACGGTATCACTCTACCACCATGGTAGCAGAACTTATTGTGTGAATTATATGTTCATAATTTTCTTATTCCTTCAGAGATTGAATAGAATCCCTTGTTTTACATAGGAGATGTACATCTAAAAGCCTTTATGCCATGGATGTCTAATGAAGTGAATTATGATAGGTAGTTGAATAACTACAGGGATGAGGAAAGAAAAAAACCGTTACCTTTAAGACTAGAAAGTGGTAAGCCATATGAAATGCTTAGGGATTGGTTCACATTGACCTATGGAAAGAAGAATCTAGAAGTGAGGGAGAAGATATTTGCTGCTAGAACTAAGGTTTATGCTAAATATGAAAATTTTCCCTACTTTGCATTTCAAAGAGCCATGACTAGTGCTAAGAGTAGGTGGGCCAGACTACCTGAATCTCTTAAGAAGTCAAAACCACATAGCCCTATTAACTTGGAAGCAACACTTCATAGAATTTCAAAATATTTAGAATTAGGGAAGCAACCCAAACCTGAGTTGTGGTGTCCCTTAACAATGTAGCCTCTAATGTTCTTGTGGCCCTTTTATGACATTAATCTTTATAATAGGAGAGAAGTGTGAGAGAGAACCAGAGGATTTTAGTACACTTTTAAGAGCAATAGAAAGGGAAGGACAAAAATCAGAGAGTTTAGGTCACTAACAAGGAAGTGCAATGCTTGAGGACAAGCATTAGTTTGGCAAGGGGTAGATGATGAGACCAAAATTTGCCTATATTTTATGATTTCTTAAGATACTTTATTGATACTCTGTTTATCTTTGTTAAAACATTTGTGGACCTATGATAAACATATGGGGTAGAAACTATGTCATCTTTTGCTAATGTTATATATAGTACATAGTATTTCATATAGTTATCAAAATGTGCATTCTTATATTTGAATCTAATTTGATAAATTTTTATTTGCAAACATTTTTTTTGTTATAACTAACCTATTAATGAAGACTGAAAGATGATCGGAGGAATTTAAAACGTAAGCATCAACAACATTTAAAGAGAAGAGAATGCTAAGGAGCAACCATGGTGGAGGAAGTTGTAACGGTCCCAGAAGACATGACAGTGAGTAAGGAGGAATTATGAAGACTTATTACCTTCTCTGCATTTACTCTATTGTGGGTGGATGTTTAGACTTTATTATTCCCACCTTATGTTGTTATTCCTTCTTCCTGCCTTCAATTGTTATCTTCCTATTTTCTCTCTTGTAGATTTTAAGCTAGGACATTTACTTTTTTGTTATGAAATAAATCATGATTTCCTATATATATAGGAATTGACCCAAGTGCATTAAGTTTGAAAACCAGTTACAAGAAATAGTTTAGAGAACTGACTATTAACTTTTACTATTGTGTTTTTACAGTTCTGTGTTATGTAATAAATTTCTAAATTGAATGAAATATTTTTTGGCTTTCATATTGTGTTAGCAGCTTAGAGAAGCAAACCAAGGGGGCCCACTTGGAAGGTGGATTAGATTAGGATAGACTAGATTTATTTCCAAGTATTCATAGTATCTTAGTTAGAAGTTGTGAGTTCCTTCCTGTAGCATCACACTTTGTGAATGTTCCTGCAACATATGTGAGAATGGTTTTAGTGGATGAGCCAAGTTGGAATATTTATTATCTTTTCATTGTATTTCTAGTATTCATAGAGTTAAGTGTGTTAATTTTTTGTAGTAATAATGTAAGTTCTTTTCCTTGCATTTCTGCTTTCCTGAAGCATAAGCTTAGTGACTCATTAAGAGACCTAGTGCACATATTGTGTCGACCATTTCAAGTATACATCCCTGGGTTGATAAGATTAAATGTACCTAATAGTGGGAGAAATAGTCCTTGGTTTGAATATATTATTCCTAAACAAGGCCTAGTGCATGACTATGATACACCTATTGTGAGGTGGGTCACAAGCCTGTTGTATAAATAGGTACGATGTAGACAGAAAATGACCTTGTCCTTCTTGAAGCATATATACATGGCCTAGACTTTCAAAGGTACATTAGAATAGACAAAAAATAAAAGATGATCATGAACCATCCCAACCACCCTCATAGGTTAGTTGATATCATCGAGTGGCATAAGAACATGATAAAAGAAGAAAAAAGAAAAAAGAAATCACTTACTAAATAGTGTGAGCCAATAGCTATTCTTGTCCCTTATTACTTGCTTTTAAATGTTTTTGGTGTTCAGATAGTGTTTGACAGGTTGATGATGTGATAGCTCTATTTGTGGATTTAGTTGATAGGTTCATAGTGACATGTTGGATTGACTATTGATTCACGTTGGATTTTCATGGAAGTGTAGGGCTTTGAATTTCAATCTATAAAAGTGTCAACATTTATGCAAAAGGGATGATTATGTACAAGGTTTATTACAAATTTTTGATGGGTTTTGTGATTTTTAGGGCTTTTGGGGATATTTGATGTTTTTGTGTAACTGGTTTTTTTAAAACATTTTACAATTTTTAGGTTTTACTTTAGGATGTTTCATGATGTTTAGGAATTTTTCTAGGACATTTTATGATTTTTATGTGATTATTTTAGGATGTTTTATGATGTTTAGGGATTTTTTTAGGACATTATAATTTTTAGTGATTATATTAGGATGTTTTATGATTTTTAAGGATTTTTTTCAGGATTGTATTTGAATTTTTAGGATTTTTTTAAGATCGTATTTGAATTTTTAGGATCATATTTGAATTTTTAGGATTTTTTTAGGATCGTATAAGCATATACAAATGTTAGCTCTAATTTGTTATGCAATAGGTCCAATGGAAAAAAGTGCTTAGGGATATGTCCTTAGTTCAAGCTCAAATTCATGCTCTCATGGGTAATATGCCCCCAGACAAGACACAAACTATGCACAAAAGCCAATGATAGAGTATGTATAGACTAGTGATGTGTGGATAAGGTAACAATGGACATTAACCAGTTTGTGAGCCATGATAAGGGACCAAGGATGTCTTGCAATATGAAGGATATGATCAGGGAATGACAAAAAGAGGCGAGGAAAAAAACTAGATGGAAACCTAATAGATGGAGGAGCAATAATTGATTACACATGGCACCTGTTTGCTAGGTTTTCACCATGGCACTTGCCCAAAGCACTTGTTTCCCAAGTTTTCACTTTTGGATGAAATTTTTCTCTTGACTCAAATTTTTGTGCCGAGACACCTGTTTGCAAGGTTTTCATCAAGGCGTCCATTTTTTTGTGACTTTTTGCTTCTTCTTTTTTTGATATTTTTTTCAGAACTTTTTTCAATTTTTTTGATATTTTTTTAGGACTTTTAGATAGAATCAAGAATTTTGCTGACAAATGCTAAGAATAAATCTATTGTTGGTTCTACTAGCTGATAATCTTTGGACCCACAACTAACCATAACTATGCAGGATTCATTTTGAGTCTGTAACTAAGATCAAACCACTAGAAAGACCTCGAGATATACCATTGTATACCATATGTAAGATAGTGTCTGCCTCTTGCGAATCAAGGCATCTAATGATAAATGGGTAATGGATGTGTTTTGTGGGATGTCACTAATGATGACATATGCAAAGGGTTGTTGGATAAAGACTTGATCTAGGGTGTTGGGAAAATTAGGTAGCTAGAGTTTGGGATAAATAATTGGATATAAGGGAGGATTGGGAGGATTGAGACCAATAACTTCCCATGTGAATGGTGATTGAGAGTGCTCAAAAAGACTTCGCGGCATGTTGAACACTGCAACACCGATATTCATGGCATTATCTTTTACATTTTGTATCCTTGGGAGTTGCTTAGCTTTTGATTTTTCACAGTCTAATGGTGCCTTTCAATTTTCACCAAGAGACCTATGCTTGTTATTTTTTTCTTTGCTTTCAATTTTTTAATTGGGAGATGGAGTTGACTCCTACCAATATTCCAATGTGCTCACTTTAGGAGAAATTTCTTCTATATGATTGTTGTTCATAATGCCTCCATATATTTCAAAGTTTGTTATAAGAGTGTCATCATTATTGAATTGATCAAAAATTGGTGGTCCACATTGGTCCCAATCCAATAGTTTAGGATAACTTGGGGGGATGTCATCATCAATGCTGAATGGGCTAAAGTTAAAAGTATTGATATGGGCATTAGATTCAGTTGTATCACTGGGATTATGCTCAGAAGCTAGAGGATTGTTGGCTTTAGGTGGGATATCCTCAGATGCCTTTTCATTGTTTAAAACATCCATAGGCTTACACATAGGTACCGTAGTACTAGGAGGACCTATTTGTAATGGGTTATATCCAAGCCCCAAACTAGAAGGTCATCCTTTTATAGTGATAGGTTCAATTATACCTTGTTTTTGAGATCCATTACCACTACATCCATCATAGCCTTATTTTTGCATGATAGTAAACCAAAGTCCATACTTGCTAGGAGATATCAAAGTGGGGTTCTTTTTCTTCTTGTGCTTTCTCAATACAAATGGAAGTATTCTCATTGGTAGAAGTGGTATTTTGTGTACTGATCTTGGAATGTTGTGCTTGAAATAGTTGTGATTTACCATAATATTGGGGAGAAAGTGATGACTCCCTAATGTGGGATACTTGAGACATAAAGTACTCTCCACACCCATTATCTTCAATCTTCATCTTTTCCTTGGCCTTACTGAGGAGTATATCTACATCCACATATTTAGAGAAATCCATGGGTTGTGCTTCATTATTTGTTGGGACTTGGTATGCAGTAGCATCTCTTTGATTAGAACAAAACTAGAAAGGGTCTGGATCACTAGGAATGGTAACCTCCACATTATTATAGGAAAACTTCAAACATTTATGATATGTAGAGGGTACTGGTTTCATAGCATGAAGCCAAGGGTGTCCTAGTATAATGTTGCAATTCATTCCTATATCTAGGACATGGAATGATGTGTCTTTAGTAGCTGGACCAATTCTTATGGGTAATATGATGATGCCCTTTGAGAAGCATTCTCCATCATCATAGGCCTTTATTGTGATTCTATGAGAGGGATCCACATCATTTTTAGAATAACCCAAACTTTTGACTACTTTAAGTGTATGGATATTTAGCCCCACTCCTCCATCTATCAAGACACATCTAACTTTAACATTATGGACAAAGACTTCAAGGTGAAGGGGATCATTGTGGTTTGGTCTATCTTTAGGAATATCTCAAGGGGAAAAGGTGATATGTTGTGATGTAGATAGGCTCCCCACCATGGCTTGGAACTAGGAAACATTGTTGTTATTTGGGACTACTAACTCTTTAAGAGCTTGATCTAGGATCTTCTAATGTTGGGGAGATTCACATAGGAGGTCCAAGATGGATACTTGCATAGGGGTCTTGTCGAGTTGTTTAACAAGGCTATAATCAAATGAAGTAGGAGTAGTAGGTCTACTAGGGGGTGCAAGCCTAGTAAAAGTAGTAGGTCTAGATGGGGCTCTAGGTAGGGTGATCTTGGTATGACATGTAGCGATAGCACAATGAGGGTCTTTAGCCTTTAAGGTGAATGTGGATATATAGGAATCTGACTCATTGAAATATTTTATAGTGTATTCATATCTGGTGCATGTGTAATTCACATTACCTTATGAGTTTGAGTTTGAACTGGAGGGTTTCTCTTTATTGTGATTTCCCAAAGGATATTTGAAGATAGTGTGATCACAGTTGGATGCTAATAGTGATGGATCGACTATGATTACACCATCATCAATAAGGTCTTGTAGTGTATGTTTCAATTGGAAGCATGATGAGGTTCTATGTCCTTTGGTTTAGTGGTAATCACATAATTTTTTGTCATCCCACCAATCTGCTTTAGTTATCAATTCATCTTTGATTGGGGGTAACTGCAAAAATTTATTACTAATTAACTATTGTAGTACATTCTTAAGAGGTATCCCCAATGGTGTGAATTTCCTATCTTTGGGGTTTGTCCTATGTGGAGGTTTCAGTTTTCTATTGTGAAGCTAATGTTTAACTGGGAGTCTATGAATTTGTAGGGTTTGTACCTTTCAAAGTTAGTTGAGGTTTAGCTATGCTAATTGTACGTGCATCCACAATGCCATCATTGGTCACATTCTTCTTTTTGGAGAAAAAAATTTCCTTTTCATTAGATGAGTTTGAATTTGTGTTTTCTTTGTTCATCTTGAGGATTCCCTTACAGATAAGAGCATCTTCAATACTAGCCCCTTTTTTCATCAGTTTAGAAATGGTGTTTGGACTTTTGATTTTGAGTTCATACGTTAATTTAGAAACTAGGTTTTCAATGCACAAGTTGAGTTGTTGTTCTTTAGGAATGCCTAGTGAGCATTGACTGACTAAGCTTCTCTAGCACAGTAAGAATGTGATAAATGGTTCTCTAATCTTCTATTTAGTTGAGCACAAATTAGAGAGTGTTACCTTATTTGCAATTTTAAAGGCAAAGTGGGAGATGAACTTGTCTACGAGTTCTGACCAAGATTTGATAGTACTAGGAATTTTGGAGTACCATTCTAGTGTGGGCCCACCTAGGGAACAAGGGAACAATCTCATGAGGTAGGTGTGCTCATCATTGAGTTCGGTACAAGAGGCACAAAATTCTTGGATTTGGTCAATGGGGTTCCCTTTTCCTTGGTATTTTTTGAATCTTGGAGCCTCAAAGTGTTTTGGGAATGGAGGCATGTGCATACTTTTATCAAATGGATTAGGACATAGGTCCCTCTCTGTATATAGAGCATGTTTCTTTTGGACTCCCAATGCCTCAACTTGTTTGGAAAGTTGTTTGAGTTGTTGTAATAGTTCTTCATTAAGGTTTTTCATGATAGTCTTTCCTTCAAGTCTTTTATGTCTATGAGTAGGTCATTTGCTGTGGTGAGAACTATGTCTACTTGTTTTTGACATTTTTGTATCTGATGAGTTCGGTGATGTGTCACTAGGTGGTGGAGGTATGTTGGTACCTAGAAGATAGAAGGGTCCCTATTGTTAGGGTACTTGTGGTATTTGATGTGGCACTTATTGCTGGATTGACTGTGATTGTTGTACCATGTGTGTTTGTGGTAGTTGTTGTGCCATTTGTTGCATTTGTTGTTGAGATACCTTTGTTGGGTGCATATGAGACCATGTATTTAATTGTTGTCATAGAGGTATCTGTTGATGTTTTTGTAGCATGTGTTCTTGTTGTAACAAATGTTGCTAATAAAAAACTTGTTGCTCAAGGTATCTTGTTGTTTAGCAAACAAGGCATGTTGTTGTTGGAATTGATTTTGGTACATTGCATGAAAGTCAAGTGGATTTACATTGGATTACATGTTAGGGATGTATGATGTTTGGACCACTTGTGGTTGTTGTTGTTGTGGTTGATGTTGCATTTGATATTTCAAATGTGTGTTGAGTGGATTTATACTTGGTTACATATTAGAAATGTTATGTCCTTGTACCATTGTAGGCTAATGTTGTTGGGGTAGTTGACTAAGTCCTTGAGAATTGAACAACATGTTTGAGTTGTTGTTTTGGTATCTTTGCACATTAGATGTTTCTCCTTGGGACACCATATTGACTTGACAATGAGATGTGTTATTTTGGGAATAGGCATAATGTCAATAAGACATTCCCTTTGTATGTCAATAGGGATGGTTGCGCTTGATGTTTCACATGTTGTATTTATGAGAGGCTCCATAACATTTGATGTCATAACATTTGGTAGTGTTAGGAGCAATGGTGCACTTTGTTGGTTTTCCTCCAAAGGAGGTATATGTGGCATCCCTATAGTACAAGTCCCTTCAGGTGTGTCTTGTTGTTGCATCATGTGATTAAAATCAAGTCTTAATATCCTTTTGGGATATTTAGGAATTGGTGGTATTTCATCAAACAAGGGATTAATATTGATGTGTTCAAATGTACTTTGGAGGATTTTGATTGTTGGTTCTTGCTGGGACCTTATAGGTGCCATTATTGCATTTGAAAACCCCAAAGGTTTTTTTCCCTTATCTAAATCCAAATTGATCATGGGTTGTGTTTTTTCAATTTTTGAGTTGGTTTGATTTTTTGACTTAGGTCCCTCCACGTTTGGGTTGAATTTGACAATTTCTTGGGCTGCGAAAAGTTTGAAGTTCTTGTGAAAAAAAATTTCTTGACATGCTCTGGCCATCTCTTCATCAATGATGCCATAATCAATTTCAGAGTCATCAATGAGGTGTACAATGCCTTGTATGTTTGATGTGTTAGGGTTGATGGTACTTGTGTTCGGTCTGCTAAATTCAAAGGATTGTGTTTGTTTGTCTTCAAGTGTGGTTAGTACACTTCCACCTCCAGGTGGTATTGATACAAATATGCATTCAAAGTTAGGACTCCCTTGAACCATCCCATGTGTAGGGGAAGTGTTTGAAGGAAACCTCATAATAGGTTTGTTGTGTCATCTCTTGATCATGGTGATCTTATGGATACATGTTTAAGGGGTCTACAAGTAAAGGTTGTGATGCCTTAATTTGATCTTTGTCAAATTTTTGTTGGGTTTTCTTGCTCTTTTTTTCCCTTGGATGAGGTTTTGGTTCCATTTGTGTCTCAGAAAATAAGGGTTGGTAAAGTTTTTCGGGTCTTTGAGTTGATTGTGTCCTAGTGAGTGCTAGCATGATACCTTAGGATGTAGATGTAGTCAAGGGAAACCTAAATGAACTTTCTGCCCCCCAAGTGTGCACCTAAACTACTAACTACACTCAAATAGTACCAAGTGCACCCTTCATGCACTTGGGGACTTGAAGGTAAGCAGTTGGTAAGTAGGATGTATGCAATTGGTGAACATAGGTGTTAGGGTGCCTAAAATGAAAATTTGAATTTTTTGAGTGATTTTGAGTGTTTTGCAACATTTAGGTATGTAGTGAAGGATATGGAACTATATATTAGGGTTATAGAACCTAGACTAAAATACCTAATTACCAAGTGCACCCTAAAGCTACTAAGTGTGCTCTGAAACTACCAACTGCACACCTGAAATGTGCAATTGGTAAAATAGGGGTGTAGTTCGTAAAATAGGGTAAAACTTGATAATTAGGATGTAGGTATGCAAGATATGAGTATATTTTGGATTTTTAAGTGTTTAGGGATGCTATGCAATATTATGGAATGCTAAATGAACTAGTGTTTTGACATGCAAAGTGAAAATGTCCTAGGGATGCTATGCAAATGCAAATGCAAAGTGATGTTTCAAAGTTTGACTAGAGGAGATGAAAATGACCCTATAGTATCAAAAATGAAGGTTAGGGTTATGCTTTGGCCTTGGTAATGATGCTAAAGGTTGGTGTATTCAAGGTAGACTATGCAAGGGATGGTGTTCTAGGGTTGATAATGACATTTGGGATATGAAAAATGAGGATAAGTGATCAAGGAGATAGTTTGGTTGATAGACAAGTTGATAGGGTTTGATAATGGGAATGATGCTAAGGTTTTGAACAATGCAAGATGAGGAGGGATATGCTAGAAGGGTAAGTCAAAATGAAATTTAGGGACACTAGGAATATGACAATTCAATGGTAATGGTAAATGGAAATTCTTTTGAACTTAGGTGAAACCTATACAAGGTATTAACCTAAGAGTTTAACATTATGACAACAGACTTTGGATCTTGACCAAAAAAAGACAAAAAGTGATAAGATTAAAATGATAAAGTAAAATCTACCTTGACATAGGTATCATTTTACCAAATAAAATGATAAAATGACAATGGTCAAGATCCATTATCCATTCACACAATGTAATACTCTCGGCTTCATACTTTTGTTTAGATTTTTGACTAAATTCAAAGGTTGTGGTGTTCAAAATGACATTTAAGGGACTCAAAATGGTGATGATGTTGATTGGATATGTGATATGAAAATTTCCTAAGATGCAAAATGAGATTTTGGGTGCAAGATGTCATTTTGGGTCACATGCAAGATAAGACCCTATAGAGGCTTCTAAATGCAATTCTAGGGTCCCAAAATGTAGTTCAGAGGCCCAAAATGGTCATACAAGTGCCCAAATATGCTCTAACAGCACCAAGTGCACTCCAATAGTACCAAAAATTCCTAAGGTGCAGTTGGGGTCAGTTTGGGTGTAGTTGGTAGTTTCTAGGTGCAGTCGGGAAGCTAGGTTACATGTTTGCTGAATCTAAGTGGAGTGGTTGCCAAATTGATATGCCAGGAAGCTAGGATGTTGGGGTTGATGTTATGATGGGTTAGGAGATGAAATATAGAGGTTATTACCTAAGTAATGATGTCTTAAGTGAAAACAATGAAGGTTAGGAGATGTATAATGTAAATCAGTGCATGCTGAGACTGGGGGGGCCTATCTTGGTACCTAAGGACACTGTTGAAGCCTCAAAATGTTATCTAGAATCCCAAACTGGGTCCTCATACCACCAAGTGCACTTAGATAGTACCAAATACCCTATGGTGTAGTTGGAGCTATTTTGGGCATAGTTGGTAGTTTCAGGGTGCAGTTGGTAAACTGAGCTGAAACTAAGGCAATTCTAGGTGATGTGGTTTCTAGATTGATGTCATTGTGAGCTAAATAGTAGAGGACAATGCTAAAACCATAATGGAGGTTCAAAATTATGTGTAGGACACCTAGAATGATGATTAAAGTGGTCAAGATGAAGGCTAGGTATGCAAAGTGCTGATTTTGAGGTTGAAATGCAAAGAATGCAAGCTAAAGCCTAATGATTGCAATGTGAAAATGAAGGATACTAAATGAGGACTAAAAGATGCAATATGAAGCCTATATGATGCAAGTATGAGGCCCAAGCTAGGGTGAATGCAAGTGGATTCTATGCAAGGATGAAATCTGTGTTATGCCAAGCATGTTTAGGATCACAAATGGCCATGTTTTACAAGTCTTTAATATATTGAACCAAAGTTTGCAAAGTTTGGATAAAGGTTGCAATGTTTTCATGGTGTTTGATGTTTTGACAAGGTTTTACAAGTTCCAAGGTGTAAATTTGTAAATTGTATTTTATCTTGATTAGTGTTTTACACACATGCAAGACACATTAAGACAAGAATAGCCATTGTTAAAAGTGAACAGTCACACCACAACCTAGGCTTTAGGACTGTATCCGCTGAATTTCTACTTGAACTAAAGTTCAACCATGCTTATCTAGAGTGGAAAACCTAGGATCTTGGCATGACAAGCTCCCCCTTACAATGCAGTCACTTCTTGGAGCTACCAAGATTTGCTTCCCAAGGGGCATGACTTCCCAAGGGACTATTTCCTCTACTAAGGACTGCGAGAATGTAGGATGTCTTCATGGGCATAGGTGACCCCTTGAGCTAGTGGATAGAAAGGGTTTTGGCCACTAAAATACAAGTTTCTGTAAGGACATTCCATTCAGCAAGTGAATGATAAAATTTCTCACATCTCCTAGCCCCAAGAACTAGGGTTTGATGCACCACAAGGGTACTAGAGGAGAGCTATCACTCAGCAATACTATCGACATGGCTTTCACTATAATTGATTTTTATATAGTGGCTAGAATGCTAACCTAGCTTTTGGCCCATTACCATTCTAAAGTCATCCCCTGGCATACCCAATATCAAGTATCTTGGTCCAAGGTAGGCTTCCTATAGAAGTCACATAGATTTCTCTTACACCCAAGATCCACAAATGGTGAGCAGAGAGGATACATCCAATGTAACCCCTAGGGTTTTAAACACTATAAACACACCAAGTAGAAAAGAAAATGTTCATTTTAAGCACCAAAAAAAGTGTTATTTACTCTAAGAAATCCACACACACAGTTTTGACAAACACATAGGGTCTTTGACAACATCCTGCAAACAAGCATTAGTAGTTTTTTATGATCATGTGTTCATCCAATGATTGCCACATGCTAAAAATAGACCATCAATAACACAAAAACATCTACCCTAGGTCCTAGAAAGAAATAGAAACCCTAGATGCAAATTCTAGATTATGTATGTGTTTTATGTGAACCAAGTGCGCTCTGACAGAGCAGACTGTGCTCCAGAAGGCCAAAATGGCTCAAAATGCCCACAAATGCATTCAAAAAGTGCTAACTATGCCCATGGTACACTTGGGGCTAGTTTGGGTGTAGTTGGTAGTTTTTGGGCATAGTTGGGAGGCCAAGTGCAGACTTTGGGGAATTGTGCCCTAATCAAGACCCATAAACTAAAAATTTTGATACCTATACTACCAAGTGCACCTAGATAGTGAAGACTAAACCCATGGTGTAGTTGGGGCCCAAAAGGGAATAGTTGGTAGTTTTTGGGCATAGTTTATCAATTGGTAACAACAAATAGGAGTTATTGTGTCTCCTAAGCCCCTAAAACTGCATCTTAGGGGTCCCAAGTGCGCTCTGACAAAGCAAAGTGCATCCTAGGACAAAAAGCTAATAGAATTTCTAAATGAGAGCATAAAATAATATTACTAGTCCCCCTCATTAGATTAGGTGTGATAAAGGAGAGAGAACAAGCATTATACCCCTCCAAGTGAGCTCCTTCCTTGCACCTACAAGCACAAAACAAGAAAACCCAAGTTAGATAAGCATGTTCACATTAGGTTCACCAAATGTAGGACCAAAAAATGGGCTAATGTCTAACATACTATGAGAAAATCATAAAACCAATAAACATATATTAACATCCTCTAGTCTACCATGAAAGCCAAACTAATAGAAAGGAAGTGAAATAATATTAAAACTCCCTCTTTCATTTGTAACTCCCATGTCCTTCTTTCTTCTCCAAATGATGGAGCCCCAAATTCCCTATAATGCACAAAATGTTGAAGAAAAATCCTATAATGATGATAATGTTATGAGAGTACTTGAAGTTGTGATTTTAGTGTGAGAGATGGAGTGAAAATATGAGAAAACTAGGGACTAGAAATGAGAGGAAAAGTGCTCATTTTATAATCAACGTGGAGGATGAGAGCATTGGATTTGTCACCTTGGATATGTGAAGTGGCAAGAGATTCCTTTGAGAATCCATGACACATATGACACAAGATGCCAAGTGTGGGATTCTATGATGCATGGAAATCAATCTTCACTAAATGTGGAAGAGAATCTATGACACATCATAAGACACCTCAAGCCCACCTAAAGCCAAGAATCTATGACAAAGGAAGCCAAATATGGATGTAAATAAGAGAATAAAAATATTGGATTATTCCATATCTTAGCCAAGTGTCAAAGGAGAATCCACGATGTGTCACACCCAAGTTTCATGATGATGTCAATATTATGTAGAATATTTGAATTAAAAATCCATTATTCCACGCAATAGAAATTAGTAAAAATTGGAATTAATGATGGAAAATATGACTTACAAAATTGTGAATTTCCATGGTTTGTGAATGATGAATGAATTAATTAATAAAATTAATTAATTAAGGATGATAATTAGGAAGAATAATTAGTAAGAATGATAGGATTAAATTATGGGTTATTTAATCCTATAGAAAAAATTAGTAAATGATTGGCCAAATTAATTAAATAAGTGTGATAGTATCCTTTGATGAAAATGTGATGATGATGTGGATTGAATAAGATGATGACAGGTAGACCAAAGTCATGGTCAAATTGATTGATTGATCAAAATTGATAACATTCCAGGAACATATGACATGAATTAAAGATACATAACATTTAACTATCATTGTAAAACACTACTGTACACTCGAAAGTGTCCCACTCTAAACCCTTCTATCCAAATGATTCCATGAGATTGGAATGCTTGGATGCTGGCTTAGAGCTCCCTATCCATGGAGTGCAAGAGAGTATATTTCAAGAATAAGAAGGCTCTTAGATGAGCCTTAGAGATACTCTTCTTGCTAGTAAACCATGCAATGGGAGGTTCCAAAGACAAGATGCAAGAATGCAAATGTCTCAAGGAGTTCCTCAAGAATGCAATGCAACTAAAGATTAAACTAGAATGAATATGAAAAGTGCAGCTATTCTAAGCATGGATGAGAGTGTTACAATCCAAATATTAAGCTATGTGAGATAGATTATTGCAAAATAGAAGCTAAACTAACATGCAACATGAATCTAAGCTAAAATGTTATGGTATGAGAGAATGTAGACAAGAAATAGAAGTTCTCCACAAAGCTCCAAAGAAACCTGTTAGAAAACCTGCAGCATAACAATGTTCAAAATATGGATCGGATTGAGGGGGAAAGCTCTCTCCCTTTTAAAGATGTATGGACAGTAGAGATCAAGATGAAGATGGTGGATGATCAACGGTGGAATTTGAAAAGAGGAGTGATCCATGTGCACACACAAGTCAACCAATAGAATATAAGTTGACTTGTCATATAAGACAAAAAGTCTCACAAGTCTTTTCTTTTAATTGTAAAATAGAAAAAGGACTTTATTTGTGCACTTTAAGTGGGTTAGAAGAATAGGGTCTTTTATTTAATTAAAATGGGACATGTTCTTTTAATCAAATAATGAACTTAGGATAGCATAGTCAAACTATAGGTTATAATCAAATAAATTGATTATTAGCAATTTGGTCTAGGTAAATGATTAAATTAATTTAGCCAAAATGCTGAGAAGAGGGCTAATAGTCTAGATGACCATTTTTAGGTGATTACATTTGCCCCTCTTTGACTAATGCGTGATCGATCTGAGAACACATTATGTCAAAGAAAATCGAAGCCAAGTAGGCAATGATAGATATAGATATCTGATTCCAAAAAATGAAATGCAGAAATAGATAGCAAGTCCTAAATGCACAGCTTGATAGCGATAGTACTGAACACTAGGAAAAGATGATGTTAGAATTCAAGAAGAATGCTAACACTTAGAAAAGCAGATAGAGTGAGAGCAAGTGAGAAGATCAAACAAATGCTCCTAAGCAGTGATAGAGTATTTCTGCCCCCTCGGGATCGAAATTGAAATGAGGTAAGGGGATACAAAAAATGGCTAGAAATGAGAAAATTAGAATATAGCAATGTCCAAGATGACAGATAGATGATTAGAACCCAAGAATGACTATAATAAAGTGATAAAATGCCCCAGCTTGACTAGAGTTGACCTTGAAGGATATAGCATAAAAATTAGGTCAAAATGAGCAGAAAGGTGATTTTAGACATGAAATAGTGAATAGAAGTAGATATGAAGTATGTAAATGATGAAGACATGAAGGAATGAAGATGCCCCAGTGATGATTTAAAGATTAGACCTCAAATGGTCAGCTAACTGCTCAGAAGAAGGTAGACTTTTAAAAGACAATTTTGACCATCAAGATGAACTCGAATTTGGATTTCGATCCCAAAAATGAATCTAGGACGTTGAAATTATTTAAGAGGTCAAAATTTTATATAATGTGATGACAAGATAGAAAAGCGATGAAGCGAAAGATTAAGAAGGGGAAAAGACATGAACAAGAAGAAAGTAAAGAAATATATGAAAGGAGTTAGCTGATATGTCCACAAAAAGATGAAGAAAGAGAGCTCTCCCCATATGCAAGAATGCAAGACTAAGCTAGAAAATGAACCTAAAATGCAAGCTAATATGCAAAGTGGTTTACCAACAAGAAGCACATAACATTTAGACTCTTAATTTCATCATTGAGCATTTATTAGGGACATCATGAGATCATACAACCATCACTAGTATAACTATGAGGATATGAATATGATCGATATTAGATAGGTATGTGGAAATCCAATCTAAGCATCAGAGACATGTAAGTCAAGATAACTACACGATTAGATTTCCTAAGTTTAATTTAGCAAGATTACACCTGTATCAAGGCATAAGCGCTAGGATAAACCCTGAGTGCGGTCTTGCAAAACAGTCAAGGATGATACATTTGTAAGTCAACATGTTGAATAGGACAAGCATGAATGCTTACAACACTATAGACAAACAAAGAATACCCACAAGCAGAAATCAAGAAGACATGCCCCATGCCCCCAGTCTTCTAGTCAATGACATCCTTGAAAGACTATTAGGGAGGGAATACATGGCAAAGAAATCATCATAGACAGCACACAAAATAGATAAATGTCAGCATAGCTCAGTCGTTTAAGTGTTAAAGTGCGTGTGTGTAAGTCACTTGGCCATTTATTCAAGACTTGATTCTGATAGTGAGAAATATCACGACATCGAAGACCGTAGGTAAACTATCTATAAAGTGTTGAAAAACACTTGATGTCAAAGTGGGGGAAGTGTTGAGAAACACTATTTTGTGAGTTTTCAAAGAAACCCTAATGCACAAGAATACCTCAATAGGCTAAGTAGCTATGCCCCCAAGATGAGGACAAGAAACAATTCCAAGCCAGGAAATGTGTAGCGAAGTGGATGATTGAGACTGATAGACATAGGTGCGAGGGTTTCAAGTAGTGCCCATTTCCAGGTTTTCACCACTTTGACAGTTCTTTTCAGGACTTTTTTCAATTTTTTTGGTGATACATCAAAGTGCCTATTGCTAGGCTTTCACTAAGATGATCATTTTTTCAGGACATTTTCTGATTTTTAGGATTTTTTCAGCATCATATATGATTTTTTTTGGATTTTTTAGAATAATCTAGAGATCACTAGTTCTCAACCAAGATCACATTATTTTCTCCCAATGTCTAGCAAGGTGTAGGACATGATGGAGCAGAAAGTTTGTGGATAGACATAGATGGATAAGAAAGGAGTATGAAGCAAGTGAAAGTGATCCTCAAGGACTTACTCCTCAAGAGTACCCAAGCTAGGGAAAGAGATGAAATAGTCATATGAAGCATGTTTTGGATAAGCAATGGAAGTAATGAGAAAGATAGCATGTAGGATAAGCAGTGACGCCAACAAGTGTGATTGCATGAAGTGTGTAGTCCAAAAGAGTAGCCATTTCAAGAGACCTATGATAACCATGTTTCATTTATTATGATCAAGACCAAGGGGTCACCTAGATAGTATAGCAATGTGATAGAGCAATGAGAACAAAGGTCAAGATAGAGGCTATGAGTGAATGGGAGAGCACAATAGAAAATATAGTGGATAAGATAGCCAATATGCAAAGATAGCTCAACATTTTCAAGATCAAAGAGAGAAGAGGGGATAGATGGATGATGGAAGAATTACGCATGATGCCTGTTTGCCAAGTTTTCATCATGGTACTTATCTAAGGTGCCACAAGAAGTAGTTTTCACCATAGGATAAATTTATTTCTCTTTACTTTTGCTACCAAGGTGCCACAAGATGTGGTTTTCACTAAGGCACATTTTCATTTTTTTCATTTTTTTTTTTGCTTTTTCTCTTTTTCTTTTTCTTTTTTTCTTTTTTTGAATTTTTAGAAAGAGCTCAAGCTTTTTGAACGTAGATAGTGCTCCTATAGTAAAGATAAGTCTTGATAAGACAAGACCATAGAAAGGTATGCTCAAAGATGTTGATAGGGTGGTGAAAGGGAAATGGTAGTAGGAAGAATATATGGAGGATAAGAGTTCATGTATAGTAAGGAGGTGTAAGCTTTAGAGGATTTCATGTGGGTAGCTACAATATTGGACAAGATCAACATTGACACACACCTTGAAGGGTATTGGAACAATGGAGGAATCATGGATGAAATAGCTTGAGATTTAGATGTATGAGGTGGTAGAAGAGATTTGGAAAAAAGTGGAGTGGAAGGCTTTGGAATATTTTTAGAAAGATTTTTGGAAGAAGATGGAATGGAAGCCTTTGGAAGCTTGAATGTCAACTTCGAAGTATTTTCAATATTCAAGTCTTCTAAAAGAGACTTTGGAATCCATATAGCTTTAGATTTTCCTTTGGATACTTCAAAACACATTTCTTCAATAATGGGTTTAGGAACCCATATTTTCTTTGATTTAGCTTTTTTAATAGTGGACCTTTGCAGTCTTTTTTGTGCATTCTCCTTCTTAGCATTCACATGTCGATTAGATGGGACATAGTGATCTTTCTTTTTCAATGGATTCTTATGTTTATTCTCACTTCCAAAGGACTTGGGATTTGTGGATGAATAAAGCTGATATGACTGGTTTAGGTGGATAGATGGGTGATAATTCATCAAGGATGAGCGTCTTTGTTCATCTTGAGGTATGATGGGAGAGCTAGGACTAGAAAATGTAGGAGATGAAGGAACATAAGGTCCCAATATAGATGGAAGGTTTGAAGGCTTTAGCTTTGATGGATAAGGACCAAGGATAGACTTAGGAGATGCAAATGGATAGTGAAAAGAGATATCAACATCTTTAGAATGAGAAACATGGTCAAAGCCATCAATAGACTCATGAGTACCTTTGATAGGAACAACATTTTTAATAGGAGCACTTGAAGCTTGAGCACAGTTTTGAAGTGGATATGGAGAAGTAGAACATGAGGGGATGCTTTGATCTTGACAAGTAGCCTTGGATAGCATATGAAGAGAGCTTTTCTCATAATTTTCAGTAAGCTCAAGGGAGATAATGGAAGTGTTATCTTCATCATACTTAGGAGGTGGACAAGACATAGGATATGGAATGGAAAAATCTTGAAAGAGATGAACGGGTGCTTGATCTTGATCTTTCTTGACATTTATAGCTTTTTCTTTTTCAGAGTCCTCTTGACATGGAGCCACTTCTAAGGACAAGGGAGAATGAAGAGTGAATGGAGTAGTGCTTGGATTAGGCATAGTAGTGTATGAAGGTTGAGGATGTTTAGGATTAGTAGCATGGAAAAGGTTTGCAGCCAAGTGAAGGTTAGCTTGAGATTCTTTTAGAGGTAGCCCTTGAGGATACACATAGTCTATGTGGAAAGCATTAGGTTCTTTATTTGATGGAGGCATGTTGGAAAGATTTGAAGTGTTGGGAGATGCACGAGTGTTGGAAGAAGTGGAAGATGTAATAGAGCCGCTACTAGACATAGGTTCATTAATGTAATCTTTCTCAAGAAAAGTATCATCATCACATGAGTCATTAGAGGTATCAATAATTCCATTATCAATAAGATCTTGGATTTTATGTTTCAACTCAATGCAATCTGAAGTACTATGATCATTATGTTGATGATAAGCACAATAGATATCCAAGAATGGGTTTCCTTATGAGCTAGACTTAGGTAACATGATGATCTTATTGCCAAGAAGTTTTTGCAAAGTGTCATCATAAGAATCTTCCAAGGGAGAAAAAGTTCAATTAGAAGTATGTCTAGGATCTTCTTGTTGTTTCTCAAGTGAATAGAATGCATTCATGTCTTCATCATTATCTTGGTCAAATATAGGTCCATCATGAAATTTTGGAATAGGCTCAAAGTAGGTATCACTTGCTTTTCCTCTAAAGAGGTCTTTAGATCTATAAGATGAAGACATTTGATGTCTTGAAGTAGAGCATGTAGACCTAGAAGAAGAGGATGACCTCAAAGAAGGTGACTCACATGCATGTAAAGACCTTAAGGAAGATTCATGTAATGATGCAATCTTCTCCTCTAACCTTTTCTCAAGTTTAGACTTCATTTCTGTCATGCGCTTAGAGAGATGAAGGTAAGAAAAATCATTTGTCTCTTCTAGTTCTTTATATCGTGTATATAGATCTTGAAACTCTTTAGTGACATGGAGGATATCATGATCATCTAGATTTGGTTGAAGTTTGGTAGCACAAGATTTGAATTCCATAGTGATAGATAGATAATCAAGCATGAAAGAGCCTAGAAGATAACTTGATGTTGAAACTATAGGAGGTAGAGTGTTCACTTGCCAAGACAGTAGAGAGAGATTAAAGTGACTTGTCAAACAATATGTCCAAGAAACTTACGACATGAATGACTCAAGTCAATAGCTAGGCAAGATGCCCAAATAGCCAAATAGATAGAGCAAGCAAGGTGACAAGTGAACAACTCTCCAACCCAAGAGTGTAGTCAAGAAATCAAGGTAACCATTTCAGCAAAAGGATAACTAGCAAGCAAACATAGACAATGAAGACAAAAAAACCAAGAGCACTAAGACCAAAGAGCCACTTTAAGCATGTTCCAAAACTAGAGACATAGCAGATCAAAGTCAAATGATGAGACTCCCCTTAGCACGCAACACAAGAAAAAATGTTTGCATTTGATGTTTTGACTTGGTTGACAAAGTTTGACAATAGTTGATAGCATAGCAAGTTTGATGTTCAAAAGCAATTTCTTTCCAAGCAAGATAGTGACACATGGAGTATTCTTCAAACAATCAAGCAAGGGACAAAGCAACCTTGCATGATACAAGCATATGTGACGTCTCAAAAGAATTTTCTAGAATTATCATCATGTGTATGTTCAAAAAAATTTCATAGGTCTAGCACATTCGAGAACACATCAAGCAATATCTACCTAGAAGTCATGGTTCATTACTCAACAACTGGGCCCACACTTGATGCTCCTTTGCCTCACACCAAGTGGTTTCCCACAAGGGATATTGGCTTTGTCATGGAAGTGCCATAAGCACAACCAAGGGAACACATATGGTGAGTGTAATATCTTGGGGTGATCCGGGTAGTCCACTAGGATCGATCCTTGCACCAAGAAGTTAAGCGGCTAAAAAAGGTAGTTACTAACTTAGGGTGTTTAGATAGGGCATCCATTCATAATGTTCCTCTTGCTCCCAATTACGGGACACCTCACCTTGTGATGAGTAACCGATCTCGCGATCACAAGAGTACCTTAAGCATTCTTGCCTAGTGATCTCCCTATGGTCGAAATCTCATAAGCGATCACACTAGGCGAAGACAAACACTATGTCTACCAAAGTTTTGTGTCCTTGGTAGCCTTGATTTTATAGTGGGTTGGAAGAGCCAGGTAATCGGCTTGTCCCCACTTGGGTCATTCCTCTCAGGTTGTCCGAGAGCAGGCCCTCTAAAGGATTCTAAACTATACAAAGAGTGGATCAACTTTTGAAAGTCAAGATTTCTGATTCACCATAAGGGTGAAGAGCATACTCTCCTATTCCAATCATTTTCTCCCAAACATGCCAAGAAGATTCTGTTACCCCTTGCTTTTGAAATCAAATGGCAAGTCAAGATTTCTGATTCACCACAAGGGTGAAGAGCATACTCTCCTATTACCAAAAGACTTCAATCACAAGTTTTATGTGCCTAAAAAAAATGAACAACTATTCAAATGCCGCACATGGAAATAAAAAAACAAATTTTTTTGGGTTTTTATGCTTTGGGCAGCACTGCAAACAATGTTAGTAGCCCTTGCGCATTTGAAGCTTTGACATGCGTTCTTTTTATGCAATGTTTCAATTTTTTCACAAGGATGGCAACCTGTAATCAAAACTTGTTAGCACCAAAAGTTAGTGTGAAATAACATAAAAATCTGCAATAAAAAGTGGTGAGTTGCCTCAAAAATCCAATTTATCTTCCAACCAAGTGCATGCAAAAAAAGTGCAAGTTGATTACAAATGCTCTCATTTTTACTCTTTGATTTTGACCTAGTCAACAAGATTGGACTTTCTTACTATGATTTTTTATCCAAAAATGAAAATAAAAAGAAGAGACCCCTATTAAAAATCAGAGAGCTTTCCAAAAATGCAAGAAATTTTAAAAAATCTCTTCATTTGCACTCTAGAGATCAATTTTGTCAAAACAGGTCAAATTTATCAAATCGAGTTTTTGATCTTTTTTACGACCTCAAAATTCAAAACACAAAGAAATAACCCCCATTAGAATTGAATTCCCTTTCTGGAAATGTAATTTTTTTTTGAAAAATATGCTTATTTGTGACCAGAAACAACTTTTTATAAAAAATAAAGAAAAACTCATAACTCCCGAAAATCACGTCACAATGCTCTGAAAATTGGACTGAGACATTTTGAGCATATACCCAACTTAAAAAAAAAAATTCAGAACCAAACTCCAAGCGGTTTAAAAGATATGATCAAATCTTTAAACCAACTAGATTTTTGGCCTTCAAACCAATCTACTTATGGGTTGGCCCTAAAATCCAAGTGATAATTCTACAAAAGCATTTGATTAGATCCAATATGCTACTGTAAAAAATCAGAGATGAAAAATAAAAGTAAATGGAGCTAGAAACTTGATTCAAGCCCCACGGTGGGCGCCAAAAAATGTACACTCGAAAGTGTCCCACTCTAAACCCTTCTATCCAAACGATTCCATGAGATTGGAATGCTTGGATGCCGGCTTAGAGCTCCCTATCCACGGAGTGCAAGAGAGTATATTTCAAGAATAAGAAGGCTCTTAGATGAGCCTTAGAGATACTCTTCTTGCTAGTAAACCATGCAATGGGAGGTTCCAAAGACAAGATGCAAGAATGCAAATGTCTCAAGGAGTTCCTCAAGAATGCAATGCAACTAAAGATTAAACTAGAATGAATATGAAAAGTGCAGCTATTCTAAGCATGGATGAGAGTGTTACAATCCAAATATTAAGCTATGTGAGATAGATTATTGCAAAATAGAAGCTAAACTAACATGCAACATGAATCTAAGCTAAAATGTTATGGTATGAGAGAATGTAGACAAGAAATAGAAGTTCTCCACAAAGCTCCAAAGAAACCTGTTAGAAAACCTGCAGCATAACAATGTTCAAAATATGGATCGGATTGAGGGGGAAAGCTCTCTCCCTTTTAAAGATGTATGGACGGTAGAGATCAAGATGAAGATGGTGGATGATCAACGGTGGAATTTGAAAAGAGGAGTGATCCATGTGCACACACAAGTCAACCAATAGAATATAAGTTGACTTGTCATATAAGACAAAAAGTCTCACAAGTCTTTTCTTTTAATTGTAAAATAGAAAAAGGACTTTATTTGTGCACTTTAAGTGGGTTAGAAGAATAGGGTCTTTTATTTAATTAAAATGGGACATGTTCTTTTAATCAAATAATGAACTTAGGATAGCATAGTCAAACTATAGGTTATAATCAAATAAATTGATTATTAGCAATTTGGTCTAGGTAAATGATTAAATTAATTTAGCCAAAATGCTGAGAAGAGGGCTAATAGTCTAGATGACCATTTTTAGGTGATTACAACTACAGGATTGAGATTAGTTGATAAGGTTGATCATAATAACATCGACGAGCACTTTCAATGTTATTAAATGGTTGATGATGCCATGATCCAACATTGAAAGACTCAACGATGTCAAAGATCGAATGACATGAATGATATTTTGACCTAGCACTAAGAGCCATGATAATACTAAGGTTAGATTGATAAGATTTGATAGATTGATAGGTTTCCAGGGCATTGAAAGCTACAACAATGCCTAGGATTAACAAGATGATGATTGATTTAAGGATGTTTGATATGCTTCGTGATGATTATGGTTGATTTCGAGTGATTTTGGGTTGATTTGATGTGATTCTGAGTTGGTTTGATATGACTGCAAGTTGATTTGATATGGTTTATGATGATGTTGAAATGGTTCCAAAATGATGTGAAATTGATGTGTAAGAGGATGTGAATGATGATAGATACTGTTGATATATGATCAAGATGGCCAAAAGATCAAAATTAGTGGAATGAGATAATGCTATAAATTAGTATGAAGAAGTGATGAAATCATAGATGTGAACCATTTTTGAGTGTCTACAGATGTATGTTATAAATATCAGTCCCACATACCTGTTGATTGCTTAGTTTGATGAGGTGTGATCACCTGACCCATTAGGTGAAGTGACCCCATCTGCACTTGATGTGTTGCAATCCTCCTTTCTCTTCCATATCTTCATCTCATCTCTGACATTTTCAATATCTTCCTTGCCTTTGCCTTTGCTGAACTCACAACTTTGTGCCTTTGACCTTGTTGGATAATATTAACTAATATGACTAGTCTTCAAATAGCTAAAACATATGGTTTCACTCAACCACCTTTTGTAATCACTTCTAAAGTGTGTTCTAATACAGTTCTTAGGAACATGTCCATACTCTTGAATGTAGTGACAACTATGCCTTGTATTATAATCCCAAATTGTTAGGATTAACCTCAGACAAAAATAATAATTACATGAAAATATAACCAATACCAAAAAATAGTAGATCACATAAAAGAGAACACAAGACACCAAGATTTAACATGGTTGAACCAATCCCTAGGCTACGTCCACCAACAACAAGTCCAATATTATTATTATCTAGTGATTACCACCTGATTACAATTTGTAATCCCTTACAACTCAATACTGTCACAAGTAGATACAATATCACCATTACATTTTGAAATCCCTAACCCTAAGCCTTTTTATACAAGCTTTTGTCACTTACAAAATTAGGGCTAGAATAATAGAACAAATAGTAGCTGATGCCTTTTACAATATAAGGGCATTTTTGGCTTCGGGAGAGCTACCTTCGAAAAGTATCATAGGGTCATTGACCCTCGACCCCACCTTGTACTACGACATGGAGCACACCTAGGGCACTACTCCTTGACACCATATTGGGGGCGTTGCTCCCAAACCCTTGTAGAAATAATATGGGGAGAAAACTGTACTAAATAAACCTCTAAATCTAATTAGGCTCCACATCACAACAATCTCCCACTTGGAGATAGATTAGACTCTACAACAATAACCTCCCACTTGGAGACTGATCATAGTATTGCTAAACCTATATTGCTCACTGGAATATCAAACCACCTTGGACTCTACTATTCTTTTATTCTATTCAGTCTAGAAGACCAACCAAATCTGAAGAGGAATTCAACTTCTCCTTTGTCATAACCTTTGTAAACATATTTGCTAGATTGTCATCTATATGTATCTTATCCATCTTTAACTATACATCATCCAAAATTAATTGAATGGAATGGTACCTCAACTAAATGTGTTTTGTCTTTGAATGCATAGCTGAATTCTTTGCAAGATGAATGGTACTCTAACTATTTATAAACAAATAATTATCCCTCTAGGGGTGTCCCAATTCTTCCAAGAAGAATTGAATCCATATCATCTCCTTGGTTTCCTATGTAGTAGCAACATACTCTTCCTCTATAGTGGATAAAATATTAACCTTCTATAACCTAGAAACCCAGCTCACTATTGCCCCACCAACAGTAAATACATAACCTCTAGTACTCCACCTAGTATCAATATCTCTTGCCAAATATGAGTCAACATAGCCCTATAAATTAGTACTAGAACCCCCAAAGTGTAAACACTTACTGGATGTTTCTCTCAAGTATCTGAGAATCCATTTGACTACATTGCAATGCTCAATTCCTAGATGACTCATATACTGGCTAACAACTCCCACTGCATGTTCAATATCTGGCCTAGTACATATCATATCATACATCAAACTTCCTACAGCTGAAGTATATAGTACCTTGGACATCTTATCCGCCTCTTCTTATGTCTTCGGACACATCTCCTTAGTCAACTTCAAATGACTAGGTAAAGCTATGCTGACAACTTTAGCATTCTCCATAGAGAAATGTTGCAACACCTTCTCAATATAATCAGCCCTAGATAATGTCAATTTCCTATTCTTCATATCTCTACAAATCTTCATACTAAGGATTTGTTTTTCTGCCCCAAATCCTTCATAGAAAATGCATCTGCTAACTAGCATATTAGCCCCTTAATGTGATCCATGTTAGACCCAACTACAAGCATATCATCGACATATAAACATAAAATAAGGTATCTATCATTATCCAACCTCTTAAAATAAACAAAATGATCTAAGTGACACCTATTATATCCATGTTCATGCATAAACCTATCAAATTTCAGATACCATTGACGCAATGCTTGCTTCAAGCCATATAAACTTTTCTTCAATCTGCACACTAAGTTCTCCTTACCTTTGACCTCAAAACCCTATGGCTGAGCCATATATATCTCTTCTTCCAAATCACCATGAAGAAAGGTTGTTTTAACATCAAACTTCTCTAAATGCAAATCTTCAATAGCCACAATACTTAAAATAGTGTGAATAGAAGTCATTTTAACAATAGAAAAGAATATATCATCAAAATTAATGCCCTTTTTCTGTGCAAATCCTTTTACAACTAACCTAGATTTAAATCGGTTCTTACCTCCATCCTCTTCTTTCAACCTATAAACTCATTTATTCTATAAACCCTTTTTACCTGTAGACAGCTTGCATAAATCCCATGTCTTATTTTTCAACAAAGAGGCCATTTCTTCTTTCATTGCAAACTCCCACTGAATCTTTGTATCCACTTGCACAGCTTCATCATAACATTTAGGTTCACTAGCATCAGTAAGTAAAATAGAATACTAGGAAGGAGAAAATATTTCTAGATGTCTAATTTGCCTTGTTGACCATCTAACATTCACTGGTGTGTGTGGTATTTGTTGTCGTGGTTGTTGCACATCATGAGGAATGGCTTGAACATCAACTTTTGGAGTATCATCCAGCTCTACATAATCATTTTCTTTCTTCTCATGTTGCTGCAATAGATCTTTGTACAACACTTTTTCATTGAATATGACATCCTTGCTTCTTACAATTTTATGATTTTCAAAATCCCAAAGCCTATAACCAAATTCATTAATACCATATCCAACAAATACACATTTCTTTGACTTAACTTTTAGCTTGGTTCTATTTTCAGAATCTATATGAGAAAATGCTTCACAATCAAAGGTTTTGAGAAATGAATAACTCACCTTCTTACCAGTCCATGCTTCCTCTAGAATACAATAGCCCAAAGGAGTAGAGGGACCTTTATTAATCAAATATACAGTAGTATTAACAACCTCTGCCCACATATGTAAAGGCAACCTTGCATGCAACCTCATGCTCCTTGTACACTCCATTATAGTCCTATTTGTGTGTTCAGCTACTCCATTTTCCTGTGGAGTCCTTGGAACAATTTTTTATCTTTGAATACCATTAGTGGAGCAATAATCTTCAAATTCATGATTGCAATACTCACCATCAATATCAGATCTGAGACATTTCAATTTCTTTCTAGTCTCATTTTCAACTAAGCATTTTCATTTCTTAAATGTTTGAAATACATCAGATTTATGTCTAAGGAAACTTTTCTACATGCATCATCAATAAATGTAACATAATAATGAGATCCACCAAGAAAAGATGCATGACCTGGTCCCCATACATCTGTATGAACAAGCTTTAATTTTTCACCTTTATTTTCCTTCCTAGTCTTCACAAAACTCACTCTCTTTTGTTTTCCATATCCATAACTTTCACAAAAATTTATATAAACACATTTCAGACTTGGTAAAACTTTCTTTGAATTAAGTACTTTCATACCTTTCTCGGTCATGTGCCCAAGTCTATTGTACCACAACATTGTATTAGAATCTATAGTAGCTATTTGTTCTCCCTGCTCAACTATAGCAACTATTCCTGAACATTCATTTTTCTCTGAAACAATTAAAGTAGAAGAAATAGTATGACCTATACAAAGATATAAGGTGCCTACTTTCACACCTTTTACTACTACAAGGGAACCTTTTGAAATCTTTCAATTTTTATATTAAAAGTAACCACACAACCCTCATCACTGAGTTGCCCTACTAAATTAAATTCTTACTCAGCCTTGGAACATGTCTTACCTCATGTAGTAGTCAATCATTCCCATTCTACAACTTAAAATTAACTTTTCCCTTTCAAACAATTTGATAGGGTTCATTATCCCCCAAATAAACAAGCCCAAAATCCCCTTGGACATAGTCAATGAAATAACCACTATGAGGTGTAGCATGAAATGAAGCACCAGAATCTTAAACCCAAGAATTATCAAAACTTTCTAAAGAAAGAAGCAACACATCCTCTTCGGATTTGTTACTTACCACATTTGCCTCCTTGTCTCCATCTTGCTTCTCTCCATTTTTCTTTCAAGTCTAGCAATCTTTCTTTTTATGCCCTGGTTTCCCACAGTACTAGCAGTCGTTTGGTCCTCTTGATTGAGACCTCCTCCCTTTTGACTTTCCTCTTGATTTCCCATGATTTTTAAAATTATTTCCTCTTTTAGTTTTTCTACCCCAGCTTTGTACGTTCAAAGCACTTCCTGATGTAGATCCACCTAAGGATTTCCTATGATTTTTCTCGCTCAAAAAAACACTAATCACATCATCATATTTTAGGGTACTAGATCCAGGAATAGAATTATTCATAGCCATTATGAAGCCATTCTAGCTTTCAAGCAAAGAACACAAAATCAAGAGAGCCCTAACTTATTCATCAAAATTGATACCCATAAAAGATAATTGACTAGTAATAGTATTAAACTCATTTAAATGATCTACAATAAATCCACCTTCTATCATTTTCATATTAAATAAATGCTTCATAAGAAATACCTTGTTTGAAGAAAAGGGCTTTTCATGCAATTTCTTTATGGTTTGCATCAACTCTTCTATCATCTTTGGTTGTGTAATATTAAATGCCACTAATGGTGCCAAGCATAATCGTGTTAAAATCTAAAAAGATTAACAACCCAGAAAACTAGTGCAAAGAATAAATATCTAAACTATGAATGCAAATGATACAAAATCAAAATAGCATCATAGAGTTAGTCTCCAAGAGAGTAATGCAAATGCTAGAAGCAAAATAGCATTATGAGGATGCAAAAACAAGAGATGTAAATACAAGCCAGGTAGCATGCTTATATAGGCTAGGAAGAGGGAGGAGGTGGCAACACCAACCAATGAGGAGCAACTATCTATCGGACTAAAGATAGCAAAGTATCTTCCTAAGATAGCTAATGGATGCTCACATGTAGGAAGATGACACCTCACAACCATTCACCTAATAAGACATGCTTTATTAACCTAATCAAGATTATTAAAAGTGTAGGAAAAACCTAGCAAAATAGGAAAAATAAAAAACTACACTAACACCCCCCCATAAGCGAAGCTTAGGTGGATGTAGAAATGGGTTTCAGCAAGTCAAGCCTGATGAGGTACCCATGTACATAAGATTTCCCAAAAGAGAGAGAAAAGAGACCCCCCCCCCCCCCCCCCACACACACAAAAAAAGTCAAGACACTGAGTGAGAGGAAGAGGCCCCCCCCAAAAGATGAAGCATCCTGCACCCCCAGCAAAGCTCGCAAATGAAGGAACTTTCTCTCAGTGAAGGGTTTGGTGAAGATATCATCAACTTGCTCGAAAGTTGGACAATAGCGAAGTTCAATGACATGACCATGGATGAGCTCCCGGATGTAGTGCATGTGGACCTCTATGTGTTTGGTCCACTGATGATGAACTGGATTTCGTGAGATCTGAATGGCACTCTGGTTGTCACAAAATATGACTAATGGCTGTCTGATCTGGATACCAAACTCAGTGAGAAGATGTTGAAGCCAAATGGCCTCAGTGGTGGCATTTACAGCCCCTCGATACTCAGCCTCAGTAGAAGACAGAGCAATAGTAGACTGCTTTTTTCTTGACCAACAAACAGGACCTAACCCAAGTGAGAAGCTATACCCTGAAGTAGACTTGCGATCCTCAGAATCACCTGCCCAATCTGAATCTATGTAGCCCACCAAATCAAGCTCAATACCTACTGCATAGTGAATCCCACAACTATGAGAACCCTGAATGTAGTGAAGGATCCACTTGGCTGCTTTCCAGTGTAACTCATGGGGCTCCTACATGAATCGAGAGACCATGCCTACAGCATAGGAGATGTCAGGTCTCGTATGAGTTAGATAAATGAGACTCCCAACAAGTTGGCGGTACAAAGTGCCATCAACAAGTGGAGAAGAACATTGAGCCTCAAGTTTGACTCCAAAAAGGAAGGAAATCAGAGCAGGCTTACAGTCAGCCATATGAAACCTTAAGAGTAAATCTAGAGCATACTTGGATTGTGTGATGGTGATCCTAGAAGGAGACTGAAGGATCTCAATCCTGAGAAAGTAATGCAACAAGCCCAAGTTAGTCATCAAAAAACTGTCCTGAAGGGCCACTTTGATAGCCTTAATGGTGGGTGAAGAACTTCCTGTGATCAGCAAGTCATTAACATACAAAACCAAAAATAGAAGTGAATCACCCTGTTGCAAAATTTAGACATTAGGATCAGAATGGCACTGAGTGAACCCAACTGATAGAAGGAAGGAGTCCATCTTGGCATACTAGGCCCGAGGAGCCTATTTGAGGCCATAGAGAGACTTTCAAAGATGACACACAAGTGAAGAATCCTGAAGGAGGCCCTGTGGCTGCTCCATGTAGATCTCCTCATGAAGGTCACCATGAAGAAAAGCACTCTTCACATCCATCTAATGTACTTCCCAATGATTAGCTGCAGCAATGGCAAGAACAATTCGAATGGAATCCATTCGGGCAACTGGCGCAAAAGTCTTAGAGTAGTCAATCCTAGGAACCTGGAAGAATCCTTTGGCGACCAAGCCAGCCTTGTGTTTGTCAACTAACCCATCTGCTGCAAATTTTTTCCAATAGATCCACTTACATCGAACAAGTTTTCTTCCTTTAGGAAGAGGGAAAAGATCCCAAGTGTGGTTCCTCATCAAGGAACTATACTCTTCCTGCATAGTTGTATCCCACTCAAAAATACCGGAAGCCTCATGAAAGGACTGTGGATTTGAGGTAGTAGCAATGAAGACATGTCGAGCATCCTGGAATTGTGAACGAGTTCGCCTGGTGTCTGATGGATCCCCAACCCAATCACCTGCAGACTGCAAGGTCTGTCTAGCCCAAAGCAGACAAGAAGATGGAGAATTTGGAGGAGAATCATTAACCTCTGAATGATGACTAGGAGAGGAAGGAGGTGAGTTCTTTGAATCACTTTCTGCATCAGAAGTAGAGGTAGAAGACTATTCAGGTGAATCTGACTCATTAGAAGATCTATCATGTATTCCAAGTGACTCTAATGTCAAGGTAGGAGTTGGAGAAGTGATAGAAAGTGAGCTTGAAGATCCCTCCTCAAACTAAAAAATCCTCTCAATGAATAACGCATGTGTAGTAGGGTGGAGCAATCGATAACCCTTCACACCATCAGGATAACTTACAAATATGCAAAGTCTTCTTTGTGGATCCAAGGCCTTACGTTTCTTTGTAGGAATGTGGGCCCATGCAAGGGAGCCAAAAACTTGAAAGTGCTTAACTGATGGTTTCCGACCACTCCAAGCTTCAAAAAGGGTAACTCCCTTCAAGGCTTGGTGAGGAACATGATTCTGGATATAACAAGCATAGATAATGGCTTCTGCCCAATACTGTGGTGCAAGAGATCTAGAGTGAATCATACAATTTTCCATTTCCTTCAAGGATCTATTCTTTCATTCTGCAACACCATTTTGCTGAGGATTGTATGGAACTGAATGTTGTAAATCAATCCCCTCTGAAGTGCAAAATCTTTCAAACCGATGGTTGACATACTCACCACCATTGTCTGTGCGCAAAACCTTGATGGCTTTCCCAGATTGCTTTTCTACAAAATTTTTGAAGTCTTGAAAATGATCAAATACCTCTGACTTCTGTTTGAGAAAGTACACCCATGTATATCGAGAAAAGTCATCAATGAATGTGAGGACATATCGGGCCTTGCTGAAAGAAGGATGTTGAAATGGACCAACCAAATCACTGTGAACTAACTCTAGTATCTGTGAAGCTCTCCATGCCTTACTTTTGTCAAACTTTTCCTTAGGATGCTTACCAAGAATGCAACCTTGGCAAACAGCTCCTGAGAATTGAACCAAAGGCAACCCTGTGACCATGCTCTACTAGTTGAGTTGATGCAAATAGCAGAAGTTAAGATGGCCAAACCGCTCATGCCATAATTTACTCACATCATTAGAGTGAGTGAGAAAAACAAATGGAGGAGGATCAGGAATAAAGTGAGAAAACAGATAGAGCCATGACTGATGATCTGCTCTCCCAACTGCAACTACAGAATCAATATGCAACTCACATATCTCTACTGAATCAGGAGTGAACTCAACCCACTTGCCTAAACCTGTGTGAGTGATTTGGTATATTGATAGGAGATTAGTTGGTAATGAGGGTACACAAAGAACATCATGGAATGTTCCATCCCCCACATCAACAGATCCTCTCCCACACACCTTAATAGGAGTGTCATCACCCATCAAAATAGAAGGCATAGTACATGGCTCCAAGGATGCAAGTTCTTCCTTAGATGAAGCCATGTGGTGTGAAGCACCCGAATCAAGAACCCAAGTGGATGGTGAGGAAGCAACTGCAACAAGAGCCTTGCCCTTTCGTTTCCCTTTGTTGTTTTCTTTTGCCTTGTTAGACTCTTCATTAAAGCTTTGTTTGATAGATTCAGGAACACTAATATTATTCTTCTCAAGAATGTATGTCAAGTGACCAATTTTTTTCTTCAAACATTTATGTTCATCATGACCGGATCTTTTACAATAGGCATATTTAACCTTTTCTTTCTTAGGCTTATTGCCCTCAGAGGATGAGGTATCAATAGTTTCTTTTGAAGCAATTGGTATTTGATCCTTCTTTTCCTCACTATTATTTTGTTTCTCATCCTTATTATTGTTGTTGCTACTTTGTCCTTTTTGTTCTTTTGTGCCTTGGTTGGTTGCTAAGGCATGTGACTTAGAGGACTTAAGAATGCCCATCTGGATTAGCTTGTCCTGTTCTCGAGTGAGATTGACAGCAAAATCATCTAGAGATGGCATGGTGAATTGAGTACCAAGTGCACCCTTAGTAGCATAGAAGGTAGAGACAAACACAGAATATTCTGAACTTAGCTTAGAGAGAATACTGAGAATTAGCTGTTCATCTTTCTTTTCAATTCCACATTGTTTTAACTACAGCCTTAGTGATTTCAATTTGGTGAAGAAATCTTGGATTGTGTTGAAATTGCCTGGACTCAAACTAATTAATTCATTTTCCAACATATGACCCCTCATTAAATCTTGTGTGCCAAATAGTGTTTCTAGCTTTGTCCATACTTCATTTGGTGTATCCAAAGACTCAATGTGAAATAGCAAGTCAGGAGAAATAGACAAACACAATGTTCCATATGCCTCATCACATTTGTTAAACCACTTAGGCTTGTCTTCATCTTTAGCAGGTTCAGTTTTAAGTCCCATAGTTATCCTATTTAATCCAACTTTCCTTAAGTGAATTATCATGCGTGATTTCCACTCAAAGTAATTGTATGGAGTTAGGATGGGCATTTTTGTTTGATCCATGATGAAGAAATGCAAAGAAATGCTAAAAAGAAGAGAACACAGCCACGATAATGCCCTCCCCCTTTTTACTCAATCAAAGAACCCCCCTCCAAAGAAATATGATTTGACACTTTATTTTAGTGCGTTTACAACTACCACTAGAAAGAAATACTTAGTGGTCTTGATTTCAAAGCATTACAAACCCTCATGAAGAGCATATGCTAAAAGTGAAACTTGGGCACAATAATCAAGGAAACAAATAGCACCACTGCGATCTACTCAAAAAATCATGCACTTTCAAAAAAAGAATCACCTCGATATGAGGTCGTATGAGAAATTTATGATCCTCCGAAGTTTTCAAAATGAGAAATCATGCACTTTCAAAAAAAGAATCACCTCGATATGAGGTCGTATGAGAAATTTATGATCCTCCGAAGTTTTCAAAATGAGAACTGTGCATAGTCACGACTGAGTATCTGCAATTTCTGAAGAATTCATGCATGAAAATCAAAAAACAACTCCACTAGTGGATAGAGCACAAAAAAATAGCCAAGTTCATAACAAGAATCATCAAAATCGGAGACCGTATGAGCAAGAACGAGACATTTGGAAACTGTGTTCAAATCTGTGACTGCCAACGAAGAGGGGTATTGTTGTAGCTTTTCGTGCTAGATCCTGCAAAATATATAGATTGCATGCAAAATTTTAAAAATACCCAGATGGTTTTTTGGCGCTGCAAACAAAACCCAGAAAGTGTTTTCCTTGCTGATGTACAAAAGATGTTGTTGTAGTGTAAATCAAAGGCATTTAACAGTAAAAAATGGCTCCAAAAATCAAGAAATGACCCCAGTAACCAAAATATGACATGCAAATGTTGGATCAAATTCTTAAGTCCATCAATGGCATGCTGGAACCTGCAATACTGATTGAAACCTCCAAATATGCAAGTTGGTTGTCAGATTTGAGATTGAAACCCTAGAGAAAAACCAATTTTGTCAAAACTTTTCTGATTGTCAGGATCATCCAAAGATGCAAGAGAAGAGCATACTTCATTTTTCAAAAAACTACAATAAAGTTTATTAGCCCCCCCCAAATCTCTCAAATAAGGAAACTAAAATCTATTCTTGCACATAGAAAAGCTCTGATACCATGTTAGAATTTGAAAAGATTAACAACCCAGAAAACTAGTGCAAAAAATAAATATCTAAACTATGAATGCAAATGATACAAAATCAAAATAGCATCATAGAGTTAGTCTCCAAGAGAGTAATGCAAATGCTATAAGCAAAATAGCATTATGAGGAAGCAAAAATGAGAGATGCAAATACAAGCTAGGTAGCATGCTTATATAGGCTAGGAAGAGGGAGGAGGTGGCAACACCAACCAATGAGGAGCAACCATCTATCGGACTAAAGATAGCAAAGTATCTTCCCAAGATAGCTAATGGATGCTCACATGTAGGAAGGTGACATCTCACAACCATTCACCTAATAAGACATGCTTTATTAACCTAATTGAGATTATTAAAAGTGTAGAAAAAACTTAGCAAAATAGGAAAAATAAAAAACTACACTAACAAATCGAATTCTTCCACATGCCTTTCTATCCAAAAGATCTCATTCGTCATTTGACATAGATCCCTGATTCTTGGTTTTTCTTTACAAAGGCTTCCATAAATCCTTTTGATAAAGATAGTCCTCCATTTTTATCTTCCATAACTAAAAGTTTTGCCCATTAAACTTGTCAACCCTCAGCTTACCCTTGTCTACCATCGCTCCCACTCAACTGTGAGACTCCCACTCAACCATGAGACCTTCTTACAAAGGATTGCTAAACAAATTATTTTTTAAAAATGGTGATGGTCTGGCTAAAAAAATTGACAACCGTCTGGCTCTAATAGAAATTGTTAGGATTAACCTCAGATAGAAATAACAATTACATGCAAATATAACCAATACCAAAAAATAGTATATCACATAAAAGAGAACACAAGACACCAAGATTTAATGTGGTTCACCTAATCACTAGGCTACATCCACTAATAGCAAGTTCAATATTATTATTATCTCGTGATTACAACCTAATTACAATCCATAATCATTTACAACTCAATACCGCTGCAAACAGCTACAATATCACCATTACATTTTGAAATCCCTAACCCTAAGCCTTTTTATACAAGCTTTTGTCACTTACAAAATTAGGGCTAGAATAATAGAATAAATAGTAGTCAATGCCTTTTACAATATAAGAGCATTTTTGGCTTTGGGTAATTGCACCTTGACCCCATCTTGGGGGCATTGCCCCAAAACCCTCATAGAAATAATATGGGGAGAGAACCTTGTTGAATAAACCTTAGATTCTAATTAGGCTCCACATCACAACACCAATTATAAGAGTTGCCATTGTTCTTTACCTTTATTTACTCGTTTGATGACCACTTGGATTTGGATCTGCAATCAAAAGCTCTATGTCCATACTTCTAAAAAATTATAAAAATATCCTTAAAATCTTAAAGCATGCATGGTCTTGATTATGCATTCATGTGCCTGATGACCTTGTTTGTTGCACTTATGGTAGTGACCCATGTTCTTATGCTTAAAATTCTGATTTACACTCTTGCTCCTGCACACATTAGCACTATGTCTTTTCTTACCACAATTATGACAAGTAGGTTTTGAGTTCTTACCTTTGTTACTTCTTTCTTCAACACTTTTGGATGATTCTCCTTCTTTAGTACTTTTGTATCCTAGTCCAGATGTATCATTGTTAGATCTAGGGGATCTCATCAATTGTTCAAAGTACTTAACAACTTCATTAGGTTTATTGAAACTTTTAGCAAACTCCTTTTCCCTTTTCAGATCATTGCTTAATTGTTCATTCAACAACTTCAGTGTTATGATCTCAATATCCTTTGCATTCAGTTCATGATTTGCAATCATCATTTGACCCAAATTTTTCAATTGCATGTTAGCAATCCTAGTTACCTGTGATGATCTCTCTTCTAGTTTTCTTGTCAAAACTTTTTTGTCATCTTCAATCATGGCTTTGTCTTCCATTGCTTTCTTTTTCTATTCAATCACCTCACATAGTAATATGGCTCGTGATTCTTGTTCTGTCTTAAGATTTATGATCTCTTTAGCTTGGATCCATTAGATTCGTAACTTTTGCATCAAATTCGTTGGAGTTTCCATTTGCAAATAGCTTAGTAGTGTCCATCTCTTGGTATTGTGTGTCATTTTTCTCAATAGCAATTTCTTTCCTTCTTCTCAATGATTTCTTTAGATCTTCTCTTGCTTCATTTAACTGATGTAAAATGAGTTGTATTTCAATCTCCTAGTTCTCAATAAATTTTTTCAACTTGTAGACTTCCATTTTCAAGATCTTTCCTCAAAGTTGCAAAGCTTCACTTTTAGAGAACAAGGCTCTGATACCAATTGTTGGAATTACAAGTAGGAAAGGTAAAATTTGAGAGGGAGGGGAGAGGGGGGTTGGGTTTGAATTAGTGCTTTAAAATTTAACCCATAAAAATATTCACCACACATCCATCTCACATATTCAATAAGTAAACTGAAATACCATGTAAAGCATATGCATCTAAAGTATTTAAATAAATAAGCATTCAAACATATATGACACAAGATATGATTACCCAAAAACCCTCCAATGAGAAGGTAAAAATAGGGTGGGGATGACACCCACAAATCTTCACTACAGTAGTAATAAAGTGTATCCAATGAAGGTTACAATGTTTGATCATGAAACATGATCTACCCTATGAAAGGTCTACCTTGTTAAAAAGCTTACAAAGACTATTAGGTCTTACCTTGTTAAAAGATTTTCAACACCCTATTAGAAATGTGTCTGATTAAAGGACTTCAACTCATAATTATGTAAGCACCTTAGTAGAGGATTTCAATACAACCTGTTAAGACTCCTCTATTAAGAGATTTAACTGATTCACTTGTTAAAATATCTTAGCAATGATCCTACGCCACTATGTTGCTTGATGTCAGATCACTTCTATAATGTTGTATACTTGATCCTTCTTGATCATATGTCTCTCTATTATTCATTGTTTCCTTCCTTTGTTCTCCTTTAACTGATTTTGCAATACAATTCAGATCACAATACCTTTATTACCATGAATGTCCTAGTTTGCACATGCAAAACTCTCCTTGATCATTCATTGGTTTTCCCACTCATCATAAGAAGTTTAGGGTTTGTCTTCCTTAAGAAGACCTTGGTGACTTAGGGTTAGGTATGAATCAATAGTTGTGATTCATCCATATTGCCACTTAAACCTTCCCTTTACCTGATTGGGTGCATGTAATACATAGGGATTCCCAATTAAGGTTCATCCTTATCAACAAAATATCATAATTCAATCCTTAAGTTGGCCCAAAAATGATTTACATAGTAGTTTGTGCCAATACAAACAACTATGTCAAAACTGTGTCTCTCGGCATCTGAATGACTTGGCATGCATTGCTTGCTCAACTCCTAAATCACTCAACACATATTGTCTGCTTGGCACTTGAGTGACTCGACACTCAATGTTCCCTACATCTCCAATCTTAAGGATAAATTGTAACCAAACCTACAAAGCCTTTATAGGAATTTAATTTGCCCAAATTATATTCATAAGAACATCTCTAGCTCAAGTTGTAGAAGCATATGTCATGTGACCCTTTTTCATAGAATAGAAATACATGCATCAAAGTTTATTTATTTTATATATGAAAAATTCATATTGCTCTATAGTATTTTATCTAATTCAAGATATTTTTCATTTTTTTTGGTGTTCTTTCATAATTCTAAATTTAAACAAGAGCTATTTGTGAGCTGGAGTCCTTGCCTTTTGGGTTAATAGTAGGGTTATAGTTTGTTTGTAAAAAATTAATTGTAATTGACAATTTTATAATCAATTTATTTATTAAATTTCAAAAAAAATTCAAAAAAGTAATTAATTCAGCCTATACGAGAAAAATATTAAGAAAACTAGAGGAGAAGGACATTGATATAGAGCGATAAAGAAAACTAGAGAAGAAGGACATTAATATAGAGTGATAAAAGTAGTGAGCTGAATTTACACACATTATTGGCATTACCCTTAAACCTAAGGACAATAAGATGGGTGGATCTTAATTTGCCAGGTATGTGTCTATCTCTATTGCAATGACCAATAACGATTGTAAAGACATTTATTGCATTTAGTGGGGGCTAAACATACCTTTTTGAGGGCGAACATGTTGTAAGTGGTAGTAATGCATAAAGGAAAAAAAATGTTCAAATTTAGAGGAGAAACATTGAAATTAGCCAAAGGCGGTGGGTTTTAGAACTTTGTGGTCAGTCAGTCAAATCACAATGAAACTACAAACTAAGCCAAGCCGAGGAGCATTTGAAATCCCCACTATTCTATGGCCCACTATTTTATGGCCCTAGCGGTGAAGTGAAGCAACTTGAATTGGCCAAGCTCCCTTCTCCTGCTAAAAAATGCTACATGATAAGGAATCAAATGGCTCACCCCTACTATTCTTTTATCCGAAGCTTTTGCCAGTTCAGCTTGGATACCGCATTTGTGAGTGTGGAAGTTTTATCAACTTTTTGCAACTAAAGATATGAATGAAACACTACCATCAATAAACAAATGAAACTGGTCACTTACCAACATGATGAAACAAACTGTAATAGAAAACGAAAACCCATGAAAGAAGTATAAAAATGTCACCTTGGGATTGTGAAGAACAAGGGAATGTAGACCCAGGAACTACTGATCAAGTTTAGTTATGTTGCGTTTAGCAAGTTTATGTCTAAGTGCACATGACTCCTTTACCAACCCATCATTTGCTTCACACCTTGATTTGTCCGTGCTATTTTTATATGCCCTCCACATAAAAACAAAACATCTCTTTAGTGATTGTTGTTTCACTGCAGGTCCCAGACACAATTGGGCTTCCTTTCTTGAATCCTTCTTGTAATATCTGAATGCAATGTTCGATTTTGATCTACAATGGTGATCAATATTGTTACAAAACAATTGATAGTGCAAAGAGGAAGTTGGAGTCTGTGGAAGAATTCCCATGACTTGATGCTTGCCATCAATAAAGTTTCTACCAGTCCAAAGAGGATCTGAAGTAGCTAAATTTTCCTAATGAAAAACACCCAACAATCTGTCTTCTACAAAACAGTCTTTCTCGATTGTGCAAAGCGTAATGGTGTATAAAAAATTCGAAGGAATCAAATCAAGCCCTGGCATTTATGGAAGGTATATTGGGTCCAGTGAGACTATTGGATCTTCCACATTTCAAAATCTGCTCATCTTTCTAGTTATTGACAATTGCTTTTTTTTTAACATTTTCCAATTTAAAAAATAAGATTTATGGCCAGGAAAATAGTATCTGACCAATCAGAAAAAATGATTTATGTTGTTATAAATGAATTTATAAATATACTGACCAAAACTTTAAGAAAAACTTTAAGATATGATTGCTTTTAAAAAAAAAAATAGAGGGAGTAAACAAAAACATTAGTTCCCTGCCTTATAAGGCAAGGAGTAATAAACTTAAAAATATTTAATGATCCAACCAAATAATTAATTATATAACTGCATTTGTTTCCATAAATTTCACTTTATAATTTAAAAAAATAATGTGTAGATAAACGTCATTATATTTCATTTAAGGGCATTTGTTGGTAGACTCAACTAAACTTTTTATTGCAACATAAATTCCACCAATCTATCACACTACTATACACTACTATTTATAGAGGCAACATTTAAGCAGTAGTACTTGCTCTTAAGGCAGCTTTGTAATTTGTGGTCTTACAAGAAAGCCAAAAATCCAATATGAAGCTTTTGTTCGAGTCCCTTTGTATGCTACTGGGGAGGTCAGTGGAGGCGCAGCCAATTGTGACGATAACGGCGGCAGCGGCGCTTGGGTGGCTGCTGGTTCAAGCCATCACTAAACTACGAAGGCGGCGAGAATGCTATCTCGTCGACTTCACATGCTACAAGCCGCCACAGGAGCTCCAGGTTGTTAATTAGTCAAAGTTAACTTATTTTTTCTTCAGTGTATGATGTTTAAGAGTTGAGTCAATTTTTTGAATTTTAGTTTTTCGGTAGTGTGATGTTCAAGAGTTGCACCAGGTTAATACGGAGACGAGCATTTACATGGGACTGAGGGACCTGATCGATGCAGAACATTCTAGATTCCAGTGGAAAATACTGCTCCGCTCCGGTCTGGGGGAAGAAACGTCGCTGTCGCGCTGCTTTCTCGACGGAGAATTGGCGGCGCCGACAATGGAAGAAGCGCGAGTGGAAGTGGAGGAGTGCTTCATCGCGACGGCGGACGAGCTGTTCGGGAAAACCGATGTAAAGCCGCAAGACATCGACATAATCATTGTCGCGTTGTCGACCTTCACGGCGGCGCCGTCGCACACGTCCCTTCTAGTGAGGCACTATAAGATGAAGGAGAGCGTGAAGGCGTATAATCTTTCCGGCATGGGCTGCAGCGCCGGAATTTTAGCCGTCCACATGGCCAGAGACTTACTGCTCGTAAACCCCAACTGTTACGCCCTCCTTCTCTCCATGGAGAATCTCACAGTCAATTCAAATTACTCCGGCAACGACAAGAACTTCATGCTCGCCAGATGCCTCTTCCGAGCCGGCGGCGCCGCCCTGCTTCTTTCCAACAAACCGAGAGACGCTGGTCGTGCCAAAATGCGGCTTGTGCATGCGGTACGCAGCAACGTGGCGGCGGACGACGAGGCGTACCGTTGCATCTTCGTAACGGAGGACGACGACGATGTCTACGGCGTCTGTCTGCGTCCGAGTCTTGTCGACGTGGCTGCCAAGGCCATGCAAAAAAACTTGTCCACGCTCGGCCCCAAAGTACTTCCGTTGCATGAGCAGCTGCGCTACGCCGCCAATTGGATCCGGATAAAGTTGTTCAAGATGGACGTACCGCCGTACATCCCCAACTTCAAGCTGGCGTTCCGGCACTGGTGCATCCACCCTGGCGGGAGGTCGGTTATCAACGGAATCGGGAAAAGTCTGCGGCTGAGTGATTACGACATGGAACCGTCTCGCATGGCGCTGTTCCGATTTGGCAACACGTCGACGAGCGGGGTGTGGTACGAGGTGGCGTACATGCAAGCCAAAAGGCGGCTCAAGGTGGGCGAGCGCGTGGTGCAGATTGCGTTGGGGTCGGGGTTCAAGTGTAACACTGCTGTGTGGGAAGTGCTGCGAGAGACGCAGCCTTCCGAGACCAGTTGCTGGGATGACTGCATTCACAGGTATCCCTGTCACACCAGGCTCAATTACACCGATGATTTCTGTGATCGCTGGTTTTCTCGTCTCGGCCCAACTGAAAACAACTAGTCCAAACCCTTCTTTGTAAATATCACATTTTAAGGCATGTTTCTCAAGCTAATAGTCAAAGATGTGACAAAAAGAAACAAGCTTATCTAGAATTTGCCAACTGTGCTAACTGAGGACAATAATGAGATCATTATTGGTCAATTGTCAGAGGACAAAGTCAAGAAGGTGGTTTTCTCTATGAAGGTCTACAAAGCCCCTCGACTAGATGGTTTTCCTTCAGCTTTCTTTGAACACTTTTTGGGAGATGATAAATATAGATCTGACTAGGGCTACTAAAGACTTTTTCAGAATATGTAAAATTACTAAGGAGGCTTAATAGTACTTTATTGTTCTCATACCAAAGGTTCAGGATCCTTAAAGTCTTACTTATTTTAGACTCATTAGCTTATGCAAAACTATGTATAAAGTCTTTTCAAAAATTCTGGTCAATAGAATAAAACCATTGCTAGATAACTTTTTTGGCTCTTCCTAGAAGGGATTTGTCCCAAAAAGATATATTCTAGATGCAGTTGTGACCACACATGAGGTGATCTGCTCAATAGATAAGAGTATTGGTGTAACCTTCAATGTTTTGATAAAGAATGACATTAAAGCTTCATTTTTGCTATTTTGGAAGTGCATGTGCGTGTGTGTGTGAAGGGCATGCAAAGTAGCAAAAAATAGGATTTCATAGGCATGATGCAAAAGGTGGTACAAAATGGCAATTTTTTTCCAAATCATAGGGGGAAAGTTTAACATGCTCCAAAATCATAATTAATTGCTATTTTGGACTATGTTCCCAATAGACCTTATGAAGTCATGATTTTGGGTAATGAGCACAAGATACCTTATGAACTAGCAAGTTTTCTCGAATTTCCCAGAGGGTGTTAAAAATGACCCTACAAAATGTAAATTTTTCAGGTTTCAGGGAGCATACAAAATATACAATGTGAAATGGAAACTTTCACAAAATTGCAAGTGTTTCTTTAAGTTTGCCTTGAAATGGAAAAGAGTGGTATTTTTGTCGTTCATTATTGATCATCGTAGTTTCAAAAGAGGGATCTAGATAGGCATATGAAATGGAGAAATTCTTAGAAATGCTTTAGAATAACTGAGAGGGGGGGTGAATCAGTTATTCAAGGTCCAAATGTCGAATTCAAACTTTTTCACTAAGTAAAGTGTGCCCATCAAACTGTTCAATCATTCAAGCTTAAACATTCATATTCAGTAGGTTACTGTAAATCAACATGCAAGCATAACACATGACACAACGATTTACGTGGAAACCCAATTTGGGAAAAACTAATAGTAACATGCTACTCAATTCTTACTCTTCTGAAGTGATGCCCTTTGAAAGGCCTACCTTGTTAAAGGCTACAACACACTGCTAAATGTGACCTAGTTAAAGGATTTAACCACCCTGTTAGAAGTGGGCCTGGTTAGAGGACTTTAGAACATTCACTTGGAATGTCACCCTATTAAAGGATTTACAAATGACTATTAAACCAACCTAAGTCCATAGGATTTCCATTTACCCTAACTGATACAATTGCTAGAGAGTAACAATAAGGGGTTTTGACTTGATTACAATTCACAACTTATCTTGCAGATCTTAGATCACTTCTTAGCTCATAACATTGCCTGGCTTTCAATCTCTGCAACTCTTGACAACTTGCCCTCCTTTCAAGCTTGGTCTCTTTGAGTCTTCATGCTCAATATACCAATACAATCATCTCTCTCTAACCACTTATTGAAGTAGAGTCTCACTACTCTATTCTTCCTTCTCCTTGAAACCTTTCAAACACTTCGCAATTTGGCACTCGAACAACTCTAACTTCTTGGTCTGTGATTCCTTAAATAAAAATTTGGAATCCTCTTTCTTGCTCCATTCTTCCCTCCTTTTAATTTTGGTTTGCATGGATTAGGTAGGATTCATTGAATCTAACCCACATTTTGTTTCATCTAGAAACATCTTGAAGAATCCTCTTGAATTCGTCCAAAAAGGGTTTATGTAGAATTCTATCACACTAGCTCATCATCCTTATCCTCCATCAGGTTCACAAAATTCTAGGTAACAACCATGTTGGCTTAGATCTAGTGAATCTTTGACTTTTTCATGATGTAACAGCTCGGCACTATTGAAAAATTGGCACTCGGCACACACTGTGTTACTCGGCATTTACTAAATTTTACTAGCACTAGGCACCTAAAGTTCACTCAGCATCATCTTACTCAACACTTGAACTTCACTCAGCACTTGAAGTTCACTTGGCATCTACATCTTACTCGACACTTGAACTTCACTTGGCACACACTAGAATTTTTCGATTCTCGGCACCAACTGAAAATTTGCTAGGCTTGAACTAGCTTTCTCAACACTCACTAATGAAATTAGTTCAAGATTTGTAGTTAACCTTATTAAAACTTATACTTCTCGTGTTTCTAGGTGTGACCAACCTCTATAATTTAGAATATGTTATCAACACATTATTTAACCACTATCTTAGCTGATCCTTGCACTTCATTACAAAACCATAACTCAACCTTTCCCTTAGGTGCTCTTGTTACATCTTGTTGATTAAATCCTCTTCATCAATCAACTGAGTGGTAGTACTTGGATCTTCTAAGCAATTGTCATTCCTACAATTAGCAGGTTTGATATCAATGAAAAAATAATGATTGAAAACATCCTTTATCAACCAACTTCCTTCCTTGTAATAATCTCCCTCTTTGATCTTCAACAATGATCTTTTCAATCAGATTTCCAACAATCTCCCTTTTTGACATTGATGACAAACCAAACTGATTAACCATCAGACCAAACTATTCAATCATGATTAGAACAGTAAGTCAAATACCAAAAAGAAAATATGAACCATCAATTTTCACTTCTACCTTTGTGATCAATCCTAATTTCTTTACTTCAGTTTCTCCCTCTTAGCTATTGTACCCTTTTTCATTCTTTCTCCTCAATTACAATCATCAAATGTAATCAATTTCTCCTTTCACTTCTCCCTCTTTGACAACAATGCCAAAGACATATTATTTCAACATCTTAACATGCAAGTGTAGCATTTGCAGGTACTTTCAATTTCTCCTTCTATCACCTTGCTTGTGACTGATTTGGAACTTTAGCACTTTGATTACTTTAGGCATAAATCCTAAAGTAAGTATCCTCTACATCAATGTGTAATATTTCAACAATCAACTCATTTGATGCAAGGCAGTCTTATTTTCTATTAAGTAGCCTTAGCTAGGGGTATCACCCCTAACTTACCTCAGCTAAGATACTCAAAAGCATCTTTAGTTAGAGCTTTGTGAAGATGTCAGCAATCTGTTCCTTTGAACTTACATATTCCATCTTCACTTGCTTGTCTTCCACCAATTCTTTTACATAGTGATACTTGATTGCAATATGCTTTGTTTTGATACGCATTATAGGGTTCTTTGATATGTTAATAGCACTTGTGTTATCACAATAAAGTATCACAAGTTCATTCACCTCTTCCTTCATACCTTGCAACAAATGTTTGATCCATACAATAGTGGTGCAATTGATAGTAGTTGTAGCATACTCAGCTTCAACTATGGATTGTGAGATACAACTTTTCTTTTTTTGTCCATGTGATCAATCTCTTACCTAAGAAGATTGCTCCTCCACTGGTGCTTTTTCTATCATCAATGTTACCTCCCCAATCTACATTATTGTAGGCTCTTAGCTCAAACTTTTCACTCCTCTTGTAGTACAAACCAAAGTTATTAGTTCCTTTTAGATACCTCAGTATTCTCTTTACTGCCATCAAATGATTTTCTCTTGGATTTGTAGAAAATCTTTCCACTATCCCAACTGCTAATGCAATGTTTGGTCTACTATGTAC